>CM029017.1:160612923-161225162 GCA_016801055.1 Panax notoginseng | reverse complement strand
AAGCATGTTAGGTTGATCTTATGAGGTAATAGATTAGGCCTATTTGATCATCGAGCACTGCACCAGAAATCGTAGTCTGCCAAGAGAGTTAAGGAGAACTCGAGAGCTGTCGAGGCAGAATCGTAGTCTGCAAGATAGTAGATCTCGGAGTTCGTAGATTGCCAGGAGAGACGAGGAAAGATCGTAGTGTGTCGAGTAGTTTCCTCGTAGCAGAAGTCTGCTGAGGAAGTCATGTTCAGAATCGTAGAGACAGCCTGCCTATGAGCCGACCAACATCTACCGAAGCCAAGTCAGAAAAACGTAGACTACACTCGGAGTGTAGAGTCTACTGATGCCGAGGCCAAGTCAAGGATTGTAGACTACACTCTGAGTCGTAGAGTCTATTGAATACATGCAGAGATCGTAGTCGAGCAAGATCAGATGAAGACATCGAGCACAAAGACAAAAATCGTAGAGTGTCAAGATATGATCCGAAGTCGTAGGGTCTGCACAACCAAAGCTGAATCGTAGAGTGTTGAGAACTACGACCTCAACAGTTGTGCTCAGAACTCCAAGGCAGAATCGTAGAGCAAAGGCGATTCTCAACAATATGAGCACTCCCAAAAATTCCAAAGGAACCAAGTCTCTGGTTCAAGCTGAAATGTTACATCAACTTGAAGGAAACAGAGAGCACTCCACAAATGGCTTGCAAGCTAACAGAAGATCTAAGAACAACCTAATCAGCATCAAGATTAAGTTGTGAAGCCATTCGAGATGAAGTCTTCCACAAGGAGATCAGAAGAAGACTTCAGTAAACTGACGAAGGAAAGTCAGCAAGTGCAGTAGCTGTCAAGCAGAACAGAAGACACGATCTTGTAAGCAACCAGAAATCGTAGTGTTTACCAAACAAAGAACTGATAAATTTCATACAGAGATTATTGGACAGCTTTTGAAGAACAAGGCTAAAGTGATTAAACATTGGGTCAGTCCATTGATGATAAGTAAACGGGAGATCACAGGAGAAAACAAACTGACACGCCACAAATCTGAAGTGTCTTGCTATTCAGATGAAGGGGCCAGAGCAAAGAAGTCAAGTCATCAGTATCTGAGTACTATTGAGGCAAACATAAGTGTTGAAGCACTGCACAAAGAAGGAAGAGGTGTTCACTATTGAAGATCCAATCAACACTCTTCAAGATCGTAGTGTTGTCTCAACAAGTTAACATGACACTACGATCAGGTCCTTGAAGATATGCATTAGAATCGTTAGAGTTCGAATAACTGAAGACTGAAGCATTAGCAACAGTTCAATCTGAAGGGGTATATTCAGACAAGTGCTTATTGAGAGGCATCGATGCAAAAGGACAACCTCTGATCGAGAAATAAGAAGGAGGAAATAGAGTCTTCAACTGCCCAAGACATTAAAGTGATATATTGACAGGGTAGGTGAAACAGTAGACTGCAGTATCACAAAGTTAGAAAAAGTTATCATGTCACATTGCAGTCTGCACCACTCACTCTAGATCTGTAAAGCATTTCAAAGAGCTTTCAACGGCTACTATCCAACGGGGAAGATTGGGAAGGAGTATAAATCTGCTAGAGCTTCAAAGATCAAAGGAAGCTGGAGTTACAGAGTTTAGAGTAATGGTTGGACTATTCTTAACCATGTAAGATAGTGAGTCTGAAGGCTCACTCTACGATCCACTAAGAACACTCAGAGACATACAAAGAAAGAAGTAGAAGTGAGAGTTCTACAATGTAGAGTGAGAGTTCTACTACATGAAGAGTATTCTGAACTGTCGAGAGGAAGAAGAGCATTAATGACATCTTGATGTCCATCATGAGAAGACTCTAAGTACCATAGAGAAGAGCTCACAGTCATCTTAGCAGGTCCATCATGAGAGGCATTAAGTATCAAGGAAAGGAGATCACAAACGTCATCATGGTGGCAAGTATGAGAAAGTCTCTAAGTACTAGCAGAATAGGTTACAGTCATCTTAGAAACCCATCATGTGCATCCATCACGTATCAAGAGGAATGATCTTCAAGGAAGTTCATCAAAGGAGGTTGAGTAACTGAAGAAGCTGAGCATCATGTAACACTCAACTGCACTTCAAGGATAATCATGCCAAGCTGTTAAGTACAGAAGATGTTCAAAGCTAAAGATATCTTAACAGCTCAGCACCAACTAACCAAAACAAACAATAACTCACAACAAGAAGCCAGGGCCAGAGGGGTCCTCATCCGGAGGGACTAAATGAAGTTCAAAGCCTGCTGGGCTTGAAGAGTTCCAAGGGAACTAGAGACATTCCAAGGCTGCTGGCCTTGAAGAGTTCTTAGTGAACTGAAGTCCCAAGGCTGCTGGCCTTGAAGGAATCTTAGTGATTCAGGGTGCTGCCATTCCTTAGTGGAAATCCTGCTAGTTGAAAGTAGAAGAGTGGATTAGGAGCTTGAGTCACTAAATCACTTAAAAACCCCTTGTATCTTTTACTTTATGTCATTTACATTATGGCTGTTAACTGCTATAACTGCTATGTATGTTTTAACTGCTTACCATTGAACTAACTCTACGAACAATGTATATATGATTATGAATATATCATGAAGGGGATCTTTTACTTATTCGTTGTGCTTGAAAAGATTCTTATGTTTGTCATATGCTAAACTATGAGCAATACAAAATAAACCAGAAAAGTATTTAAATTAAAAGGATCTATTCAACCCCCCCTTCTAGATCTATTGTGCCTACTGGGAACTAACAATTGGTATCAGAGCAGGTTCTCATGCTATATTCAAAAGCCAATCGCTTTGAGACTGATCTTAGGCACAAACATTGTTCTAAACTTAGTTTAGTAGTAAGTCACTTGTTATATGCAGATGAGCTCACACGTTGGAAATACTGTGTACAAGTTAAATGTGTATATACACCTGAAGCTGCTCAGATTGGTCCACGTTCTTGACTGTCATATCAACAAGACCAATCCTTGCTTGTAGTCAATCTTCTAGTCTGACGACTAGGCTAGAAAGCTCAAGAGACATCCACAGAAAAGAGTCAAACATCCTCCAGCCTGAAAGATGAAAAGGCATACATGCAAAGAAATGCTTATCCAGAAAAGAAAGAAGAACTCTCAAACTTGTGTCTGGCCAACCAGCAGCTGGATGTAAACCTTGTAAACTAAAAGATGTCAAAGAACTAAAGATTGTGAGATTCTCCTAGCCTACATCTTCAAGACCACGACTAATTGATTAAAGGCCAACAAGAGCAACAAGCTGTCAGGAGGAAATGTGAAGCTATGCACATCAATGCCTAAACTCAATATATTAAAAATAAATGACTGTTAAGAAACGGACAATAAAAAGTTATGGTTCCTCACTATTATACATGTGTACATCATAAATGCACCTTCTTATGAACCATAAACAATATTCTGTTAAGAAGTCATAATCTACCTAAAAAGGTGAAGAGATAATAAGTACCCTGAGGATGGAAATTCAAATACCTACAAACTTTCTCTCCATCCAAGTTTTAGGTTGAAGATGACATCTTGAAAGAAATAGGTCATAAGCATATCAAAGGGTTAAATCAATTTTTATGTGGAGTAATCTTTGTTGATGGGTTAGTATGTATGTACAAACCTATGTTCTAAGTATTTGATAACCCACAGAGTATGATCAGTTCTACAAGTGTATTTTGATGATTTGTAGAAACTGATCACCTCCATGAATCACAAGATACACATAATCGTAGAGTTGATTTTCACTCTGTGAACACTCAACATTGTGAACACAACCTAGCAAACGATGAAACCATCAAAGAGAAAGAGTGTGTTATTAAAATGACAAATCTTACACACACTCCTTCATGCATCTCAAAATGTATTATCTAAAACTAGTTACATGCATGATATGACTGTTGGTGATAAATGTGATGAATATCCAAATATGAGGAAAAGGGGTTTAGAAAACTAACCTAGCAGGACCCATTTAATTGTGGGTACCAAAAATAGAAATGTATCTAACCTGCAGGTACTTGGTCTGTCTGACCACACTAAGGAATACTAAAGCAGAAGACTTTAGTCAAGAAGACTCAACCAGCAGAAGGCTAAGGACTGTTCAGAAGAGATTCTAATAAAATTCTTATATGTCCAAGCCTGTCCTTGAAGACCGCTGAGCTAACTGAATGAAGCTCACATGGCTGCTAATCTGTATATGGAAGCAGACCATACAACCAAAGATGAAAAGGGTCTTATATGTTCAAATCAGGCAAAGCATGCTATATAAGAAGAATCCTCAAAGAAGCTCACATCAGAGGATCATCGAGCATCAGTCAAGAGGAACTCATTACGGGAGCAGAACTTCACACACACAAGATTGTTAAAGAAGACTACGTTCGTAATGCTGTTAAATGATCATAGAATGATCAGTCCTGAAAATATCCATGCCTACGATACAAGGAGATCTAAGTGATAATTGTGATTCCAGTTAGAAGGAGATATGCAAAGGTATCTTCAAATGAACCTAAAATAAAGGGAATCACATCTATCCAAGAAGATAACATCAACTATGGGGGAGCAGTGATCTGTTAAGAAACAACAACACTGAGTTATACTATGAAGAAATGTATCAGTTACAGAGTCCCAAAACTTTATGGCTGATGAACCAAATAAAGATCCATAGTCAGTAGGAACGTCTCAAAATGTACTACTGATAACCTATCAGCACCCAACCTAATATCGTGGAGTACCTGCGATCAAACATCCAATCGTAGTGTAAGAGTAGGAGGACACCACGATCACAGTAAATGCAATTGTCTAAGTTGGTAGAGGACCTCCCCAGCAGAAAAGGTCGAATGAGATATCATTGCAAATCAGTTTCTAAAGTATTTCAACTGAAAAGTGCCTTAGGGATAAACCTGACCCTTAGCTCACTCTAAGAGGTTGGCCCTTCCTGAGCTACCTTGACCTAGAAGGAATGCTTAGTAAAATTTCATCTCAAGGACCAAGTCAGTCAATGATCATAAAGTCGAGGTTGAAGAGGACTCAACGATCATAGTGCAACCTCAGCGATTATAGAAGTAGATTTGACGATCGCAGTCCTACCAGAGGATACTCCAGTTCACAAGGAGCTTGGAAAATGGGATAATTGCTCAACCATTTAGTCTATGAGGAGATAAGTTCGAATATATCAGTTATCAAGCTATGCTGCATCAAGATGAGGATCAATGTCAAAACCATCCACTGCAGCATCTCTCCAAAGTTGATCGTTGAGTCAACAAAGGAAACGTAGAGTCCATAGCTGTCTTACATGCTACTCTACGAACCAAAGAAGTCAACGGTCAATCCACGTTAATTAAACGTCTACTCTTTTGAAAGAAATATCTAACTAAAAAGTTATGAGAAATTACAGCTCATTACTGGACATCGTGCAACCAATGGTTGGTTGACACATCACTGATTATACAGAGTTAGAAGGAAATGTCATTAAGACAAATTCAAAATCTTCAAATAGTTTTCAGAAACCATCAAACCTCTCTCCCTCCCATTTTCAAACCCTAGAGTCCTCTCAAAAGCCAAAAGCAATTAACCCTCCAGTGTAAGACCCCAACTTATTAATGAATAAAATCAAATTTTCTCTAAATATTATTGTGAATAATAAGGTGTTAATTTGATATAATGCTTTAGTTATGGGTGAAATGTGCAAATTTTACAAAATAAGCAAGTGGTTATAAAATATTAATTTATTGTTGGGGAATATTCGTTTGGTCGTAGAATATTCTTTCTGTCGGGAATATTCGTACGACGGCGCAACCTTGTGTGGGCCCCATAATGGAAAACAATTGGATGAAGAAAACAACAGTATAAGTTGTTTATAAATAACGGCGTAGTTGTTATCATTAAACTATTAGAATACCCGGTGGATAAAATACAATAGCACACGGTATTGCACCAATTATTGATTCTTACGTAAGAAGGCACTGCTCAATAATTGTTACAGTAGTTATTGTTCAATATTTTATTTTATTGATTCAATAATTGCTGTGTTGATATTTTATATTATTGTTGTTTTAATAATTGTTGCTGTACAATATTTTCTATTATCAGATCAATAATTTAAATTATTTGAATAATATAATTAGATAGCATTATTGACAATGTCTAGAAGTTCTGTCTAAGGAGAGGTTTGATCATCTAATTGCGCGCCAGTAAGGAGAAATCCTTAATGGAAAGCCCCCTCTTTCCTGGAAACGGTCTGGTTGTCATAATTGTGATTCTGTAATATTATTTGTGAATAATTAATTATTGATTTATATGATAAGGAAATATTTATTTTATGTAGATATAATTGATGGATATATTTATTTTATGTGAAGGAATTAATGTTGAGGTGTTTTTGTCGGAATGGAGGTATTAAAATTAAATCACTGTTCTTGAGATATATTGCGTGAGTTATAATTTTTAATCTGACCGTTGGATCGTTGTTATTTTGGTATATGTTATACATATATTAGTTGAATATACGTCCACAAATTTTGAATCGTTAAAATGAACGTATAATTTGTTATGAATTTTAAGAGGTGAATGATTCGGAAAATAGGTTTATAAATATTTTAGCAAAAAATTCTAAAATTGAGTGGGCTCCACTTTTGGTTGGTGAGAAATGTGCTGAAATTTTTATTCAAATGTGGTGGGTGGGAATAGTAGCTGGTAAAGCCATCAGGTTGTAGGTTAAGTCTGCTTCGGCGTTCTAACATTTTCCTATAAATAGAGGGTTATGTTAGAATTGAAAATCACATCAGAATTCATAAGTTTTCTCTCTTTCACTCTATATATTATCGAGCGTATTTTGTGAGTATTTAGATACTTTGTGAGTTTTTATTTATCAGTGCAAGTTTGCTTCAGCCTTATACCGATATTCCGAACAGAAGTACTGTTATCTTGAGGTAAGGGATGTTATTTTCTTCTTAAATAATATTATTTTCTTCAATATCATTATGCCGAAATATTGGTTTGAACTTTTTATCAAATTTAAATCTTTTTGTGTCGGGGTTACTATTTATTATACGTATATGACACTATTCACGTATACGATACTATTCATGAATACGACTCACTATTCACGAAAAATAAATTTTTCCTTTTTGTCCAAGATGTCTTTTATGGTTACTATCTTTGATTGTATCCATGTTTTGATTTATTTTTGAATTCTACTTCACAATTGGTTGTTATGGAGTATTATTGCACTTGGATAAACTGTAATACGAATCCCTAATATTTGTCCTTCTGTCTCACTGGGTTCGTTTTCTTTAAAATATTTTTCATCATCTTCAGTCCTAAATGATGATATTACTGAATATCTTTGGCCTGTAGTGCAAAGATGAATGATTAACTGATGAATATCTTTGGCCCGTAGTGCAAAGATGAACAGGTGTTGAGATGAACATGACCGACTGGTGATACAAATGAATATCTTTAGCCTGTAGTGCAAAGATGAATATTTGATTACAGATGATTATTAATTGTTGTTACATGGACAAAATATTGATAGTGGACTTTTAATATTTAGAAGATAATAGAACTCATTCTCTACTTGACTCTTCTAATGGTTTGCTGTTTCCGCTGCAGTTGTTGATCTAAAACTTATTGTCTATTATATTTTATCAGATTTTTTCCTGTTGAAGACTAATGATAAGTTGTTGTAATTATCTTAGTCATAATATTATTTACTGGGCTAGTTGAGCTTACTCTTTTCCTTTTTGTTCCATTTTTCTCAGGAGGCGAGAATATAGCGGGAACTAGTCGGGGTGTGGAGTGATGTTTCTAGTCAGTGGTGTTAGCAGTCCTCACTATTTTATTAAATAGTGTTTCAATAATTGTAATGAGGACTTATTTGAGTGTGGATATTGTCTAGAAGACAATATTGGTATTTAAACTCACAGTATTGTGTTGTCGTATTTTGCGCGACAAGTGTTTTAATAAAGTTGTATTTATTTCTGTACCATGTATTTGGCGACTCAGAATGGGTGATGTATACCTATTTTGGGGGCGTCACAGTTGGTATCAGAGCTTAGGGATATGGTCTTTGGCGGAGATCGGGGAATAGAACTAGGAGGGAAAAGACGAGTAAATCCTTCGCTAGTGTGTCCTACCTAAGCTTATTTATTGGTTGGTTATAATATAGGGATATTATGTGATATGTTAATTTGTTTAATTAACCTTATTTTATGGCAGTATTTGGGAATGGCAGCCGAGAACGTTAACAATGGAGTATATGAGACTGTGGAACAACCTTTAGTCACAAACCAGGAGAACGTGCAACAGGAAGGCAATATCCTCCTGTAAAAAACGTTACTGAGTAAACGATGAATGATGAATGTTTAGGAGCTTTTTGCAGTTCATGCAAAATCAGACGAAGGAGACTCGTGTGCAGAATATAGGTGGAAATGATAACAACGCGCGGTTTGTCACGACCAAACAATTCAAAGAGTTGGGACCACCAGACTTTCAGGAAAAGCCGGATCCGATCAAGGCAGAAACGTGGGTCAAGCAAATTACCAAGATATTCGATGTCTTGGTATGCACGGAGGAACAGAAGGTTCCAATCGCCACCTTTATGTTTCACGGTGAGGCAGACTACTGGTGGGAGTCTGTGAAGCGTACCCAGCCTGACACACTCAACATGTCTTGGGAAACATTTCAGAAACTGTTTAATGACAAGTACTTTTCTGAAAGTATTCGTTATATGAAGGAGCTAGAGTTTATTAGGCTGGAACAAAATAACATGATAGTGTCCTAGTTCGAGGCGAAGTTTGCAGAGTTATCTAGGTTTGCACCTCATTTGGTTGAGAATGAGGAACGAATGACAAGGATGTTTCTAAGAGGTATAAAACCCGGGATTCGGCAATATCTTATCTCTCATAAATTTTCTTTATATTCAGATGTTGTAAACAGGCTCAATTATTAGAGCGAGATAATGGGTATATTCAACGAGGGAACACAACCAAGGTAATACCGGTGGCAGCGGTCATCGGACCAATGAAAACCAGCAGGGAGGAAAATATTCGGACAAAAGCGGTAACCACTCTGGTGAAAATCGTGGCCGTGATAATAGAAGGAGCGAGTCAAGAGGAGATTTTAAGAAGAGAAGGTACAACAATGATAACGTGAAAACGTCAGCACAAACATCAACTGTTTCTAGGGGAGGAGAACGAGCACCGGACGTTTGTTACAAATGCGGGAAAGAGGGACATATCAGCCCAAACTGTCCACAACAACCCAAGGTATGTTATAACTGAGGAAAGGAGGGTCATATAGCTCGAGAGTGTTCTATAGCAAAATCAAGTTCAGCGGGGATGGTGACTCCAAAAGCTGTCCGGATAAGTCAAAATCAGCGGTTCCTAGAAGAGCATTTGTCGTGACTGACTAAAATGCGAGAAACCCGAACGAGGTGATCACGAGTAAGCTAATCTTGAATTCTTACGAAGTTTATACTTTACTAGATACCGGTTCTACCCATTCTTTTATCTCTCCTACTTGTGCTCAATGTTTAAACTTGACTCCGGAGAAATTAGACTTTGACCTATCTGTGGAGACTCTGTTAGGAGAAACTTTCATTACATCTACAATTTATAAATCTTGCTTAATCTAAGTTGGCACAATCACATTACCTGTTGACCTTATCTCTTTAAAGATACTTGCTTTTGATGTGATTTTAGGAATTGATTGGTTAATTACTCATCATTCCAAATTGATGTTTTTCGTAAGGTTGTTAGTTTTCATATTCCTAACCAACCTGTTATGCGAATTCAAGCAACAAACCATTAAAATCAATCGCTATCATATCAAGCCATAAAGCCATTCGTTTATTGAAAAACGGATGTCAAGCTTTCTTAACCATGTTATGGACTTGAACAAAAACACGTGTGATTTGAATAATATTTCTGTTGTTAGTGAATTTCCTGACGTATTTTCTAAAGAACTTCCTGGTCTACCCCAGAACGTGAAGTTGAATTCTTTATTGACCTTGAACCGGTACAAAGCCCATTTCTAAAACCCCATATCGAATGGCTCCTATTGAACTTCAGGAGTTAAAGTCCAATTACAGGAATTGTTAGACATTGGTTTCATTCGTCCTAGTACGTCTCTTTGGGGTGCTCCTGTTTTATTCGTAAGAAAAAAGATGGGAGTATGCAACTTTGTATTGACTATCGAGAATTGAACCATGTCACCATCAAGAATAGGTATCCGCTACCTCGTATTGATGACCTGTTCGACCAGTTGCAAGGAGCATAATTCTTTTCAAAGATCGATCTTCGTTCTGGTTAACATCAGCTGAAGATTAAAACTGAGGATATTCCAAAGACTACCTTCAGAACTCGGTACGGGCATTATGAATTCTTTGTCATGTCTTTTGGATTGACTAATGCTCCTGCTGCCTTCATGGATATGATGAACCGTGTATTCAAAGAATATTTAGATCAGTTCGTTGTTGTCTTTATTGATGACATCCTCATCTATTCCAAAAGCCGTGAAGATCATGAGCACCATTTGAAGCTGGTACTGCAAAGGCTTCGTGAAAACAAGCTATATGCCAAACTGAAGAAATGCGAGTTCTGGCTTGAGGAAGTAGCATTCCTTGGGAACGTGGTGTCCAAACATGGAGTATCTATCGACCCGACGAAGATTAAAGCCATACAAAGTTGTGAGCAACCGAAGTCGGTGACCGAAGTACGTAGCTTTCTGGGCTTAGCTGGTTATTATTGGAGATTTGGAGACACTACATGTATGGGG
Organism: Panax notoginseng; assembly: GCA_016801055.1. Taxonomy (NCBI): domain Eukaryota; kingdom Viridiplantae; phylum Streptophyta; class Magnoliopsida; order Apiales; family Araliaceae; genus Panax; species Panax notoginseng. Next base: position 161,214,396 of record CM029017.1, on the reverse strand, counting down.
ATGAAAGTGGAGATCTATACGGAACATAAAAGCCTCAAATATTTCTTCACCCAAAAGGAACTCAACATGCGGCAACAACGTTGGCTTGAGCTGTTGAAAAATTACGATCATACCATCCAATATCAACCTGGAAAAGCGAACGTAGTAGCTGACGCATTGAGTAGAAGATCATATGCGGGTACGAGTGCAATGTTGTTAACACAAAGGCCCATTTTGTATGATTTGCAAAGGATGGAGATAAAGATGAAGGCTCCAAGTACCCACATGATGATATCAAATATACGAGTAGAACTGACTTTAATCGATAAAGTTAAAGTTGCTCAAGCTACGGACATGGAGCTGATGCGTATGAAGAAGAAAGTGCAAGAAGGTGCTATTCCAGAAGCAAGAATCGATGAAGAAAGAATACTTCGAGTCAACTCCAGACTTTGTGTTCCTAATGATTCTGACTTGAAGCATAGAATCATGATGGAGGCACACAACACACCGTTTGTAATCTATCCTGGGAGTACCAAAATGTATCACGATCTTCGACATATATTTTGGTGGAGCAATATGAAAAGAGAGATCGCGGAGTTTATCTCGAGGTGTTTAACTTGTCAACATGTAAAAGCAGAGCATCAAGTACTAAAGGGTCCATTGCAACCACTTGAGATTCCAAAATGGAAGTGGGAACACTTTACTATGGATTTTGTTACGGGTTTTCTCAAGGTTTCTCAAGGCATAGATGCGATTTGGGTCATTGTTGATAGATTAACCAAGTCTGCTCATTTCTTACCTATACGTGAGATTTATTCCCTTGAAATTCTTGCCAGTATGTACGTGAATGAGATTGTGAGATTGCATGGCATGCCATTATCCATAGTTTCGGATCGTGACCCAAGATTCACTTCACAATTTTGGGTTAGCTTGCAGAAAGCTATGGGCACGGATTTACGGTTCAGTTCGACATACCATCCTCAAACGGACAGGCAATCCTTCCACGAATCTCCGATAATAACCAACTAAGCCTAGAAAGCTACGTACTTTGGTCACCGACTTTGGTTGCTCCCAACTTTGTATGGCTTCACAGATACTCCATGTTTTGAACCACGTGCCCAAGGAATGCTACTTCCTCAAGCCAGAACTCGTATTTCTTTAGTTTGGCATATAGCTTGTTTTCACAAAGCCTTTGCAGTACCAGCTTCAAATGGTGCTCATAATCTTCACGGCTTTTGGAATAGATGAGGATGTCATCAATAAAGACAACAACGACTGATCTAAATATCTTTGAATACACGGTTCATCATGTCCATGAAGGCAGCAGGAGCATTAGTCAATCCAAAAGACATGACTAAGAATTCATAATGCCCGTACCGAGTTCTGAAGGCAGTCTTTGGAATGTCCTCAGTTTTAATCTTCAGCTGATGATAACCAGAACGAAGATCGATCTTTAAAAATAATTGTGCTCCTTACAACTGGTCGAACAGGTCATCAATACGAGGTAGCAGATACCTATTCTTGATGGAGACATGGTTCAATTCTCGATAGTCAATACAAAGTCGCATACTCCCGTCTTTCTTCTTTACGAATAAAACAGGAGCACCTCAAGAAGACGTACTAGGACGAATGAAATCGATGTCTAACAATTCCTGTAATTGGACTTTTAACTCCTAAAGTTCAATAAGAGCCATTCGATATGGGATTTTAGAAACGGGCTTTGTACCGGGTTCAAGGCCAATAAAGAATTTAATTTCATGTTCTGGGGGTAGACCAGGAAGTTCTTCAGAAAATACGTTAGGAAATTCACTAACAACAGAAATATTATTCAAATCTGTGGTGTTTTTGTTCAAGTCCATAATATGGGCTAAGAAAGCTTGACATCCGTTTTTTAATAACAAATGGCTTTATGGCTTGATATGGCAGCGATTGATTTTAATGGTTTGGTTGCTTGAATTCGCATAACTGGTTGGTTAGGAATATGAAAACTAATAACCTTACGAAAACAATCAATTTTGGCATGATGAGTAGTTAACCAATCAATTTCTAAAATCACATCAAAAGCAAGTATCTTTAAAGAGATAAGGTCAACAAGTAATGTGATTGTGCCAACTTGGATTAAGCAAGATTTATAAATTGTAGATGTAATGAAAGTTTCTCCTAACGGAGTCCCCACAGATAGGTCAAAGTCTAATTTCTCCGGAGTCAAGTTTAAACGTTGAGCACAAGCAGGAGAGATAAAAGAATGGGTAGAACCAGTATCTAGTAAAGTATAAACTTCACAAGAATTCAAGATTAGCTTACCTGTGTTCACCTCGTTCGAGTATCTCGCATTTTGGCCAATCACGACAAACGCTCTTCTAGGAACCGCTGATTTCGACTTATCCGGACAGCTTTTGGAGTCACCATCCCCGCTGAACTTGGTTTTGCTATAGAACATTCTCGAGCTATATGACCCTCCTTTCCACAGTTATAACATACCTTATATTGTTGTGGGCAGTTTGGGCTGATATGTCCCTTTTTCCCGTATTTATAATAAACGACCAGTGCTCATTCTCCTCCCTAGAAACAGTTGATGTTTGTGCTGACATTTTCACGTTATCATTGTTGTACCTTCTCTTATTGAAATCTCCTCCCGACTGACTCCTTCTATTATCATGGCCACGATTTCCACCAGAGTGGGTTACCGCTTTTGTCCGAATGTTTTCCTCCCTACTGGTTTTCATTGGTCCGATGACTGCTGCCACCGGTATTACCTTGGTTGTGTTCCCTCGGTTGAATATACTCATTATCTCGCTCTAATAATTGAGCTCTATTTACAACATCTGAATATAAAGAAAATTTATGAGAGATAAGATATTGCCGAATCTCGAGTTTTAAACCTCTTACAAACATCCTTGTCATTCGTTCCTCATTCTCGACCAAATGAGGTGCAAACCTGGATAACTCTGCAAACTTCACCTCGTACTGGGACACCGTCTTGTTATTTTGTTCCAGCCTAATAAACTCTACCTCCTTCATATGACAAATACTTTCAGGAAAGTACTTGTCATTAAACAGTTTCTGAAATGTTTCCCAGAACATATTGAGTGCGTCAGGCTAGGTACGCTTCACAGACTCCCACCAGTAGTCTGCCTCACCGCAGAACATTAAGGTGGCGAACGGAACCTTCTATTCCTCCGTGCATCCCAAGACATCGAATATCTTGGTAATTTGCTTGACCCACGTTTCTGCCTTGATCGGATCTGGCTTTCCCTGAAAGTTTGGTGATCGCAACTCTTTGAACTGTTTGGCCGTGACAAACCGCGCATTGTTATCATTTCCACCCGTATTCTGCACACGAGTCTCGCCCGTCTGATTTTGCATGAACTATAAAAAATTCCTAAACATTCCATCATTCATCGTTTGCTCGGTAACGTTGTTTACAGGAAGAATATTGCCTTCCTGTTGCACGTTCTCCTAGTTTGTGGCTAAAGGTTATTCCACAGTCTCATATACTCCATTGTTAACGTTCTCGGCTGCCATTCTCAAATACTGTCATAAAACAAGGGTTAATTAAACAAATTAACATATAACATAATATCCCTATATTATAACCAACCAACAAATAAGCTTAGGTAGGACACACTAGCGAAGGATTTACTCGTCTCTCCCCTCCTAGTTCTATTCCCCGATCTCCGCTAGAGACCATATCCCCAAGTTCTGATACCAACTGTGATGCCCCCAAAATAGGTATACATCACCCATACTGTGAGTTTAAATACAAATATTGTCTTCTAGACAATATCCCACTTAAATAAGTCCTCATTACAATTATTGAAATACTATTTAATAAAATAGTGAGGACTGCTAACACCACTGACTAGAAATATCACTCCACACCCGACTAGTTCCCGCTATATTCTCGCCTCCTGAGAAAAATAGAACAAAAAGGAAAAGTATGAGCTCAACTAGCCCAGTAAAGAATATTATGACTAAGATAATATACAACAACTTATCATTAGTCTTCAACAGGAAAAAATCTAATAAAATATAATAGACAACAAGTTTTAGATCAACAACTGCAGCGGAAATAGCAAACCATTAGAAGAGTCAAGTAGAGAATGAGTTCTACTATCTTCTAAGATTTAAAAGTCAATCATCAATATTTTATCCCTGTAACAACAATCAATAATCATCTTTAATCAAATATTCATCTTTGCACTATAGGCCAAAGATATTCATTTGTATCACCAGTCGGTCATGTTCATCTCAACACATGTTCATCTTTACACTACGGGCCAATCATATTCATCAGTTAATCATTCATCTTTGCACTACAGGCCAAAGATATTCAGTAATATCATCATTTAGGACTGAGGATGATGAAAAATATCTTTAAAAAAATGAATCCAGTGAGATAAAAGAACAATTATTAGGGATTCGTATTACTGTTTATCCAAGTTCAATAATACTCTGAAATAACAAATTTTGAAGCAGAATTCAAAATAATGATCAAAACATGGATACAATCAAAGATAATAACCATAGTAGACATCTTGGACAAAAAGAAAAAATTTTTATTTTTCGTGTGAATAGTGCCGTATTCGTGAATAGTGTCGTATACGTGAATAGAGTCGTATACGTGAATAGTAATCCCGACATAAAAAGTTCCAAATTTGATAAAAAATTCAAACCAATATTTCGGCATAATGATATTGAAGAAAATAATATCATTTAAGAAGAAAATAACATCCCTTACCTCAAGATAACAGTACTTCTATTCGGAATATCGGTATAAGGCTGAAGGAAAACTAGCACTGATAAATAAAAACTCACAAAGTATCTAAATACTCGCAAAATACGCTCGATAATATAGAGAGGAAAGAGAGAAAAACTTATGAATTCTAGTGTGATTTTCAATTCTAACTTAGCCCTCTATTTATAGGAAAATGTTAGCAAGCCGAAGCAGACTTGACCTGCAACCTGATGGCTTTACCTGCTACTATTCCCACCCACCACATTTGAATAAAAATTCTAGCATATTTCTCACCAACTAAAAGTGGGGCCCACTCAATTCTAGAATTTTCTACCAAAATTTTTTATATAAACCTAATTTCCGAATCATTCACCTCTTAAAGTTCATAACAAATTATACGTTCATTTTTAACGGTTAAAAATTTGTGGACGTATACTCAACTTATATATGTATAACATATCCCAAAATCACAACGATCCAACGGTCAGATTAAAAATTATAACTCACACAATATATCTCAAGAACATTGATTTAATTTTTAATATCTTCATTCCGACAAAAATACCTTAACATTAATTCCTTCACATAAAATAAATATATCCGTCAATTATATCCACATAAAATAAATATTTCCTTATCATATAAATCAATAATTAATTATTCACAAATAATATTACAGAATCACAATTATGACAACCAGGCCGTTCCCAGGAAAAGAGGGGGCTTTCCAATAAGGATTTCTCCTTACTGGCGCGCAATTAGATGAACAAACCTCTCCTTAGACAGAACTTTCTAGACATTGCCAATAATGCTATCTAATAATATTATTCAAATAATATGAATTATTGATCTGATAATGAAAAATACTGTGCAGCAATAATTATTGAAACAACAATAATATAAAATATCAACGCAGCAATTATTGAATCAATAAAATAAAATATTGAACAGTAACTACTGTAACAATTACTGAGTAGTGCCTTCTTTCGTAAGAATCAACAATTGGTGCAATACCGTGTGCTACTATATTTTAACCACCGGGTATTTCAATAGTATTAATGGTAACAACTACGCCGTTATTTATAAACAACTTATACTTGTCATTTTCTTCATCCAATTGCTTTCCATTATAAGGCCTACACAAGGCTGCGCCGTCGTACGAATATTTTCCGACAGAAAGAATATTCCACGACCAAACGAATATTCCCCGACAACAAATGAATATTTTATAACCACTTGCTTATTTTGCAAAATTTGCACATTTCACCCATAACCAAAGCATTATATCAAATTAACACCTTATTATTCACAATAATATTTAGAGAAAATTTGATTTTATTCATTAATAAGTTGGGGTCTTACAACATCCCCTCCTTATGAAATTTCGTCCTCGAAATTGACGTACGTACCTGGTGTTTCGAAAAGGTGATGATACCTCGCTTTCATTTCTGATTTCAACTCCCAGGTCATTTCTTCAATAGCATGGTTTCTCCACAAAACCTTAACTTGTGGTATAACCTTCGTGCGTAGAACATGCTATTTCCTATCCAAGATCTTAACAGGTACATCCTCGTACGTTAAATCTTCGGCTATCTCGTCTGGTTCTAACTCAATTATGTGGTTCGGGTCTTTCACATATTTACGAAGCACAGATACGTGAAAAACATTATGAACACGAGATATGCTTAAAAGTAATGCGAGTCGATATGCCACATTTCCTATTCGGTCAAGAATTTTAAATGGACCAACAAATCGTGGATTGAGCTTTCCTCTCTTCCCAGATCTTGTAACTCCTTTCCATGGTGCAACACGTAAAAATACATGATCCCCAATACTAAATTCTACATCCTTTCGATGAAGATCCGCATAACTCTTTTGTCGATCCTGTGTCATTTGTATACGTTGTCGAATCGTTTAGATCTTCTCTGTAGTTATGCGTACCAATTCTGCTCCCAACAACGTTGCTTCACCCACCTCGTCCCAGCATACTAGAGAATGACACTTTCGTCCATACAAGGCTTCAAATGGAGCCATACCTATACTTGCCTGATAACTATTGTTGTAGGAGAATTCCACTAGTGGCAAGTACTTATCCCTACTTCCTTTGAAATCTAGAACATAGAGTCCTAATAGATCTTCAAGGGTTTGAATAGTCCTCTCTGATTGCCCGTCCGTTTGAGGATGGTATGCTGAACTAAATCGTAAATCCGTGCCAAAAGCTTTCTGCAAGCTAACCCAAAATCGTGAAGTGAATCTTGGGTCACGATCTGAAACTATGGATACTGGCATGCCATGTAATCTCACAATCTCATTCACGTACATACTAGCAAGACGTTCAAGGGAATAAGTCTCACGTATAGGTAAGAAATGAGCAGACTTAGTTAATCTATCAACAATGACCCAAATCACATCTATGCCTTGAGAAACCTTGGGAAGACCCATAACAAAGTCCATAGTAATGTGTTCCCACTTCCATTTCGGAATCTCAAGTGGTTACAATGGACCCTTTGGTACTTTATGCTCCACTTTTACACGTTGACAAGTTAAATACCTCGAGATAAACTCCGCGATCTCTCTTTTCATATTGCTCCACCAAAATGTATGTCGAAGATCGTGATACATTTTGGTACTCCCAAGATGGATTGCAAACGGTGTGTTGTGTACCTCCATCATGATTCTATGCTTCAAGTCAGAATCATTAGGAACACAAAGTCTGGAGTTGACTCGAAGTATTCCTTCTTCATCGATTCTTGCTTCTGGAATAGCACCTTCTTACACTTTCTTCTTCATACGTATCAGCTCCATGTCCGTAGCTTTGAGTAGCTTTAATTTAACTTTATCTATTAACTGTTCTACTCGTTATTTTATTCATATGGGTACTTAGAGCCTTCATCTCAATCTCCATCCTTTGCATCATTCATCAAAATGGGACTTTGTGTTAACAACATTGCACTCGTACCCGCATATGATCTTCTACTCAATGCGTCAGCTACTACGTTCGCTTTTCCAAGATGATATTGGATGGTATGATCATAATCTTTCAACAGCTCAAGCCAACGTCGTTGCCGCATGTTGAGTTCCTTTTGGGTGAAGAAATATTTGAGGCTTTTATAATCCATATAGATCTCCACTTTTCCCCCATACAGGTAGTGTCTCCAAATCTTCAACGCGAAAACGACTGCTGCCAACTCCAAATCATGAGTAGGATAATTCCTTTCATATTCTTTGAGTTGTCGCGAGGCATAGGCTATGACTTTCCCATGTTGCAAGAGAACACATCCTAACCCTTTGCCTGAAGCATCGCTGTAGAAAACAAATCCATCCGAACCAGATGGTTGTCTATGTCAGAACAGGTGCCGAAATGAGTCTCCTCTTGACTTCTTGAAAACTCTTCTCACAATCCTTGCTCCAACCGAATTTTGTATCCTTCCGAGTCAGCTGATTTAACGGAGTAGTGATTCTAAAAAATTCTTCCATGAATCTCCGATAATAACCAACTAAGCCCAGAAAGCTACGTACTTCGGTCACCGACTTCGGTTGCTCCCAACTTTGTATGGCTTCAATCTTCGTTGGATCGACAGATACTCCATGTTTTGACACCACGTGCCCAAAGAATGCTACTTCCTCAAGCCAGAACAAGCATTTCTTCAGTTTGGCATATAGCTTGTTTTCACGAAGCCTTTGCAGTACCAGTTTCAAATGGTGCTCATGATCTTCACGGCTTTTGGAATAGATGAGGATGTCATCAATAAAGACAACACTGAACTGATCTAAATATTCTTTAAATACACGGTTCATCATATCCATGAAGGCAGCAGGAGCATTAGTCAATCCAAAAGACATGACTAAGAATTCATAATGCCCATACCGAGTTCTGAAGGCAATCTTTGGAATATCCTCAGTTTTAATCCTCAGCTGATGATAACCAGAACGAAGATCGATCTTTGAAAAGAATTGTGCTCCTTGCAACTGGTCGAATAGGTCATCAATACGAGGTAGCGGATACCTATTCTTGATGGTGACATGGTTCAATTCTCGATAGTCAATACAAAGTCGCATACTCCCGTCTTTCTTCTTTACGAATAAAATAGGAGCACCCCAAGGAGACGTACTAGGACGAATGAAATCGATGTCTAACAATTCCTGTAATTGGACTTTTAACTCCTGAAGTTTAATAGGAGCCCTTCGATATGGGATTTTAGAAATGGACTTTGTACCAGGTTTAAGGTCAATAAAGAATTCAACTTCACGTTTTGGGGGTAGACCAAGAAGTTCTTCAGTAAATACGTCAGGAAATTCACTAGCAACAGAAATATTATTCAAATCTGACGTGTTTTTGTTCAAGTCCATAATATGGGCTGAGAAACCTTGACATCCGTTTTTAATAAACGAATGGCTTTATGGCTTGATATGACAGCGATTGATTTTAATGGTTTGGTTGCTTGAATTCGCATAACAGGTTGGTTAGGAATATAAAAACTAACAACCTTACGAAAATAATCAATTTTGGCATGATGAGTAGTTAACCAATCAAATCCTAAAATCACATCAAAAGTAAGTATCTTTAAAGAGATAAGGTCAACAGGTAATGTGATTGTGCCAACTTGGATTAAGCAAGATTTATAAATTGTAGATGTAATGAAAGTTTCTCCTAACGGAGTCTCCACAGATAGGTCAAAGTCTAATTTCTCCGAAGTCAAGTTTAAACGTTGAGCACAAGCAGAACAGATAAAAGAATGGAGTAGACCGGTATCTAGTAAAGTATAAACTTCGCAAGAATTCAAGATTAGCTTACCCATGATCACCTCGTTCGGGTTTCTCGCGTTTTGGCCAGTCACGACAAACGTTCTTCCAAGAAGCGCTGATTTTGACTTATCCGGGATAGCTTTTGGAGTCACCATCCCCGCTGAACTTGGTTTTGCTATAGAATACTCTCCAGTTATATGACCCTCCTTTACACAGATATAACATACCTTGGATTGTTGTGGGCAGTTTGGGCTGATATGTCCCTTTTTCCCGCATTTATAACAAACGACCGGTGCTCGTTCTCCTCCCCTAGAAACAGTTGATGTTTGTGCTGACGTTTTCACGTTATCATTGTTGTACCTTCTCTTCTTGAAATCTCCTCCCGACTCGCTCCTTTTATTATCACGGCCATGATTTCCACCAGAGTGGTTACCGCTTTTGTCCGAATGTTTTCCTCCCTGCTGGTTTTTATTGGTCCGATGACCGCTGCCACCGGTATTACCTTGTTTGTGTTCCCTCGGTTGAATATACTCATTATCTTGCTCTAATATTTGAGCCCTATTTACAACATATGAATATAAGAAAATTTATGAGAGATAAGATATTGTCGAATCTCGGGTTTTAAACCTCTTACAAACATCCTTGTCATTCGTTCCTCATTCTCGACCAAATGAGGTGCAAACCTGGATAACTCTACAAACTTCGCCTCGTACTGGGACACCGTCATGTTATTTTGTTCCAGCCTAATAAACTCTACCTCCTTTATATGACGAATACTTTCACGAAAATACTTGTCATTAAACAGTTTCTGAAATATTTCCCAGGACATGTTCAGTGCGTCAGGCTGGGTACGCTTCACAGACTCCCACCAGTAGTCTGCCTCACCGCGAAACATAAACGTGGCGAATGGAACCTTCTGTTCCTCCGTGCATCCCAAGACATTGAATATCTTGGTAATTTGCATGACCAACGTTTCCGCCTCGATCGGATCCGGCTTTCCCTGAAAGTCTGGTGGCCCCAACTCTTTGAACTGTTAGGCTATGACAAACCGCGCGTTGTTATCATTTCCACCCGTATTCTGCACACGAGTCTCCCTCGTCTAATTTTTCATGAACTGTTAAAAGCTCCTAAACATTCCATCATTCATCGTTTGCTCGGTAACGTTGTTTACAGGAGGAATATTGCCTTCCTGTTGCACGTTCTCCTGGTTTGTGACTAAAGGTTGTTCCACAGTCTCATATACTCCATTGTTAACGTTCTCGGCTGCCATTCTCAAATACTTTCATAAAACAAGGGTTAATTAAACAAATGAACATATCACATAATATCCCTATATTATAACCAACCAACAAATAATCTTTGATAGGACACACTAGCGAAAGATTTACTCGCCTCTCCCCTCCTAGTTCTATTCCCAGATCTCCGCCAGAGACCATATCACTAAGCTCTGATACCAACTGTGACGCCCCCAAAATAGGTATACATCATCCATTCTGAGTCGCCAAATATATGGTACAGAAACAAATACAACTTTATTAAAACACCTGTCGCGCAAAATACGACAACACAATACTGTGAGTTTAAATACAAATATTATCTTCTAGACAGAATCCACACTCAAATAAGTCATCATTACAATTATTAAAATACTATTTAATAAAATAGTGAGGACTGCTAACACCACTGACTAGAAACATCACTCCACACCTCGACTAGTTCCCGTTATATTCTCGCCTCTTGAGAAAAATAGAACAAAAAGGAAAAGGGTGAGCTCAACTAGCCTAATAAAGAATATTATGACTAAGATAATATACAACAACTTATCATTGGTCTTCAACAGGGAAAAATCTGATAAAATATAATAGACAACAAGTTTTAGATCAACAACTGCAGCGGAAACAGCAAACTATTAGAAGAGTCAAGTAGAGAATGAGTTCTACTATCTTCTAAGATTTAAAAGTCCATCATCAATATTTTATCTATGTAACAACAATCAATAATCATCTTTAATCAAATATTCATCTTTGCACTACAGGCCAAATATATTCATTTGTATCACCAGTCGGTCATGTTCATCTCAACACATGTTCATCTTTGTACTACGCGCCAAAGATATTCATCAGTTAATTATTCATCTTTGCACTACAGGCCAAAGATATTCAGTAATATCATCATTTAGGACTGAGGATGATGAAAAATATTTTAAAGAAAACGAACCCAGTGAGACAGAAGGACAAATATTAGGGATTCGTATTGCAGTTTATCCAAGTGCAATAATATTCCATAACAACCAATTGTGAAGTAGAATTCAAAAATAAATCAAAACATGGATACAATCAAAGATAGTAACCATAATAGACATCTTGGACAAAAAGGAAAAATTTTATTTTTAGGTGAATAGTGCCGTATTCGTGAATAGTGACGTATACGTGAATAGTGCCGTATACATAAATAGTAACCCCGACACAAAAAGTTCCAAATTTGATAAAAAGTTCAAACCAATATTTCGACATAATGATATTGAAGAAAATAATATCATTTAAGAAGAAAATAGCATCTATTACCTCAAGATAACAGTACTTCTGTTCGAAATATCGGTATAAGGCTGAAGGAAACTTGCATTGATAAATAAAAACTCATAAAGTATCTAAATACTCACAAAATACGCTCGATAATATAGAGAGGGAAAGAGAGAAAACTTATGAATTCTGGTGTGATTTTTAATTCTAACTTAGCCCTCTATTTATAGGAAAATGTTAGCATGCCGAAGCAGACTTGACCTGCAACCTGATGGCTTTACCTGCTACTATTCCCACCCACCACATTTGAATAAAAATTCCAGCACATTTCTCACCAACCAAAAGTGTGGCCCACTCAATTCTAGAATTTTTCATCAAAATTATTTATAAACCTAATTTCTGAATCATTCACCTCTTAAAATTTATAACAAATTATACGTTCATTTTTAACGGTTCAAAATTTGTGGACATATACTCAATTTATATATGTATAACTTATCCAAAAACCACAACGATCCAACGGTCAGATTAAAAATTATAACTCACGCAATATATCTCAAGAATAGTGATTTAATTTTTAATACCTCAATTCCGACAAAAACACCTCAACACTAATTTCTTCACATAAAATAAATATATCCATCAATTATACCCATATAAAATAAATATTTTCTTATCATAAAAATCAATAATTAATTATTCACAAATAATATTACAGAATCACAATTATGACAACCAGACCGTTCCCTAGAAAAAGGAGGCTTTCTAATAAGGATTTCTCCTTATTGACGCGCAATTAGATGACCAAATCTCTCTTTAGACAGAACTTTCTAGACATTGCCAATAATGTTATTTAATAATATTATTCAAATAATATGAATTATTGATCTGATAATGGAAAATACTGTACAGCAACAATTATTGAAACAACAATAATATAAAATATCAACGCATCAATTATTGAATCAATAAAATAAAAAATTGAACAGTAACTACTGTAACAATTATTGAGTAGTGCCTTCTTACGTAAGAATCAATAATTGGTGCAATACCGTGTGCTACTGTATTTTAACCACCGGGTATTCCAACAGTATTAACGGTAACAACTACGCCGTTATTTATAAACAACTTATACTTGTCGTTTTCTCCATCCAATTGCTTTCCATTATGGGGCCCACACAAGGCTGCGCCGTCGTACGAATATTCCCCGACAGAAAGAATATTCCACGACCAAACGAATATTCCCGACAACAAATGAATATTTTATAACCACTTACTTATTTTGCATAATTTGCACATTTCACCCATAACCAAAGCATTATATCAAATTAATACCTTATTATTCATAATAATATTTAGAAAAAATTTAATTTTATTCATTAATAAGTTGGGGTCTTACATATCATATACAACATAACACGGTGGCTTAACAAATTGTAAAGTTTTAACTTACTTACGAACTAGGGTTTATAAAAAATATTACTAGGATTTTCTTGATTTGCTAACTAGGATTTCTAACTATTAATTAGGGTTTACCTAATTAATCATAACATTATCATATATCACAGTTATATAAAAATCTTGAATTTCCCATTTAAATTTCAAAATAGGGTTAAACAATTTAATATTAGGGTTTAGTCATAATACATTAAAATTGTTCCACACATTAACATTACACACATACAGTACACATCTATAACACTGACAAATAATAATATAATATTATTATTCTCATTCCTTGATAAAAATCCAAAATTAGGGTTTGGATTCCATATTTGATTTATCTTCCATATTTAACCTTAATAATTAAGGTAAAATAATTAACTTAATAATCTGTACCAAAATTCATATAATAAAATAATTGTTATAATTATTCATATTTAACATTATTAATTAAGTTAAAATAATTAACTTAATTAAACTAGCATAAATTCGTATATTAAAATAGATTAATTATTATAATAATTCTAATAATCATTTCATATATTATTTAAATAATATATAATTATATTTTCATGGAAAATAAATAATTAAGACATTTCTACTATAAAATTAATTATTAAAAGAATAAACTTTATAATAACCAATAATTCTAAAATAAAATTATTTGTAAACATTCATGTAATAAATATACTTTTATTTATTACATAATTACATACACACATTATCTTGTACAAATCCTCATTCTTAAAAATAAAAAAAAATTATACGCAAAATTTCTGATTTAATTATATAGAAAATATCGGGTTATTACAAACCCTAATACATGATTTTGACCCTAATATACAATTGTGGATTTAATTGCTAAATTAATAATTTTAATTAGGAAATACTAATTCTAATTAGTAAGATTTAAATTATGATTAGGAAATTTTAATATAATTAGAAAATTCTAATTTTAATTTAGAAATATTAATTTTTGATTTTGAAAACCTAATTTGGAAATTCTAGATTTTTTTTAAACCTAAGGCTAAACCTAAGGGTTTAAACCCTAAACTCTAAGGGTTAGGGCAAAAGACCATATTGCCATTAAATTTGTTTGCGAAAAGACTAGAATGCCCTTTTTGTATTATTTTTAAGAAGTTGGTGTATAGGCTTTGACTTTAGGTGAGTTGCTCACCAAAACCTAACCCTAAACATGTGCATTATATCTCAGCAAATCTCAACAATTATTTACTCACTAGATACATTGAATCAAAATAAAAGCTTACAACTTAAGCAAAAGACTTACTTTACTTACCATTCTATCCAAGATGTAAGACCCCAACTTATTAATGAATAAAATCAAATTTTCTCTAAATACTATTGTGAATAATAAGGTGTTAATTTGATATAATGCTTTAGCTATGGGTGAAATGTGCAAATTTTACAAAAATAAGCAAGTGGTTATAAAATATTCATTTGTTGTCGGGGAATATTCGTTTGGTCGTGGAATATTCTTTCTGTCGGAGAATATTCGTACGACGGCGCAGCCTTGTGTGTGCCCCATAATGGAAAGCAATTGGATGAAGAAAACGACAAGTATAAGTTGTTTATAAATAACGGCGTAGTTGTTACCGTTAATACTGTTGGAATACCCGGTGGTTAAAATACAGTTGCACACGGTATTGCACCAATTATTGATTCTTACGTAAGAAGGCACTACTCAATACTTGTTACAGTAGTTACTGTTCAATATTTTATTTTATTGATTCAATAATTTTTGCGTTGATATTTTATATTATTGTTGTTTCAATAATTGTTCCTGCACAGTATTTTCCATTATCAGATCAATAATTCATATTATTTGAAGAATATTATTAGATAGCATTATTGGCAATGTCTAGAAAGTTCTATCTAAGGAGAGGTTTGGTAATCTAATTACGCGTCAGTAAGGAGAAATCCTTATTGGAAAGCCCTTTTTTCCTGGGAACGGCCTAGTTATCATAATTGTGATTCTGTAATATTATTTGTGAATAATTAATTATTGATTTATATGATAAGAAAATATTTATTTTATATGGATTAATTGATGGATATATTTATTTTATGTGAAGGAATTAATGTTGAGGTGTTTTTGTCGGAATAAAGGTATTAAAAATTAAATCACTGTTCTTGAGATATATTGCGTGAGTTATAATATTTAATCTGACCGTTGGATCATTGTGATTTTTGAATATGTTATACATATATAAGTTGAGTATATGTCCACAAATTTTGAACCGTTTAAAATGAACGTATAATTTGTTATGAATTTTAAGAGGTAAATGGTTCGAAAATTAGGTTTATAAATGATTTTGGTGAAAAATTCTAGAATTGAGTGGGCCCCACTTTTAGTTGGTGAGAAATGTGTTGGAATTTTTATTCAAATGTGGTGGGTGGGAATAGTAGCTGGTAAAGCCATCAGGTTGTAGGTTAAGTCTGCTTCGGCGTTCTAACATTTTCCTATAAATAGAGGGCTAAGTTAGAATTGAAAATCACACCAGAATTCATAAGTTTTCTCTCTTTCTCTCTCTATATTATCGAGCGTATTTTATGAGTATTTAGATACTTTGTGAGTTTTTATTTATCAGTGCTAGTTTCCTTCAGCCTCATACCGATATTCCAAACAAAAGTACTGTTATCTTGAGGTAAGGGACATTATTTTCTTCTTAAATGATATTATTCTCTTCAATATCATTATGCCGAAATATTAGTTTGAACTTTTTATCAAATTTGGAACTTTTTGTGTCGGGGCGGCACTATTCACGTATACGGCACTATTCACGAATACGACACTATTCACCGAAAAATAAAATTTTCTTCTTTTTATCCAAGATGTCTACTATGGTTACTATCTTTGATTGTATCCATGTTTTGATCATTATTTTGAATTCTGCTTCAAAATTTGTTATTTCAAAGTATTATTGAACTTGGATAAACTGTAATACGAATCCTTAATAATTGTTCTTTTATCTCACTGGATTCATTTTCTTTAAGATATTTTTCATCATCCTCAGTCCTAAATGATGATATTACTGAATATCTTTGGCCTGTAGTGCAAAGATGAATAATTAACTGATGAATATCTTTGGCCCGTAGTGCAAAGATGAATAGGTGTTAAGATGAACATGACCGGCTAGTGATACAAATGAATATCTTTAGCCTGTAGTGTAAAGATGAATATTTGATTAAAGATGATTATTGATTGTTGTTACAGGGATAAAATATTGATGATGGACTTTTAAATCTTAGAAGATAGTAAAACTCATTCTCTACTTGACTCTTCTAACGGTTTGCTGTTTCCGCTGCAGTTGTTGATCTAAAACTTGTTGTCTATTATATTTTATCAGATTTTTCCCTGTTGAAGACTAATGATAAGTTGTTGAGCTCACCCTTTTCCTTTTTGTTCCATTTTTCTTAGGAGGCGAGAATATAGCGGGAACTAGTCGGGGTGTGGAGTGATGTTTCTAGTCAGTGGTGTTAGCAGTCCTCACTATTTTATTAAATAGTGTTTCAATAATTATAATGAGGACTTATTTAAGTGTGGATATTGTCTAGAAGTCAATTTTGTATTTAAACTCACAGTATTGTGTTGTCGTATTTTGCGCGACAAGTATTTTAATAAAGTTGTATTTGTTTCTGTACCATATATTTGGCGACTCAGAATGGGTGATGTATACCTATTTTGGGGGCGTCACAGTTGGTATAGCTTAGGGATATGGTCTCTGGCAGAGATCGGGGATAGAACTAGGAGGGGAGAGACAAGTAAATCCTTCGCTAGTGTGTCCTACCTAAGCTTATTTGTTGGTTGGTCATAATATAGGGATATTATGTGATATGTTAATTTGTTTAATTAACCCTTGTTTTATGGTAGTATTTGAGAATGGCAGCCGAGAACATTAACAATGGAGTATATGAGACTGTGGAACAACCTTTAGTCACAAACCAGGAGAACGTGCAACAGGAATGCAATATTCCTCCTGTAAACAACATTACTGAGCAAACGACGAATGATGGAATGTTTAGGATCTTTTTACAGTTCATGCAAAATCAGACAAGGGAGACTCGTGTGCAGAATACGAGTGTAAATGATAACAACGCGCGGTTTGTCACGGCCAAGTAGTTCAAAGAGTTGGGACCACCAGACTTTCAGGGAAAGCCGGATCCGATCAAGATGGAAACGTGGGTCTAGTAAATTACCAAGATATTCGATGTCTTGGGATGCGCGGAGGAACAGAAGATTCCATTCGCCAACTTTATGTTCTGCGGTGAGGCAGACTACTAGTGGGAGTCTGTGAAGCGTACCCAGCCTGACGCATTCAACATGTCCTGGGAAACATTTCAGAAACTATTTAATGACAAGTACTTTCCTGAAAGTATTCGTCATATGAAGGAGGTAAAGTTTATTAGACTGAAACAAAATAACATGACGGTGTCCCAGTACGAGGCGAAGTTTGTAGAGTTATCCAGGTTGGCACCTCATTTGGTCGAGAATGAGGAACGAATGACAAGGATGTTTCTAAGAGGTTTAAAACCAGAGATTCGACAATATCTTATCTCTCATAAATTTTCTTTATATTCAGATGTTATAAATAGGGCTCAATTATTAGAGCGAGATAATGAGCATATTCAACCGAGGGAACGCAACCAAGGTAATACCGGTGGCAGCGGTCATCGGACCAATGAAAACCGGCATGGAGGAAAACATTCGGACAAAAGCGGTAACCACTCTAGTGGAAATCGTGGCCGTGATAATAGAAGGAGCGAGTCAGGAGGAGATTTCAAGAAGAGAAGGTACAACAATGATAACGTGAAAAAGTCAGCACAAACATCAATTGTTTCTAGGGGAGGAGAACGAGCACCGGTCGTTTGTTATAAATGCGAGAAAGAGGGACATATCAGCCTAAATTGTCCACAGCAATCCAAGGTATGTTATAACTATGAAAAGGAGGGTCATATAGCTCGAGAGTGTTCTATAGCAAAACCAAGTTCAGCGGGGATGGTGACTCCAAAAGCTATCCCGGATAGGTCGAAATCAGCGGTTCCTAGAAGAGCGTTTGTCGTGACTGGCCAAAATGCGAGAAACCCGAATGAGGTGATCACGGGTAAGCTAATCTTGAATTCTTACGAAGTTTATACTTTACTAGATACCTATTCTACCCATTCTTTTATCTATCCTACTTATGCTCAACGTTTAAACTTTACTCCGGAGAAATTTGACTTTGACCTATCTATGGAGACTCTGTTAAGAGAAACTTTCATTATATCTACAGTTTATAAATATTTCTTAATCCAAGTTGGCACAATCACATTACCTGTTGACCTTATCTCTTTAAAGATACTGTTTTTGATGTGATTTTAGGAATTGAGTGGTTAACTACTCATCATGCCAAAATTGATTATTTTCGTAAGGTTGTTAGTTTTTATATTCCTAACCAACCTGTTATGCGAATTCAAGCAACCAAACCATTAAAATCAATCGCTGTCATATCAAGTCATAAAGCCATTCGTTTATTAAAAAACGGATGTCAAGCTTTCTTAGCCTATGTTATGGACTTGAATAAAAACACGTCAGATTTGAATAATATTTCTGTTGTTAGTGAATTTCCTGACGTATTTCCTGAAGAACTTCCTGGTCTACACCCAGAACATGAAGTTGAATTCTTTACTGACCTTGAACCTGGTACAAAGCCCATTTCTAAAACCCCATATCGAATGGCTCCTATTGAATTTCAGGAGTTAAAAGTCCAATTACAGGAATTGTTAGATATCGGTTTCATTCGTCCTAGTACGTCTCCTTGGGGTGCTCCTATTTTATTCGTAAAGAAAAAAGACGGGAGTATGCGACTTTGTATTAACTATCGAGAATTGAACCATGTCACCATCAAGAATAGGTATCCGCTACCTCGTATTGATGACATGTTCGACCAGTTGCAAGGAGCACAATTCTTTTTAAAGATCGATCTTCGTTCTGGATATCATCAGCTGAAGATTAAAACTGAAGATATTCCAAAGACTGCCTTCAAAACTCGGTACGGGTATTATGAATTCTTAGTTATGTCTTTTGGATTGACTAATGCTTCTGCTGCCTTCATGGATATGATGAACCGTGTATTCAAAGAATATTTAGATCAGTTCGTTGTTGTCTTTATTGATGACATCCTCATCTATTCCAAAAGCCGTGAAGATCATGAGCACCATTTGAAGCTGGTACTGCAAAGGCTTCGTGAAAAATAAGCTATATGCCAAACTGAAGAAATTCGAGTTCTAGCTTGAGAAAGTAGCATTTCTTGGGCACGTGGTGTCAAAACATGGAGTATCTGTCGACCCGGCGAAGATTGAAGCCATACAAAGTTGGGAGCAACCGAATTCGGTGACCGAAGTACGTAGCTTTCTGGGCTTAGTTGGTTATTATCGGAGATTCGTGGAAGGATTTTCTAGAATCGCTACTCCGTTAACTCAGCTGACTTGGAAGGGTACAAAATTTGGTTGGAGCGAGGATTGTGAGAAGAGTTTTCAAGAACTCAAGAGGAGACTCCTTTTGGCACCTGTTCTGACAATACCATCTGGTTCGGATGGATTTGTTATCTACAGCGATGCTTCAGGCAAAGGGTTAGGATGTGTTCTCATGCAACATGGGAAAGTCATAGCCTATGCCTCGCGGTAACTCAAAGAATATGAGAGGAATTATCCTACCCATGATTTGGAGTTGGCAGCTGTCGTTTTCGCGTTGAAGATTTGGAGACACTACCTGTATGGGTAGAAAGTGGAGATCTATACGGATCATAAAAGCCTCAAATATTTCTTCACCCAAAAGGAACTTAACATGCGACAACGACGTTGGCTTGAGCTGTTGAAAGATTACGATCAAACCATCCAATATCATCCTGGAAAAGTGAAAATAGTAGCTGACGCATTGAGTAGAAGATCATATGCGGGTACGAGTACAATGTTGTTAACACAAAGGCCCATTTTGTATGATTTGCAAAGGATGGAGATAGAGATGAAGGCTCCAAGTACCCACATGATGATATCAAATATACGAGTAGAACCGACTTTAATTGATAAAGTTAAAGTTGCTCAAGCTACGGACATGGAGCTGATGCGTATGAAGAAGAAAGTGTAAGAAGGTGCTATTCCAGAAGCAAGAATCGATGAAGAAGAAATACTTCGAGTCAACTCCAAACTTTGTGTTCCTAACGATTCTGACTTGAAGCATATAATCATGATGGAGGCACACAACACACCGTTTGCAATTCATCCTGGGAGTACCAAAATGTATCACGATCTTCGACATACATTTTGGTGGAACAATATGAAAAGAGAGATCGCGGAGTTTATCTCGAGATGTTTAACTTGTCAACGTGTAAAAGCGGAGCATCAAGTATCAAAGGGTCCATTGCAACCACTTGAGATTCTGAAATGGAAGTGGGAACACATTACTATGGATTTTGTTACGGGTCTTCCCAAGGTTTCTCAAGGCATAGATGCGATTTGGGTCATTATTGATAGATTAACCAAGTCTGCTCATTTCTTACCTATACGTGAGACTTATTTCCTTGAACGTCTTACTAGTATGTACGTGAATGAGATTGTGAGATTGCATGGCATACCAGTATCCATTGTTTCGGATCGTGACCCAAGATTCACTTCACGATTTTGGGTTAGCTTGCAGAAAGCTACGGGCACGGATTTACAATTCAGTTCAGCATACCATCCTCAAACGGACGGGTAATTAGAGAGGACTATTCAAACCCTTAAAGATCTATTAGGACTCTTTGTTCTAGATTTCAAAGGAAGTTGGGATAAGTACTTGCCACTGGTGGAATTCTCCTACAACAACAGTTATCAAGCAAGTATAGGTATGGCTCCATTTGAAGCCTTGTATGGACGAAAGTGTCGTTCTCTAGTATGCTGGGACGAGGTGGGTGAAGCAACGTTGTTGGGTCCTGAATTGGTACGCATAACCATAGAGAAGATCCAAATGATTCGACAACGTATACAAAAGGCACAGGATTGACAAAAGAGTTATGCGGATCTTCATCGAAAGGATGTAGAATTTAGTATTGGGGATCATGTATTGTTACGTGTTGTACCATGGAAAGGAGTTACAAGATTTGGGAAGAAAGGAAAGCTCAATCCACGATTTGCTGGTCCATTTGAAATTCTTGACCGAATAGCAAATGTGGTATATCGACTCGCATTACCTCCAAGCATGTCTCGTGTTCATAATGTTTTTCACGTATCTGTGCTTCGTAAATATGTGAAAGACCCGAACCACATAATTAAGTTAGAACCAGACGAGATAGCCAAAGATTTAACGTACGAGGAGGTACCTGTTAAGATCTTGGATAGGAAAGAGCATGTTCTACGCACGAAGGTTATACCACAAGTTAAGGTTTTATGGAGAAACCATGTTATTGAAGAAATGACCTGGGAGTTAGAATCAGAAATGAAAGCGAGGTATCCTCACCTTTTCGAAACACCAGGTACGTACGTCAATTTCGAGAATGAAATTTCATAAGGAGGGGAAGTTGTAAGACCCCAACTTATTAATGAATAAAATCAAATTTTTTCTAAATATTATTGTGAATAATATGGTGTTAATTTGATATAATGCTTTAGTTATGGGTGAAATATGCAAATTTTGCAAAATAAATAAGTGGTTATCAAATATTCATTTGTTATCGGGAAATATTCGTTTGGTCGTGGAATATTCTTTCTGTCGGGGAATATTCGTACGACGGTGCAGCCTTGTGTGGGCCCCATAATGGAAAGCAATTGGATGAAGAAAACGACAAGTATAAGTTGTTTATAAATAACGGCGTAGTTGTTACCGTTAATACTGTTGGAATACCCGGTGGTTAAAATACAGTAGCACGCGATATTGTACCAATTATTGATTCTTACGTAAGAAGGCACTACTCAATAATTGTTACAGTAGTTACTATTTAATATTTTATTTTATTGATTCAATAATTGCTGCGTTGATATTTTATATTATTGTTGTTTCAATAATTGTTGCTGCACAGTATTTTCTATTATCATATCAATAATTCATATTATTTGAATAATATTATTAGATAGCATTATTGGTAATGTCTAGAAAATTCTGTCTAGGGAGAGGTTTGGTCATCTAATTGCGCGCCAATAAGGAAAAATCCTTATTGGAAAGCTCCCTCTTTCCTGGGAACGACCTGGTTGTCATAATTGTGATTCTATAATATTATTTATGAATAATTAATTATTAATTTATATGATAAGGAAATATTTATTTTATATGGATATAATTGATGGATATATTTATTTTATGTGAAGGAATTAATGTTGAGGTGTTTTTGTCGGAATGGAGGTATTAAAAATTAAATCACTGTTCTTGAGATATATTGCATGAGTTATAATTTTTAATCTGACTGTTGGATCGTTGTTATTTTTGGATATGTTATACATATATAAGTTGAGTATATGTCCACAAATTTTGAACCGTTAAAAATGAACGTATAATTTGTTATGAATTTTAAGAGGTGAATGATTCGGAAATTAGGTTTATAAATAATTTTGGTAAAAAATTCTAGAATTGAGTGGGCCCCACTTTTAGTTGGTGAGAAATATGCTAGAATTTTTATTCAAATGTGGTGGGTGGGAATAGTAGCAGGTAAAGCCATCAGGTTGCAGGTCAAGTCTGCTTCGGCTTGCTAACATTTTCCTATAAATAGAGGGCTAAGTTAGAATTGAAAATCACACTAGAATTCATAAGTTTTCTCTCTTTCTCTCTCTATATTATCGAGCGTATTTTGCGAGTATTTAGATACTTTGTGAGTTTTTATTTATCAGTGCTAGTTTCCTTCAGCCTTATACCGATATTCCGAACAGAAGTACTGTTATCTTGAGGTAAGGGATGCTATTTTCTTCTTAAATGATATTATTTTCTTCAATATCATTAGGCCAAAATATTGGTTTGAACTTTTTATCAAATTTGGAACTTTTTGTGTCGGGATTACTATTCACGTATACGGCACTATTCACAAATACGGCACTATTCACCGAAAAATAAAATTTTCTTCTTTTTGTCCAAGATGTCTACTATGGTTATTATCTTTGATTGTATCTATGTTTTGATCATTATTTTGAATTCTGCTTCAAAATTTGTTATTTCAGAGTATTATTGAACTTGGATAAACTGTAATACGAATCCTTAATAATTGTTCTTTTATCTCACTAGATTCATTTTCTTTAAGATATTTTTCATCATCCTCAGTTCTAAATGATGATATTACTGAATATCTTTGGCCTGTAGTGCAAAGATGAATGATTAACTGATGAATATCTTTGGCCCGTAGTGCAAAGATGAACATGACCGACTGGTGATACAAATGAATATCTTTGGCCTATAGTGCAAAGATGAATATTTGATTAAAGATGATTATTGATTGTTGTTACAGGGATAAAATATTGATGATGGACTTTTAAATCTTAGAAGATAGTAGAACTCATTTTCTACTTGACTCTTCTAATGGTTTGTTGTTTCCGCTGTAGATGTTGATCTAAAACTTGTTGTCTATTATATTTTATCAGATTTTAACCTGTTGAAGACTAATGATAAGTTGTTGTATATTATCTTAGTCACAATATTCTTTACTGGGCTAGTTGAGCTCACCCTTTTCCTTTATGCTCTATTTTTCTCAGGAGACGAGAATATAGCGGGAACTAGTCGGGGTGTGGATTGATGTTTCTAGTCAGTGGTGTTAGCAGTCCTCACTACTTTATTAAATAGTGTTTTAATAATTGTAATGAGGACTTATTTGAGTGTGGATATTGTCTAGAAGATAATATTTGTATTTAAACTCACAGTATTGTGTTGCCGTATTTTGCGCGATAAGTGTTTTAATAAAGTTGTATTTATTTCTGTACCATGTATTTGACGACTCAGAATGGGTGATGTATACCTATTTTGGGTGTCGACATCGGGATTTTTAGATGTCCCTTTCCGTTACTTGTTCTTTGGTGTTCTCATTTTAGGTGAGATTTGTTTGAAAAAACAAGTGAAAAAGGTCTGACATGTATAATGTCGACGATGGACTGTTAAGAGTCGCCAGTTGATTTTTTAAATGGTTGTACCAACACAACCGAGAAAAGGTTTGCACATTGACCCAGTGATGTGCCACTGCTATACGGGTCGGTGAAACCGAGATTAATTTAGGTTTCGGGGACTTGGTTATGCTGGGGAAAGGTGTTAGGCACCCCCGACATCCGTGTTACCACGGTGACCGCCTCTTTTCAAGAAACTATTATCTGAATGTGTGTGTGTGTGTGTATGTGAGTCAATGTGCTATTATTTGAAAGTGGTACGAGGCCTCGTTCGCACCTATATACGCAGGGTTTGAATTTATGTAAAAATTCAATTTTAGCAAGATATGGCAATGATGTTTTATAAAAGAGGTTTTTTCAAACCCTGTCACTCAATAGTAATTGAGGCCTTTTGCACTCCCATTTTATTAAATGCGCGGCTTGATTGATTTTATTTGACGGCTGCGAAGCATCCGTACAAAAATAATGTACAAAATAATGCCGACTTCCTCGTGGGTATGGAAAGCATCTGAGAAAATTCAGACACCGCAAAATAATTTACAAGCTGCTTACAGCTGAAAATGTCCATCACGGGAACCGAATCTAGATCCAATGGGATGAATCTGTGACCACATGTTTCCTAGGCTCATGATACCACAATTTATATGAAAGCAGTAAGCAGGTATATATATAAAAGCTGTAAATATATATATACAGACATGATCACCAACCACGAAGAACCTCCATGGAGGATCAGAAATGTAAAGAAAGCTGTTAAAAGCCATCAACCGCCACGAAGGAAACTCCAGGCGGGACAAAACGTAGATAAAACTGTAAAAACGGTCAACCACCACGAAGTAAACTCCAGGTGGGACGAAATGTATATATATATATATATATATATATATATATATATATATATATATATATATATATATATATATATATATATATATATATATAAAAGCGAGTAGACGCACCGGATGTAAAATCCAGGCTCATCGAACGGAGTTCGACCACAGTTTATATATATAAGTATATATATATAAGAAAGCAATTAAACGCACCAAACCAAAGTTTAGGCTCATTGAACAAAGTCCGACACACAGTTAATATATATAAGTATATATATATTAAAGCAATAAACGCTCCAGACCGAAGTCTAGGCTCAACCGAGGCATAACTCGGTAATGTTAGTCAATATATATATATATATATATATATATATATATATATATATATATATATATATATAGACTGAAATGAAACCACAGACCGAAGTCTGGGCAAAAGCAAGCAACACGACTCTCAACGTGTAGAAGGGTTTGTGCAAAGATGAAGAGAAATACTCTAAAGTGTGTGAGAAGGCTTACAGCTGACTACTAGAAAAGGCTTCTATATCTTTAAAGCGGGTAAACACTGGCTTTTATAGGTACAAAAGAGGGCTGTATATGAGCTCACAGGTATTTAAAATGGGAAAATACACTGTATGGCAAGTGTAGAGCGAATTCTGCAAGGCTTCCCCGTCTTTTTTCTCTTAAAAATCAGCACCCCAAGCCTCTTATTTATAGGCAAAAGGTGCCGCAGGTGTACCTACGGCTGTGCCGCAGGTGTACCTGTGGCTGAGCCGCAGGTGTACCAGAGGCGGGTCGGGTCAGTCTGGTTTGATCGGGTCGGGTCGTCTCGAAGTACATGCACGCGGGCACTGTAATGTCCACTCGATTTTTCTAAAGTACAATCCGGGCATCCGTTTGAGGTATACAGGACCTATTTCGGACCGCCGTTGTCGAGAGTTTGTACGATGGCATGGGATTAGAGTTTGTACGAAGTCTTTGAAGATGGGACGGTGCCCTCCGTCTTTAAGCTTCAACTTTCATCCATTACCCCGCACAATAGCAACTCGGGATTGGTTAGCCTTGTGGGCCGTTGTTGCGTAGATGTGTTGAGACGACTTGGCGTGGCATCGTGTTGGTCAGATGACGATGTTGCCCCTTACCGGTGTTATTGCCGGGTTGGGTCGATACAACAGATGTTGCTCAGCTTCGCTGGGATTGGACTACTGCAATTGGTTGAAAGTCCTCATTGTCATCTTTGAGGTGTGTCTGTCTTCCCGATGTCATCGACGGGCTGATACAGTGTATCTCGTTGTGAGCGCCGAGATTGAAGCTGGTTGCACTTGTTGCAAGCATTTCTGGGGTTAATGCCGAAATTGCTTTCCTTGGGGCTATCACCAAGGTTGGAGGCTATTCCCATATTTAGGGCTGAGACTGGATACCTCGGGATTATCTCCGAGATTAATCGGTCTTCTCCGGTGTGTGTTCCGGTATTGATCTGCATGCCTCGGGGTTCTCCAAGATTGGAACGATTACTCCCAGATTGCGATATGGGTTTGATGCTGAACCTCCGGTAGTATCCGGTATGATTGTGGATTGTCTTTCAGGGTTCTCTCATAAAAGGCGAATCTGCCTTCCTGCAATGTTAGTGTCAGTAGTACAGAAAATTTCGAGTGTCTACAGATGCCCCTCTTTATCATACTCATGCATAGCGATGCATGGGTAGGATAAAGAATCCTAGACACTTGAAACGTAATAAGACGAACAGGGTACTATGGATAGCAACATGATGTAGATGTATGATGCATGTGTACGGGGTTGTAGCCTAACACGCTGAGGATAATTGCTGACTCCCTGTTGCTTCAATCGGGGATTTGCAATGATGACCAGATTTGATGTATAATCTGAGTCTGTCAGGATGTTGATGTTAGAGCTATCATCAAATTCCTGGATAAGGACTGGATCCTACATAGGTACCTCTTATGTGAAAGAGATCTGTGGGGATAAAGCTTGATCTGTTTGAGGATGTGTATAACATATTCCATCATCCATCCTCCTTGATGACAATCTCCTGGTTTGTATCGTCAGGACATGTCAGGGTTCTGTTGGAGTTACTGCCAACAGCAAATGCTGTCAGGGATGCCTGACCTTTGTTGATGTGTATTTCACCGATATGTGAATCAACGGCTGAAAAATCCTGTGGGATATACTGTCAAGGTTACTTAACTTTCGCTGTTGTGTAGATCAACGGAACATTGCGTTGTGACCCCCCCCCCCCCCCGCCGGGGAATATGGGTAATCGGGTGGTAAGAACCCCGAATGGCTCCAGAGCTCTGATAGGTCTAACCCTTTATCGGCTGGAATGATGTCAAGGCTGCTTGACCTTCGTTGATGTGTGTGTCAACGGCTTGAATGTACGTGGTAATCCCCTGCCATGAATTCACGTTGCAAACCCCTCGGGAGATCTACTGGGGTCATATGCATTGATCAAACAACTATGTATGCTCTGATGGGTTTACTTGCCATCGGCTGAGATAATGTCAAGGCTGGTTGACCTTCATTGATTTGTGTGTCAACGGATGAACACGCATTGTAACCCCCGCCGGGGATCTACGTTGTAACCCCCGTCGGGGATCTAGGTTGATAAGGACGATGATCCTGAGAAAGCGGCATTGGACCTGCGTACGGTATTTCCTAGCTTGACTGAGATCATTTGAGATCACTGGTATAGTGTACCCTGTGTATGGGCGAATACCAATGCGTGATGTACCGATTCAAAGTCTCATCAGAGAAGACCAGGATTGTATGCAGTTTTGCTCAATTGCGTGGCATTTTTATTCTCGATTTGACCTTTTTAATTCGTAAGACCTCCTTTGCAACTCGAACTGGACCGAGCGGGAGGGATGGGACCCACATGGGGGTGCCGCAGGTGTACCTGCTACAGCTGCAGATAGGCCTGCGGCCAGGCGTGGATCATATATCCATCAGCCAGCAGCATTCACAAGTCACTTTTAACTTGTTTCGCTTAGAGAAAATCGCGAGCCATCTTCAGATCTGCTGAGTTCGGGCTGCTTTCTGCAAATTCTGTCACCGTGCAAGTGTTCCACACTATCCTGGTAACGTATGCCTGTATTTTCTTTAGTTTCTGTCTGTTAGATTGTGAGTTATCGCACAAAATGCATCTAAACACATAGTAGTGGTTATGTATGCACAAATGACTTGATAAAAAATATTCAACATAGTAAATGTTAGTATTAAACCATGCTGAACATAATGATGTGAAAAAATTTGACTTTTGAGACGGTCAAATTGGCACCTTTTTCTGCTATTTTTTGTCCTATTTGAGGTCCAATGAGCAAAAGGAAGAAAGGCAAAGTACTCCTAGCATTGAGGTTGGCCTTATGCATGATGCTTTTGATTTTTAATGCATATATTGTGTATATGACTTTGGGGCAGGTGTGCTACTGAATGGCCACCTAAACATGCCTGAGTGCATGTGGATAGTCCTATTTTCAAAGGGGACTATGGCAAAAATTTTCAAAAGGTAGGCATTGGGTAGTCATGTATTTTAACTCTATTGTTTGTTAAAGTAAATGCATGCATGCATATAATCATAAATGCATTAGAGAAAGCTCCAGGTAAGGACATACCACACCCTTTCTGAGATGATTTGGAGACTTGTTGTCGAAATATTATGGATCCGGATCAGCCTAGCAGTTCCTATAGGACCGCTTCTGGCGTACGGCGGAGGGCTTCTGAAGTGCCTCGTCCCCGTTCTGTCAGATAGCCTCGTCGGTTGGTGGAGGCTGTGATCCGTCTTGTCCAGGCCGATGTTCCGGACGTTGAGGACGAGGAGGTGGATATTGAGGACCCTGCTCCTACTGCATCTGTCCCTCGTAGGGAGCTTCCGAGCATTCAGGTGGCGAACCCAGAGTTGTTGGGTGATTTGGGCAGACATCCATCGATGTACTTACATGCTAACGAGGTATGGCGTTAGATATTGCTTTTCCTTCTTTCCTATTGATAAGGATTAAAGGGTTCTGACGTAGATTTTCATTTCATGCAGGTTCCAGGTTTTACACAGCCTCGAGGGAACTGGTTTAGCATCCACTCCATGTACCAGGAGCTTCATCCTGATTATAGAGCAGTAGTGCATGAGTGGGGATTTGGGGCATTCTTCTCCATCCTTCCCCGTCGTTGTCCCTGGGGTTACCTCAGGGCATTGTCTGAGCGGTGGTTTCACCAGACTCAGTCACTCTACCTGCTGGATTGCGAGGTGATGATGACGCCGATGGAATGGCTATTTATCACTGGTGTGGAGTTTGGAGGGGAGCTAGTGCCTTCCATGGCGAATATTACCCCTACTGCCGTCAGATTCTTGTTAGGAGTTCCGGCGGCGGAGCTCAAAGGCAGGACCGTCCGTTCAGGTCCTTTGAGCGTGGATGCTGTGAGCGGGCTATTGAGTGAGCCCATGCCTGATGATGTCAGGATCAGGGATCGCGTTCTGCGGCGATTGTTCCTGATGATCATTCGAGACTGCTTCATAGCAGATAACTCTTCCATGGTATCTTTTGCTTTGGTCAGCGCTACGCGTGACGTGGACCGTATTGGAGAGTACGATTGGGGCTCCTATACCTTTGCCTATTTCCTCCGGGGCATGCGTATGCGCTCACAAGGTTTGACCGAGGCTTGGCTAGGATTTTACCCATTTCTGATGGTGAGTATTTCTCTTGTCTTTTCCCATTTATAGGTTAAGAGTGTTTACTGATAGCAGATGTCTTGCCATTGTGTTGGCAGTTTTGGGCCTATGAGAGGCTTCCCTGTTTGTGTCCCGTGAGTGTGTTAGGTTTAGATACCTATCCACAAGGACGAAGATGGCATCATTCGATTCTGCCCGAGGTCCCTGTAGCGGAGGGATTCACTCATTGTCGTATGCAGCTGGAGTTGCTGACGGCCGACACCATCACCTGGCTTCCCTATTCTGGGGAACACTTGACAGTGGGTTTTGAGGATGGATACCCGACTGGGGTTGAGTATTTGATTTCCACCAGGAGAGTTCCACTCTTCATAGATGGAGGTTGGGAGCTCTATCTAGGAGAGCGTGCTATCAGGAGCACCACAGGGGAGATTCGTATACCGATCTTACCTCCTGTCAGGCGTCACTGGCCTATATCGCAGTCACCCGCCATTGATATCCCGTTGTTGGGTATTGACAGATTTGCATTATCAGAGGGTCCATGTACTCAAGAGATATTCCAGCGTTGGTGGCTTCCTCGTACTATTGGAGCCCAGTCTCGCGCCACACAGTTTATGGGGGACATGGTTCCTGGATCCTTGATGATGACGAATTGGATAGCTTGTGTCCGAGATACGACTCATGTGACCAAGATTGATAGCTTGACCCGTCAGTTGGACCAGGCACATATATTTATTCGGCACTTGGGCAGAGATCCAGTAGAGGCGGAGTCATTTGTTCCTTCCAGCTCAGGCGCTAGCCCCTCAGACGACCTATTTGGTTTTGCCGGCGTAGATCCTCCTCTTTATAGGCCTGACATCCCTGTTGATAGAGATCCAGTGACTCAGGAGGAGTTCCATCAGGTGGACAAGATTGATGATGTGGATATCGACACCATTGTCTTCTTCTGATGTATTCTCGTTATATCTTTTGATAGGCCTCTGTTAGATATTGGGTGGCTGTTCCCCATTCTCGCTATATCTTTTGATAGGCCTCTGTTAGTAGTAGGGCGTATGTGCCCCATATCCCTGTATTTGTAGCTGTATAGAGCTGATGTATTAGATGATGATATACTTAGAAATGTATGCACAGTCTTTTCCATTCCCTATATCATATTGTCATCCATTATCTATTATGCATGTATCATGTTATGCATATTTATGTATGTCCAGAGATATTTGGCATTGACCCCTAGATGGTCTTACGACACGGCCTTCACAGATGTCTTCTTCGACAGTTAGCCATATAGATCATACCCCACCGTCAGTGGTGGCATCGGGTATGCGATCGTGGTATGATAGTATGTCACCACCAGACAGGGTGACCGTAGATATGTTACTGCAGCATACCATGACTTTTTTGGCATTTCAGGTTCCTGCAGGATTCGTAGATGGGATGCTAGAGCATTGGCGACCTGACAGGCAGGTATTCCGCTTTGGCACCCATGAGTTGACTCTTACTCTGGAGAAGTGTGCACGTTTAACGATGCTGCCCTTGGACAGACCTTGCGTGCATATGGCTCTGGGAGACATGAGTAGACGATTCATGACTCTCACAGGATTGAGGCGCAGAGTAGTGCAGGATGAGCTGACATCTGGCCATGTGATCTCTCAGCATTTTCTGTACGACAGATTTGGCTCAGAGGACAGTTACTCACGACATTCCTAGGATTTCACCGCACCGGAGGATCATTGGCGTCTAGCCAGAGTTGACATACTGATGTTATGTGTACTATCATATGTGTTCATGCCACGATATATGGATGAGATAGATATAGGTGTTATCATGGCCGTGAGAGCTCTCAGGGAGGGTCATACCATTGTGCCTATGATCTTGGCAGAAACTCTGCGGCAGCATCCTACTGTAGTACTTATCCATCAGGAGTGTTTACTGGGAGCTCAGTCCTTCTGTATGTGTGGTTCATGTCACACTTGAGACCGATTGGTACCCTTAGACGGCATGGATATTGGTTTACCCACGATGTGGCCATGTCATACTCCTTTCAGCCATCGGAGTGTATAGATGCTCAGTCCTGGTCCGCATTTTTGGCAGACATCAGAGACCCATTTAGCATATTGTTGTGCTCGGGGCTTAGCTCACCATACAGCTTTATTACTCATGCTCCGGGCATAGATTTCCTCCCTCTGGCCGGCTTGAGGGGTGTGACTACTTATCACTCATTGGCCGTGATGTCGCAGTTCGACCAGTTTTAGGATTTTTATCCTTTCACAGGGGCGACAGGTCAGCGTTCAGCTGCCCGATACCTCTCAGCCGAGGACCGATCTCGTGTATACGCTTGTTGGAACCATCATGAGGGAGCTACTTTTTCAGTGAGCAGTCCAGGTTATTCCGCAGAGTATTCTGCCTGGATGGAGACGGAGGTTTTATCGGCTGTAGCAGTATCTGCAGTACCGAAAAGCGACGTAGAGGGTGTGGAGCCTGTGGAGGACATTGATACCCACTTCGAGGAGGAGCCCACTGCTGGGTTGCCAGCATTTCTTCTGAATTCTCCTAGTACCAGCACTGTTGCGATTCAGCACTCGGCACAGTTCTTAAAGAAGAGTCTTCAGCTGATGACCTTTGAGAGAGATCAGGTTCGATCTATGATGTCGACTGCTCTGGATGTGAGGGAGGCCGCTCTGTTGGAGAGAGATGAGGCCTTAGCTCGCAGGGATGCCGCTATTGTTGAGCGGGATGAGGCCAGATTAGCCAGAGATGCAGTGATAGTTGAGCAGGATAGTGCTATATCTGCCCGGGATGTAGCCGTCACAGACAGTACTGCAGCGAGGTCCCTTACCACTGACATAATCGCAGAGATGAGCGCATATATTGATGAGCATATGGTCATCATGCAGACGGCTTCTGATCTATTGGGTCGTGTGGATACTCTCATACAGGAGACCACAGCTTTACCTCCTTCTTCTGAGAGGGATGCTATGTTGGGCTTGCTAGCTCGCGTGTATCCTGACTCATAGATTAGCTTGTACTTACCTGCACAGACTAGCTAAGCCATTGTGTCATGTACAGTTTACATCATGTATATCAAACAGCATTATATATGACAAGGAAATATATTTTTGGATCACTTCCCTTTTAGATACACCTTGCTATTTGTTTGATATTTTACCTGCTGCTTCAGGGCTTGTGATCTTGATGTATTCTGAATTCCTCCTGGGTGGATGGACATTGAGTTGTCTGTGGATAGTTCAGAATGGATCATCGATCTGTGTATCCCTACCATCTTTTGGTGTCTTGGGACTAGTTTATGTATGGAAATGTGGAGAGGAGTGTGGCTTTCCTCTCTGAGATTAACCGCACCACAGATGGTCGCCAGTACTTCTATTCAGGAGAAGCCTAGTTAATTCCATGTTTTATGGATTGGCGTTACTCTTCAAGGTATGACCGCAGCTTAGATGGTCGCCGAATCTCCTATTTGGGAGGAGAGGTTGGGTAATTCCATCCCTTTGGTCTGAAGCCGAATGAAACGTAGTGGATTGATGTTTGATCCCAGTACCAACTGACAAGGGTTTGTGTTTTGGTAGGGGATGAGACCGCAACATGATTGACTACCTACGTACTCCTATTGAAGAGGAGATCAGGTCTGCGTAGTTCGAACCTGGTGTAAGAGGTTCAACGTTGTATGTGGCAGAAATGGTGTAGGAATATTTTTGTTGTTTTTTGTGAGGAGAGAAGGGTAGAAATGTTTTTGTTGTTTTTGTTTTATTGCGACCGGGCCATATGAAATGGTTGCCTACGTACTCCTATTGAAGAGGAGATCAGGTCGACGAAGTTCGCCCCTCAGGGCGAGAAGAGAAAGCGTAATCCCATGTGCAGGTTAGAGTGCGGGGATGAGAAAGTTTAATCCTAAGTTGAGGATAAACTGCAGAGAAAAAGTTTGATCCCAGGTATGGGTAGCCAAACTGTAAACGTAAGAGGTTCGATCCACGGTGGGATGACCTAAGTTGTATAAGCGCAAAGGAAAGCCAGGCTGCTGGCTTGAAAAGTATGTTTCCTTGAGGGGCAAAGTGCAGAAAAGTTGTATGTGGTAAAGGGTTAAAAAACTGGAATGACTGGTGATCTGATGGTTTGACACCAGGGTGTTTGCGAGTTACTTCAGACATAGTACCGTTTCACGGCATCTGAGTTGATGAGTTGTGGAAATTCATCACCGTCCATTTCTTGCAATCTGAGAGTGCCTCCCGTCAATACTTCTTTGACAATAAACGGGTCTTCCCAGTTAGGAGCGAATTTTCCCTTAGATTGATCTTGGTTGTCCAGGATTTTCTTCAAAACCAAGTCATATTGTTTAAATTGCCATAGCCGCACTTTTTTGTTGTAGGATCGGGTGATCCTTTGCTGATATAACTGACCATGGAAGATAGCCACGGTTCGCCTTTCGTCTATTAGAGACAATTGGTGATACCTGTCTTGTACCCATTGATCTTCGTCCAGCTGAGCGTCTATCAACACTCTGAGAGATTCCATCTCAACTTCTATGGGGAGCACTGCTTCCATCCCATAGGTTAGTGCGTAGGGGGTTGCCCCAGTTGAAGTACGCATGGATGTTCTGTAGGCTAACAGAGTCAGAGGCAATACATCAGGCCAATCTTTGTGGTTGGCGGACATCTTTTGCATAATCTTATTGATGTTTTTGTTAGCCGCTTCAACAGCAGCGTTCATCTTTGGATGATAGATGACTGAGTTGAGATGTTTGATGTGGAATTTACTGCACAATTCCTCCATCATCTTATTGTTGAGGTTTTTGGCATTGTCTGACACAATCACCTCTGGTTGCCCATAACGACAAACAACATTGTTTCTGATGAAAGCAATGATGACTTCTTTAGTGACCCTGGGGAAGGAGGCTTCCTCTACCCACTGTCCATTACTGGCTTTAGGTTCAATGGGCCCGATAACGTCCATTCCCCACATTGAGAAGGGCCAAGGTGAACTCATATTGTGGAGTTCCCGTGGAGGGGCGTGTATAGCATTCCCATGAATCTGGCACTGATAGCATCTTTTGACTTGGTCATGGCAATCAGCTTTGAGAGATAGCCAATAATGTCCCGTTCTTAGGATTTTCTTGACAAGGAGGGGGCCACTCATGTGGGGGCCACAGACTCCGCCATGGATTTCATCCATGAGCCTTTGGGCTTGATCTTTTTCTAAACACCAGAGGAGGCCAAATCCTGCATCTCTTTTGTAGAGCGCATCTCCACTCAGGTAGAATTTCATTGCAAGTCGATGGATCCGCCTTTTCTCGGTCGGGCTCGCCTCAGCGGGTGTAGATCCATCTCACAGATATTCCTTGATATGCTGATACCTAGGCTATGGGATGGGAGGTAGCTCATCCGATACTTTTCCAACATAATTCCCGTAGGCTGGGGCCTTGTTCAGAGAAATTGTGACGCTTGGCAATTGCTCCTTGTCTGATATATGAACCAAGGAGGCCAAAGTTGCTAATACGTCCGTAAAGTCATTCCTATTATGAGGAACATGTAGAAAGGAGATTTTTTTGAACTCCAAAGCCATCTTTAAAACCTGTCGATGGTAAGGCAGCAAATGTAGTTCCTTGGTTTGATAGATTCCGGTGGATTGTCGGATTACCAACTCTGAATCTCCAAGGACAGTTAACCGTCTGATGCCCATTGAATGGGCAAGTTTTAGCCCCATGAGATAGCCTTCATACTCAGCCGTATTATTGGTGTTGTTAAACTGTAATTTGACGGTGACGGGATACTGCTCCCCCGTATCAAATACTAGAACTGTTCCAGCTCCAGAACCTTCCATATTAACAGCTCCATCAAAATACATCTTCCATGATTGGCGCGTATCGTACTGATGGTGTTGCTATACTGTCATTACTCCTTCATCAGGGAAATATGTTTCTAAGGGTTTGAAATCCCCTGAAGGTGCGGCGTCCAGTTGATCCGTGATTCCTTGACCTTTGATGGACTTTTGAGTCACATATACGATGTCAAATTGTTGTAGGATCAACTGCCATTTGGACAGCCGACAATTTAACATGGGTTTGTTGAACACGTACTTGAGAGGATCCACGCGGGATATAAGATGGGTTGTGTGACCATGGAGGTAATGTTGTAACCTCATGGAAGCCCATGCTAAAGCACAACACGTCTTTTCGATCAGAGTGTACTTGTGTTCACTGCTGCTGAACCTTTTACTGAGGTAATAGATAGCTCGTTCTTGGCCTCTATCGTCCTTCTGCCCCAGCATGCAGCCCATAGCATTGTCACTTACGGACAGGTACATAAATAGGGGAACATCATCCCTGGGTGGTACCAACACAGGAGCTTTGACTAGCTGTTTCTTGATTGTAAGGAAGGCATTCTGACACTCATCATTCCATTTCATGGAGGAGTTCTTCCTTAATAGTTTGAAGATTGGTTCACAGGTTGCTGTGAGTTGGGAGATGAACCTACTAATGAAGTTGATTCTTCCCAAAAATCTCCAGATTTCCTTTTCTGTCTGAGGAATGGGCATTTCCGTGATGGCTTGGATTTTGGCAGGATCCGGCTCAATCCCTTTGTGGCTGACTAGAAATCCTAGCAACTTGCCTGATTTAACGCCAAAGGCGCATTTGGCTGGATTCAACTTCAAGTTGTACTTACGTAACCTGTTGAATAGCTTTCTGAGATGGTCTATATGGTGATCCTCCTTCCGGGACTTGACAATGATGTCATCCACGTAGATCTCAATCTCTTTATGCATTAAGTCGTGAAAAAGAGCCATCATAGCTCGTTGATAGGTAGCTCCGGCATTGATGAGGTCGAATGACAACCGTCTATAACAAAAAGTTCCCCAAGGAGTGATGAAGGCAGTCTTCTCACGATCTTCCTCGGCAACCATGATTTGATGATACCCCGCAAAGCAATCAGCAAAGGAGTACATGTCGTATTGCGTAGTATTGTCAATGAGAATGTGGATAAATGGCACGGGAAAGCTGTCTTTTAGGCAAGCTTTATTCAAGTCCCGGTAATCCACGCAAACTCGCACCTTCCCTCCAGGTTTAGGCACTGGCACGATATTGGATATCCACTCAGGATATGTAGACAGCATGATGATGCCAGCCTAAAATTGTTTCACAATTTCCTCTTTCACCTTTAAACTCCACTCAGGTTTCAATCACCTGAGTTTCTGTTTGACTGGCTTAAATCCCTCTTTAATGGGAAGGCGATGAAGGACAATGTCAGTGGACAAACCCACCATGTCTTCATGAGACCATGCAAACACATCCTGGAATTGGGTTAATAGTGTAACCATGTCATTCCGTTGGTTTGGGGTAAGGTCTAAGCCAATCTGGATTAACTTAGGGCTTTCTAAGGTTCCGAGATTGAAAGAAGTGGTTTGATCAAGGTTGGGTTTAGGTGTATCTTTGACCCATTCTTGAATTTCTGGAGGCACCTCAATGTCATCCTGTGTATCCATCAAGGCTGAATTCATCTCTACATCAAAGGTACAATCCCTGTGTAGGAAAGGCATCGTATCAGCAAGTACAGGCACATCTAAATTCAGAGTCCTGAAACAAAATATGCTTTCACTTAGTATATATGAAACGTGTTTGATCATACACAGTGTTAGCATATACTGGCAAAATAAACTGCTAATACTGTACAGAAAAGTAAGCAGTTATTATATCTACAGGGCAGAAAGAACTTCTGCCCGCTTTACCCTTGACGACCAATGCAAGGAATGCTGTTCCAATTGGCAAGAGCAAAGTTCGAGTCAACCGCAGTGATGGAGGGACTGTCATCATCCTCCCTGTCCCGAATGATGGCCATTTTGTCTGGGCAATCATCGTCTGGGGTGTATCGGTTGGTATGTTCATCATGGACGATGATACACATGCCCGACATTATTCGGACAACGTTCTCCTTGATTCTCCGCTCCTCTGCTTCGATTGCGGGATCTGGAATAACGATTTTGTTTTCCTCCACCGGTTTTGGCTTAGGAAATAACATAGCCATGACATTGGCTGACACCTTTACAGGAGGTTGTGCGGACTCAGCACTTGAAGGCGAAGATAAATGCCACATAGTTGAAGCTGAAGGAACCTATGGATGTTTATGAGGGTTCCTGTGACTAGAGCTGGCCGAATAGCCTAGTCCAGCTGTTCCAGTGTGCTTGGTTAAATGAATAGGGTACTTGATACCCTGATAATCTTTACCCAACCTTTGTCCTGGTTTATGACCCAACGACATCATTTCTTGAGTGGCTGACATCACTTCGGCAGAAATCTGGGGTTCGGGCAGTGGTGCTCCAATAGCATGGTATTGGGTATTGCTTATTTCCAAAGCATGAAATTGATTGGTTCAACGTCCGCATTAGCATTGATGACCGGTAAATCCTTGTGTTGAGGACACTCTGGTTCAGCGTTGACCGTGACCAGGCTGTTGTTGACAATATATTTTAATTGTTGATGAAGGGTGGAGGGGACTGCCCCAGCCATGTGGATCCATGGTCGTCCCAAGAGTAGGTTGTATCCCGACTATCTTGAGCACATGGAAGGATACGCAGAATGTATGAGGACTAATCTCAATTGGCAGCTCAATTAATCCAACCGAATTCCGGTGGGCTCCATCAAAAGCTTTGATGATAGTATGGCTACTCCGGATTCGATTAGGATTGATATTCATCTTCACCAAGGTAGCATTTGGGAAGATATTTAGGGATGAGCCTCCATCTATCAGGACTCCAGCCACCATATATCCGGAGGACAAGACTACGATGTGCAACGATTTGCAATGATCGGTCCCTTCAGGCGGAATGTCATCATCAGTGAAGGATATCACATTGTCGTTGAAAATGTGATCAACCAGATGTTAAAATTTTTCCTCATCCACGGATGTCGGGAGATAGGCTTCTTCTAAAACCTTTAACAAGATCTTCCGGTGATTCTCGGAAGTGAGGACCAAGTCCAAAATTGATATCTGTTGTGGAGCTTCTTTCAAGCTTAAAACCACCGTAGCTTCGTTATGACCCATAGTGCGGAGGAATTTTTCAATCTTCTCCGTGGGTATTTTTCCCTTTGATTTGACGGCAGATTTCATCACCCGTTGGGGAAGGTATAGTGGATTTTCTTTCGACACTGCAGCAGTGGTATGTGAGGTGGATCCTTCACCTTCTCCATAATTCCACAGAACTTTATGCAAGCTAACAATAGGATATTGTGCTCTGCACGGCAAGTTGATTGGCTCAGGAGCGGCCACTTTCAAAGGATTGTTGCTTCCTTTGAGTTGAATTTTTGGCATGACGAGTGATTGATCAGCTTCAGTAGATATGACGGCTACCACACTATTCCATTTAGTGGGACCTGCATTCTCACTGGCGCGTAAAACAGTGTCGTCATCTGCCAGGCGCAGTACGCCACTGTCGATTAGGTTCTGAATAAGGTGGCGGAGTGTCCAGCATTCTTCTGTGCTGTGACGACGAGATTGGGAATGATATTGACATACTCCCTCAGAATTGTACCGTCCCGAACGGGGGTTAATTGGAGGTAGAAAGGAACTGATTCTTCCTTCATTGATTAACATGTGGAGTATCTCCTCTATAGGTTGACCCAAATAGGTGAATTCCCTTTTGTTGGCGAAATCCCGACGGACCTTGGCATTTGCTCTCTTCGTCACTTTGTCTTCCAGCATTTCATTTTCTGAAAGTGAAGAGGGAATATTCATGACAATGGGCAGGAGACTGGCATGCTACTGGCTGATTAGCTGATGAGTCACTTGATGCTGATAAGTCACCAGTTCTGCCAATTGCTCAATTTGTTTGTAGAGAGCTTTCATTTTTTATTCCATTGTGAACTGGAACTTGGCATAATCCCATCTTTTATCACCATCTTTGATGGTTTGGGAAGAATCACAGCTGAAGTTGGAACTCTGTCCACTGCTCTAATTAATCATGTTGACCTCTTCTTCTTTGTGTTGAGGAAGAGGGTTGTCTTGAACGTTAGGTTGATATGGTTTAGTGACCACGATCTCACCATTGTCTATCAGGTCTTGGATCTTGTGTTTCAAGGCCCAACAATCCTGAGTATCATGTCCAGGTGCCCCGACATAATAAGCACATTTTCGAGCAGCATTAAAACCCCTTCCATTTGGGCTGGCTGGTGGAAGTAGATGTGTAATCTTCTTTTGTGTTGTCAGAAGATTAAGGATATTCTTGAGGGTATCCCCTAAGGGTGTGAACACTCGAGGGCATTTGGCTTCTCCACCTTTTGGTATTGGAGGGTTTACAGACTGTGCTGGAAAGGGAGTATAGTTTCTCCTCTGAACAGGCATATTTTGACTCCCTTTTTGACCCTGTAGTATCAGGGAAACATCTTCCTCTTTCTTTTTATGGACCCTCATGGGGTTGTTCCCATAATTTCCAGACTAGATGTGATCAGCAACAACTTTGAGTGCAGCTAGGTCTTGAATCTTTCTGGATTTCAATCCCATCTCAGCCATCTCCCCATGTTTGACCATTTCAGAAAACGGTTTGCCGATGCCGGCTAAAACTCTCTCATAGAAGGGAGCTTCTTGTATGTCTATGAACGTCATGATCATTTCTGATTCGGTCATGGAAGGATTCACTTAGGCAGCCAGGCGTCTCCACCTCTGGGCATACTCTCTGAAAGACTCGTTAGACTGTTTTTTGATCTTGGTAATTTGGTACCGATCAGGAGCCATTTGAGTTTGAAAGCTATATTGAGTGAGGAAGGCATGTGCTAGCTCTTCCCAACTGTAGATTTTGGAGTTTTCTAATCTTGTGTACCATGAACGGGCTTCTCCAGTTAGACTCTTTTGGAATAATTTCATTCTGAGCTTTTCATCCTCTGCATAAGATCCAAGTTCTCCAATAAATACCTTTAAGTGTGTATAAGGATCTCCTAACCCGTCATATTTTTTAAAGTCAGGAGTTTTAAACTTTTCTGGATAATGAACACCAGGAAAAATACATAGATCAGCATATGAAACACTCTCGTGTGCTCCAATTCCTTTGATAGTGCGAAGGGTCTCTTCCATTTGGAGGACTTTCTTTTTGATGTCACCAGTGTCTGGGTCTCCAGTGGGATGGGGAGCATCATGAGTTTTGTTGGTAATATCCAACTGTAGTTCAGGTATGGTAATGACCGGACTCCCTCCTTGGATGGAGGATTCAGCATGTACATGTATTTTCTGACCCTGTGTAGACTGGTGTAATTCTTTGAGCAGAACAGCCAAATCTGCAATTTGTTTGCTTAATCCGTCGAATTCTTTGCGAGAAACTGGATTAAGTTCAGTCTGGTCGGATGACGACATAATTGACTGTAGGCCTATTGCCTTTTTGGACTTTAAATGGGTAGTAGGCCCGATTGACTCCCTGCGAAAGACTTGCATAGTTTAGTCCTTAGGGAAGATATTAATATGCAATGTGATGAGTCCATTTTAGGAATTTTAACCTACAAAAACGGATGTCAGCTGTTTCTAGCCTGTATGTATATGTGTACACATTCCTTCATATTTCTCATTACATGGAGATAGATATGTCATGAAATTGTGTAATTTAAAATGAGAGCATGAAGAGACTTTCCTCCGTTTTGGGTTTAATAGAGGCTGACCTATCTTAGGTTACTCTCGCTGCTTTTTGGCATGAAGGTTCCCAAATCATCGCAATCTACTTGACGGGAAGTTAATCCGGTCTTTCAACTGGAGCGAATTTGGGTGGTGCCTTTCCTGAGCCTCGAAGAATCAGGCTTCTCACGAGTCCAGTAATCAAACACCAACGGGATAGCCTCCTGGTGGAGGGACCACACAACATACATTCACATACATCACGTCTC
Organism: Panax notoginseng; assembly: GCA_016801055.1. Classification (NCBI taxonomy): domain Eukaryota; kingdom Viridiplantae; phylum Streptophyta; class Magnoliopsida; order Apiales; family Araliaceae; genus Panax; species Panax notoginseng. Next base: position 161,172,494 of record CM029017.1, on the reverse strand, counting down.
ACCGTATGAAATGATGACATGTGCGAAGCACAAATATCATGAGCAGTTTATAGTGCGAGGAACTAACATCACAGGCAGTTTATAGTGCGAGGCACTAAATAAACAAGACATACATTCGTACACATTCATCCAATGTAAATACAACATCCACACACAAGCAGATAACAATTTTGAAAAGATTGAAATAGCGGCTTAAGTCCTCTTACTGGAGTCCCCAGCAAAGTCGCCACCTGTTGACGTCGGGATTTTTAGATGTCCTTTTCCGTTACTTGTTCTTTGGTGTTCTCATTTTAGGTGAGATTTATTTGAAAAAACAAGTGAAAAAGGTCCGACATGTATAATGTCGACGATGGACTGTTAAGAGTCGCCAGTTGGTTTTTTAAATGGTTGTACCAACACAACTGAGAAAAGGTTTGCACATTGACCCAGTGATGTGACACTGCTATACGGGTCGGTGAAACCGAGATTCATTTAGGGTCCGGGGACTTGGTTATGCGGGGGGAAGAGGCACCCCCCGACATCCGTGTTACCACGGTGACCGCCTCTTTTCAAGAAACTATTATTTGAATGTGTGTGTGTGTGTGTATGTGAGTCAATGTGTTGTTATTTGAAAGTGGTACGAGGCCTTGTTCGCACCTATATATGCAGGGTTTGAATTTATGTAAAAATTCAATTTTAGTAAGATATGGCAATGATGTTTTATAAAAGAGGTTTTTTCAAACCATGTCACTCAATAGTAATTGAGGCCTTTTGCACTCCCATTTTATTAAATGTGTGGCTTGGTTGATTTAATTTGATGGCTGCGAAGCATCCGTACGAAAATAATGTACAAAATAATGCCGACTTCCTCGTGGGTATGAAAACCATCTGAGGAAATTCAGACACCGCAGAATAATTTACAAGCTGCTTGTGACGCCCCCAAAATAGGTATACAACACCCATTCTGAGTCGCCAAATACATGGTAGAGAAAGCAAACTACAACTTCAATAATTCAATTGTCGTGCAAACTATGACAACATATACTGTGAGTTTAAATACAAATATTGTCTTCTAGATAATATCCACACTCAAATAAATCCTCAATACAATTATTCAAACACTATTTTACAGAAATAGTGAGGACTGCTAAAACATCTTTCTAGAACCATCACTCCATACCCCGACTAGATCCTGCTATGTTCTCACCCCCTGAGAAGAAAAATTGAACAAAAAGGAAAAGGGTGAGCTCAACTAGCCCAGTAAAAAATATTATGACTAAGATAATATACAACAAATTATCATTAGTATTCAACAGGGAAAAATCTAATAGAATATAATCGACAACAAGTTTTAGATCAATAACTGCAGCGGAAACAACAAACCATTAGAAGAGTCAAGTAGAGAATGAATTCTACTATCTTCTAAGATTTAAAAGTCCATCATCAATATTTTATCCCTGTAACATCAATTAATAATCATCTTTATCCAAATATTCATCTTTGCACTACAGGCCAAAGATATTCATTTGTATCACCTGTCAGTCATGTTCATCTCAACACCTGTTCATCTTTGCACTACAGGCCAAAGATATTTATCAAGTAAACATACATCAGGCCAAAGATATTCAGTAATATCATCATTTAGGACTGAGGATGATGAAAAATATCTTAAAGAAAACGAATCCAGAGAGACAGAAGAACAAATAGTAGGGATTCGTATAACAGTTTATCCAAGATCAATAATACTTCATAATAATCAATTGTGAAGCAGAATTCAAAAATAAAGATCAAAACATGGATACAATCAAAGATAGTAACCATAATAGACATCTTGGACAAAAAGAGAAAATTTTATTTTTCGGTGAATAGTGTCGTATTCGTGAATAGTGCCGTATACATGAATAGTAACGTATACGTGAATAGTAACTCCGACACAAAAAAAATTCCAAATTTGATAAAAACTCATGTTGATATTTCAGCATAATGATATTGAAGAAAATAATATCATTTAAGAAGAAAATAATATCCCTTACCTCAAAATATCAGTACTTCTGGTCGGAATACCGGTATAAGGCTGAAAGAAACTTGCTCTGATGAATAGAAACTCTCAAAGTATCTAAATACTCATAAAATACACTCAATAATCTAGAGAGAGAAAGAGAGAAAACTTGTTTCTGGTGTGATTTTCAATTCTAACTTAGCCCTCTATTTATAGAAAAATGTTAGCACGCCGAAGCAGACTTAAACTGCAACCTGATGGCTTTACCTGCTACTATTCCCACCCACCACATTTGAATAAAAATCTCAGCACATTTCTTCACCAACCAAGAGTGGGGCCCACCAATTTTAGAATTTTCCATCAAAATGATAAACTCCGAAAATTTAATAATTTCTGAACCAGCCATCTCGTAAAATTCATAATAAATCATACGTTCATTTTTAACGGTTCAAAATTTGTGGACATATACTCAACTTATATATGTATAACATATCCAAAACTTACCACGATCCAACGGTCGGATTAAAAATTATAACCCCCGCAAAATATCTCAAAAACCCTGATTTTTAATACCTCCATTCCGACAAAAATACTGATAAAAACCTCAACATTAACTCCTTCATTTTTAACAACAAAAATATATCCCTCATTTATATCCACATAAAATAAATATTTCCTTATCATATGAATCAATAATTAATTATTCACAAATAATATTACAGAATCACATTTATGACAACCAGGCCGTTACCAGGAAAGAGGGGGCTTTCCAATAAGGATTTCTCCTTACTGGCGCGCAATTAGATGACCAAACCTCTCCTTAGACAGAACTTTCTAGACATTGCCAATAATGTTATCTAATAATATTATTCAAATAATATGAATTACTGATCTGATAATGGAAAATACTATGCAGCAACAATTATTGAAACAACAATAATATAAAATATCAACGCAACAATTATTGAATCAATAAAATAAAATATTAAACAATAACTACTGTAACAATTATTGAGTAGTGCCTTCTTACGTAAGAATCAATAATTGGTGCAATACCGTGTGCTACTGTATTTTAACCACCGGGTATTCCAACAGTATTAACGGTAACAACTACGCCGTTATTTATAAATAACTTATACTTGTCATTTTCTTCATCCAATCGCTTTCCGTTATGGGGCCCACACAAGGCTGCGCCGTCGTACGAATATTCTCCGACAGCAAGAATATTCCACGACCAAACGAATATTCCCCGACAAAATGAATATTTTATAACCACTTACTTATTTTGCAAAATTTACATATTTCACCCATAACCAAAGTATTATATCAAATTAACCCCTTATTATTCACAATAATATTTAGAGAAAATTTGATTTTATTCATTAATAAGTTGGGGTCTTACAACCTCCCCTCCTTATGAAATTTCGTCCTCGAAATTGACGTACGTACCTGATGTTTCAAAAAGGTGAGGATACATCGCTTTCATTTCTGATTCCAACTCCCAGGTCATTTCTTCAATAGCATGGTTTCTCCACAAAACCTTAACTTGTGGTATAACCTTCGTGCGTAGGACATGCTCTTTCCTATCCAAGATCTTAACAGGTACCTCCTCGTACGTTAAATCTTCAGCTATCTCGTCTGGGTATAACTCAATAATGTGGTTCGGGTTATTAACATATTTACGAAGCATAGATATGTGAAAAACATTATGAACACGAGACATGCTTGGAGGTAATGCGAGTCTATATGCCACATTTCCTATTCGCGCAAGAATCTCAAATGGACCAACAAATCTTGGATTGAGCTTTCCTCTCTTCCCAAATCTTGTAACTCCCTTCCATGGTGCAACACGTAATAATACATGATCCCCAATATTAAATTTCACGTCCTTCCGATGAAGATTCGCATAACTCTTTTGTCGATCCTGTGCCGTTTGTATACGTTGTCGAATCGTTTGGATCTTCTCTGTAGTAATGCGTACCAACTCTGGTCCCAACAATGTTGCTTCCCCCACCTCGTCCCAGCATACTGGAGAACGACATTTTCTTCCATACAACGCCTCGAATGGAGCCACACCTATGCTCGCCTGATAACTGTTGTTGTAGGAGAATTCCACCAATGGTAGGTACTTATCCCAACTCCCTTTGAGATCTAGGACACAAAGTCTTAATAGATCTTCAAGAGTTTGAATAGTCCTCTCTGATTGTCCGTCCGTTTGAGGATGGTATGCCGAACTGAATCGTAAATCTGTGCACATAGCTTTCTGCAAGCTAACCCAAAATCGTGAAGTGAATCTTGGGTCACGATCCGAAACTATGGATACTGGCATGCCATGCACTCTCACAATCTCGTTCACATGCATACTAGCAAGACGTTCAAGGGAATAAGTCTCACGTATCGGTAAGAAATGAGCAGACTTGGTTAATCTATCAACAATAACCCAAATCGCATCTATGCCTTGAGAAACCTTGGGAAGACCTGTAACGAAATCCATGGTAATGTGTTCCCACTTCCATTTCGGGATCTCAAGTGGTTGCAATGGACCCTTTGGTACTTGATGCTCCGCTTTTACACGTTGACAAGTTAAACATCTAGAGATAAACTCCGCGATCTCTCTTTTCATATTACTCCACCAAAATGTATGTCGAAGATCGTGATACATTTTGGTACTCCCAGGATGGATTGCAAACGGTGTGTTGTGTGCCTCCATCATTATTCTATGCTTCAAGTCAAAATCGTTAGGAACACAAAGTCTGGAGTTGACTCGAAGTATTCCTTCTTCATCGATTCTTGCTTCTGGAATAGCACCTTCTTGCACTTTCTTCTTCATACGCATTAGCTCCATGTCCGTAGCTTGAGCAGCTTTAACTTTATCGATTAAAGTCGGTTCTACTCGTATATTTGATATTATCATGTGGGTACTTGGAGCCTTCATCTCTATCTCCATCCTTTGCAAGTCATACAAAATGGGCCTTTGTGTTAACAACATTGCACTCGTACCCGCGTATGATCTTCTACTCAATGCGCCAGCTACTACATTCGCTTTTTCAGGATGATATTGGATGGTATGATCGTAATCTTTCAACAGCTCAAGCCAACGTCGTTGCCGCATGTTGAGTTCCTTTTGGGTGAAGAAATATTTGAGGCTTTTATGATCCGTATAGATCTCCACTTTCTCCCCATACAGGTAGTGTCTCCAAATCTTTAACGCAAAAATGACAGCTGCCAACTCCAAATCATGAGTAGGATAATTCCTCTCATATTCTTTGAGTTGTCGCGAGACATAGGCTATGACTTTCCTATGTTGCATGAGAACACATCCTAACCCTTTGCTTGAAGCATCGCTGTAGATAACAAATCCATCCGAACCAGATGGTATTGTCAGAACAGGTGCCGAAATGAGTCTCCTCTTGAGTTCTTGGAAACTCTTCTCGCATTCCTCACTCCATACGAATTTTGTATCTTTCCAAGTCAGCTGAGTTAACGGAGTAGCGATTCGAAAAAATCCTTCCACGAATCTCCGATAGTAACCAGCTAAGCCCAGAAAGCTACGTACTTTGGTCACCGACTTTGGTTGCTCTCAATTGTGATTCATATCCCAATCTTGGATAGCACGTCACAATGGCACCTATTGTTTTACCACCACATAAATATAGAGTCCCTTACGGAGAGTCTGGCTTTTGTGCATTCCACAAAGGAAGTCACCAGATAGAGGCTCGGGTACCAACTTCTATAGTTGGGTTTTTAACTCCTGAAGTTCAATAGAAGCTATTCAATATGAGATTTTAGAAATGAGTTTTTTATCGGGTTGAAGATCAATACAAAAATTCAATATCACGCTTTAGGCTAGGAAATTCTTCAGGAAATACGTCAGGAAATTCACTAACAACAGAAATATCATTCAAATCTGACGTATTTTTTTTCAAGTTCATGACATGGGCTAAGAAAGCTTGACATCCGTTTTTCAATAAATGAATGGCTTTATGGCTTGGTATGACAGCGATTGATTTTAGTGGTTTGGTTGCTTGAATTCGCATAACAGGTTGGTTAGGAATATGAAAACTAACAACCTTACGAAAACAATCAATTTTAGCATGATGAGTGGTTAACCAATTAATTCCTAAAATCACATCAAAAGCAAGTATCTTTAAAGAGATAAGGTCAACAGGTAATGTGATTGTGCCAACTTGGATTAAGCAAGATTTATAAACTATAGATGTAACGAAGGTTTCACCCAACGGAGTTTCAACAGACAAGTCAAAGTCCAATTTCTCCGGAGTCAAGTTTAAACGTTGAGCACAAGCAGAAGAGATAAAAGAATGGGTAGAACCAGTATCTAGTAAAGTATAAACTTCACAAGAATTCAAGATTAGCTTACCTGTGATCACCTCATTCGGGTTTCTCGCGTTTTGGCCAGTAACGACAAACGCTCTTCCAGGAACCACTGATTTCGACTTATCCGGGACAACTTTTGGAGTCACCATCCCCGCTGAACTTGGTTTTGCTACAGAACACTCTCGAGCTATATGGCCCTCCTTTCCACAGTTATAACATACCTTAGATTGTTGTGGGCAGTTTGGGCTGATATGTCCCTCTTTCCCACATTTGTAACATACGACCGGTGGTCGTTCTCCTCCCCTAGAAACAGTTGATGTTTGTGCTGACGTCTTCCCATTATCATTGTTGTACCTTCTCTTCTTGTAATCTCCTCCCGACTCGCTCCTTCTATTATCACGACCACGATTACCACCAGAGTGGTTACCGCTTTTGTCCGAATGTTTTCCTCCCTGCTGGTTTTCATTGCTTCGATGACTGCCGCCACCGGTATGACCCTGGTTGTGGTCCCTCGGTTGCACATACTCATTATCTCGCTCTAATAATTGAGCCCTGTTTACAACATCTGAATATAAAGAAAATTTATGAGAGATAAGATATTGCCGAATCTCGGGTTTTAGACCTCTCAGAAACATCCTTGTCATTCGTTCCTCATTTTCGACCAAATGGGGTGCAAACCTGGATAACTCTACAAACTTCGCCTCGTACTGAGACACCGTCATGTTGTTTTGTTCCAGTCTGATAAACTCCACCTCCTTCATATGACGAATACTTTCAGAAAAGTACTTGTCATTGAACAGTTTTTGAAATGTTTCCCAGGACATGTTGAGTGCGTCAGGCTGGGTACGCTTCACAGACTCCCACCAGTAGTCTGCCTCACCGCGGAATATAAAGGTGGTGAATGGAATCTTTTGTTCCTCCGTGCATCCCAAGACATTGAATATCTTGGTAATTTGCTTGACCCACGTTTCCGTCATGATAGGATCCGGCTTTCCCTTAAATTCTGGTGGTCCCAATTCTTTGAACTGCTTAGCTGTGACAAACCGCGCGTTGTTATCATTTCCACCCATAATCTGCACACGAGTCTCCCTCGTCTGATTTTGCATGAACTGCAAAAAGCTCCTAAACATTCCATCATTCATCGTTTGCTCGGTAACGTTGTTTATAGGAGGAATATTGCCTTCCTGTTGCACGTTTCCCTGGGTGGTGATCAAAGGTGTCTCCACGGTCTGATTTACTCCATTATTAACGTTCTCAGTTGCCATTCTTAAATACTGCCATAAAATAAGGGTTAATAGTCATGTCATATATTATCCCTATACTCTGACCGACCAAATAAACACCAAATAAACTTAGTCAGGTCATACTAGCGAAGAAATTTCCCGTCTCTCCCCTCCTAGTTCTTGTCTCACATCTCAGCCAGGGATCATATCCCTAAGCTCTGATACCAACTGTGACGCCCCCAAAATAGGTATACAACACCCATTCTGAGTCGCCAAATACATGGTATAGAAAGTAAACTACAACTTCAATAATACAATTGTCGTGCAAAATACGACAACACATACTGTGAGTTTAAATACAAATATTATCTTCTAGACAATATCCACACTCAAATAAATCCTCAATACAATTATTCAAACACTATTTTACAGAAATAGTGAGGACTACTAAAGCATCTTTCTAGAACCATCACTCCATACCCCGACTAGATCCTGCTATGTTCTCACCTCCTAAGAAGAAAAATTGAACAAAAAGGAAAAGGGTGAGCTCAACTAGCCCAGTAAAGAATATTATAACTAAGATAATATACAACAAATTATCATTAGTATTCAACAGGGAAAAATCTGATAGAATATAATCGACAACAAGTTTTAGATCAACAACTGCAGCGAAAATAGCAAACCATTAGAAAAGTCAAGTAGAGAATGAATTTTACTATCTTCTAAGATTTAAAAGTCCATCATCAATATTTTATCCCTGTAACATCAATTAATAATCATCTTTATCCAAATATTCATCTTTGCACAACAGGCCAAAGATATTCATTTGTATCACCTGTTAGTCATGTTCATCTCAACACCTGTTCATCTTTGCACTACAGGCCAAAGATATTCATCAAGTAATCATACATCTTTGCACTACAGGCCAAAGATATTCAGTAATATCATCATTTAGGACTGAGGATGATGAAAAATATCTTTAAAAAAACGAATCCAGAGAGACAGAAGGACAAATAGTAGGGATTCGTATAACAGTTTATCCAAGATCAATAATACTTCATAATAATCAATTGTGAAGCAAAATTCAAAAATAAAGATCAAAACATGGATACAATCAAAGATAGTAATCATAATAGATATCTTGGACAAAAAGAAAAAATTTTATTTTTCGGTAAATAGTGCCGTATTCGTGAATAGTGTCGTATACGTGAATAGTAACGTATACGTGAATAGTAACCCCGACACAAAAAAAATTCCAAATTTGATAAAAGCTCATGTTGATATTTCAGCATAATGATATTGAAGAAAATAATATCATTTAAGAAAAAAATAATATCCTTTACCTCAAAATATCAGTACTTCTGGTCGGAATACCGGTATAAGGCTGAAAGAAACTTGCTCTGATGAATAATAACTCTCAAAGTATCTAAATACTCACAAAATACACTCAATAATCTAGAGAGAGAAAGAGAGAAAACTTGTTTCTGATGTGATTTTCAATTCTAACTTAGCCCTCTATTTATAGGAAAATGTTAGCACGCCGAAGCATACTTAACCTGCAACCTGATGGCTTTACCTGCTACTATTCCCACCCACCACATTTGAATAAAAATCTCAGCACATTTCTTCACCAACCAAGAGTGGGGCCCACCAATTCTAGAATTTTCCATCAAAATGATAAACTCCAAAAATTCAATAATTTCTGAACCAGCCATCTCGTAAAATTCATAATAAATCATACGTTCATTTTTAACGGTTTAAAATTTGTGGACATATACTCAACTTATATATGTATAATATATCCAAAAATTACCACGATCCAACGGTCGGATTAAAAATTATAACCCCCGCAAAATATCTCAAAAACCCTGATTTTTAATACCTCCATTCCGACAAAAATACTGATAAAAATCTCAACATTAACTTCTTCATTTTTAACCACCAAAATATATCCCTCATTTATATCCACATAAAATAAATATTTCCTTATCATATGAATTAATAATTAATTATTCACAAATAATATTAAAGAATCACATTTATGACAACCAGGCCGTTCCCAGGAAAATGGGGGCTTTCCAATAAGGATTTCTCCTTACTGGCGCGCAATTAGATGACCAAACCTCTCCTTAGACAGAACTTTCTAGACATTGCCAATAATGTTATCTAATAACATTATTCAAATAATATGAATTACTGATCTGATAATGGAAAATACTGTGCAACAACAATTATTGAAATAACAATAATATAAAATATCAACGCAACAATTATTGAATCAATAAAATAAAATATTGAACAATAACTACTGTAACAATTATTGAGTAGTATCTTCTTACGTAAGAATCAATAATTGGTGCAATACCGTGTGCTACTGTATTTTAACCACCGGATATTCTAACAGTATTAACGGTAACAACTACGCCGTTATTTATAAATAACTTATACTTGTCGTTTTCTTCATCCATTCGCTTTCCGTTATGGGGCCCATACAAGGCTGCGCCATCGTACGAATATTCCCCGACAGCAAGAATATTCTACGACCAAACGAATATTCCCCGACAAAATGAATATTTTATAACCACTTGCTTATTTTGCAAAATTTACACATTTCACCCATAACCAAAGTATTATATCAAATTAACCCCTTATTATTCACAATAATATTTAGAGAAAATTTGATTTTATTCATTAATAAGTTGGGGTCTTACACTGCTTACAGCTGAAAATGTCCATCATGGGAACTGAATCTAGATCCAATGGGATGAATCTGTGATCACATGATTCCTAGGCTCACATGATACCGTAATTTGTATGAAAGCAGTAAGCAGGTATATATATAAAAGCCGTAAATATATATATACAAACATGATCACCAACCACAAAGAACCTCCATGGGGGATTAGAAATGTAAAGAAAGCTGTTAAAAGCCATCAACCGCCACGGAGGAAACTTCAGGCGGGACAAAACGTAGATAAAACTGTAAAAACGGTCAACCACCACGAAGTAAACTCTAGGTGGGACGAAATGTATATATATATATATATATATATATATATATATATAAAAGCATATAAACGCACCGGATATAAAATTCAGGCTCGCCGAACAGAGTTCGATAGCAGTTCATATATATAAGTATATATATATAAAAGCGAGTAAACGCACCGGATGTAAAATCCAGGCTCATCGAACGGAGTTCGACCACATTTTATATATATAAGGATATATATATAAGAAAGCAATTAAACGCACCAAACCGAAGTTTAGGCTCATCGAACAAAGTCCGACACACAGTTAATATATATAAGTATATATATATTAAAGCAATAAACGCTCCAGACCGAAGTCTAGGCTCAACCGAGGCATAACTCGGTAATGTTAGTCAATATATATGTGAATATATATATATATATATATATATATATATATATATATATATATATATATAGACTGAAATGAAACCACGGACCGAAGTCAGGGAAAAAACAAGCAACACGACTCTCAACGTGTAGAAGGGTGTGTGCAAAGATGAAGAGAAAGACTCTAAAGTGTGTGAGAAGGCTTACAGCTGACTGCTAGAAAATGCTTCTATATCTTTAAAGTGGGTAAACACTGGCTTTTGTAGGTACAAAAGAGGGCTGTATATGAGCTCACATGTGTTTAAAATGGGAAAATACACTGTATGGCAAGTGTAGAGCGAATTCTGCAGGGCTTCCCCGTCTTTTTTCTCTTAAAAATCAGCACCCCAAGCCTCTTATTTATAGGGAAAAGGTGCCGCAGGTGTACCTGCGACTCAGCCGCAGGTGTACCAGAGGCGGGTCGGGTCGGGTCGTCTCGAAGTACGTGCACACGGGCACTGTAATGTCCACTCGGTTTTTTTGAAGTACAATCAGGGCATCTGTTTGAGGTATACAGGACCTATTTCGGACCGCCGTTATCAAGAGTTTGTACGATGGCATGGGATTAGAGTTTGTACGAAGTCTTTGAAGATGGGACGGTGCCCTTCGATTTTCAAGCTTTAACTTTCATCCGTTACCCCGCACAATAGTAACTCGGGATTGGTTAGCCTTGTGGGCCGTTGTTGCGTAGATGTGTTGAGACGACTTGGCGTGGCATCGTGTTGGTTAGATGACGATGTTGCCCCTTATCGGTGTTATTGTCGGGTTGGGTCGATACAGCAAACGTTGCTCAGCTTCGCTGGGATTGGACTGCTATAATTGGTTGAAAGTCCTCATTGTCATCTTTGAGGTTTGTCTGTCTTCCCGATGTCATCGCCGGGCTGATACAGTGTATCTCGTTGTGAGCGCCAAGATTGAAGCTGGTTGCACTTGTAACAAGCATTTTCGGGGTTAATGCCGAAATTGCTTTCCTTGGGGCTATCACCAAGGTTGGAGGCTATTCCCATGTTTAGGGCTGAGACTGGATACCTCGGGGTTATCTCCGAGATTAATCGGTCTTCTCCGGTGTGTGTTCCGGTATTGATCTGCATGCCTCGGGGTTCTCCAAGATTGGAACGATTACTCCCAGATTGCGATCTGGGGTTGATGCTGAACCTCCGGTAGTATCCGGTATGGTTGTGGATTGTCTTTCAGGGTTCTCTCATAAAAGACGAATCTGCCTTCCTGCAATATTAGTGTCAGTAGTACAGAAAATTTTGAGTGTCTACATTGGGGGCGTCACATAATAGTATTATATTGTGATGATATTATTCTAATATTAGAGATCTATATTACTAATATTAGGTCTTCGGATAAAGCGTTATAAATTGTGTAGCAGTAATCAACGGTTCAAGCACATTTTACTTAATTCTACTTAGAGTTGTTTCATTCAGATATGCTTATGGATAATCATTACCGATTGCCATTGTAGAATTGTACTCTGTACATATTGCATGTATAAGTCAGGTATAAAAGGCTGATCACCTTCATTACCATTCGATCCAGATATATTTGTTCATGTTTAATACTTGTTCAGTCAAAAGTTTGTTCGTGTTGTTGAATTATAGTTAGCTTATTATTCAAATTCTTTCAATCATGATATATCGTTAAATTATTGAACTTAAACTTGCTGGGCAATCTTATGCTCACCCTTGCTATATCATGATAAATATTGCAGATTAAGATGAATAAGTCAGATACAAGGAAAGGTCAAAGACAGTTCCAGCTTTAGTATATGCGTGCAGTTAGATTTGTAACAATGTTGTATCTTTATGTTATTGTAAGTTAAATAAGTTATGAATTGTGTATTAAGTTAAGGTTACTCGACCTTGGGGATTATGTGTAAGTTTAATGTATAAACAATTTATGTTTATATCTTCCGAAATAGTTATAGAATGATTGTACCAGATCCGTGGTGATTTGGGACCTGGATTTGGGGCCGTCACAAACTTAACTTCTAACTCCATCCTTTCCATTTTTGTTATTAACTTATTCTGAGTTGTTAACATTGACAACTTTTCCCCACCCTTCCGACTTAACGCGTCGGCTACTACGTTCGCCTTTCCCGGATGATATAAGATATCACAGTCGTAATCTTTTATCAACTCTAACCACCTTCTCTGCCTCATGTTGAACTCCTTATGTGTGAATATATATTTCAGACTTTTATGGTCCGTGTATATCTCACATTTTTCCCTATATAAATAATGTCTCCATATTTTTAAGGCAAAGACTACAGCTGCCAATTCTAGGTCATGAGTAGGATAGACCTTTTCATAATCCTTTAACTGGTGTGACGCATACGCAATGACCTTGCCATGCTGCATGAGCACGCAACCCAGTCCCTTATGCGAAGCATCACTATAAACTACAAAATTCCCCGTATCATCTAATAAGGATAATACAGGTGCCTCACTTAACCTCCTTTTTAGTTCTTGAAAACTATTTTTACACTTTTCTATCCACTCATACCACTACAAAAAAAATCAATCATTGCCAACGGGCTATGCCGTCGCCAATGACCCTGTGGCCGTCGCTAATGAGGTCATTGGCGACGGGGAATGCCATCGCCCCTACCGTCTCCCCTAGCTCCCGTCGCTCGCCGTCGAGAACTGCTTCATTGCCGACGGGGTCCTTGTCGACGGTATAATGTGTCAATAGCGACGGCTACAGCGACGGACAGACCGTTTGTAATAACCATACTTTTATTTTAATAATTCAGTCATGGCCGACGGCGACGCTGTCGCCAATGAGTGTACACCCCCGTCGCCAATTACCTCTATTTAATATAACTCTGGATTCGTCGCTATAGGTCATCGCCGACGGCCCCCCGTCGCCAATGACCCACCTCAAAATTTTTTTTTATTAAAATTGTAAAATTCCCGTGTTCATTTACATATACATTGTACCTGTTATAAACTAAAGAAAAACAAATAATGACAATGTACGCATATCAATAACAATTATATCTTTTATTATCAATAATCAATATAATTAGATACCAAACTCAAGTCTATACAACTCAAAAGTTAAATACATATATGAAAGTCAAAATATAAATATAAACTAATTACTACTGCCCAAGATCAGGGATCTTTGTGCCATCGCGTCCGGTCCCATCACCGGTCCCATCATCCATAGTCTCATCAGCATCAGCCCGACGATCATCACCATCTCCTCCACGAGCATTGCCTGTGCCGCCATCTCCACCCCCACGACTCTCATCAACAAGACCCTACAAAATTAAAATATTAATAACGAAGTCCAAAATAGTGCATATTTAAATTATTTTAGTTTGTGTTCTACAAGTGTTGGCGAGTTTTGCAAACTGGGCGATAACTCGGCTTCTGTATGTCGGAATCGAGTCCCGTAAGTTCTAACGCGTGTCTAATACCTACGCGATGCTATGTGTGTGTTTGCATGGTATTCGGACAATCGAGGCGAGTTTTAGGCTCTTTTTTGACTTTTTACTTAAGTGTTGGCGAGTTTTGCAAACTGGGCGATAACTCGGCTTCCGTATGTCAGAATCGAGTCCCGTAAGTTCTAACGAGTGTCTAATACCTACGCGGCGCTAAGTGTGTATTTGCGTGGCGTTCGAATGGTCGAGGCGGGTTTTGACTTCTTTTTTGGCTTTTTGCCTAAGTGTTGTCGAGTTTTGCAAACTGGGCAATAACTCGGCTTCCGTATGTCAGAATAGAGTCCCATAAGTTCTAACACGTGTCTAATACCTATACGATTCTATGTGTGTGTTTGCGTAGTATTTGGACGACCGAGGCGGGTTTTGGGCTCATTTTTGGCTTTTTGCCTAAGTGTTGGAGAGTTTTATAAATTGGGCGATAACTAGGCTTCCGTATGTCGTAATCGAGTCCCGTAAGTTTAACGCATGTCTAATACCTACGCGATGTTATGTGTGTGTTTGCGTGGCGTTCAGACGGTCGAGGCGGGTTTTGACCAATTTTTTGGCTTTTTGCCTAAGTGTTGGCGAGTTTTGCGAACTGGGCGATAACTCGGCTCTCGTAAGTCAAAATCGAGTCCTATAAATTCTAACGCTTGTCTAATACCTACGTGGTGCTATGTGCGTATTTGCGTGGCATTCAAACGACCGAGGCGAGTTTTGGGCTCTTTTTTGACTTTTTGCCTAAGTGTTGGCAAGTTTTGCAAACTAGACAATAACTCAGCTTCTGTATGTCAGAATCGAGTCCCATAAATTCTAGCGTGTGTCTAATACCTACGCGGTACTATGTGTGTGTTTACGTGGCGTTCAGACTATAGAGACGAGTTTTGACCTATTTTTTGGCTTTTTGCCTAAGTGTTGGCTAGTTTTGCAAACTTGGCGAGAACTCGACTTTCGTATGTCGGAATAGAGTCCCGTAAGTTATAACGCGTGTCTAATATCTACGCGGTGCTATATGTGTGTTTACGTGGCGTTCGGACGACTGAGGTGGGTTTTGGGCTCTTTTTCGGCTTTTTACCTAAGTGTTGGCATGTTTTCCAAACTGGGCGATAACTCGACTTCCGTATGTCGGAATCGAGTCCCGTAAGTTCTAACGCTTGTCTAACACCTACGCGGTGCTATGTGTGTGTTTGTGTGGCGTTCGGACAACCGAGCTGGGTTTTGTACTCTTTTTCGGCTTTTTGCCGAAGTGTTGACGAGTTTTGCAAACTGGACGATAACTCAGCTTTCGTATGTCAGAATCGAGTTCCGTAAGTTCTAACGCATGTATAATACCTACGCGGTGCAATGTGTGTGTTTGCGTGGTGTTCGGACGACCGAGGCGGGTTTTGGGCTCTTTTTCGGCTTTTTACCTAAGTGTTAGCGAGTTTTATAAACTGGGCGATAACTCGACTTTCGTATGTCAAAATCGAGTTCCGTAAGTTCTAACGCATGTCTAATACCTACGGGTTGCTATGTGTGTTTTTGCGTGTCATTCAGACGACCGAGGCGGGTTTTGGTCTCTTTTTCGGCTTTTTACCAAAGTGTTAGCGAGTTTTGTAAACTGGGCGTTAACTCGGCTTTCGTAAGTCGGAATCGAGTCCAATAAGTTCTAACGTCTGTCTAATACATACGCGGTGGTATGTGTGTGTTTGCATGGCGTTCGGACGACCGAGGCGGGTTTTGGGCTCCTTTTTGGCTTTTTGCCTAAGTGTTGGTGAGTTTTGCAAACTGGTCGATAACTCGGCTTCCGTATGTCGAAATCGAGTCCCGTAAGTTCTAACACATGTCTAATACCTACGGGGTGCTATTGGTGTTTTTGCGTGGCATTCGGACGACCGAGGCGGGTTTTGGGCTCTTTTTCGGCTTTTTGACTAAGTGTTGGCGAGTTTTACAAACTGGGCGATAACTCGACTCTATATGTCAGAATTGAGTCCCGTAAGTTCTAATGCGTGTTTAATACCTACGCCGTGCTATGTGTCTGTTTGCGTGGCGTTCGGACGACTGAGGCGGGTTTTGGGCTCTTTTTCGTCTTTTTGCCTAAGTGTTGGCGAGTTTTACAAACTGGGCGATAACTCGACTTCCGTATGTCGGAATCGAGTCCTGTAAGTTCTAACGCGTGTCTAATACCTACGGGATGCTATGTGTGTTTTTGTGTGGCATTCGAACGACCAAGACGGGTTTTGGGCTCTTTTCTGACTTTTTACCGAAGTGTTGTCGAGTTTTGCAAACTGGGCGATAACTCAGCTTCCGTATGTCAGAATCGAGTCTCGTAAGTTCTAACGCGTGTCTAATATCTACGCAGTGCTATGTGTGTGTTTGCATGGTATTCAGACGACCGAGGCGGGTTTTGGGCTCTTTTTTTACTTTTTGCCTAAGTGTTCGTGAGTTTTGTAAACTAGGCGATAACTCGGCTTCTGTATATCGTAATCGAGTCTCGTATATTCTACCTCGTGTCTAATACCTACGCGGTGCTATGTGTGTGTTTACGTGGCGTTCGGACGACCGAGGTGGGTTTTGACCTATTTTTTGGTTTTTTGCCTAAGTGTTGTCGAGTTTTGCAAACTTGGCGATAACTCGGCTTCCGTATGTCAGAATAGAGTCTCGTAAGTTATAACACGTGTCTAATACCTATGCGGTGCTATGTGTATTTTTGCGTGGCGTTCGGAAGACTGAGGCGGGTTTTGGACTCTTTTTCGGCTTTTTGCCTAAGTGTTGGCATGTTTTACAAACTAGGCGATAACTCGGCTTTCGTATGTCGAAATCGAGTCCCGTAAGTTCAAACGCATGTCTACTACCTACGCGGTGCTATGTGTGTGTTTGCGTGGTGTTCAGACGACCGAGGCTAGTTATGGGCTCTTTTTCGGCTTTTTGCCTAAGTGTTGGCGAGTTTTGCAAACTGGGCGATAACTTGGCTTTCATATGTCAAAATCGAGTCCCGTAAGTTCTAATGTGTGTCTAATATCTACGCGGTGATATGTGTGTGATTGCGTGGCGTTCGGACGGTTGAGGCGGGTTTTGATCTATTTTTTGGCTTTTTGCCTAAGTGTTGGCGAGTTTTGTAAACTGGACGATAACTTGCTTCCGTATATCGGAATCGAGTCCCATAAGTTCTAACACGTGTTTAATACCTACGCGGTGCTATGTGTATTTTTGCGTGTCATTCGAACGACCGAGGCAAGTTTTTGGCTCTTTTTCAGCTTTTGCCTAAGTGTTGACGAGTTTTACAAACTGGACGATAACTCGGCTTCCGTATGTCGGAATCAAGTCCCGTAAGTTCTAACGCGTGTATAATACTTACGCGATGCTATATGTATGTTTGCATGGCGTTCGGACGACCGACGTGGGTTTTGACCTATTTTTCGACTTTTTGCCTAAGTGTTGGCGAGTTTTACAAACTGGGCGATAACTCGGCTTCCTTATGTTGGAATCGAGTCCCGTAAGTTCTAACACGTGTATAATACCTACGCGGTGCTATGTGTGTGTTTGCGTGACATTCGGACGACCGAGGCGGGTTTTGGGCTCTTTTTCGGCTTTTTGCCTAAGTGTTAGCGAGTTTTACAAACTGGGAGATAACTCGGCTTTCGTACGTCAGAATTGAGTCCCATAAGTTCTAACGCGTGTCTAATACCTACGCGGTGCTATGTGTGTGTTTGCGTGGCGTTCGGACTGTCGAGGCGGGTTTTGACCTATTTTTCAAATTTTTGCCTAAGTGTTACCGAGTTTTGCAAACTGGGCAAAAAATTGGCTTCCGTATGTCAAAATCGAGTCCCATAAGTTCTAAAACATGTCTAATACCTACTGGTGCTATGTGTGTGTTTGCGTGGCGTTCAGACGA
This sequence comes from Panax notoginseng, assembly GCA_016801055.1. Taxonomy (NCBI): domain Eukaryota; kingdom Viridiplantae; phylum Streptophyta; class Magnoliopsida; order Apiales; family Araliaceae; genus Panax; species Panax notoginseng. Next base: position 161,154,247 of record CM029017.1, on the reverse strand, counting down.
TCGAGCCGGGTTTTGGGCTCTTTTTTGGCTTTTTGCCAAAGTGTTGGCGAGTTTTATAAACTTGGCGATAACTCGGCTTTCGTTTGTCGAAATTGAGTCTCATAAGTTATAACGCGTGTCTAATACCTACGCGGTGCTATGTGTATGATTGCGTGGTGTTCGGACGGTCGAGACAGGTTTTGACCTATTTTTCAGCTTTTTGTATAAGTGTTGGTGAGTTTTGCGAACTAGGCGATAACTCGGCTTCCGTAAGTCAGAATCGAGTCCCGTAAGTTCTAACGCATGTCTAAACCTACGCGGTACTATGTGTGTGTTTGCGTGGCATTTAGACGACCGAGGCGGGTTTTGGGCTCTTTTTTGACTTTTTGCCTAAGTGTTGGCGAGATTTGGAAATTGGGCGATAACTCGGCTTCTGTATGTCGTAATCGAGTTCCGTAAGTTCTAACGCGTGTATAATACCTACGCGGTGCTATGTTTGTATTTGCGTGGCGTTCGGACGGTCGAGGTGGGTTTTAACCTATTTTTCGACTTTTTGCCTAAATGTTGGCGAGTTTTGCAAATTTGGCGATAACTCGGCTTCTGTATGTCGGAATAGAGTTCTGTAAGTTCTAACGCGTGTCTAATACCTACGCGGTACTATGTGTGTGTTTGCATGTCGTTCGGACGACTGAGGCGGGTTTTTGGCTCTTTTTCGGCTTTTTGCCTAAGTGTTGACGAGTTTTGCAAACTGGGCGATAACTCAGCTTCCGTATGTCAGAATCGAGTACCTTAAGTTCTAACGCGTGTCTAATACCTACGCGGTGCTATGTGTGTGTTTGCGTGGCGTTCGGACGATCGAGATGGGTTTTGACCTATTCTTTGGCTTTTTGCCTAAGTGTTGGCTAGTTTTGTAAACTAGGCGATAACTCGGCTTCCGTATGTCGGAATTGAGTCTCGTAAGTTCTAATGCGTGTATAACACCTACGCGATGCTATATGTGTGTTTGCGTGGCGTTCGGACGATCGAGGCGGGTTTTGGGCTTCTTTTTGGCTTTTACCTAAGTGTTGACGAGTTTTGCTAACTGGGTGATAACTCAGCTTTCGAATGTCGGAATCGGGTCCCATAAGTTCTAACGCGTGTCTAATACCTACGCGGTGCTATGCGTATATTTGCGTGGCGTTCGGACGATCAGGCGGGTTTTGACTTACTCTTCGGCTTTTAGCCTAAGTGTTGGCGAGTTTTGCAAACTGGGCAATAACTTGGCTTCCGTATGTCGGAATCGAGTCCCGTAAGTTCTAACATGTATATAATACCTACGCTTTGCTATGTGTGTGTTTACGTGGCGTTCGGACGAACGAAATGAGTTTTGAGCTCTTTTTCGACTTTTTACCTAAGTGTTGGCGAGTTTTGTAAACTGGGCGATAACTCGGCTTCTGTATTTCAGAATCGAGTCCCGTAAGTTCTAACGTGTGTCGAATACCTACGCGGTGCTATGTGTGTCTTTACGTGGCATTCGAACGACCGAGGCGGGTTTTGGGCTATTTTTCGGCTTTTTAACTAAGTGTTGGTAAGTTTTACAAACGGGGCAATAACTCAACTTCTGTATGTAGGAATCGAGTCCCGTAAGTTCTAATACGAGTCTAATATCTACGCGGAGCTAAGTGTGTGTTTGCGTGGTGTTCGGACGACCGAGGCGGGTTTTGGGCTCTTTTTCGACTTTTTGCCGAAGTGTTGGCGAGTTTTAGAAACTGGGCGATAACTCAGCTTTCGTATGTCGGAATCGAGTCCCATAAGTTCTAACGCGTGTATAATACCTATTTGGTACTATGTGTGTGTTTGCGTGGCATTCAGACGACCGAGACGGGTTTTGAGCTCTTTTTCGTCTTTTTGCCTAAGTTTTGGCGAGTTTTGCAAACTGGGCGATAACTCGGCTTCCGTATGCCGGAATCGAGTCCCGTAAGTTCTAACGTGTGTCTAATACCTACGGGTGCTATGTGTATTTTTGTGTGGCATTTTAACGACCGATGCGGGTTTTGGGCTCTTTTTTGACTTTTTGACTAAGTGTTAGCGAGTTTTGCAAACTAGGCGATAAGTCGGATTCTATATGTCAGAATTGAGTCTCGTAAGTTATAACACGAGTCTAAAACCTACGCGGTGCTATGTGTGTGTTTGCGTGGCGTTCGGACGACCGAGCCGTGTTTTGGCCTCTTTTTCGGCTTTTGCTGAAGTGTTGGCGAGTTTTGCAAACTAAGCGATAACTCAGCTTCCGTATGTCGAAATCGAGTCTCGTAAGTTCTAACACGTGTCTAATACCTACGCGCTGCTATGTGCGTGTTTGCGTGGCGTTCGAAAGACTGAGGCGGGTTTTGGGCTCTTTTTTGACTTTTTGCCTAAGTGTTGGCGAGTTCTCAAACTGGGCGATAACTCGGCTTCTGTATGTCAGAATTGAGTCTCGTAAGTTCTACCTCGTGTCTAATACCTACGCGGTGCTATGTGTGTGTTTGCGTGGCGTTCGGACGACCGAGACGAGTTTTGACCTATTTTTCGGCTTTTTACCTAAGTGTTGGCGAGTTTTGTAAACTTGGCAATAACTCAGCTTTTGTATGTCGGAATAGAGTCCCGTAAGTTCAAACGCGTGTCTAATACCTACGCGGTACTATATGTGTGTTTGCGTGGCGTTCGAAAGACTGAGGCGGGTTTTGGACTCTTTTTTGGCTTTTTGCCTAAGTGTTGGCATATTTTGAAAACTGGGCGATAACTCGGCTTTCGTATGTTGGAATCTAGTCCTATTAGTTCTAACGCATGTCTACTACCTACGCGGTGCTATGTGTGTATTTGCGTGGCGTTTAGACGATCGAGGCGGGTTTTGGGCTCTTTTTCGGCTTTTTGCCTAAGTGTTGGCGAGTTTTGCAAACTGGGCGATAACTTGGCTTTCGTATGACAGAATCGAGTACCGTAAGTTCTAACGTGTGTTTAATACCTACGCGGTACTATGTCTGTGATTGTGTGGCGTTCGGACGGTCGAGGCTGGTTTTGACCTATTTTTTGGCTTTTTGCCTAAGTATTGACGAGTTTTGCAAACTGGTCGATAACTCGGCTTTCGTATATCAGAATCGAGACCCGTAAGTTCTAACGTGTGTCTAATGCCTATGCGGTACTATGTGTATTTTTGCGTGTCATTCGAACGACCGAGGCAGGTTGTGGGCTCTTTTTCGGCTTTTGCCTAAGTGTTGACGAGTTTTGTAAACTAGACGATAACTCAGCTTTCGTATGTCAGAATCGAGTCCCGTAAGTTCTAACGCGTGTCTAATACCTACGCTGTGCTATATGTGTGTTTGCGTGGCGTTCGGACGATCGAGACGGGTTTTGACGTATTCTTCGGCTTTTTGCCTAAGTGTTGGTGAGTTTTGCAAATTAGGCGATAACTCAGCTTTCGTATGTCGGAATCGAGTTCCGTAAGTTCTAACACATGTATAATACCTACGCGGTGCTATGTGTGTGTTTGCGTCGCGTTCGGACGACCGAGGCTGGTTTTGTGCTCTTTTTCGGCTTTTTACCTAAGTGTTAGCGAGTTTTGCAAACTAGGCGATAACTCGGCTTTCGTATGTCAGAATTGAGTCCCGTAAGTTATAACGCGTGTCTAATACCTACGCGGTACTATGTGTGTGTTTGTGTGGCGTTCGGACGGTCGAGACGGGTTTTGACCTATTTTTCAAATTTTTGCCTAAGTGTTACTAAGTTTTGCAAACTGGGAGATAACTCGGCTTTCGTATGTCAGAATCGAGTCCCATAAGTTCTAAAATGTGTCTAATACCTACTAGTGCTACGTGTGTGTTTGTGCGGCGTTCAGACGACCGAGGCAAATTTTGGGCTCTTTTTCGGCTTTTTGCCTAAGTATTGGTGGGTTTTGCAAACTGGGCGATAACTCGGCTTCCGTATGTCGAAATCGAGTCCCATGAGTTCTAAAACGTGTCTAATACCTACTGGTGCTATGTGTGTTTGCGTAGCATTCAGACGACCTAGGCGGGTTTTGGGCTCTTTTTTGGCCTTTTGCCTAAGTGTTGGCGAATTTTGAAAACTAGGGGATAACTCGTCTTCCGTATGTCGAAATCGAGTCCTGTAAGTTATAACGAGTGTCTAATACCTACGCGGTGTTATGTGTGTGTTTGCGTGGCGTTCAGACGATCGAGGCGGGTTTTGGGCTCTTTTTTGGCATTTACCTAAGTGTTGACGAGTTTTGTAAACTGGGCGATAACTCGGCTTTCGTATGTCAGAATCGAGTCCCGTAAATTCTAACGCGTGTCTAATACCTACGTGGTGCTAAGTGTGTGTTTGTGTGGTGTTCGGACGATCGAGGCGGGTTTTGACCAATTCTTCGGCTTCTTACCTAAGTGTTGGCGAGTTTTGTAAACTGGGCGATAACTCGGCTTCCGTATGTTGGAATCGAGTCCCGTAAGTTCTCACACATGTATAATAACTACGCGGTACTATGTGTGTGTTTGCGTGGCGTTCGGACTACCGAGGCGGATTTTGGGCTCTTTTTCGACTTTTTGCATAAGTGTTGGTGAGTTTTACAAACTAGGCGATAACTCGCCTTTCGTATGTCGGAATCGAGTCTCGTAAGTTCTAACGCATGTCTAATACATACGCGATGCTATGTGTGCGTTTGCCTGGCATTCGGACGACCGAGGCGGGTTTTGGGCTCTTTTTCGGCTTTTGCCTAAGTGTTGACGAGTTTTGCAAACTGGGCGATAACTCGGATTTCGTATGTCAGAATTGAGTCCCGTACGTTCTAACGAGTGTCTAATACCTACGCGGTGCTATGTGTGTGTTTGCGTGGCGTTCGGACGATCGAGACGGGTTTTGACCTATTCTTCGGCTTTTTGCCTAAGTGTTGGCTAGTTTTGCAAACTAGGCGATAACTCGGCTTTCGTATGTCGGAATCAAGTCCCGTAAGTTATAACGGGTGTCTAAAACCTACGCGGTGCTATGTGTGTGTTTGCATGGCGTTTGGACGACCGAGGCGGGTTTTAGGCTCTTTTTCGGCTTTTTGCCTAAGTGTTGACGAGTTTTATAAACTGGGCGATAACTCGGCTTTCGTATGTCGGAATCTAGTCCCGTAAGTTCTAATGCGTGTCTAATACTTACGCGGTGCTATGTGTGTGTTTGCGTGGTGTTCGGACGGTCGAGGCGGGTTTTGACTTATTTTTGGCTTTTTGCCTAAGTGTTGGCGAGTTTTCAAACTGGGCGATAACTCGGCTTCCGTATGTCGGAATCGAGTCCCGTAAGTTCTAACGCGTGTCTAATACGTACGCGGTGCTATGTGTGTGTTTGTGTGTTTGCGTGGCATAGCAATACAATTACAAATTACAATTATAAATTACATAAATTAAATAAGGAAATACATAATTTAATTTTTTTTACATTCCGAATATGTGGTGGGAAGATATTGGCCAAGACAACTGCACATACGCGGATGGCCTCCTCCCGTAACCAATGAGGTCGTCAACGGCAGCTGTAGGATCTATAGAGCCATGGACAACCTCTTGAGCCAGCTGGTAGATCCGCTCTCGTGATGGTGCGCCTGACTGCACAACACCGCTCGTCATGCACCCCTCTTTGATCCGCCGGAAGAAGTCGTCGGATAATGAAGGGCCGACGCCCGATCCACTTGCACCACTACCTCCAGTGGGTGGGCGCCACCGAGATCTCGCAGCAGGGACTAAGGTGTAAGCTGGGACATGGGGAATGCCCACAACGGAAGTATTGTCGTAGTTAGAAAATGACAGAAATATCTTTTTATAAAAATAACGGTGAAAGTTTTACCGTTAAACTGTTGAACTACCCGGTGATAAAAGTATAGTAATATGCGTGGTTGCATAGTAGCACACGGTATTGTACATTATCTTTGATTATTGATGCTTACGTGAGAAATCACTCAGTTATACTCAATTATTGATACAGTAATTGCTGCATAATATCTCTCATATTATTGATTCAATTATTGTCACAGTATCATCTGCATAATATTTATTATTATTAAATCAATACTTGATACGACAAAGTTATTCATATTATTATTTGCAATATTGATAATGTCTAGAAAATTCTGTCAAGGAGAGGTTTGGTCACATAATTGCGCGCCAATAGGCAGAAATTCTTATCGGAAAGCCTCCACTTTCCTGGAAATGATCTGGTTGTTAAATATTATGAGTTATAATATTAATGATGAATATGTTTGTGTTAATTAAAGATGAAATTGATAGTTCCATTGTGTTGGAATTATTAGTGTTGGTGAAAATCGACATTTATTTCGATAATAATTGATGTCTGGAGGTTATATTGACCAATCGAGTAATTAATCGGATAAATGAGCAATTAATTGCTATTAATTAACATGCTTATAACTATTTGTTCACATGTGTGTACTATTGAGTCACATGCATATACTATTAGGGGAGGTGGTGCAATATTGATAATACTTGCATGACTAAACTAAAAATGGAGGTATAAATGAAGGTACTATACTGTAATTATTTTTTTCACATGTATAGAACTATTGAGTCACATGATTGTACTATTGATTCACGTGATATACTATTAGGGGAGGTGGTGCAAGTTTGATAATACTTGCAGGACTAAATTAAAAATGAAAGAAAATATGAAGGTATTATACTATAAAATTTTGAACCCCAAAACGTGCAATTATCGAAACTATATTTTTCCTATAAATAGAAGCTCATTCTTTATTCATTCTCACCAATTCACTAAGACTCACAAGAGCAATTATGGAGAGAGAAGATATAGAGAGAGAAGCTTTAGAGAGAAAGAAGAAGAGAAGTCTGCTACTTCACTATTTCAGTATCTAGTCTTCTTCTGAGGTAAAGACAGGTGATAAAAATTATCTTCGTCCTGGGTGCGAAGAGGAATTTAGAACCACAATTGTAAGACCCCAACTTATTAATGAATAAAATCAAATTTTCTCTAAATATTATTGTGAATAATAAGGTGTTAATTTGATATAATGCTTTGGTTATGGGTGAAATGTGCAAATTTTACAAAATAAACAAGTGGTTATAAAATATTCATTTGTTGTCGAGGAATATTCGTTTGGTCATGGAATATTCTTTCTGTCAGGAAATATTTGTACGACAGCGCAGCCTTGTGTGGGCCCCATAATGGAAAGTAATTGGATGAAGAAAACGACAAGTATAAGTTGTTTATAAATAATGGCGTAGTTGTTACCGTTAGTACTGTTGGAATACCCGGTGGTTAAAATACAGTAGCACACGGTATTGCACCAATTATTGATTCTTACGTAAGAAGACACTACTCAATAATTGTTACAGTAGTTACTGTTTAATATTTTATTTTATTGATTCAATAATTACTGTATTGATATTTTATATTATTGTTGTTTCAATAATTGTTGCTGCACTGTATTTTCCATTATCAGATCAATAATTCATATTATTTGAATAATATTATTAGATAACATTATTGGTAATGCCTAGAAAGTTCTGTCTAAGGAGAGGTTTGGTCATCTAATTGCGCGCCAGTAAGGAGAAATCCTTATTGGAAAGCTCCCTCTTTCCTGGGAACGGCCTGGTTGTCATAATTGTGATTCTGTAATATTATTTGTGAATAATTAATTATTGATTTATATGATAAGGAAATATTTATTTTATGTGGATATAATTAATGGATATATTTATTTTATGTGAAAGAATTAATGTTGAGGTGTTTTTGTCGGAATGGAGGTATTAAAAATTAAATCACTGTTCTTGAGATATATTGCGTGAGTTATAATTTTTAATCTGACCGTTAGATCGTTGTGATTTTTGGATATGTTATACATATATAAGTTGAGTATATGTCCACAAATTTTGAATCATTAAAAATGAACGTATAATTTGTTATGAATTTTAAGAGATGAATGATTCGGAAATTAGGTTTATAAATGATTTTGGTGGAAAATTCTAGAATTGAGTGGGCCCCACTTTTGGTTGGTGAGAAATGTGCTGAAATTTTTATTCAAATATGGTGCGTGGGAATAGTAGCAGGTAAAGTCATCTGGTTGCAGGTCAAGTCTGCTTCGGCGTACTAACATTTTCCTATAAATAGATGGCTAAGTTAGAATTAAAAATTACACCAGAATTCCTAAGTTTTCTCTCTTTCTCTCTCTATATTATCGAGCGTATTTTGTGAGTATTTAGATACTTTGTGAGTTTTTATTTATCAGTGCAAATTTCCTTCAGCCTTATACCGATATTCCGAACAGAAGTACTGTTATCTTGAGGCAAGGGATGCTATTTTCTTCTTAAATGATATTATTTTCTTCAATATCATTATGCCGAAATATTGGTTTGAAATTTTATCAAATTTAAAACTTTTTGTGTCAGAGTTACTATTCACGTATACGGCACTATTCACGTATACGATATTATTCACGAATACGACACTATTCACCGAAAAATAAAATTTTTCCTTTTTGTCCAAGATGTCTATTATGGTTACTATCTTTGATTGTATCCATGTTTTGATTTATTTTTGAATTCTACTTCACAATTGGTTGTTATGGAGTATTATTGTACTTGGATAAACTGTAATACGAATCCCTAATATTTGTCCTTCTGTCTCACTGAGTACGTTTTCTTTAAAATATTTTTCATCATCCTCAGTCCTAAATGATGATATTACTGAATATCTTTGGCCTGTAGTGCAAAGATGAATGATTAATTGATGAATATCTTTGGCCCGTAGTGCAAAGATGAACAGGTGTTGAGATGAACATGACCGACTAGTGATACAAATGAATATTGTTGGCCTTTAGTGCAAAGATGAATATTTGATTAAAGATGGTTATTGATTATTGTTACAGGGATAAAATATTGATGATGGACTTTTAAATCTTAGAAGATAGTAGAACTCATTCTCTACTTGACTCTTCTAATGGTTTGCTGTTTCCGCTACAGTTGTTGATCTAAAACTTGTTGTCTATTATATTTTATCGGATTTTTTCCTATTGAAGACTAATGATAAGTTGTTGTATATTATCTTAGTCATAATATTCTTTACTGGGCTAGTTGAGCTCACCCTTTTCCTTTTTGTTCCATTTTTCTCAGAGGCGAGAATATAGCGGGAACTAGTCGGGGTGTGGAGTGATGTTTCTAGTCAGTGGTGTTAGCAGTCCTCACTATTTTATTAAATAGTATTTCAATAATTGTAATGAGGACTTATTTGAGTGTGGATATTGTCTAGAAGACAATATTTGTATTTAAACTCACAGAATTGTGTTGTCATATTTTGCGCGACAAGTGTTTTAATAAAGTTGTATTTGTTTCTGTACCATGTATTTGGCGACTCAGAATGGGTGATGTATACCTATTTTGGGGGCGTCACAGTTGGTATCAGAGCTTAGGGATATGGTCTCTGGCGGAGATCGGGGAATAGAACTAGGAGGGGAAAGACGAGTAAATCCTTCGCTAGTGTGTCCTACCTAAGCTTATTTGTTGGTTGGTCATAATATAGGGATATTATGTGATATGTTAATTTGTTTAATTAACCCTTGTTTTATGGCAGCATTTGAGAATGGCAGCCGAGAATGTTAACAATGGAGTATATGAGACTGTGGAACAAACTTTAGTCACAAACTAGGAGAACGTGCAATAGGAAGGCAATATTCCTCCTGTAAACAACGTTACCGAGCAAACGATGAATGATGGAATATTTAGGAGCTTTTTACAGTTCATGCAAAATCAGACGAGGGAGACTCGTGTGCAGAATACGGGTGGAAATGATAACAACGTTTGTCACGGCCAAGCAGTTCAAAGAGTTGGGACCACCAGACTTTCAGGGAAAGCCGGATCCGATCAAGGTGGAAACGTGGGTCAAGCAAATTATCAAGATATTCGATGTCTTGGGCTGCACGGAGGAACAGAAGGTTCCATTCGCCACCTTTATGTTCCGCGGTGAGGCAGACTACTGGTGGGAGTCTGTGAAGCGTACCTAGCCTGACGCACTCAACATGTCCTGGGAAATATTTCAGAAATTGTTTAATAACAAGTACTTTCCTGAAAGTATTCGCCATATGAAGGAGGTAGAGTTTATGAGACTGAAACAAAATAACATGATGGTGTCCCAGTACGAGGCAAAGTTTACAAAGTTATCCAGGTTTGCACCTCATTTGGTCGAGAATGAGGAACGAATGACAAGGATGTTTCTAAGAGGTTTAAAACCCGAGATTCGACAATATCTTATCTCTCATAAATTTTCTTTATATTCAGATGTTGTAAACAGGGCTCAATTATTAGAGCGAGATAATGAGTATATTCAACCGAGGGAACACAACCAAGGTAATACCGGTGGCAGCGGTCATCGAAGCAATGAAAACCAGTAGGGAGGAAAACATTCGGACAAAAGCGGTAACCACTCTGGTGGAAATCGTGGCCGTGATAATAGAAGGAGCGAGTCGGGAGGAGATTTCTAGAAGAGAAGGTACAACAATGATAACGTGAAAAAATCAGCATAAACATCAACTGTTTCTAGGGGAGGAGAACGAGCATCGGTCGTTTGTTACAAATACGGGAAAGAGGGACATATTAGCCCAAACTGCCCACAACAATCCAAGGTATGCTATAACTGTAGAAAAGAGGGTCATATAGCTTGAGAGTGTTCTATAGTAAAACCAAGTTCAGCGGGGATGGTGACTCCAAATGCTATCCCGGATAAGTCGAAATCGGCGGTTCCTGGAAGAGCGTTTGTCGTGACTGGCCAAAACGCGAGAAACCCGAACGAGGTGATCACGGGTAAGCTAATCTTGAATTCTTGTGAAGTTTATACTTTACTAGATACCGGTTCTATCCATTCTTTTATCTCTCCTGCTTGTGCTCAACGTTTAAACTTGACTCTGGAGAAATTAGACTTTGACCTATCTGTTGAGACTCCGTTAGGAGAAACTTTCATTACATCTATAGTTTATAAATCTTGCTTAATCCACGTTGGCACAATCACTACTCATCGAGTTCCATAAGTTCTAACACGTGTATAATACCTACGCGGTGCTATGTGTGTGTTTGTGTGGCGTTCGGACGACCGAGGCGGGTTTTGGGCTCTTTTTCGGCTTTATGCCTAAGTGTTGGCGAGTTTTACAAACTGGGAGATAACTCGGCTTTCGTACATCAGAATCGAGTTCTGTAAGTTCTAACGCGTGTCTAATACCTTCGCGGTACTATGTGTGTGTTTGCGTAGCGTTCGGACGGTCGAGACGGGTTTTGACCTATTTTTCAGATTTTCGCCTAAGTGTTATCGAGTTTTGCAAACTGGGCGATAACTCGGCTTCCGTATGTCAGAATTGAGTCCCATAAGTTCTAAAACGTGTCTAATACCTAATGGTACTATGTCTGTGTTTGCGTGGCGTTCAGACGACCGAGGCGGGTTTTGGGCTCTTTTTTGTCTTTTTGCCAAAGTGTTGGCGAGTTTGACAAACTTGGTGGTAACTCGGCTTTCGTTTGTCGGAATCGAGTCCCGTAAGTTATAACGCGTGTCTAATAGCTACGCGGTGCTATGTGTGTGATTGCGTGGTGTTCGGACGGTCGAGGCAGGTTTTGACCTATTTTTCGACTTTTTACCTAAGTGTTGGTGAGTTTTGCGAACTAGGCGATAACTCTGCTTCCGTAAGTCAAAATTGAGTCCCATAAGTTATAACGCATGTCTAATACCTACGCGGTACTATATGTGTGTTTGCGTGGCATTCAGACGACCGAGGCGGGTTTTGGGCTCTTTTTTGACTTTTTGCCTAAGTGTTGGCGAGATTTAGAAATTGGGCGATAACTCGGCTTCTGTATGTCGTAATCGAGTCCCGTAAGTTCTAACGTCCAATACATACGCAGTGCTATGTGTGTATTTGCGTGGCGTTCGAACGGTCGAGGCGGGTTTTGACCTATTTTTCGGCTTTTTGCCTAAGTGTTGGCGAGTTTTGCAAACTTGGCGATAACTCACCTTCCGTATGTTGGAATAGAGTCTCGTAAGTTCTAACGCGTGTCTAATACCTACGCGGTACTATGTGTGTGTTTGCATAGCGTTCGGACGACTGAGGCGGCTTTTGGGCTCTTTTTCGGCTTTTTGCCTAAGTGTTGACGAGTTTTGCAAACTGGGCGATAACTCGGCTTTCGTATGTCAGAATCGAGTCCTGTAAGTTCTAACGCGTGTCTAATACCTACACGGTGCTATGTGTGTTTTTGCGTGGCGTTCGGACGATCGAGACGGGTTTTGACCTATTCTTTGGCTTTTTGCCTAAATGTTGGCTAGTTTTGTAAACTAGGCGATAACTCGGCTTTCGTATGTCAGAATCGAGTCTCATAAGTTCTAATCCGTGTATAAAACCTACGCGGTGCTGTGTGTGTGTTTGCATGGCGTTCGGACTATCGAGGCGTGTTTTGGGCTCTTTTTCGGCTTTTTGTCTAAGTGTTGGCGAGTTTTACAAATTGGGCGATAACTCGGCTTCCGTATGTCGGAATCGAGTTCTGTAAGTTCTAACGCATTTCTAATACCTACGGGGTGCTATGTGTGTTTTTACGTGTCATTCGGACGATCGAGACGGTTTTGGGCTCTTTTTTGGCTATTTACCTAAGTGTTGGTGAGTTTTGGAAACTAGGCGATAACTCGGCTTTCGTATGTCAGAATTAAGTCCCGTAAGTTATAACGCGTTTCTAATACCTACGCGGTAATATGTGTGTATTTGCGTGGCGTTCGGACGGTCGAGACGGGTTTTGACCTATTTTTCGAATTTTTGCCTAGGTGTTACCGAGTTTTACAAACTGGGAGATAACTCGGCTTTCGTATGTCAGAATCGAGTCCCATAAGTTCTAAAACGTGTCTAATACCTACTGGTGCTATGTGTGTTTGCGTAGCATTCAGACGACCGAGGCGGGTTTTGGGTTCTTTTTTGGCTTTTTACCTAAGTGTTGGCGAATTTTGAAAACTAGGAGATAACTCGGCTTTCGTATGTCAGAATCGAGTCCCGTAAGTTATAACGCATGTCTAATACCTACGCGGTGCTATGTGTGTGATTGCGTGGTGTTCAGACGGTCGAGGCGGGTTTTGACCTATTTTTTGGCTTTTTGCCTAAGTATTGGCGAGTTTTAAAAACTGGACGATAACTCGGCTTTTGTATGTTGGAATCGAGTCCCGTATGTTCTAAAGTGTGTCTAATACCTACGCGGTGCTATGTGTGTATTTGTGTGGCATTCGAACGACCGAGACGAGTTTTGGGCTCTTTTTTGGCTTTTGCCTAAGTATTGACAAGTTTTGCAAACTGAGCGATAACACGGCTTTCATTTGTCAGAATCGAGTCTCGTAAGTTCTAATGCGTGTCTAATACCTACGCGGTGCTATGTGTGTGTTTGCGTGGCATTCGGACGATCGAGGCGGGTTTTGACCTATTCTTCGGCTTTTTGCTTAAGTGTTGGCGAGTTTTGCAAACTGGGCAATAACTCAGGTTCCGTGTGTCAAAATCGAGTCCCGTAAGGTCTAACATGTGTATAATACCTACGCGGTGCTATGTGTGTGTTTGCATGGCATTCGGACGACCGAGGCGGGTTTTGGGCTCTTTTTCGGCTTTTAGCCTAAGTGTTGGCGAGTTTTGCAAACTGGGCGATAACTTGGCTTTCGTATGTCAGAATTGAGTCCCATAAGTTCTAACTCGTGTCTAACACCTACGCGGTGCTATGTGTGTGTTTGCATGGTGTTCAGACGGTCAAGGCGGGTTTTGACCTATTTTTCAGATTTTTACCTATGTGTTACCGAGTTTTACAAACTGGGTGATAACTCGGCCTCCGTATGTCAGAATTGAGTCCCATAAGTTCTAAAACGTGTCTAATACCTACTGGTGCTATGTGTGTATTTCCGTGGCGTTCAGACGGCCGAGGCGGATTTTGGGCTCTTTTTTGACTTTTTGCCTAAGTGTTGGCGAGTTTTGTAAACTGGGCGATAACTCGGCTTCGTATCTCGGAATTGAGTCCCATAAGTTCTAAAGCGTGTCTAATACCTACTGGTGCTATGTGTGTTTGCGTGGCATTCATACGACCGAGGCGGGTTTTGGGCTCTTTTTTTGGCTTTTTGCCTAAGTGTTGGTGAATTTTGTAAACTAAACGATAACTCGCCTTTCGGATGTCGGAATCGAGTCCCGTAAGTTATAACGCGTGTCTAATACCTACGCGGTGCTATGTGTGTTATTGCGTGGTGTTCGGACGGTCGAGGCGGGTTTTGACCTATTTTTTGACTTTTTGCCTAAGTGTTGGTGAGTTTTGCAAACTGGGCGATAACTCGGCTTCTGTATGTCAGAATCGAGTCCCGTAAGTTTTAACGCATGTCTAATACCAACGCGGTGCTATGTGTGTTTGCATGACATTCAAACGACCGAGGCAGATTTTGGGCACTTTTTTGGCTTTTGCCTAAGTGTTGACGAGTTTTGCAAACTAGGCGATAACTCGACTTTCGTATGTCAAAATCGAGTCCCGTAAGTTCTAACGCGTGTCTAATATCTACGCGGTGCTATGTTTGTGTTTGCGTGGCGTTCGGACGATCGAGGCGGGTTTTGACCTATTCTTGGGCTTTTTGCCTAAGTGTTGGCGAGTTTTGTAAACTGGGCGATAACTCGGCTTTCGTGTGTCGGAATCGAGTCCCGTAAGTTCTAACGTGTGTATAGTACATACGCGGTACTATGTGTGTGTTTGCGTGGCCTTCGGACGACAGAGACAGGTTTTGGGCTCTTTTTCGGCTTTTTGCCCAAGTGTTGGCGAGAACTCGGCTTTCATATGTCGGAATCGACTCCCGTAAGTTATAACACGTGTCTAATACCTACGCGGTGCTATGTGTGTGTTTGCGTGGCGTTCGGACGGTCGAGGCAGGTTTTGAATTTTTTTTTCAGATTTTTACCTAAGTGTTACTGATTTTGCAAACTGGGCGATAACTCGGCTTCTATATGTCGGAATTGAGTCCCATAAGTTCTAAAGTATGTCTAATACCTACTGGTGCTATGTGTGTGTTTGTGTGGTGTTTAGACGACCGAGGCGGATTTTGGGCTCTTTTTCGACTTTTTACATAAGTGTTATCGAGTTTTGCAAACTACGCGATAACTCGGATTCCGTTTGTCAGAATCAAGTCCCGTAAGTTCTAACACATGTCTAATACCTACGCGGTACTATGTGTGTGTTTGCGTGGCGTTCTGGCAGTCGAGGCGGATTTTGACCTATTTTTTGGCTTTTTGCCTAAGTGTTGGCGAGTTTTGCAAACTGGGCGATAACTCGGCTTCCGTATGTCAAAATCAGGTCTCGTAAGTTCTAATACATGTCTAATATCTACGCGGTCCTATGTGTGTGTTTGCGTGGCATTCAGACGGTCGAGGCGGGTTTTGACCTATTTTTCAATTTTTTACCTAAGTGTTGGCGAGTTTTGCAAACTGGGCGATAACTCGGCTTCCATATGTCAGAATCGAGTCCCGTAAGTTCTAACGCATGTCTAATACCTACGCGGTGCTATGTGTGTGTTTGCATGGCATTCGGACGACCGAGACGGGTTTTGGTCTTTTTTTTGGCATTTGCATAAGTGTTGACGAGTTTTGCAAACTGGGCGATAACTCGTCTTTCGTATGTCGAAATCGAGTCCCATAAGTTATAACGCATATTTAATACCTACGTGGTGCTATGCGTATATTTGAGTGGTGTTCGGACGATTGAGGCGGGATTTGACCTATTTTTTGGCTTTTTGCCTAAGTGTTGGCGAGTTTTGTAAACTGGGCAATAACTCGGCATCCGTATGTCAGAATCGAGTCCTGTAAGTTCTAACACGTGTATAATACCTACGCGGTACTGTGTGTGTGTTTGCGTGGCGTTCGGACGACCGAGACGGGTTTTGGGCTCTTTTTCGGCTTTTTACCTAAGTATTGGCGAGTTTTGCAAACTGGGCGATAACTCCGCTTTCGTATGTCAGAATCGAGTCCTGTAAGTTCTAACGCGTGTCTAATACGTACGCGGTGCTATGTGTGTGTTTGTGTGGCGTTCGGATGGTCGAGGTGGATTTTAACCTATTATTCGGCTTTTTGCCTAAGTGTTGGCGAGTTTTGCAAACTGGGCCATAACTCGGCTTCCGTATGTCAGAATCGAGTCCCATAAGTTCTAAAACGTGTCTAATATCTACTGGTACAATGTGTGTGTTTGTGTGACGTTCAGACGACCGAGGCGGGTTTTGGGCTCTTTTTCAGTTTTTTGGCTAAGTGTTGGCAAGTTTTACAAACTGGGCGATAACTCAGCTTCCGTATGTCGAAATCGAGTCCCGTACATTCTAACGTGTGTCTAATACCTACGCGGTGCTATGTGTCTGTTTGCGTGGCGTTCGGACGGTCGAGGCAGGTTTTGACCTATTTTTCAGACTTTTGTCTAAGTGTTACCTAGTTTTGCAAACTGGGCGATAACTCGGCTTCCGTATGTCAGAATCGAGTCCTATAAGTTTTAAAGCGTGTCTAATACCTATTGTTGTTATGTTTCTATTTGCGTGGCGTTCAGACGACCGAGGCGGGTTTTGGGCTCTTTTTCGGCTTTTTGCCTAAGTGTTGTCGAGTTTTGCAAACTAGGCAATAACTCGGCTTTCGTATGTCGGAATCGAATCCCGTAAATTCTAACACATGTCTAATACTTACGCGGTGCTATGTGTGTGTTTGCGTGGCGTTCGAAAGGTCGAGGCGGGTTTTGACCTATTTTTCGGCTTTTTGCCTAAGTGTTGGCGAGTTTTGCAAAATGGGCGATAACTCGGCTTCTGTATGTCGAAATCGAGTCCCGTAAGTTCTAACGCATGTCTAATACCTACACAGTACTATCTGTGTGTTTGCGTGGCATTCGGACGACCGAGGCGGGTTTTGGGCTCTTTTTTGGCTTTGCCTAAGTGTTGACGAGTTTTGCAAAGTGGGCGATAACTCGGTTTTCGTATATCGAATTCGAGTCTTGTAAGTTCTAACGTGTGTCTAATACCTACGCGGTGCTATATGTGTGTTTGTGTGGTGTTTGGACGATCGAGGCGAGTTTTGACCTATTCTTCGGCTTTTTACCTAAGTGTTGGCGAGTTTTGTAAACTGGGCGATAACTCGGCCTACATATGTTGGAATCGAGTCCCGTAAGTTCTCACACGTGTATAATACCTACGCGGTACTATGCGTGTGTTTGCGTGACGTTCGGACGACCAAGGCGGATTTTGGGCTCTTTTTCGGCTTTTTGCCTAAGTGTTGGCGAGTTTTACAAACTGAGCGATAACAAGCCTTTCGTATGTCAAAATTAAGTCCCGTAAGTTCTAACGCATGTCTAATACCTACGCGATGCTATGTGTGTGTTTTAGGGGTGAGCATGGTGCGGTTTGGTGCGGTTTGAAGTCCAAACCGCACCCGAAACTGCTTAGGTGCGATTTGAAAAATTCAAAACCGCACCCGAAACCGCTTGTGATTGGTGCGGTTCAGTTTTAAAGTGTGCAGTTCGGTTTTAATTGGTGAAGTTTCGGTTCCAAAACCAATTGAAACAACAAAAAAGTTTAAGCCTTCAATAAAATTTAGCATAAAACTTACATCGAACAATTAACTTAGTGACAAAGTAGACAATGAGAATTATATCAAGCAGGCTTTAAAACTAAAATATGCGCTATATAAAACAACGGAGACTATTCGATAATAAGCATGAATGTTTATCTAGTTCCCCAAAAATTAAAAGTATATATTGAAGATAGAATAAAATATATTGCAGGGAGGACTAAAAATAATCTATTAGACTATTACAATTATAGCATTGACATTAACCAATGCATCAAGTGCTCAAGCCCCTCAACTATAAGCCTCTCTAATAACGCATCAAATAAATTCAAAATTCTAAAACCCAATTGCTTAATTTTTGACTCTATAACCTCTAACATTTTCTTTCAATTGGTGAAAAAATGACAATGCAAGACTGAAATTTTCTCTGAGCGTATTCAAGTGAAAAGTAACTTTAGAATTTACTAGAGATAATACATACATACACACATATGGTGCGTTTTCGATTTTATGCGGTTTGGTTTTGGCTAGTAACCAAATCGGAACCGTAAATTTGGTTATTCAACCCACCTAAAACCGCCACATACGCCGGAACCGTTGGTACGGTTTTAATTGGTGCGGTTCGTGCAATTTTTGGTGCGGTTTCAGTTTCAATTTGGTTACTTGCTCAGCCCTAGTGTTTTTGCGTGGCATTCGGACGACCGAGGCGAGTTTTGGGCTCTTTTTCGGCTTTTGCCTAAGTGTTGACGAGTTTTGCAAACTGGGCGATAACTCGACTTTCGTATGTCGGAATCGAGTCCCGTATGTTCTAACGAGTGTCTAATACCTACGCGGTGCTATGTGGGTGTTTGCGTGGCGTTCGGACGATCGAGACGGGTTTTGACCTATTCTTCGGCTTTTTGCCTAAGTGTTGGCTAGTTTTATAAACTAGGCGATAACTCGGCTTCCATATGTCAGAATCGAGTCCCGTAAGTTCTAATACGTGTATAAAACCTATGCGGTGCTATGTGTGTGTTTGCATGGCGTTCGGACGATCGAGACGGGTTTTGGGCTCTTTTTCGGCTTTTTACCTAAATGATGACGAGTTTTACAAACTGAGCGATAACTCGACTTTCGTATGTCGAAATTGATTCCCGTAAGTTCTAATGCGTGTCTAATACCTACGCGGTGCTAAGTGTGTTTTTGCGTGGCGTTCGGACGGTCGAGGCGAGTTTTAACCTATTTTCGACTTTTTGCCTAAGTGTTGGCGAGTTTTACAAACTAGGCGATAACTCGGCTTTCGTATGTCGGAATCGAGTCCCGTAAATTCTAACGCGTGTCCAATACCTACGCGATGCTATGTGTGTGTTTGTGTGTTTGCGTGGCATAGCAATACAATTACAAATTACAATTATAAATTACATAAATTAAATAAGGAAATACATAATTTAATTATTTTTACATGTCGAATATGTGGTGGGAAGATATTGGCCAAGACAACTGCACATACGCGGATGGCCTCCTCCCGTACTACACCAATGAGGTCGTCAACGGCAGCTGTAGGATCTATAGAGCTGTGGACAACCTCTTGAGCCAGCTGGTAGATCCGCTCGCGTGATGGTGCGCCTGACTGCACAACACTGCTCGCCATGCACCCCTCTTTGATCCGCCGGAAGAAGTCGTCGGATAATGAAGGGCCGACGCCCGATCCACTTGCACCACTACCACCAGTGGGTGGGCACCACCGAGATCTCGCAGCAGGGACTAAGGTGTAAGCTGGGGCATTGGGAATGCCCACAACGGAAGTATTGTCGTAGTTAGAAAACGACAAAATATCTTTTTATAAAAATAACGGTGAAAGTTTTACCGTTAAACTGTTGAACTACCCGGTGATAAAAGTATAGTAATATGCGTAGTTGCATAGTAGCACACAGTATTGTACATTATCTTTGATTATTGATGCTTACGTGAGAAATCACTCAGTTATACTCAATTATTGCTACAGTAATTGATGCATAATATCTCTCATATTATTGATTCAATTATTGTCACAGTATCATCTGCATAATATTTATTATTATTAAATCAATAATTGATACTACAAGGTTATTCATATTATTATTTGCAATATTGATAATGTCTAGAAAATTCTGTCAAGGAGAGGTTTGGTCACCTAATTGCGCGCCAATAGGGAGAAATCCTTATCGGAAAGCCCCCTCTTTCCTGGGAATGATCTGGTTGTTAAATATTATGAGCTATAATATTAATGATGAATACGTTTGTGTTAATTAAAGATGAAATTGATAGTTCCATTATGTTGGGATTATTAGTGTTGGTGAAAATCGATATTTATTTCGATAATAATTGATGTCCGGAGGTTATATTGACCAATCGAGTAATTAATCGGATAAATGAGCAATTAATTGCTATTAATTAACATGCTTATAACTATTTGTTCACATGTGTGTACTATTGAGTCACATGCATGTACTATTAGGGGAGGTGGTGCAATATTGATAATACTTGCATGACTAAACTAAAAATGGAGGTTTAAATGAAGGTACTATACTGTAATTATTTTTTTCACATGCATAGAACTATTGAGTCACATGATTGTACTATTGATTCACGTGATATACTACTAGGGGAGGTGGTGCAAGTTTGATAATACTTGCAGGACTAAATTAAAAATGAAGGAAAATATGAAGGTATTATACTGTAAAATTTTGAGCCCCAAAACGTGCAATTATCGAAACTATATTTTTCCTATAAACAGAAGCTCATTCTTCATTCATTCTCACCAATTCACTAAGACTTACAAGAGCAATTATGGAGAGAGAAGATATAGAGAGAGAAGCTATAGAGAGAAAGAAGAAGAGAATTCTGCTACTTCACTATTTCAGTATCTAGTCTTCGTCTGAGGTAAAGACAGGTGATAAAAATTATCTTCGTACTGGGTGCGAAGAGGAATTTAGAACCATAATTGTAAGACCCCAACTTATTAATGAATAAAATCAAATTTTCTCTAAATATTATTGTGAATAATAAGCTGTTAATTTGATATAATACTTTGGTTATGGGTGAAATGTACAAATTTTGCAAAATAAGCAAGTTGTTATAAAATATTCATTTATTGTCGAGGAATATTCGTTTGATCGTGGAATATTCTTTCTGTCGGGGAATATTCGTACGACAGCGCAGCCTTGTGTGGGCCCCATAATGGAAAACAATTGGATGAAGAAAACGACAAGTATAAGTTGTTTATAAATAATGGCGTAATTGTTACCGTTAGTACTGTTGGAATACCCGGTGGTTAAAATACAGTAGCACACGGTATTGCACCAATTATTGATTCTTACGTAAGAAGGCACTACTCAATAATTGTTACAGTAGTTACTGTTCAATATTTTATTTTATTGATTCAATAATTACTACATTGATATTTTATATTATTGTTGTTTCAATAATTGTTGCTGCACTGTATTTTCCATTATCAGATCAATAATTCATATTATTTGAATAATATTATTAGATAGCATTATTGGCAATGCCTAGAAAGTTCTGTCAAAGGAGAGGTTTGGTCATCTAATTGCGCGCCAGTAAGGAGAAATCCTTATTGGAAAGCCCCCTCTTTCCTGGGAACGGCCTGGTTGTCATAATTGTGATTCTGTAATATTATTTGTGAATAATTAATTATTGATTTATATGATAAGGAAATATTTATTTTATGTGGATATAATTGATGGATATATTTAATTTATGTGAAGGAATTAATGTTGAGGTATTTTTGTCGGAATGGAGGTATTAAAAATTAAATCACTGTTCTTGAGATATATTGCGTGAGTTATAATTTTTAATCTGACCGTTAGATCGTTGTGATTTTTGGATATGTTAGACATATATAAGTTTATATGTCCACAAATTTTGAACCATTAAAAATGAACGTATAATTTGTTATGAAATTTAAGAGGTGAATGATTCGGAAATTAGGTTTATAAATGATTTTGGTGGAAAATTCTAGAATTGAGTGGGCTCCACTTTTGGTTGGTGAGAAATGTGCTGAAATTTGTATTCAAATGTGGTGGTGGGAATAGTAGCAGGTAAAGCCATCAGGTTGCAGGTCAAGTCTGCTTCGGCGTGCTAACATTTTCCTATAAATAGAGGGCTAAGTTAGAATTAAAAATTACACCAGAATTCCAAAGTTTTCTCTCTTTCTCTCTCTATATTATCGAGTGTATTTTGTGAGTATTTAGATACTTTGTGAGTTTTTATTTATCGGTGCAAGTTTACTTCAGCCTTATACCGATATTCCGAATAGAAGTACTGTTATCTTGAGGCAAGGGATGTTATTTTCTTCTTAAATGATATTATTTTCTTCAATATCATTATGCCGAAATATTGGTTTGAACTTTTTATCAAATCTGAAACTTTTTGTGTCAGAGTTACTATTCACGTATACGGTACTATTCACGTATACGATATTATTCACGAATACGTCACTATTCACCGAAAAATAAAATTTTTCCTTTTTGTCCAAGATGTCTATTATGGTTACTATCTTTGAATGTATCCATGTTTTGATTTATTTTTAAATTTTACTTCACAATTGGTTGTTATGGAGTATTATTGTACTTGGATAAACTGTAATACGAATTCCTAATATTTGTCCTTCTGTCTCACTGAGTACGTTTTCTTTAAAATATTTTTCATCATCCTCAGTCCTAAATTATGATATTACTGAATATCTTTGGCCTGTAGTGCAAAGATGAATGATTAATTGATGAATATCTTTGGCCCGTAGTGCAAAGATGAACAGGTGTTGAGATGAACATGACCGACTAGTGATACAAATGAATATTGTTGGCCTGTAGTGCAAAGATGAATATTTGATTAAAGATGGTTATTGATTATTGTTACAGGGATAAAATATTGATGATGGACTTTTAAATCCTAGAAGATAGTAGAACTCATTCTCTACTTGACTCTTCTAATGGTTTGCTGTTTCCGCTACAGTTGTTGTTCTAAAACTTGTTGTCTATTATATTTTATCAGATTTTTTCCTGTTGAAGACTAATGATAAGTTGTTGTATATTATCTTAGTCATAATATTCTTTACTAGGCTAGTTGAGCTCACCCTTTTCCTTTTTGTTCTATTTTTCTCAGGAGGCGAGAATATAGCAGGAACTAGTCGGGGTGTGGAGTGATGTTTCTAGTCAGTGGTGTTAGCAGTCCTCACTATTTTATTAAATAGTGTTTCAATAATTGTAATGAGGACTTATTTGAGTGTGGATATTGTCTAGAAGACAATATTTGTATTTAAACTCACAGAATTGTGTTGTCATATTTTGCGCGACAAGTGTTTTAATAAAGTTATATTTGTTTCTGTACCATGTATTTGGCGACTCAGAATGGGTGATGTATACCTATTTTGGGGGCGTCACAGTTGGTATCAGAGCTTAGGGATATGGTCTCTGGCAGAGATCGGGGAATAGAACTAGGAGGGGAAAGATGAGTTAATCCTTCGCTAGTGTGTCCTACCTAAGCTTATTTGTTGGTTGGTCATAATATAGGGATATTATGTGATATGTTAATTTGTTTAATTAACCCTTGTTTTATGGCAGCATTTGAGAAAGGCAGCCGAGAACGTTAACAATGGAGTATATGAGACTGTGGAACAACCTTTAGTCACAAACCAGGAGAACGTGGAACAGGAAGGCAATATTCCTCATGTAAACAACGTTACCGAGCAAACGATGAATGATGGAATGTTTAGGAGCTTTTTGCAGTTCATGCAAAATCAGACGAGGGAGACTCGTGTGCAGAATACGGGTGGAAAAGATAACAACGTTTGTCACGGCCAAGCAGTTCAAAGAGTTGGGACCACTAGACTTTCAGGGAAAGCCAGATCCGATCAAGGTGGAAACGTGGGTCAAGCAAATTACCAAGATATTCGATGTCTTGGGATGCACGGAGGAACAGAAGGTTCCATTCGCCACCTTTATGTTCCGCGGTGAGGCAGACTACTGGTGGGAGTCTGTGAAGCGTACCCAGCCTGACTCACTCAACATGTCTTGGGAAATATTTCAGAAACTGTTTAATGACAAGTACTTTCCTGAAAGTATTTGTCATATGAAGGAGGTAGAGTTTATTAGACTGGAACAAAATAACATGACGGTGTCCCAGTACGAGGCAAAGTTTACAAAGTTATCCAGGTTTGCACCTCATTTGGTCGAGAATGAGGAACGAATGATAAGGATGTTTCTAAGAGGTTCTAAACCCGAGATTCGGCAATATCTTATCTCTCATAAATTTTCTTTATATTCAGATGTTGTAAACAGGGCTCAATTATTAGAGCGAGATAATGAGTATATTCAACCGAGGGAACACAACCAAGGTAATACCGGTGCCAGCGGTCATCGGACCAATGAAAACTAGTAGGGAGGAAAACATTCGGACAAAAGCGGTAACCACTCTGGTGGAAATCGTGGTCGTGATAATAAAAGGAGCGAGTCGGGAGAAGATTTCAAGAAGGGAAGGTACAACAATGATAACGTGAAAAAATCAGCATAAACATCAACTGTTTCTAGGGGAGGAGAACGAGCACCGGTAGTTTGTTACAAATGCGGGAAAAAGGGACATATTAGCCCAAACTGCCCACAACAATCCAAGGTATGCTATAACTGTGGAAAAGAGGGTCATATAGCTTGAGAGTGCTCTATAGCAAAACCAAGTTCTGCGGGGATGGTGACTCCAAAAGCTATCCCGGATAAGTCGAAATCAGCGGTTCCTGGAAGAGCGTTTGTCGTGACTGGCCAAAACGCGAGAAACCCGAACGAGGTGATCACGGGTAAGCTAATCTTGAATTCTTGTGAAGTTTATACTTTACTAGATACCGGTTCTACCCATTCTTTTATCTCTCCTACTTGTGCTCAACGTTTAAACTTGACTCCGGAGAAATTAGACTTTGACCTATCTGTGGAGACTCCGTTAAGAGAAACTTTCATTACATCTACAGTTTATAAATCTTGCTTAATCCAAGTTGGCACAATCACATTACCTGTTGACCTTATCTCTTTCAAAATACTTGCTTTTGATGTGATTTTAGGAATTGATTGGTTAACTACTCATCATGCCAAAATTGATTGTTTTCGTAAAGTTGTTAGTTTTCTTATTCCTAACCAACCTGTTATGCGAATTCAAGCAACCAAACCATTAAAATCAATCGCTGTCATATCGAGCCATAAAGTCATTCGTTTATTGAATAATATTTCTGTTGTTAGTGAATTTTCTGACGTATTTCCTGAAGAACTTCCTGGTCTACCCCCAGAACGTGAAGTTGAATTCTTTATTAACCTTGAACCCGGTACAAAGCCCATTTCTAAAACCCCATATCGAATGGCTCCTATTGAACTTCAGGAGTTAAAAGTCCAATTACAGGAATTGTTAGACATCGGTTTTATTCGTCCTAGTACGTCTCCTTGGGGTGCTCCTGTTTTATTCATAAAGAAGAAAGACGGGAGTATGCGACTTTGTATTGACTATCAAGAATTGAACCATGTCACCATCAAGAATAGGTATCCGCTACCTCGTATTGATGACCTGTTCGACCAGTTGCAAGGAACACAATTCTTTTCAAAGATCGATTTTCGTTCTGGATATCATCAGCTGAAGATTAAAACTGAGGATATTCCAAAGACTGCCTTCAGAACTCGGTACGGGCATTATGAATTCTTTGTCATGTCTTTTGGATTGACTAATGCTCCTGCTGCCTTCATGGATATGATGAACCGTGTATTCAAAGAATATTTAGATCAGTTCGTTGTTGTCTTTATTGATGACATCCTCATCTATTCCTAAAGCCGTGAAGATCATGAGCTATGACAACCCGAGAATTTTGAATATTTTTTTTTAATTTTTATTAATTGCTTTAAGGTTCAAAATTAGAACCTAGACAGAAAATAAGTGTATGCGTTTGAGATTTTTAAGAAGGAATTTTTAGGATTTCAAAATTCTGTGAAGGATTTAGGTGAATTATTCAGGATTAAGGAAATACGTGATTATGTTCTGTGTATACGTGTACAGTATGTGGTTAAGGGTCAAGGATTGACCAGATAAATGATATTTGTGAAAATCCCTAGGTATATATTAAGAACGTCAATATTCGGTTAGAAAACCCAAGCGATTAGCAAGAAACCCTAAACCGGTTCTGGAAACCCTATCTTCAGTTCCAGGAATTCGAAACCCTAATTCAGAAAAATAAACCCTAATTTATAATTGGAGAAAACCTAAATGTTAATTTAATGATTTTAATGTTAATTAGGAAATATTAATCCTAATTTTCAAAGTTATAAGTAATTAGAAAATTATAATCTAATTACAAAATCTAATTTTTAAATTAGAAAATTATTTTTCTAAATAAAACCCTAATTCGTGGGTTATAAACCCTAATGACCATTTTGACCCTAATTGCTAAATTAGCAATTGTAATTAGGAATTATTAATCATAATTAGTAATATTTAATTGGTAATTAAGAAATTTTAATATAATTAGACAATTCTAATCATAATTAAGAAATATTAAATTTCTATTTTTGAAAATCTAAATTTGGAAAATGTTAGAAACTAATTTACTAAATTTGAGGGTTCAAACCCTAAACCCTAACCAAACCCTAAACCCTAAGGGTTTGGGCTAATTGACAAAAATGCCATTAAATTAAAAGAAAAAAGACCAAAATACCCTTTTCTTAAAACCTAAGTAAAAGATATGGCAAATCTTGTGAGTCATCAAGCCTAAGGATTAGCCCTTTTGTCTAAAATCTAATCAATCTCAGCCCATACAATGCCACCTAGCAACTAGATTCAATGAATCTAATTATAAGAGATTTAAAGTAAGAAAATACTTACTTTATTTTTCATTATTGCCAAGACCATTCTCTCTCTTTCCACTTCGAAATCTAGAGTGAGAGAGAGTTAAATATTAAGCTATGATCAACCCTTGGCTTTCCAAGAACAGATCAAAAGGGTCAGAATCAAAAATCAAGGCTCAAAGTGGTAAGAACCCTAAAATTTCAAAATCCTTTGATCTTATGTTGTTTAATGTTAGTTGTTGGTTAAATATGTGTTATAAGGTATCTATAAGTGATCTGGGTTGTTGGATCATGGATCCATAACATCAAAGTGCTCGGATCTAACATTTTAAGAAATCTGGAAAAAGTTAAAAGTAAGGCCTGACAACCTAATGTCAGGGCCTCTAGATCCTTTCTTGTTAATTGTTTATGTGTTTTAAGAGTTTGTACTTGTAGTATGTTGTAAGGACTTTGATCTGGAACTTGAATCAAGTCCAGATCATGTGTAGATCGAAAGATATAAGCGGTCAAAGATTGTTGACCGTTCACGAAATGAGTTTCTGGGCTGCCCAGTTTTGCCCAGAAAATTTTGACAACCTTTTTGCAGGGCTTGAATCTTGCCATGTGTTCTGTTATTGGTCCTGTTGTTAGTTGGATGTTCGAGTCAGGTATAAGGACTACATACTCAGGCTTTTAGATCACCAAAATAAGTAGCAGAATCATAGAAATCCTTGGTCAAACTATCGTTGACCATCACGCCTGATGAAGATTCTGGGTAACCCAGATCTTCATCAACCGTGTTCATGCTAGGTAGTTTGACCGGCGCAGATCTTGTGTATCTGATTTTGTTATGCTGTTATGATGTTATGAGGTTGTACTCTGACATTCCGACTACAATTGTGAACTTTTATATCACACAAACAAGTCATAGAATGCAAACTATATGGATCTAAAGTAGGTATCTCATATGTTCTTCAATTTCTGGAAAACCCAGAAATTGAAGAACAACGTCTGACAGGTTTTTGGTTGCTTAGATCTCTTTGAGATTATATGTTTTGGTAATGATATTTGCTTATATTTGTAGTATTACATTTGGTCTATAATATCAAAGTAATTACCAGCCCAGAAACAGAATGACCAAAGATCTATCGATGGTCAAACATGGTCCCTCGATGTCTGACATGCATTTTCTGGGCAGCTGAAGAACACCTCAAGAACACCATTAGCGACAGTTTTGTCGTCTATGGTACCTTTAGCGACACTTAATTACAAAAAATAATTATTTTAATTAAATAAAGCGCATTAAATAATTTTTAATTATTAAAAATACATAATAAATTCTGAAAAATTATTTTAAAATATGAAAAATAGTTTTTAATTATTTTGAGTAAATTTCATAAATATTTAATATTTTTGGAATATAAATGATATTTAATTTATTTAATTATTATATTAAATAAATTATTTAAAAATGGTTTTAATTCATGAAAAATCATGAAAAATAAGATTATGGTATTAGAAAATATTTTAAGATATTTTCAGTGACTTTTAATATTTTGTGATGAAATTCATTAATAAATTAATATTAATGATAATTAGTTTATTTAATAAATATATTAAATAAATTATGGAAAAATAGAATAAATGATTTAAAAATCATATAAAAATGATTTAAGTGTTAGAAAAATATTTTAAGTTAAAAAATATAACTTTTGATATTTTTTCATGAAAATATTAATATTTTAATATTAAAAGCAATTATTGGATAATGGATTTAAGTGTTTAAAAATCATATAAATATGATTTTAAGTTATTAAAAATACTTTGTAATATTATAAATATATTATAATATTATGACATGTATTTCATTAATATTTGATAATAAACAAATATTAATGATAATGAGATTATGTGGTATTTAATTCATTTAAATACGAGTTTTATGATTGAAAAATCATAAAAAATGATAATAATTATGTGAAAATTATTATGAGACTTAGAAAAATATTTTGACAGATATTAAAATTATCTGAGTTAATTGTTAAGTGTTAGGCAGAGTTTAATTGAACTTAAACTCGAAGTTTTGTCTGACTAGACCGTCGGGATATCAGATTTGTGTCGGGTTCAACTCAAACTGCAATAGTTTTACTTGACACCGAGTCCTATGTGTGTTATAGACTAATAGAGTTATGTGTTATGTGTTTAGGTTATTCTATGTTTATATATATATAATAGTATTATACTATGATGATATTATTCAAATATTGGATATCTATATTACTAATATTAGGTCTTCGGATAAAGCGATATAAATTGCGTAGCGGTAATCAACGGTTCAGGCAAGTTTGTTTTTACTTAACTGTACTAAGAGTTGTTTCTTTCGGATAAGCTTATGGTTAATCATTGCTGGTTGCCATGAATTGTACTTTGTACATATTGTATGTATAAGTCAGGTATGAAAGGCTGATCACCTTCATTACCAGTTGGTTCAGATATATTTGTTCATGTATAATACTTATTCAGTCATAAATTTGTTCCTGCTAGTTCACAATTATATTATTGAATTATAGCCAACTTATTATTCTGACTCTTTCAATCATGATATATCGTTATATTATTGAACTTAAACTTGTTGGGCAATTCTTATGATCACCCTTGCTATATCATGATAAACATTACTGATTAAAGCGAATGCGTCGGATACAAGGAAATGTTAAAGACAGTTACAACGTAAAGTTAATATGTGTGATTAGATTGTAATAGTATTGTATAATAATATGTTATGTGTTAGACAGATTATGAATTGTGTATAAGTTAAGGTTACTCGACCTTGGAGAAAAGTATGTAAGTTTAATGTATAAACAATTTATGTTTATATCTTCCGTAAATAATAGTAATAGTGATAGAATGATCGAACCGGATCCGCGGTGATTCGGGACCTCGGATTCGGGGCCCTCACATGAGCACCATTTAAAGCTGGTACTGTAAAGGCTTCGTGAAAATAAGCTATATGCCAAACTAAAGAAATGCGAGTTCTGGCTTGAGGAAGTAGCATTCCTTGGGCACGTGGTGTCAAAACATGGAGTATCTGTCGACCCGACGAAGATTGAAGCCATACAAAGTTGGGAGCAACCGAAGTCGATGACAGAAGTACGTAGCTTTCTGGGCTTAGCTGGAGATTCATGGAAGGATTTTCTAGAATGGCTACTCCGTTAACTCAGCTGACTCAGAAGAATACAAAATTTGGTTGAAGCGAGGATTGTGAGAAGAGTTTTCAAGAACTCAAAAGGAGACTCATTTCGGCACCTGTTCTGACAATACCATCTGGTTCGGATGGATTTGTTATCTACAGCGATGCTTCAGGCAAAAGGTTAGGATGTGTTCTCATGCAACATGGGAAAGTTATAGCCTATGCCTCGCGACAACTCAAAGAATATGAGAGGAATTATCCTCCTCATGATTTGGAGTTGGCAGCAGTCGTTTTCGCGTTGAAGATTTGGAGACACTACATGTATGGGGAAAAAGTGGAGATCTATACGGATCATAAAAGTCTCAAATATTTCTTCACCCAAAAGGAACTCAACATGCGTAAACGACGTTGGCTTGAGCTGTTGAAAGATTACGATCATACCATCCAATATCATCTCAGAAAAACGAACGTAGTAGCTGACGCATTGAGTAGAAGATCATATGCGGGTACGAGTGCAATGTTGTTAACACAAAGGTCCATTTTGTATGATTTGCAAAGGATGGTGATAGAGATGAAGGCTCCAAGTACCCAAATGATGATATCAAATATACGAGTAGAACCGATTTTAATCAATAAAGTTAAAGCTGCTCAAGCTACGGACATGGAGCTGATGCGTATGAAGAAGAAAGTGCAAGAAGGTGCTATTCCAGAAGCCATAATCGATGAAGAAGGAATACTTCGAGTCAACTCCAGACTTTGTGTTCCTAACGATTCTGACTTGAAGCATAGAATCATGATGAAGGCACACAACACACCGTTTGCAATCCATCCTAGGAGTACCAAAATGTATCACGATCTTCGACATACATTTTGGTGGAGCAATATGAAAAGAGAGATCGCGGAGTTTATCTCGAGGTGTTTAACTTGTCAACGTGTAAAAGTGGAGCATCAAGTACCAAAGGGTCCATTGCAACCACTTGAGATTATGAAATGGAAGTGGGAACACATTACTATAGATTTTATTATGGGTCTTCCCAAGGTTTCTTAAGGCATAGATGCGATTTGGGTCATTGTTGATAGATTAACCAAGTCTGCTCATTTCTTACCTATACGTGAGACTTATTCCCTTGAACGTCTTGCTAGTATGTACGTGAATGAGATTGTGAGATTGCATGGCATTCCAGTATCCATAGTTTCGGATCGTGACCCAAGATTCACTTCACGATTTTGGGTTAGCTTGCAGAAAGCTATGGGCACGGATTTATGATTCAGTTCAACATACCATCCTCAAACGGACGGGCAATCAAAGAGGACTATTCAAACCCTTGAAGATCTATTAAGACTCGGTGTTCTAGATTTCAAAGGAAGTTGGGATAAGTACTTGCCACTGGTGGAATTCTCCTACAATAACAGTTATCAGACAAGTATAGGTATGGCTCCATTTGAAGCATTATATGGACGAAAGTGTTATTCTCCAGTATGCCGGGACGAGGCGGGTGAAGCAACGTTGTTGGGACCAAAATTGGTATGCATAACTATAGAGAAGATCAAAACGATTCGACAACGTATACAAATGGCATAGGATCGACAAAAGAGCTATACGGATCTTCATCAAAAGGATGTAGAATTTAGTATTGGGGATCATGTATTGTTACGTGTTGCACCATGTAAAGGAGTTACAAGATTTGGGAAGAGAGGAAAGCTCAATCCACAATTTATTGGTCCATTTAAAATTCTTGACCGAATAGGAAATGTGGCATATCGACTCGCATTACCTCCAAGCATGTCTCGTGTTAATAATGTTTTTCACGTATCTGTGCTTCGTAAATATGTGAAAGACCCGAACCACATAATTGAGTTAGAACCAGACGAGATAGCCGAAGATTTAACGTACGAGGAGGTACCTGTTAAGATCTTGAATAGCAAAGAGCATGTTCTACGCACGAAGGTTATACCACAAGTTAAGATTTTGTGGAGAAACTATGCTATTGAGGAAATGACCTGGGAGTTGGAATCAAAAATGAAAGCGAGGTATCCTCACCTTTTCGAAACACCAGGTACGTACGTCAATTTCGAGGACGAAATTTCATAAGGAGGGGAGGTTGTAAGACCCCAACTTATTAATGAATAAAATCAAATTTTCTCTAAATATTATTGTGAATAATAAGGTGTTAATTTGATATAATACTTTGGTTATGGGTGAAATGTGCAAATTTTACAAAATAAGCAAGTGGTTATAAAATATTCATTTGTTGTCGAGGAATATTCGTTTGGTAGTGGAATATTTTTTCTGTCGGGAAATATTCGTACGACGGCGCAGCCTTGTGTGGGCCCCATAATGGAAAGCAATTAGATGAAGAAAATGATAAGTATAAGTTGTTTATAAATAATGACGTAGTTGTTACCGTTAGTACTGTTAGAATACCCGGTGGTTAAAATACAGTAGCATACGGTATTGCACCAATTATTGATTCTTGCGTAAGAAGGCACTACTCAATAATTGTTACAGTAGTTACTGTTCAATATTTTATTTTATTGATTCAATAATTGTTGCGTTGATATTTTATATTATTGTTGTTACAATAATTGTTGTTGCACTGTATTTTCCATTATCAGATCAATAATTCATATTATTTGAATAATATTATTAGATAACATTATTGGCAATGCCTAGAAAGTTCTGTATAAGGAGAGGTTTGGTCATCTAATTTCGCGCCAGTAAGGAAAAATCCTTATTGGAAAACCCCCTCTTTCTTGGGAACGGCCTAGTTGTCATAATTGTGATTCTGTAATATTATTTGTGAATAATTAATTATTGATTTATATGATAAGAAAATATTTATTTTATGTGAATATAATTGATGGATATATTTATTTTATGTGAAGGAATTAATGTTGAGGTGTTTTTGTCGAAATGGAGGTATTAAAAATTAAATCACTGTTCTTGAGATATATTGCGTGAGTTATAATTTTTAATCTGACCGTTGGATCGTTATGATTTTTGGATATGTTATACATATATAAGTTGAGTATATGTCCACAAATTTTGAACCAATAAAAATGAACGTATAATTTGTTATGAATTTTAAGAGGTGAATGATTCGAAAATTAGGTTTATAAATAATTTTGGTGAAAAATTCTAGAATTGAGTGGGCCCCACTTTTGCTTGGTGAGAAATGTGCTGAAATTTTTATTCAAATGTAGTGGGTAGGAATAGTAGCAGGTAAAGCCATCAGGTTGCAGGTCAAGTCTGCCTCGGCGTGGTAACATTTTCCTATAAATAGAGGGCTAAGTTAGAATTGAAAATCACACCAGAATTCATAAGTTTTCTCTCTTTCTCTCTCTATATTATCGAGCGTATTTTGTGAGTATTTAGATACTTTGTGAGTTTTTATTTATCAATACAAGTTTCCTTCAGCCTTATACCGATATTCCGAACAAAAGTACTGTTATCTTGAGGTAAGGGATGTTATTTTCTTTTTAAATAATATTATTTTCTTCAATATCTTTATGCCAAAATATTGGTTTGAACTTTTTATCAAATTTGAAATTTTTTGTGTCGGGGTTACTATTCAAGTATACGACACTATTCACGTATACGGCACTATTCACGAATACGACTCTATTCACCAAAAAATAAAATTTTTCCTTTTTGTCCAAGATGTCTATTATGGTTACTATCTTTGATTGTATCCGTGTTTTGATTTATTTTTGAATTCTACTTCACAATTGGTTGTTATGGAGTATTATTGCATTTGGATAAACTGTAATACGAATACCTAATATTTGTCCTTCTGTCTCACTGGGTTCGTTTTCTTTAAACTATTTTTCATCATCCTCAGTCCTAAATGATGATATTACTGAATATCTTTGGCCTGTAGTGCAAAGATGAATGATTAACTGATGAATATCTTTGACCCGTAGTGCAAAGATGAACAGGTGTTGAGATGAACATGACCGACTGGTGATACAAATGAATATCTTTGGCCTGTAGTGCAAAGATGAATATTTGATTAAAGATGATTATTAATTGTTGTTACAGGGATAAAATATTGATGATGGACTTTTAAATCTTAGAAAGTAGTAGAACTCATTCTCTACTTGACTCTTCTAATTGTTTGTTGTTTCCGTTGCAGTTGTTGATTTAAAACTTGTTGTCTATTATATTTTATCAGATTTTTCCCTGTTGAAGACTAATGATAAGTTGTTGTATATTATCTTAGTCATAATATTCTTTACTGGGCTAGTTGAGCTCACCCTTTTTCTTTTTGTTCAATTTTTCTCAGGAGGCGAGAATATAGCGGGAACTAGTCGGGGTGTGGAGTGATGTTTCTAGTCAGTGGTGTTAGCAGTCCTCACTATTTTATTAAATAGTATTTTAATAATTGTAATGAGGACTTATTTGAGTGTGGATATTGTCTAGAAGACGATATTTGTATTTAAACTCACAGT
Source organism: Panax notoginseng (assembly GCA_016801055.1). Lineage (NCBI taxonomy): Eukaryota > Viridiplantae > Streptophyta > Magnoliopsida > Apiales > Araliaceae > Panax > Panax notoginseng. The sequence continues at coordinate 161,120,232 of CM029017.1, read as the reverse complement.
ATTGTGTTGTCGTATTTTGCGCGACAAGTGTTTTAATAAAGTTGTATTTGTTTCTATACCATGCATTTGACGACTCAGAATGGGTGATGTATACCTATTTTAGGGGCGTCACAACAATTATGATTATGACACTACACCAAAAATGGCCTCTAGCGAAGGAAATTTTGTGAAGGAATTTATTCCTTCACATGAGGAGTTGTTTAGCGAAGGAACAGTGAAGGAAAAAAGTATAGTGACAATATTGTTATTAGCGAAAGAAACATCATTCACAATTTATATTTTTTTCCTCGCAAAATTGGGGCGATAGAAAGATTTTTGGAGCCAATTTATGATGAAAATTTGCTAGGAAAAATTCTATTTAGTGAAGGAATTATTACTCACTATATTATCATTATTCAAAAAAATTTTGCGAGAGATAAAATTGGTCGCTATCTTGTTCTAAATTTTTTTTTTGAATTAATTGTGGTGAATATAAATACCTTAAATTTTTTACAATAGTCAATTTAATTTTAATAACACTTTTTAAATAACTTTCAATATCAACTATTTATTTTAATAAACTATAAAGTAAATAACTTTACACTATGTTAAACTTTAAAATTTCTCCATAAAAGTTTATTTTTATGATCATAATTAAATAAAGTGAAAGTTAAAGTTTAATTTGGTACATTTTTTATTTTACTTTCCCACACCCAACTCTCTCGTTTCAGTAGCCGCGTAGAAACAAGAATCTTCCTCTTTAACCCCTTCTGGATCTGTTGGCAACTCCCTCTAACTCCTTCTATATCAGCGACTCAAGATCAGCGGCTCAACTCTGTCACTAAGATTTGCAGCACATCTTATTCCCCTCCCTCTCCACTCCTTCTAACCCTAACAATAGTGGCGGCATAGTGGTGGCGACAGCGGCGACCTAAATAGTGGCGCCATAAATAGGGGCGGCATAATGGTGGCCTCTCCTTCAACTTCTCCTCAATTATTTCCCAATTGAAGGTTTTAATTTCCTCCCTTGTTAATTTTCCCTAAGAAGTAGGTTTTAATTAGAATTTTTGTGTTATTTAGAGCTAATTTGGGTTGCAATTGTAATGATTGTATTGTTAATTTGTTAGTTAGTTCAATTATTATATGTAATTCATTTCAAAATATTGTAGTTTGTTAATGGGTATAGTAAGGCAGCACAATAAGATTAAGTGTTTGTGAAATTGCTTGAGAGAGTGAGTTTATGTTAGCTACCAACTATTTCTGAAATTGTTTGAGAGAGTATTGTGCAAGGATTACTTATTGATTATTAAGTTACCTTTACACACATCTTTTGTCAGACTAAGTTTATGAATACTACAGAACCAATGTTAGCAAATGAGGAAGTTGATCTTTTTTATGGTAGCTGAAGTTGCTTCCTTGGCCCTGGGCATAAAGTCAGAGGTGAGTTTAAGCATAGTTTTTAGTTCTATCATGAAAGTTTGCTTAAATCGGAAGTAAAGTTTTCTTTTACATGAAAAAAGCATATGTATCATTCCATTATATTTTCATGCATTATAACTCGTTACTCATCCCACTATAAGGTTCTTTTATTTCAAAATAAAGTAAAGTGGGAGCCTATAAATATGTTAAGAATTAGAAGAAGGTTTGGGGCATCCAGAAAACGGAAAGGGTGACATGTAGAGTTGGACAAAGGAATTATTATATGGTTAATTACAGAAGGATTTAGACCTTTTCTAATAATCATATTTTCACTTATCTCACTTGACACTCTGTCTCTCATTCTATTTTCGGTAGTATAAAAGCTCACTTCACCTATCTCTTATAGGGTATTAAAGAAGGATGGTATGACGGTGGAAGCATTACCTTGGCTATAATGACTATAATAGTTGTTACAGGTATTCTTTAGACATTTGTGATTTTGAAAGTTGTTTAGTTCTCTAAAATCTTGTATGTTTGAACATTATTTTCTTAAACGCTGGTCACTAGTAGTTATGGTGCCTCTTGTATTGTCTGAAGTTAAATTGGTCTGAGTATTTTGTTTGTGAATTTCATGTAGTTTTACTTGATACAGAGATACATGGCTACATGCATACCCACCTTTTTGTATTTATCTAGTGGATCCTGTAATCTGTACATAGAGTGAGACTGCATAGTAATGTAGATTATGGACCTTTGTAATGTAATGTGTACTTTTATGTATATTAGTGTATGTTTGGTAGTGCTTACTTTGCAAACTAAAGTTGTTTGTAGCAATGCCCATCTTTGATCAGGATGCTCAACAATTTTCTGAAATATCATTTTTGTTTTGTGCAGTTGGAATCTTCAAATATCAATGCCAGTTAGGGAAGAGTTGGATGATGTTAGAGTTTATGCCTTAGAGGCCAATTATTTGATATAATTGCTTAACGTTTTGATATTATATTTGATTGAATAAATGAATAATTTTATTATGGTTTTATTTACTGTGTTATATAAATGTTAACATAATAATAAAAAATCCTTAGAATAGTGATACGAATTATATAGTTTCAAGTATGTGACTTGAACATGAGATTATATAATTACAATTAGTATCATTGTTCTTAAATGTCCCTAGTCGAGTATCATTGTTGATAGGACAACAATGATGCATTAAGACTAGTATGTGGATTGACTGATGACCAAATCTCATTGGTCATAAATATATGAGATATTAAGTCAATGCATAGGTACATGTTAGAGAACGATGTACTGGACAGACCCATCATGAGAATTCTATGTGGAGTATTATGCTAAGTGTCATTAGCAATTCTCATAGTGACAATGATGTAATGGTCCTCCGACCTGAAATCACTATATTTCTACACGGAAAGTTATATACTTTGATATCATCAAATGTCACCTTTAATAGGGTGGACTATAAAGGTGATTATTGGGTACATCATGAATCGTGTGAGGAATATGAGTAATCTAGATGGAATTTAACCATCCTATATATTAGGGGTGATATCCATAGGCCTCTTGATTGAGTAGGACTATGAAATGCATGGCCATGCTCAAATAGTAATTTGTTTCATATAGTCTACTCATTGATCAAGAAAAACTCATATTAAATTATGAAGAGTATGACACATTCCATGACTCGAGTTTAATATAGGATATTAAGGTTAAAAGGATTAAATTACATTGAAACATTGGTCACGAAAAGGTTACATCGAATCATCGATCTTATTATTACTTGGGTAGCAGTGATGCATTACTAGATGCCGTTCACGATTTATAATTTTATAATATGATTTTAAAATTATTGCCAACGTAATAATAACCTATAGGGTCACACACACAGAACGTAATTTTAAAGGAAATTAATTTAAATTGTAAGGATTTAAATATATCAATATGATTGATAGTATTTTAAATCACGAATTTAAATTAAAAGGGATAATTTGTATATATGTATATTAATTAAGTCTTAATTAAGATATATATATAAATTTGAATTTTAATAATATTAGCTTTTGATTAAGTCCTCCTAACTGCTATATATATGATATATATCAGTCATTTTAGGTATTACGTCAAAATACAAAACCCTAGCCGATCTTAGAGAGAGACTAGAGAAAACAATTTCAAAAATCCTCATCCTTGGTGCCTAGTCCCACGGTTCCTTCTTCTGCAGATCATAGGACAATTCGCGTGTTTGTGTGGATACCGTAGAGACGCAGTTCGTTTGGATTATGTTGGAGATTCGATCGCATCGATTCAAGCTTTTCATAATCGGTATATTTTTTAACCACTGAATTAATTGTTTTTCGCATGGATCCTGTTTTAGGGTTTTGAAATTGCACTTTAAAATTTTAATTTTCGCTGTGCGTTTCTGTATCGAAACCCCTATAGATGCACCCCACTATTTAAAACAGCAGCCGGCGGAAGAGTTTTATCTTGATCAGGTTTGTCATAGTCACTTGCTACACATTTAGCTTACTTATCAGTATGTCAGCAAAGGATCCAACAATTCTGTTCCTGTTTCATCAATGTTTTCAAAGCCAAGTGTGAAGGAGGAAGATTCAGAAGATGAAAAGCCCTTGTCTCTGAAGTTCCAGTTAAAGTCAAATGTAGGGGCATCTACTAGCAACTGTTCTGACTCTAATGAAAATAAACCTCTGGCATCGAAGCTTCAGCATAATGGTTCAGGTGTCATGGATAATCAACTTAAGAAATCTTCCACTGCATTGAATAAGAGACCTTTAACTGAAGCCAAATATTCAGTTCAGTCTTCAGTGAAAAAGGAAAAGCTTTCGGATGCATCTATATCAATCAACTGCAAGCAAGTATCTGTTAAAGCAGAACCAAGTGGAAAAGATGATGCTGATGATCATGTTCCTATTTCCCAGAGAATTAAAAAGTCAGCTACACCAGTTAGTAAATTATCTGATAAAAAGAAAACAACAACATCGATTTCTTCTTCAGTGAATAAAATAAATAACAAGTCCAAGAAACTGATAAGGAAAACTAAGTTCTCTAAGTCGTCAAAGGTTCCCCCTGGCTCTGGTGAAGGGCAAAAATGGGCAACCTTAGTTCACAACGGTGTCATTTTTCCACCTCCTTACAAGCCTCATGGAGTTAAGATGAACTACAAGGGACAACCAGTTAATCTGACTCCTGAACAAGAGGAGGTGAACATCTATTTCCCTTTCTCTCTTGATACTAACTGCAGCCTTTTAGTCTCTATTATGGATATATTCATCATGTTTTTTGAACAAAGAGTCAGTTATTGCCTCCCTCCTGAAGCAATCTGTTCTTTCGACCTTCAGTAAGTTACTATCAGTTGTATTATAATTATTTGCAGGTTGCAACAATGATTTCAGTGATGCGTGATACTGAATACTAGACCAAACCTATGCTCATAGAGAATTTCATGAGTGACTGGAAGAAGATACTTGGAAAAAACCACATAATTCAGAACTTTAAAGACTACGATTTTGACCCAATCTATGAGTGGCATCAGAGGGAAAAGGAGAAGAAGAAACAAATGAGTACATAAGTAAGTTAATTCCTTTCAGGAATTCCAGTTTTGTTTTGAAAATGGATGCTTTAAGTTGGCCTAATTATTCTCTTCTTATTATGAACTGAACAGGGAACACCTTTTTTAGCATGGCTTTTGCTTTCCCAAGATTTATGATTTTATTATACTTGTTATTATTATTATTCTGGTTTGCTCGTGACTTATGCTAATCAGAATATTGTTATTAGTTGGTAATGAATTTGATAGCAGCATATACTTGGTTAGTCTAGTAAGGTGTGACAGTGACAGTTATAGGAGTATTTCTTATTCATCATTTTACACTTTCGTGGATTCTATTAGGGAAGTAGTTTTGGACATTTATTCCATATCCTTGCCTATTCTAGTTTACAAGTAAATGACACGAGTATCTTGCACATTTAGGAATCTCCATTTGAGATTGCACGGAACTGTTGGTCCACAATAGAGTAGTACTTGGTACTTATTCTTTTCATCAAGAGCTTTCATGCAATGAAGATATACATTTTGTTTTCAGAAACGATCAGACGTAGTCTCTCTCTCTCTCTTTTGATGGAAGATTAGGAAGAGAATATATTTTAGGGAGGAAGTGAAATGTAACTTTGGAGAATATAAGAACACTTTGATTTCACTTAATTCAAATGAACAAAATACAAGACTATTTATAGGACTCATAGGACACTTCTAGATCCACAATAATAATTACTACATGACCACATTCATGTACATGAACCTAACCATTACATGTTCCAAGACAATTCAAATACATTCATGTACTTAGATATCACCAATTCATGTACTAATATTAATTAAGATATTTCTTGAATAATCTAGAATATATTTGGTTTAGTTAACAAGGCCTCCCGTAAACCAAATTTATTCTTCACTCCGAGCTTAGCAATTTGCTTCTTGAATACTTCTCCAGAAATCGGTTTTGTAAAAATGTCAGCTGCCTGCTCCTCAGATTTACAATACTTGATATTAATAATTCCATCATTCACAAGTTCCCTTAAGAAGTGATATCGAATGCGAATATGCTTTGTCTTTCCATGAAGAACTGGATTTTTGGTAACTGAAATTGTTGAAGTATTATCACAAAACAAAATTGGGTCAGCTTCTTGTTTTTGCTTGAGATACTTCAAAATTTCTTCTAACCAAACTAGATGACATCCAGCATGTGCAGCCGCTATATATTCAGCTTCAGTTGTTGAAAGAGCAACAATTGGTTGTTTCTTTGAACTCCAAGAAATAGCTCCGCTTCCTATATTAAAAACATAACCTGAAGTACTTTTGCTATCATCAATGCTACCTCCAAAATCACTGTCTGTGAATCCAGTAAGACTAACTGGAACACCAGCTTCATAAAAAATTCCATAATCAACTGTGCCTTTCACATATCTCAAAATTCGTTTTGCTGCTTCCCAATGTTCTGAGTGAGGCTTCTCCATGAACCTGCTAATCATACTAACAACAAACATTAAATCTGGTCTGGTGGCAGTTAAATACATCAAATTTCCAACCAAACTCCTGTAAATAGTTGGATCCACAAGCTTTCCTTCACATTTCTTGCTTAACTTAAGCCCAGTAACACATGGAGTTGAAAAAGAATTAGCATTCTCCATTTTAAACTTTTTCAAAATTTCCCTTGCATATCTCCCTTGAGAAATAAAAATTCCCTTACTGGACTGACTAACTTCAATGCCCAAAAAATGATGTAATTCTCCCAAATCAGTCATGTCAAACTCTTGTTTCATTGAAGCTTTGAAATCATTAAGCATCTCCATATCATTACCAGTAAAAATGAGATCATCAACATAAAGACTTACCACCATAAATCTTCCTTTTGAAGGAATAATTTTGATGTATAAAGTATGCTCCTGAGGACATTTTTGAAAACCATTCTTCTCAAAGTAAGAATTAATGCGACTATACCAAGCCCTTGGTGACTGTCTCAAACCATATAAAGCCTTCTTTAACTTGTAAACTTTCTCTTCTTCACCTTTCTTCACGAAACCGGGTGGCTGATCAACATAAATTTCTTCCTCAAGAAACCCATTTAGAAATGCCGATTTGACATCCATTTGGAATAACTTCCAATTATTTTGAGCAGCAAGTGATATAATTAAACGAATAGTATCAAGTCTTGAAACAGGTGCAAATACCTCATTAAAATCTTTTCCTTCCTTTTGTGCATACCCCTTTTCAACGAGCCTCGCTTTGTACTTATTGACGGAGCCATCTGAATTTAACTTTGTCTTAAAAATCCATTTAACTCCAATGGGTCTTTTGTTTGGTGGTAAACTGACGAGCTCCCATGTGTCATTTCTTTCGATAGCCATAATTTCTTCCTTCATGGATTGTTTCCATTTTTCTTCTTTTGCTGCATCTTCATGGGAGATTGGATCTTCTCCTGCATCTACTGGCTCCGTAGTATCATAAATCTCCTGCAAAGTTCTTGTCTTGATTGCTTCGGGGCTGCTATCAGAAGATGCTCCTGTTAAGGATGATGGAACATCAGTTGGGTTCAAGGATGAATCATCTTCACTTGGCATACTGCTACAACCTTCCAAATCCTCCACGAGCAATGGTACCTCATCTGCAGTATTTATGTCAGCATCATTGAAAAAAAAAAATTTCATCAAAGTTTACATCCCTGCTAATGACAATTTTCTTTGTTTTTGGATTATACAGCTTGTAAGCTTTTGACCTTTCACTGTATCCAACAAAAATACATTTTTCTGCCTTGTCATCAAGTTTTGTCCTTATTGCATTTGGTACATGAGCAAAAGCTACACTTCCAAAAATCTTCAAGTGTTGGACATTTGGTTTTCTCCCATACCAAGCTTCATAAGGAGTACAATTTTTTAAACTTTTTGTTGGTGACCTGTTGATCAAGTAAACCGCACAAGAAACAGCTTCTGCCCAAAATTGGCGTGGCAACCTTTTTCTTTTCAACATGCATCGAACCATGTCCATGATTGTACGATTTTTCCTCTCGCAAACACCATTTTGTTGCGGTGTATAGCGAACTGTCAATTCATGCCTTATGCCATTATCTTTACAAAAAAGCTGAAAATCATTTGAAAGATATTCTGACCCTCGATCTGTTCTCAAAGTCTTTATGTGACAACCAGAAAATTTTTCAACTTCTGCTTTAAAAATTTTAAAAGCTTGAAAACTTTCTGATTTTTCATGAAGAAGATAAGTCCACACTTTTCTTGTGTAATCATCAATAAAAGAAATGAAGTATCGATTACCTCCAAAAGATGACACTGTCATAGGTCCACACAGGTCTGAATGAACAAGTTCAAGCGGTTGTCTTGCACCCCATGAAGATTTTGAGGGAAATGGATTACGGTGCAACTTTCCCAACTGACATACTTCACAAGTCTCCTCCGTTTTATTAATCTGGGGTAATCCATTCACCATTCCTTTCACTGCTAACAATTTTAGGCTGTCGAAATTCAAGTGGCCATACCTGTCATGCCACAACTTGGAAACTTCTTCATTAAAACCAGCGAAACAATGAAAATTTTCCACTTGGAGAGGAAGTGGAAATAAATTATTCTCCGCCAAGCTAATCTTTGCCACAACCTGATTATTTTTTGACAGAGTACACAATTTATCATGAAAGAATATATCAAACCCTTTTCGCAAAAGTTTTCCAGTACTTAGCAAATTGCTTTTAATGCCTGGAACAAAATAAACATCTGACATTTTTTCAAATTTTCCAGATTTTGTTTTGAAAGTGACTTCTCCAACTCCTTTAATTGTATAGGCTCTAGCATCACCAATTTTTATTTGCCCAAAATTTGACTCCACGAGGGAAGAAAATAAATCCTTATTCCCTGTCATATGTTTGCTAGCACCACTATCCAAATACCAAACATGATTATTATTTTCTTGACAAGCAATTAATAATGACTCTGAACAATCTTTCTCAACTGATTCATTTTCATGCACCAATCCCGATTCTTTTTTGATAGATGGTGCAAACCAACATTCACTAATTTTATGACCAGGCCTATGACAATGAAAACATTCAATATATCCTTTTCTCCCTCTTTGATTAAAAACACGACCTCTTCCTCTTTGAGAATTGTTTGAATACTCAAATGACTCTTCCTTAAAATTATTATTGTTACCTTGTGATCCTCTTCCATTTCCACGAAAATTGGAGCCTCTACCTCTATTTCCTTGGAAGCCACATCTTCCATGTCCACGACCTCCTCCACGGCCGCGACCACGGGGAGCACCTCGGCCTCCCGTAATTTCAGACTTGAGAGCTTGATCATTAGAAGGTGGATTTCTTTGATTAACACGAAACTCATGTGCCTTTAAAGAAGCCTGCAAATCTTCCAAAGATAATTTTGACACATCTTTGGACTCTTCGATAGCTACCACGATAAAATCAAACTTTTGTGGTAAGCTTCGAAGAATTTTCTCAACAACTTTTTGATCTTGCAAAACTTCTCCATTAGTTGCCATTTGGTTAACAATTGAAGTAACTTTTGAAAAATAATCAGCAATAGTCTCATTTCCTTGCATTTGCAACTTCTCAAATTCTAAACGCAAAGATTGGAGTCGTACCTTTTTTACCTTTTCTTCACCTTTATATATTGATTGCAAAATATCCCAAGTTTCTTTTGAAGTTTCTGCCTTCGAAATTCTATCAAAAATTGGTCTTTCAATTGCTTGATAAATTTGGAAGAGCGCCTTGTTATCCTTCTCCCTTTTCTCATTCAAACTATTTTTCTGGGCTTGTGACAAACCCTCTTCAGTTTCTGGTTCTTCATAACCATCTTCAACAATACTCCACAACTTGAAAGATTTTAATAATACTTTCATATTATGGCTCCAATAATCAAAGTCTTCTCCGTTAAAGCGAGTAATTAGAGAAACTAAATTATTTGAATTTGCCATGATATGAAGTCGCTTGACTTACCTTGTGGTGCCCAACAAACACTCTTCGTAAAGGAGAAAATCTCTGTTTTGTATTACTAGAAGTACAACATCACTGTAGAAAAAGTGACGGCACGTATCTGCTATATATGATGTTTCCAAGAGCAGAACAGAATGGCTACACTCCCTATTACACAATAACACTTGTGCACAATATCATAATATGAGTCTGCAGTCTATTCCTTTTGGTAATGATGATGGGACCACGTGTCTTCTTGGTGGAATTTTGGGACGTGCTAACATGTTGAAATCAGGTCACTTTTAAAAGCCTGCTTCATCTACTGACTTTGATAGTTGCCAATTGAGACTCCGGATGCTCTTCTTTTTTTTTAACTAGCTTTGATACCACTTGATGGAAGATTAGGAAGAGAATATATTTTAGGGAGGAAGTGAAATGTAACTTTGGAGAATATAAGAACACTTTGATTTCACTTAATTCAAATGAACAAAATACAAGACTATTTATAGGACTCATAGGACACTTCTAGATCCACAATAATAATTACTACCTGACCACATTCATGTACATGAACCTAACCATTACATGTTCCAAGAAAATTCAAATACATTCATGTACTTAGATATCACCAATTCATGTACTAATATTAATTAAGATATTTCTTGAATAATCTAGAATATATTTGGTTTAGTTAACATCTTTGTCCCCTTATATATAAATATAACATATTATTTTAATTTTAATTTTTCTAAGTGCTTGTATCTGTATTTTTTATTAATAAGAGCTTCCTTCCAATGAAGATGTGCGAATATGGAATAAATCTAATCTATGGAGATTATCTTTGAATTGCAGCTGCTGGCAATTTCATATTGTTTTGTCAATACGGAGCAGAGTTCGTAATATTCAAATTCACTGATATAAGTTTCCTTTTGCAGGAGAAGAAAGCATTGAAAGAAGAGAAGATGAAACAGGAGGAGAAGTATATGTGGGCCATTGTTGGTGGTGTGAAAGAAAAGGTTGCCTACTCTGAGTTATTTATCTTGGTTTGAGATCTCGATTGGTCATATCTTGTTCTAAGTTCATGCATTATTTTGTTTACCTGTTGAATAGAGAAGTGTAGTGACAGATTTACTTTTATCGTGTCAGTACTTTTCTAGTTTTCATTACTGGGAAGGTAATACCCCCTCTTGCCCCCTCCAATATATTTTTGTATAGAGTCGAGTTAGCACAGTGTTAAAAGAATAGAAAACTACCTTAGCTGATGCAACTACTTGGACTGATGTAGGTTGGCAACTTTAGAGTTGAACCACCAGGATTAACTACAGTGTCTAACAAGTGTCATTTGTTATGTCTTATACTACCTAATAGCTGTAACAAAAAATACCAAGGAAAAAAAAACCTTATAGCTATAAATTTTTATTTAATTTTAGGGTTACATAGAAGGCATCAGAGCAGCTTACATAAGAATTTTTCTAGTAAAGATGTCACAAAGCGGCAAGTAGCAGTGGCAACTTGTCTAATCGACAAATTATTTCTGAGGGCAGGGAATGAGAATGTGTGATATTTATTAATTGTCTGTATGTAAACTCTTTCCTCTTCTTTTTTGCTTTTTCATTTTTCAACTGCTGCATCATATATGAATTAGTAAATCATTATGTTATGAAAAAATAAGTGGTAAGGTTTTGTTGGGTGAAGGCAATGTACTTAAGAGAGGAGATCATAGTGTGATAAAACATGTTAAGTAGAGTGATGTGGATTGTTAACTGTACCAGTTTGTCTTTATTATGTTTTTCCACAATAACTAACTTACAAAAATTTTATCCACTAAGCAAGGTAGAAAGGCAAATAATCATTTTATGCATACTGCTTATTTGTGTTTTGTGTTTTTTCAGGATGATGATGAGGCTGATACTGTTGGTTGTTGTTCATTAAAAAAGGAAAAGTTAATGTTATACCAGTGCCTCCAAATATTTTGAAGGTACTTTATTTTATGTTTGAGATGGCATAGTTTCAACTATCAACCAAGGAAAAAACTCACAAGGCGATGGTTTCATAACAAAATTGGAGTTATGGAAGTCCTAAATAGTTTTGTTGTTGGTGGTGTTTGTGCAGTTTTCTTTGCAGGGTTCATGGTTCTCTGTCTTTACAGAGCTAAGCATAAGCGTTCTAGTAGCGCGCAGGGCCCAAATACAATGATAATTCATCCACGCCATTCAGGATCAGACCAAGATGCTGTAAAGATCATAGTTACTGGGTCCAGTGTTACTGGTGGGGCAACTAGTGAAACTTTGAGTCTTGGAAGTAGTGGACCTAGTGACATGCATATTGTTGAGGTTGGAAACATGGTAATCTCCATCCAAGTTCTAAGGAATGTAACTAACAACTTCAGCCGAGAGAATATATTGGGAAGTTGTGCTTTTGGAACTGTTTACAAAGGCGAGTTACATGATGGAACTAAGATAGCGGTTAAGAGGATGGGGGTGATGAGTGAGAAGGGTTTAGATGAGTTTAAGTTTGAGATTGATGTTCTCACCAAGGTTCGACATCGGCATTTGGTTGCACTTCTAGAATATTGCCTGGACGGAAATGAGAGGATACTTGTTTATGAGTATATGCCTCAAGGGACCCTTAGTAGGCATCTGTTTAACTGGAAGGTGGAAGGTTTGAAACCTCTTGAATGGGAAAAAAGGTTAACCATTGCATTGGATGTTGCTAGAGGTGTTGAATATCTACATGGTTTAGCCCAACAGAGCTTCATTCATAGGGATCTTAAACCATTTAACATTCTTCTGGGATTTGATATGCGTGCTAAAGTTGCAGATTTTGGACGTGTTCGTCTTGCTCCAGACGGGAAAGCTTCACTCATAACAAGATTGGCAGGAACTTTTGGATATTTAGCACCAGAATATGCAGGTGAGTTCTTATTTTATTTTTTGATCTTCCATCTTTTAGATTATGCTTTAGAATTTACAACTATCTTTCCCATTCTTTATATGCTGCTTAAAGTTTTAAGTAGTCATGCACAGAAGTTCCAGAGCACAAGTACGGAATATCTAATTGATATTGCAGCCTTAATAACTGAGAGTAACGTTAAAGCACTCTATCAATGAAACAACAAAAATTGGTGAGTGAGGGATCCATTTCACGTATTTGTACCATCAAAGAGAATTTTGTATATGGAGTGATGCAATTTCTTATAAATCCAATTAATTTAACGATCATGGAAATTTTATAATCTTCTCTTTGACATTACGATTAATCTAGATATGGGTAGAGTAGGATCAGTCATAGGACTTCTGTTACATTTGATGGTTTGTCCTTCATTAATCTCTTTCTCCCTATTAATTTAAGTTTACCAGGCTCATTTTTTCTTATTCCTCAACTTATTGAAATTGAATTTTGGTGTTTCTTTTGCAGCACGAAATTTACATGTCCAACCTTGATTTCCTTGAAGAAAATGATGATGAAGTGGACCTAACATGACGTACACTTCATTCCATCTAGTTCGTTGTTATTCTTTCAGTTTTCTTATGTTAGTTATTAAATATTGTAAGTACTATGATCTTTGGGAGATCAAGATATAATAACAAATTTTGTATTTATCGTGACTTGAGCATTATCTATTTATATATGGAGTATTAGTTTTAATTATTGGCTCTTTATGCATTAGTTTATCAATTAGTTTGAAACATGTATGACATTTATATTAACTTAAAATATTAAATTTAATATTTATTATAGCAATTAATAAAAATAATAGTAATAATAATAAATATGAAATCATTGATTTGAAAATTAATTATAATTTGCAATGAATTTTGATTATTTATTAATTAATTTTTTATTTATAAATTTATAATTTGTGAATGATTTTACTTGAGAAAATGACATTAATGAAGGATTATTTTCCTTGCTAAATCTTTTCTAGTTAATTAGCTAGTCATAAGTGAAGGATTATTTCCCTCACTAATTTGAAGATACATTCTCAATTTATAATTAGTAAAGAAAAATTTTCTCTCGTTAAATAAATTTGTTCTTCACAATATATTATTTGTGAGGGAATAAAGTTATTCACTAATTTCAAATAGTCCTTCTTAAAATATTATTTTTGAAGGAAACCAATCTTTCACTAAATAACAATATTCCATTACTAAATACAATTTGTGAATAAAAAAGTTATTCACAATATATCTTTCACAAAAAATATTTAGTTACTACTTAGCGAAGGATAACCAATTGCGAGGAGGTCTAATGCGAGCACTCGTGTGAAGGAAATATTTCTTCGCAATATATCACTTGTGAGTGATATAGGGCCTCTAGTGAAGGATTTGTCCTTCACTAGAGGCCATTTTTGGTGTAGTGTGAGTTATTCACATGACTGTGGACATGAATTGTTGATTGATATTATAGGGACAAAACATTGTTGATGGACTTTTAACATGGAAAAGATAATAGACTGTATGGTCTATTTGACTCTTCTAATGGATTGTTCGTTCCGCTGCAACTATGGTTGAAAAGTTTTATCATCTATCATATGCTCTAAATCTCTGATTTATTACTGACGAAGGCTATTGATAATTTAATTATCTTCAGTCATGATATTCTTTATTGGGCTAGTTATGCTCACCCTTTTGCTTCACAATTCCTTTCAGGTATTAAGAGTGTAGCTGGGTCGAGGGGAAGAAACAGGGGATTAGAACGGTGGTCTATAGCTGTTGAGGTTCTCCTTAAACAGTATGAAAATAATTTTATTGAGAATTTTAGATAAGTGTGTTGTATTTTTATACGACATTTAATAGTTATATTTGGTGAATCAAGTAGGGTGAGGCGAACCCAACTTTGGAAGAGTGTTTTGTCACTATCATACGAGATGTCTAATGACATACGACTTCATGTTAGCATAAGACATGGTTGTGCACATCCACTTGCTGAGTATATCTACGAGCACTACCTATATAATCTTGGAGTTTGGTTGAAGTATAATTCTCAATTGGAGACAATGGAGATAATTATATGTCAAGAGAAGATTCACCATTGGAAAGAACATGATAGTAATCTGTTCGTTTTTCTTTGGGGACTATTGGGTCAACCAAGGATAATTCTCGAGTCATATGATATATATCATAACTTAGATGCATGGCCTCCCATATACGAAGGTTTCCTTGAGCATTTTTCACAGATTTTAATTTCTAAAATAATTATTGATTATACTTTTATGTAAAGTACCATTGTAAGGTGTTGTTGTCGAGGCACCATGAGAGTTACATATATTTATATTAAAACTCACAACTTATGTGTTGTTGTACTCTGCTCGACAGTTCAACAGTTGTATAAATGAAGTTTGTATTTGAGTTGTCAGTAGTGTATTTTCTGGCGACCCAGGAGACGAGTAATATACTTCGCTAATGTGTGACTTACCTTAGCTGAAATTCTTACTTGATAAGTTGACAAATTTTAATATGTCAATTAACCTTTGTTTTGAAGATATATTGTAGAATGATATCTGAAATATAGGAGATGAGCAATGAAAAAATCATGATATAGAGGAAATAACCGGGATGGTACAATCCGAAAAGAAAGCAAGGTGTTCTCATCTCTTCGAACTTACAGGTACGTAAATTTTGAGGGAGAAATTTCATAAGGAGGGGAGATTGTAAGACCCCGAATTTTACGAAATGAATGTATTCAATTTTTTTAATTATTATTCTATTAGTAAATGGTTAAATTGAGAAATTGTTAAAGTTAAGGGTGACATGTAAAAATTTTACAAAGTAAGCAAGTTGATATAAAATATTCTTTGTGTCGGGGAATATTCGATTGGTCTGGGAATATTAGTTTTAACATGGAATATTCATATGACGGCATAATCATTGGTGGACCCCACAACGAAAGTATTATCGTAGTTAGAAAACGACAGAAATATCTTTTTATAAAAATAACGGTGAAAGTTTTACCGTTAAACTGTTGAACTACCCGGTGATAAAAGTATAGTAATATGCGTGGTTGCATAGTAGCACACTGCATTGTACATTATCTTTGATTATTGATGATTACGTGAAAAGTCACTCAGTTATACTCAATTATTGCTACAGTAATTGCTGCATAATATCTCTCATATTATTGATTCAATTATTGTCACAGTATCATCTGCATAATATGTATTATTATTAAATCAATAATTGAGACGACAAAGTTATTCATATTATTATTTGCAATATTGACAATGTCTAGAAAGTTCTGTCAATGAGAGGTTTGGTTACCTAATTACGCGCCAATAGAGAAAAATCCTTATCGAAAAGCCCCTTCTTTCCTAGAAATGATCTGGTTGTTAAATATTGTGAGTTATAATATTAATGATGAATATGCGTGTGTTAATTAAAGATGAAATTGATAGTTCCATTGTGTTAGAATTATTAGTGTTGGTGGAAATCGACATTTATTTCGATAATAATTGATGTCTGGAGGTTATATTGACCAATCGGGTAATTAATCGGATAAATGAGTAATTAATTGCTATTAATTCACATGCTTATAACTATTTGTTCACATGTGTGTACTATTGAGTCACATGCATATACTATTAGGGGAGGTGGTGCAAGATTGATAATACTTGCATGACTAAATTAAAAATGGAGGTATAGTTGAAGGTACTATACTGTAATTATTTTTTTCACATGTATAGAACTATTGAGTCACATGATTGTACTATTGATTCAAATGATATACTATTAGGGGAGGTGGTGGAAGTTTAATAATACTTGCAGGACTAAATAAAAAATGAAGGAAAAGATGAAGGTATTATACCATAATATTTTGAGCCCCGAAACGTTTAATTATCGAAACTATATTTTCCTATAAATAGAATCGCATTCTTCCTTCATTCTCACTAATTCACTAAGACTCACAAGAGCAATTATAGAGAGAGTAGATATAGAGAGAGAAAGAAGAAGAGAAGTCTGCTACTTCACTATTCCAGTATCCAATCTTCTTCTGAGGTAAAGACAGGTGATGAAAATTATCTTCGTCCTGGGTGCGAAGAGGAATTTAGAACCACAATTATGATTATGAGTTATTCACATGATTGTGGACATGAATTGTTGATTGATGTTATAGGGATAAAATATTGTTGGTGGACTTTTAACGTGGAGAAGATAATAGACTTTATGATCTATTTGACTCTTCTAATTGATTGCTAGTTCCGCTGCAACTATGGTTGAAAAGTTTTATCATCTACCATATGTTCTAAATCTCTAATTTATTACTGACGAATGCTATTGTTAATTTAATTATCTTTATTTATGATATTCTTTACTGGGCTAGTTGTGCTCACCCTTTTGCTTCACAATTCCTTTTCAGGTAATAAGAGTGTAGCTGGGTCGAGCGGAGGTAACATGGGATTAGAACGGTGGTCTATAGCTGTTGAGGTTCTCCTTAAACAGTATGAAAATAATTTTATTGAGAACTTTAGATAAGTGTGTTGTATATTTATACGACATTAAATAGTTATATTTGGTAAATCAAATAGGGTGAGGCGAACCCAACTTTGGAAGGGAGTTTTGCCACTATCATACTAGATGTCTAATGACATACGACTTCCTGTTATCATAAGACAGGGTTGTGCACATCCACTTGCTGAGTATATCTATGAGCACTACCTATATAATCTTGGAGTTTGGTTGAAGTATAATTCTCAATTGGAGACAATGGAGATAATTATATGTCAAAAGAAGACTCGCCATTAGAAAGAACATGATAGTAATCTGTTCGTTTTTCTTTGGGGACTATTGGGTCAACCAAGGATAATTCTCGAGTCATATGATATCAATCATAACTTAGATGCATGGCCTCCCATGTACAAAGGTTTCCTTGAGCATTTTTCAAATATTTTAATTTCTAAAATAATTATTGATTGCACTTTTATGTAAAGTACCATTGTAAAGTGTTGTGGTCGAGGCACCATGAGAGTTACATATATATGTATTAAAACTCAAAATTTATGTGTTGTTGTACTCTTCACGACAGTTCAACAGTTGTATAAATAAAGTTTGTATTTAAGTTGTCAGTAGTGTATTTTCTGGCGACCCAGGATGGGTGATATATACTTATTTTGGGGGAAACACAGTTGGTATCAGAGCTTAGGGATATGGTCGCTGGTGGAGATATGAGTCTAGAACTAGGAGGGGAGAGACGAGTAATATACTTCGCTAGTGTTTGACTTACCTAAGCTGAAATTCTTATTTGATAAGTTGACAAATTTTGATAAGTCAATTAACCTTTGTTTTAAAGATATATTCTAGAATGATATCTGAAATACAGGAGATGAGCAATGAAAAAATCATGATATAGAAGAAATAATCAGGAAGGTACAATCTGAAAGCAAGGTATTCTCATCTCTTCGAACTACAACGTACGTAAATTTTGAGGGTGAAATTTCATATGGAGGGAAAATTGTAAGACACCGAATTTTACGAAATAAAAGTATTCAATTTTTATAATTATTATTCTATTTAGTAAATGGTTTAATTGAGAAAGGGTGATATGTGAAAATTTTACAAAGTAAGCAAGTTGATATAAAATATTCGTTGAATCCGAAAATATTCGATTAGTCGGGGAATATTCGTTTTAACAGGGAATATTCGTACGACGGCACAATCATTGGTGCACCCCACAGCGGAAGTATTATCGTAGTTAGAAAACGACAGAAATATCTTTTTATAAAAATAACGATGAAAGTTTTACCGTTAAACTGTTGAACTACCCGGTGATAAAAGTATAGTAATATGCGTGGTTGCATAGTAGCACACTGTATTGTACATTATCTTTGATTATTGATGATTACGTGAAAAGTCACTCAGTTATACTCAATTATTGCTGCAGTAATTGCTGCATAATATCTCTCATATTATTGATTCAATTATTGTCACAGTATCATCTGCATAATATGTACTATTATTAAATCAATAATTGAGACGACAAAGTTATTTATATTATTATTTGTAATATTGACAATGTCTAGAAAGTTCTGTCAAGGAGAGGTTTGGTCACCTAATTGCTCGCTAATAGGGAGAAATCCTTATCGAAAAGCCCCTTCTTTCCTGGGAATAATCTGGTAGTTAAATATTGTGAGTTATAATATTAATGATGAATATGTTTATGTTAATTAAAGATGAAATTGATAGTTCCATTGTGTTGGGATTATTAGTGTTGGTGGAAATCGAAATTTATTTCGATAATAATTGATGTTTGGAGGTTATATTGACCAATCGGGTAATTAATCGGATAAATGAGCAATTAATTACTATTAATTCACATACTTATAATTATTTGTTCACATGTGTGTACTATTAAGTCACATGCATATACTATTGGGGGAGGTGGTGCAAGATTGATAAAACTTGCATGACTAAATTAAAAATGGAGGTATAGTTGAAGGTACTATACTGTAATTATTTTTTTCACATGTATAGAACTATTGAGTCACATGATTGTACTATTGATTCACATGATATACTATTAGGGGAGGTGGTGCAAGTTTGATAATACTTGCAGGACTAAATTAAAAATGAAGGAAAAGATGCAGGTATTATACTGTAATATTTTGAGTCCCAAAACGTGTAATTATCGAAACTATATTTTCCTATAAATAGAAGCTCATTCTTCCTTCATTCTCACTAATTCACTAAGACTCACAAGAGCAATTATAGAGAGAGAAGCTATAGAGAGAAAGAAGAAGAGAAGTCTGCTACTTCACGATTCCAGTATCTAGTCTTCTTCTGAGGTAATGACAGGTGATGAAAATTATCTTCGTCCTGGGTGCGAAGAGGAATTTAGAATCACAATTATGATTATAAGTTATTCACATGATTGTGGACAGAAATTGTTGATTGATGTTACAGGTATAAAATATTGTTGGTGGACTTTTAACATGGAGAAGATAATAGACTTTATGGTCTATTTGACTCTTCTAATAGATTGCTAGAACCGCTGCAACTATGGTTGAAAAGTTTTATCATCTACCATATGTTCTAAATATCTGATTTATTACTGACGAAGTCTATTGATAATTTAATTATCTTTAGTCATGATATTCTTTACTGGGCTAGTTGTGCTCACCCTTTTGCTTCACAATTCCTTTTTAGGTAATAAGAGTGTAGCTGGGTCGAGCGGAGGTAACATGGGATTAGAACGGTGGTCTATAGCTGTTGAGGTTCTTCTTAAACAGTATGAAAATAATTTTATTGAGAACTTTAGATAAGTGTGTTGTATTTTTATACGACATTTAATAGTTATATTTGGTGAATCAAACAGGGTGAGGCGAACCCAACTTTGGAAGGGAGTTTTGTCACTATCATACGAGATGTCTAATGACATACGACTTCGTGTTATCATAAGATAGGGTTGTGCACATCCACTTGTTGAGTATATCTACGAGCACTACCTATATAATCTTGGAATTTGGTTGAAGTATAATTCTCAATTGGAGATAATGGAGAAAATTATATGTCAAGAGAAGACTCACCATTGGAAAGAACATGATAGTAATCTGTTCGTTTTTTTTTGGGACTATTGGGTCAACCAAGGATAATTCTCGAGTCATATGATATCTATCATAACTTAGATGCATGGCCTCCCATGTACGAAGGTTTTCTTGAACATTTTTCAAAGATTTTAATTTCTAAAATAATTATTGATTGCACTTTTATGTAAAGTACCATCGTAAGGTGCTGTGGTCGAGCCACCATGAGAGTTACATTTATTTGTATTAAAACTCACTACTTATGTGTTGTTGTACTTTGCACGATAGTTCAACAGTTGTATAAATAAAGTTTGTATTTAAGTTGTCAGTAGTGTATTTTCTGGCGACCCGGGATGGATGATATATACTTATTTTGGGGGCGACACAGTTGGTATCAGAGCTTAGGGATATGGTCGTTGGTGGAGATACGAGTCTAGAACTAAGAGGGGAGAGACGAGCAATATAATTCGCTAGTGTATGACTTACCTATGTTTAAATTCTTACTTGATAAGTTGACAAATTTTGATATGTCAATTAACCATTGTTTTAAAGATATATTCTAGAATGATATCTGAAATACAAGAGATGAGCAATGAAAAAATCATGATACAGAGGAAATAACCCGGAATGTACAATCCGAAAAGAAAGTAAGGTATTCCCATCTCTTCGAACTACTAGGTACGTAAATTTCGAGGGTAAAATTTCATAAGGAGGGAAGATTGTAAGACCCCGAATTTTACGAAATAAAAGTATTCAATTTTTATAATAATTATTCTATTTAGTAAATGGTTAAACTAAGAATGGGTTAAAGTTAAGGGTGACATGTGAAAATTTTACAAAGTAAGCAAGTTGATATAAAATATTCGTTGTGTCGGGGAATATTCGTTTTAACAGGGAATATTGGTATGACGACATAATCATTGGTGGACCCCATAACGAAAGTATTGTCGTAGTTAGAAAACGACAGAAATATCTTTTTATAAAAATATCGGTAAAAGTTTTACCGTTAAACTATTGAACTACCCGATGATAAAAGTATAGTAATATACGTGGTTGCATAGTAACACACGGTATTGTACATTATCTTTGATTATTGTTGCTTACGTGAGAAGTCACTCAGTTATACTCAATTATTGCTACAGTAATTGCTGCATAATATATCTCATATTATTGATTCAATTATTATCACAGTATCATCTGCATAATATTTATTATTATTAAATCAATAATTGAGGCGACAAAGTTATTCATATTATTATTTGCAATATGACAATGTCTAGAAAGTTCTGTCAATGAGAGGTTTGGTCACCTAATTGCGCGTCAATAGGGAAAATCCTTATCGAAAAGCCCCCTCTTTCCTTGGAATGATCTGGTTGTTAAATATTGTGAGTTATAATATTAATGATAAATAAGTTTGTTTTAATTAAAGATGAAATTGATAGTTTCATTGTATTGGGATTATTAGTGTTGGTGGAAATCGACATTTATTTCGATAATAATTGATGTCTGGAGGTTATATTGACTAATCGGGTAATTAATCGGATAAATGAGCAATTAATTGGTATTAATTCACATGCTTATACCTATTTGGTCACATGTGTGTACTATTGAGTCACATACATGTACTATTAGGGAGGTGGTGCAAGATTGATAATACTTACATAACTAAATTAAAAATAGAGGTATAGTTGAAGGTACTATACTGTAATTATTTTTTTCACATGTATAGAACTATTGAGTCACATGATTGTACTATTGATTCACATGATATACTATTAGGGGAGGTGGTGCAAGTTTGATAATACTTGCAGGACTAAATTAAAAATGAAAGAAAAGATGAATGTATTATACTATAATATTTTGAGCCCCAAAACGTGCAATTATCAAAACTATATTTTCCTATAAATAGAAGCTCATTCTTTCTTCATTCTCACCAATTCATTGAGACACACAAGAGCAATTATAGAGAGAAGCTATAGAGAGAGGATCTATAGAGAGAAAGAAGAAAAGTCTGCTACTTCACTATTCCAGTATTCAGTCTTCTTCTGAGGTAAAGACAGGTGATAAAAATTATCTTCGTCCTGGGTGCGAAGAGGAATTTAGAACCACAATTATGATTATGAGTTATTCACATGACTGTGGAGTGGAATTATTGATTGATGTTACAGGTATAAAACATTGTTGGTGGACTTTTTACATGGAGAAGATAATAGACTTTATGGTCCATTTTATTCTTTTAATGGATTGCTCGTTCTGCTGCAACTATGGTTGAAAAGTTTTATCATCTACCAATGTTCTAAATCTCTGATTTATTACTGACGAGTGCTATTGATAATTTAATTATCTTTAGTCATATTCTTTAATGGGCTAGTTGTGATCACCCTTTTGCTTCACAATTCTTTTTCAGGTAATAAGAGTGTAGCTGGGTCGAGCGGAGGCAACATGGAATTAGAACGGTGGTCTATAGCTGTTGAGGTTCTCCTTAAACAGTATGAAAATTAATTTATTGAGAACTTTAGATAAGTGTGTTGTATTTTTATACGACATTTAATAGATATATTTGGTGAATCAAATAAGGTGAGGCGAACCCAACTTTGGAAGGGTGTTTTGCCACTATCATACGAGATGTTTAATGACATACGACTTCGTGTTATTATAAAATAAGTTATGCACATCCACTTACTGAGTATATCTACGAGCACTACCTATATAATCTTGGAGTTTGGTTGAAGTATAATTCTCAATTGGAGATAATAGAGATAATTATATGTCAAGAGAAGACTCGCCATTGGAAAGAACATGATAGTAATCTGTTCATTTTTCTTTGGGGACTATTGGATCAACCAAGGATAATTCTCGAGTCATATGATATCTATCATAACTTAGATGAATGGCCTTCCATGTACGAAGGTTTTCTTGAGTATTTTCCAAAGATTTTAATTTCTAAAACAAATATTGATTGCTCTTTTATGTAAAGTACCAATATAAGGTGTTGTGGTCGAGGCACTATGAGAGTTACATATATTTGTATTAAAACTCATAACTTATGTGTTGTTGTACTCTGCACGATAGTTCAACAGTTGTATAAATGAAGTTTGTATTTGAGTTGTCAGTAGTGTATTTTCTGGCGACCTAGGATGGGTAATATATACTTATTTTGGGGGCGTCACAGTTGGTATCAGAGCTTAAGGATATGGTCGCTGGCGGAGATATGAGTCTAGAACTAGAAGGGGAGAGACGAGTAATATACTTCGCTAGTGTGTGACTTACCTAAGCTGAAATTCTTACTTGATAAGTTGACGAATTTTGATATGTCAATTAACCTTTCTTTTGAAGATATATTCTAAAATGGTATCTGAAATACAGGAGATGAGCAATGGAAAAATCATGATACAGAAGAAATAATCGGGAAGGTACAATCCGAAAAGAAAGCAAGGTATTCTCATCTCTTCGAACTACCAGGTACGTAAATTTCGAGGGCGAAATTTCATAAGGAGGGGAGATTGTAAGACCCCGAATTTTACGAAATGAAAGTATTTAATTTTTATAATTATTATTCTATTTAGTAAATGGATAAAATGAGAAAGGGTTAAAGTTAAGGGTGACATGTGAAAATTTTACAAAGTACGCAAGTTGATATAAAATATTTGTTGTGTCGGGAAATATTTGATTGGTCGGGGAATATTCGTTTTAACAGGAAATATTCGTACGACGGCATAATCATTGGTGGACCCCAGAACGGAAGTATTGTCGTAGTTAGAAAACGACAGAAATATCTTTTTATAAAAATAACGGTGAAAGTTTTACCGTTAAACTGCTGAACTACCCGGTGATAAAAGTATAGTAATATGCGTGGTTGCATTGTAGCACACTGTATTGTACATTATCTTTGATTATTGATGATTACGTGAGAAGTCACTCAGTTATACTCAACTATTGCTACAGTAATTGCTGCATAATATCTCTTATATTATTAATTCAATTATTGTCACAGTATCATCTGCATAATATTTATTATTATTAAATCAATAATTGAGACGATAAAGTTATTCATATTATTATTTGTAATATTGACAATGTCTAGAAAGTTCTGTCAAGGAGAGGTTTGGTCACCTAATTGCGCGCCAATAAGGAAAAATTCTTATCGAAAAGTCTCCTCTTTCCTGAAAATGATCTGGTTGTTAAATATTATGAGTTATAATATTAATGATGAATAAGTTTGTGTTAATTAAAGATAAAATTGATAGTTCTATTGTGTTGAGATTATTAGTGTTGGTGAAAATCAATATTTATTTCGATAATAATTGATGTCTGGAGGTTATATTGACCAATCGGGAAATTAATCGGATAAAAGAGCAATTAATTGCTATTAATTCACATGTTTATAACTATTTATTCACATGTGTGTACTATTGAGTCACGTGCATGTACTATTAGGGGAGGTGGTGCAAGATTGATAATACTTGCATGACTAAATTAAAAATAGATGTATAGTTGAAGGTACTATACTGTAATTATTTTTTTTTCATATGTATGGAACTATTGAGTCACATGATTGTACTATTGATTCACATGATATACTATTAGGGGAGGTGGTGTAAGTTTGATAATACTTGCATGACTAAATTAAAAATGAAGGAAAAGATGAAGGTATTATACTGTAATATTTTGAGTCTCAAAACGTGCAATTATCGAAACTATATTTTTCTATAAATAGAAGCTCATTCTTTCTTCATTTTTACCAATTCACTAAGACTCACAAGAGCAATTATAGAGAGAGAAGCTACTGGGAGAAAGAAGAAGAGAAGTCTGCTACTTCACTATTCCAGTATCCAGTCTTCTTCTGAGGTAAAGACAGGTGATGAAAATTATCTTCGTCCTAGGTGCGAAGAGGAATTTAGAACCACAATTATGATTATTAGTTATTCACATAATTGTGGACATGAATTGTTGATTGATGTTACAGAGATAAAACATTGTTGGTGGACTTTTAACATGGAGAAGATAATAGACTTTATGGTCTATTTGACTCTTCTAATGGATTGATAGTTCTGCTGTAACTATGGTTAAAAAGTTTTATCATCTACCATATGTCTTAAATCTCTGATTTATTACTGACGAAGGCTATTGATAATTTAATTATCTTTAGTCATGATATTCTTTACTGGGCTAGTTGTGCTCACCCTTTTGCTTCACAATTCCTTTCAGGTAATAATAGTGTAGCTGGGTCGAGCGGAGGTAACATGGGATTAGAACGGTGGTCTATAGCTGTTGAGGTTCTCCTTAAACAGTATGAAAATAATTTTATTGAGAACTTTAAATAAGTGTGTTGTATTCTTATACGACATTTAATAGTTATATTTGGTGAATCAAATAGGGTGAGGCGAACCCAACTTTGGAAGGGCGTTTTGTCACTATCATACGAGATGTCTAATGACATACGACTTCGTGTTATCATAAGACATGGTTGTGCACATCCACTTGCTGAGTATATCTACGAGCACTACCTATATAATCTTGGAGTTTGGTTGAAGTATAATTCTCAATTGGAGATAATGGAGATAATTATATGTCAAGAGAAGACTCACCATTGGAAAGAACATGCTAGTAATCTATTTGTTTTTCTTTGGGGACTATTGGGTCTACCAAGGATAATTCTCGAGTCATATGATATCTATCATAACTTAGATGCTTAGCCTCCCATGTACGAAAGTTTCCTTGAGTATTTTTCAAAGATTTTAATTTCTAAAATAATTATTGATTGCACTTCTATGAAAAGTACCATTGTAAGGTGTTGTGGTCGAGACACCATGAAAGTTACATATATTTGAAAACTCACAACTTATGTGTTGTTGTACTTTGCACGACAGTTCAACAGTTGTATAAATGAAGTTTGTATTTGAGTTGTCAGTAGTGTAATTTCTGGCGACCCAGGATGGGTGATATATACTTATTTTGGGGCATCACAGTTGGTATAAGAGCTTAGGGATATGGTCGCACTAATACAAAACTATAAAAAGACAACACTTAAAAGATGACGTTTTTATAAAAAAATGTTGTGGTATTTTTTTTACAATATTTTTAACAAAACGTTGTAGATACATACGAAAAAACGTTATGTATTTATATTAGGCAATTTTTGATTTTAAATAGATAACATTTTAAAAAAAACATTATGTATGTAAAAAACAATGAGCTAAAAAAAACGCGGAAGTTAAAAATTTGAAGTATTCTGTTTCCTCCCAGCTATTCTTTCTTCTAAAGCGCTAAACCCCCATTCACCAGATTCAGATCTTCTTCGTTAAAAACCACTTCTCGTAAGCTGCCTCACCTTCCGGTGAGGAACCCCGGCCTTCCGGCTTCCGGAGTTCGATTGAAGAGGGACGGAGCTCCCGTGGGTAAACGGAGTAGATCCGAGACTCCTTTGCTCCACTGGAAGGTCGATAACTGTAGAGAGACTACAGATGCTTCAGCTAAGGATGACAAGTCGGTGCCAGAGATTGGTCGGAAGAATGCTTGGAAAACGAGGAAAGGGAGAGAGGGTTCGGTCTCAGCAAGGTAAATTCTTAGTCTTTGTTTGAAACTAGGCTAGCTCAGGGGAAAATTCTTAGTCTTTGTTTGAAACTAGGCTAGCTCAGGGGAAAATTCTTAGTCTTTGTTTGAAACTAGGTTAACTAAAAATATATAAACTTTAATAACTGAGTTTGGCCCTATCTTTTCCCCATACCATTCTAATTAAGATGTTTTTTCTCTAAATTTTCCTGTCCAGTGTTTGCTTATAAATATTGACATAGGTATAAACAAAGAGAAGTTATTGAATGATGAGTTCTACATTGGGCTCAAACAAAGGAGGGCAACCGGAAAGGTATACAAATTATATTAAGAAAACTGGCACACAAAAGATTACATCTCATGGTACTCATCAGTTATCTTTAATGTTTGGTAGTACTGACACTTTTTCTTTCTAGGAGTATGCCGACCTTCTACATGAATTCATGACTGCTGTTAAGCAGAACTATGCTGTTAAGCAGTGTACTGGTTATAAATGTTTTAAATATAAGAAAAAAATTGTATTATTGACTGCACTTGTCTCATATATGTCTTTTCATAATTTCAGGCTGGAACTGGTATGATTTTTCTGATTCTTTTACATCCACTTTGATATGTTTTCTATAGACGAAACTTTCTGTGGATGAGTCACATAAGAAGATATGGCTTGTGGACTCAAAGGTATGAAATGGTTTAATCAGGGGTTCTTGCTACACAATTAATATGCATTCTCTAAACTAATATTTTATCACATTTTCTTTGTAATAGTGAATTTGAGTGTGCGCGCTCGCTTTTATGATCTTAATAATCCAAGACATCTTTGTTATAGTGAATTTGACTTAGGAATCAACAGAAATGGTATCAAATGATGACGGTCGATCTGTATTTTCTCTCAGATGTGATCGTATCAATTCTGGACATAATAAGCATGATTCCCAAGTTCCTTCCCAATCTATTCAGAACGTCAATGATCGACTCTAGTATAGGTAGCAGTGGTATCTGTCATGAGCAGATCTTCTCTAAGAAAGGTTGGGAAATTGATATACATAGTTGTAGCCTTAGAATACCATGTTAAGCATATGATTTGTTACTATGATTTACTGTTCTGATTTTAATTACTTTTACAGGACTTGGTGAATACAAAGATGATGTCCCATGTGACAATATGTTCACCAATGACAAACTGTTTACTTCTAATGGTGTTATCTATTTACTATTTTTTTGTAGCTAATTAGCTGGACAAAATGGGCAAACAGGTTATTCATTTGAATGGACTTCAAAGTATCAAGAAATCAGACAAGCACTGGCAGAATCACAAGAGATGCTTAAACATGAGCAGACAATGCATATGATTTCAATATCTGAAGTTGAGAAGCGAGAGAAGAATTTGAGGAAAGCTTTGGACATTGAGAAGCAGTGTGCTAATGATGTAAGACACTTCTTGCTTCATTCTTGCTGTGAAACTGTTGGAGAGGACAGGCTTTAGTTCTCCTTTCCCAGCTTCTGTTATCTTTTTCTATATAATCGATGCAATGATGTTTTAAATAGTAAGCATAATGAATTAGATATCAAATACATCTCTTATTACAGCATTTCGTCTAACTTGTGGCTTTTACTTTTTATTTGTTATAGAGGTTTATAAGATATCATCTTCACATTTCATCAAATGAAGCCTGAACGAACTGCCTCGAACATTCTGAGCTCTTCGTCGTTGGAACAGTTCTTTGGATGAGTTTGACTAGCAAATCCGTAATGACAAAGAATTGCTTAATATCTGGCTGCACTGAACGAAACTAAAATGTTATTACATTACGTGGTCAATAACTCGGTATAGAGGTTGTACCAATGTTTTCTTATAGGTAATATTGGCCCTATGTATGGGGATTGTTTACCAATGTTATTACAGGTAACAAATGTGATTTGCTATTAATCTAGATGTTAGTGCTTAACTAGTTCATGAATGGCTTGATACTGAGTATTCATATATTGTATCAGTATACTGTAATACAGTTCTAGCCTTTGCCCTTGATTACATTCATGAATCATAAAATATCAAGAGTCTATCAGAATTATATTGTATCAGTATACCGACATCAGCATTGTCATTGGGACTTGAAGACGCTTCTTTCTCAGTATGGTGCTGGAAGTAGAAAACTCACATGTTTTGTCCTGAATCTACAATAGCATTTCCATTTGATAATTCACGGTGTTCTTCTGTTCCTGGTATTTCAGAATTGGTATGAGACTGAAGGGTATCATTATCTTCATTCCAAGTTACATTTTCATAACTGTTTTGTGTTTTGTTAGGTGTACTAGGGTTGGTACTCTGTTCATCCAAAACAACAGTTTCAATATTACCGAAAGACTTGATGGAATCTCCATTTACCAAGTCCTTTTTCCCAGTTGTTGCAGGAGGAGCTGAATTTAAATATGAATTTTCGCCAGCAGTCATTTCTTCAGGTTTCTCAGTTTACTCCTTTAATAATGTTTGCGTGCTATCCTCGAAGGGTATAATGTTATTTACCATTTTGTTTTGATTTAGGCTTGTGTCAGAAGTTGGATCTGAAGCTGGTTTGCCTCCATCATAATATGTAGGGTTGTCATTCACTTTTAGCTGTTCACTAGTTTCAGTTGTTATTGTCTGATTGGAACTATACTCCCTCTCCAACAGACTAGCCCCATTCTTATTTCCTAAACTATCAACTACAGAATCATTCTTTTCCATAATTGCATTTTCTATCACGTTCGAGCTTGTGTTATTCTGATTTAAACTGGTTGCGTCTATGTTCTTGGTTTCTTTCTCCTCAAATTAATGCCCTTCAGTGTTTTCTATCTGCTCTCCTGCAATAGATTTTTCCGTAATTCCTCCCTCAGTTTCAGAAATATTCAAAACTCCTAATAAATTTATGGAAACTTCAAAACTTTTTGCAGATTGATGTCATTGTAAGCCTATTAAGTGGTAGACTTGTTCGTGAGAGAATTGGTTTGGCTATGCCAAGTGCGGTGCAGAGTCAGGTACTTTAGCTGTTAATTGAATAATTTCAGGCTGTGTAAACTTTCACATAGCAGTGACAATATCTAGTCTCAACTGGGTATATCTTCTGCTTAATTTAATCAGATGGGAGCTATTGAAACAAGCTTCGAGGAGGTCCAAAACTATAAGCGAAACTATAAGCTAAAGCTATCCGGATGAAGAAGCACTACTAACCCAACTGTTTAACCCTGTCAAATGGTGGCAAGGCCTCGTAAAGTATCTGGTTCCGCCGGTATTCAAACTACTGATCAAACAGAATGTAAGTACATAAAATGAATATTTAGTTTATACATGTTATGTATGTGCCCCTTCATCAATTTAGTAGCAATGTTGATGCAGTTTTCAACTTTTCATTCATTTTCCAATCCAAATAAGGATTAAACTTGTGTTGTTGAATGGAATTTTGTGGATAGCTTGAACACCAAAATTCTTTTTTATAAACTCTCTTGATACAATATTTGCAAGTTTTTAAGCAAAGTATTACAATATACTTGCATATAGAAATCACATATATTACAGTATACTTGTTTTGGCAGTCACTGTCAAGAGTTTCTATAGAATGTGCAATGGGAGTTAGTTGTGCTTCCCCACCTTGCTTTTGTAAGATGCTTAAGAGTTCCAAGTCAAGGTGTTGTTATTGTAGTACTTCTCAATGACAGGAATCCCTCTCATCAGCCAATGTGTTGTTATTGTACAAGGCCAATCCAAGAGAACTGAGAAAAGTGAAATTTAACATTTGATAGCACCATGAACCTCAGGTTTTAATTTCTACAATGAATTTATATTGTTCTACATATGTTTCAGTAGTCCATTTTAGAGGCTCCATCTCTTGATGGCCAAGTATTTGAGGCTGTACAATAGGAGAATGGAGAGATGCATACTCTGATGAAGCACACACATAAAGTTGTGGATGAATGTACGTATTTTGGGAGAACTTAGGTTTTTTTGCACATGTTTAGGTAGTAGCTTAATTTTATGGATAGTTTGGTTTATTTTGTGGATGTAATCAAATTCACAATTCAATATAGTAGTAATTTATATTGAAAAGTGAATTTGATATGTATATATTTTGTGGATGTAGTAATTTGAAATTGTAAACGAATGATATTACTTGGAATCTTTGATAAATGATTGAAGTTACAATTCTTTTAATCTTTCAGGCTACAATATGCTAATCTTTCAGGCATTAGCATATTGCTGGTGCATTGGTAATGCAGGTGAACCACAATTTTTTTTTTAATCTACAATATTTTAAAAACGTTGTCGAAATATGCCTAAACGTTGTCTGATATATTAAATTACAACATTTTTATTCAGAAAACGTTGTGGAATCATACATTCTACAACATTTTTAAGCATCTACTAATTTATGAAAAATAAATCTACAACATTTTTTTTTTAAAAAACGTTGTGTGATGTGCTTAACTACAACGTTTTAAAAACGTTGTGTAAGGGTGTCAAATAGATGACATTCTTAATCACGACGTTTTTCTGACTGAAACTACAACGTTTTTTCCGTATTGTCTATTTACTGTTTTGTAGTAGTGTCGCTGGCGGAGATATGAGTTTAGAACTAGGAGGGGAGAGACGAGTAATATACTTCGCTAGTGTGTGACTTACCTAAGCTGAAATTCTTACTTGATAAGTTGACAAATTTTGATATGTCAATTAACCTTTGTTTTGAAGATATATTCTAGAATGATATCTGAAATACATGAGATGAGCAATGAAAAAATCATGATACGGAAGAAATAACCGGGAAGGTACAATTCGAAAAGAAAGCAAGGTATTCTCATCTCTTCGAATTACCAGGTACGCAAATTTCGAGGGAAAAAATTCATAAGGAGGGGAGATTGTAAGACCCCGAATTTTACGAAATAAAAGTATTCAATTTTTATAATTATTATTCTATTTAGTAAATGGTTAAATTCAGAAAGGGTTAAAGTTAAGGGTGACATGTGAATATTTTACAAAGTAAGCAAATTGATATAAAATATTCGTTGTATCCGGGAATATTCGATTGGTCGGAGAATATTCGTTTTAACAAGGAATATTCGTACGACGGCATAATCATTGGTGCACCCCACATCAGAAGTATTGTCGTAGTTAGAAAACAACATAAATATCTTTTTATAAAAGTAACGGTGAAAGTTTTACCGTTAAACTGTTAAACTACCCGGTGATAAAAGTATAGTAATATGTATGGTTGCATAGTAGCACATGGTATTGTACATTATCTTTGATAGTTGAGGCTTACGTGAGAAGTCACTCAGTTATACTCAATTATTGCTACAGTAATTGCTGCATAATATCTCTCATATTATTGATTCAATTATTGTCACAGTATCATTTGCATAATATTTATTATTATTAAATCAATAATTGAGATAACAAAGTTATTCATATTATTATTTGCAATATTGACAATGTCTAAAATATTCTGCCAAGGAGAGGTTTGGTCACCTAATTGCGCGCCAATGGGGAAAATCCTTATCGAAAAACCCCTTCTTTCCTGGGAATGATCTGGTTGTTAAATATTATGAGTTATAATATTAATGATGAATACGTTTGTGTTAATTAAATATGAAATTGATAGTTCCATTGTGTTAGGATTATTAGTATTGGTGGAAATCGACATTTATTTCGATAATAATTGATGTCTGGAGGTTATATTGACCAATCGGGTAATTAATCGGATAAATAAGCAATTAATTGCTATTAATTCATATGCTTATAACTATTTGTTCACATGTGTGTACTATTGAGTCACATGCATGTACTATTAGGGGAGGTGGTGCAAGATTGATAATACTTGCATGACTAAATTAAAAATGGAGGTATAGTTGAATGTATTATACTGTAATTATTTTTTTCACATGTATAGAACTATTGAGTCACATGATTGTACTATTGATTCACATGATATACTATTAGGGGAGGTGGTGCAAGTTTGATAATACTTGCAGGACTAAATTAAAAATAAAGGAAAGGATGAAGGTATTATACTGTAATATTTTGAGCCCCAAAACGTGCAATTATCGAAACTATATTTTTCTATAAATAGAAGCTCATTCTTCTTTCATTCTCACCAATTCACTAAGACTCACAAGAGAAATTATAGAGAGAAAAGCTATAGAGAGAGAAGTTATAGAGAGAAAGAAGAAGAGAAGTTTGCTACTTCACTATTCTAGTATCTAGTCTTCTTCTGAGGTAAAGACATGTGATGAAAATTATCTTTGTCCTGGGTGCGAAGAGGAATTTAGAACCACAATTATGATTATGAGTTATTCACATGATTGTGGACAAGAATTGTTGATTGATGTTACAGAGATAAAACATTGTTGGTGGACTTTTAACATGAAGAAGATAATAGACTTTATGGTCTATTTGACTCTTCTAATTGATTGCTAGTTCCGCTGCAACTATGGTTAAAAAGTTTTATCATCTACCATATGTTTTAAATCTCTGATTTATTACTGACGAAAGCTATTGATAATTTAATTATCTTTAGTCATGATATTCTTTACTGGGCTAGTTGTGCTCACCCTTTTGCTTCACAATTCCTTTCAGGTAATAAGAGTGTAGCTGGGTCGAGCGGAGGTGACATGGGATTAGAACGGTGGTCTATAGCTGTTGAGGTTCTCCTTAAACAGTATGAAAATAATTTTATTGAGAACTTTAGATAAGTGTGTTGTATTCTTATACGACATTTAATAGTTATATTTGGTGAATCAAATAGGGTGAGGCGAACTCAACTTTGAAAGGGCGTTTTGCCACTATCATACGAGATGTCTAATGACATACGATTTTGTGTTATCATAAGACAGGGTTGTGCACATCCACTTGCTGAGTATATCTACGAGCACTACCTATATAATCTTGTAGTTTGGTTGAAGTATAATTCTCAATTGGAGACAATGGAGATAATTATATGTCAAGAAAAGACTCACCATTGGAAAGAACGTGATAGTAATCTGTTTGTTTTCTTTGAGGACTATTGGGTCAACCAAGGATAATTCTCGAGTCATATGATATCTATCATAACTTAGATGCATGGCCTCCTATGTACGAAGGTTTCCTTGAGCATTTTCCAAAGATTTTAATTTCTAAAACAATTATTGATTGCACTTTTATGTAAATACCATTGTAAGGTGTTGTGGTCGAGGCACCATGAGAGTTATATATATTTGTATTAAAACTCACAACTTATGTGTTGTTGCACTCTGTACGACAGTTCAACAGTTGTATAAATGAAGTTTGTATTTGAGATCTGTAGTGTGATATCTGGCGACTCAGAATTGGTCGTGTAGACATATTTTGGGAGCGTCACACAGATGGTGTTATACGATACTACAATTCATACAGTCATTCCATTGAGATAACAACAAAATGATTGTATTCTCTATATTCTTATTACAATAGTAATAAATACCTTCCCAGGTTCAGGAACCGAATACATTCTTCATTACTCATAAGTATATTACATACAAATACACTAATCTATTATAGGATAATCAACTATCCATCTTAGCTTTTCCCTTATCTCTCTTAGAACTCTCAGTTCGTTCGGCTTTAGCTGCAATCATATAATTCAAGCAAGAAATGAGCATTACTAGCTCAATAAGTCTAACAAAGGATAATACAAATACCACATCGAGAATTATGTGATTATCTTTCATAACTAAACAAGTAGCTATGAATCACCATGAAGCATTGACTCGTACTTCCCATTTCATAACAACAATTTCAATGTATATATAATAACTTAGGAATTCTGAACCGGTCAAAAGACCATGAACACACTCTTTTCATTTTCATACTTGAAAAGGACATCCGTCACTAAGGCCATCCATCCAGCATTACTTACGAGCACTTCTAGGTGATCAGCCTATTGTACTTTATGTTGATCAACACTCTTCTATTAAACGTATTTATGTTTAACATTTGGCAACCTCGCGTGCCCATCGAATAATCGATGAAAATACTTTTGTTTGTTCATAGACAAACTTACCTTTGCATCCGTACCAAATACTTGGCATAAGATAGCGTTAACAGTTCTATATCGAAAGACTTGTAAACAAATCTATCAATTCTTCACGACTAGTCTAGCCGAGTTAAAACAAGCATCGACTCTTTCTGTAAAACCATTCATGCAATTCAGAACATGAATCATAGAAAACTTGGATAACACGGAGGTTAGACAAGCGTTAAGAAAACTTGCCTTCAAGCGTCTTCAAATATAATATTCAATCAATTCTCAATCTTTACAGGATCTACATGATATATTCACATAGCACACTGTAATTAGTTACCAAACAACTAACTTTATTGTTCTAACCAACTTCTTTCTCTTCTATGTTGTACTTAAATTTATTTCGTTAATAAAGTTAATTTGTCTTTCTATGTTTTGTTATGACTCGTTAACGTTCTTACGTTATTAATCGACATTCGATCGTCATTGGTGAAATACCAACGTTAAATCATCATTTATGGTTTACTTGCTTATAATTTTGTGTTCTCCGTTTAATTCTTATTAAACCATACTAAATCTTCTAACGTTATCACTTAGAAGTGATTTAAAGTCATCCTTCTCATGTACATTAAGTACATTCATGTCTTACCTTCAGTCTACATTCAATTTAGAAATAAAACCTAACTTCGTCAACTATCCTACACTGCCGGCGCTACGGCGCGACATCTCTTTTGTTATAACTTCGGCGTTGCGGCGCCAATTAACAGGGGACAAGGCCAGATTCGGCGCTACGGCGCAACCCTTTTATGCTGGGTTTGGCGTTGCGCCACCGCCCCTGTGCACCAGATAGTTATGGCAGTTGGTTTTTCCAACGAAACTCTGGGCTTCATAACTTATTCGTTTTACATCCGAATTGGCTCATTCGAAAGCCCACATCTCACAAATTACATACTCTAGGTGTTCATATAAGAATTTTACGTTTTCGATAACTCGGAATTCACCTTTCGGTTCATTTTGAGCATTCGTTTATCGTTTTCGATCGTTCAATACTCGTTTTCTTCGTTATAAGTCGGAATTCGACGATTCTTGCGTCCACGACTCTTATTTACCTTATCTCACGTGTTGGCATTGAAAACCAACGTTTTCAAGTCACACGACAACTTTTGACCCTTAATCCAAGAGTTTCACGTTTTCGACGTTTAACGTCTATTTTCGTAAAATTCGCCATAACTTCGTTACTCGTGTTCTATAAGCCAAATCAAATGAAACACTCCATTGAATCATTATCTCCATCCTAACCAAACAATATGCACATGCCCTAGCTATGATGGTTTTCAAACCGTCCAATCACATCTACGTTCACGTTCATAACTTTCTACGGTTTTTAACTTACGTAAACATTTACGTTTTCCATTTAATCATGACTTTCCAATGATTTCATTATTAATAGTCATCCTTATTCCTCCTTACTAACATGCTCCACCAATCTACAATTCTTCTACGAGAAAGAAATCGAAAAAGATGAAGATTAAGGTTTACGAACTATTACCTTTGTCGTTCTTTGCATTTTTGGTAAACATCTTATGTTTTGCTTGGAAGTAGCTTGATTAGGTGTTTCTAGCTGTTTCTCTCTCTCAATATATATTGGACAATCTTTTCAAAACACCAAATGACCAACCCTTGCTTTGTATTTATAGGAAATCAAAATGGGGGAAAAATGGTCAAAGAGGCCACCTCATTACTATTCCCACCTCCTCTACAACTTAGCCACCAAGTAATCACTTTACTTAGTGGCCAAGTGGCCAGCCCACATGCCCATGAGTCTTCCCATGGGTTGCCCTATGGGTTTTACCCATCACGTGACCTGCCGGTTCGACCCGCGGTTTCACTTCTTGGATTGGGCTTGTCTTAAATTAATATTGGGCCTTGACTTGGGCTTGATTCCGTACTTCATTGGGCTTGCTACTAATCCAAGTACCATTGGATTATACACAATCCTTAACTCATAATCCTATAATAACTTCTCGTATTCTACGTGTATAACTTACGTATTCTGTTCGTTTAGTATTCATACAATATTCATATTATATGTCGTACTATTCTTCATACAATACTCGTATTCAAACTAGTATAATACTCGTATCTCACACGTATAATAACCTAAATGATTATACGCATTTCGTTTCCCTTTCAGAAATCTCTTTCATCAACCCTAGGTTTTAAGTCCGCAAGCGAAAACTTTGTTTGCCATAACCGAAATATTATTGGATATTTCATTATATCTTCATATTCTATCATTACGCGTTTCTCGGAATTTCAAACCTAATCTCCAAACAAAATCGGATGAATAATATTTTTACGGGAAAATTCTCTGAAAACATTCATTTTCGTCTTGATAATTCAAGAAAATTAATCCTAGCACATAGCCAGAATACTAACCACATCCACATATTCTAGGTCATAGAACGACCTTCGAATATCTTACTCACATAATAAATCAATTAAATTCATTTAATTCACATAATCAAATAAAATTTTAATTCCTTTAAAATCTGAAATTCTCGGGCGTTACACTCACAAGTCTACGAACTTCAATGTAAGAATTTCAAGCATTTTCCATGGGCCAAATGCAACAAACAGAAACTGTCTTGGCCATTCTACAAAAGAAAGAATCTCGAACTGATTCTCTAGTATAAGAAAATCGAGAAGACATTGCTCAATCCAGGAATTAACTCCACGAGCTCGTCCAAGGCATGACTCGACTATTTAAAGATATTCGAACTTGATGCTGACATAAAAGGGGAAAATAAAGGGGTAGGAGAAAAAGGCAAAGGCAGAGGCAGGGGCAAATTCATTGCTCAATCTTCAAGGAGCCCTCCCGCAAGACAGCCTCGCCATCAGACTCCACGACCTGATGGACATCAAATTATCATGGCACAACCGCTAAGGAGTCATGAGCCATCTCCCAGCTCACAAGGGGTAACCACTATATGCCTAAACATGCCAATTGGAGATCCTGCATTCATGAACAAACACGATCATTGGGATTGGCTAAGTCAAAGCGAGCTGGAAGATATAGCATAGAGAGACGAAGCCAACAGGAGAAGAAGAGCTACAGAGTATGCCAATCCTCCAAGGAATAAAAGGCAGAAGAAATAGAGATAAGTTGGAACTCATTTCTTATTTATGTAACTAAACTTTATTGTAATATCTGTCTTTACAAACATCAATAAATTCATGCTTATTCTCTAGAGATTTCAGTTGCTCACTGAAACACTAAGTCATATTTACTTTCTAGCAACTACATCTAGAAATTGATAATCATGATACAAATCTCTTTGGTTATGTCAACATCAAATAGCGGGAGATTGTTGGGAGATTGCATATTTAAATTTGATGTTGAAAGTAAATATTCATGATTATATGTAAAGTCCTTCAAGGAATACATGTACAAGGACTTAGTGGTAGATCAAACTTGTTAGGTTGATCTGAGCTTTAATGTTGATCATTCTGTAAATGAATGTATAGAAGAAAAGATCAAAGCTGTTAGGTTGATCTATGTCTTGAAATGTAATAGATAAACTTCAACATAATCGTAGTCTATTAAGAAAATCAAGAGATTGCAGAAGCCAAGGCAGAATCATAGAGCATCGAGAAATCGTAGTCTGTCTGCTTTGGAGGACCTCTCTCGAAATTGTAGAGTGGTCCAAATGCCTGTCGAGCCAACTCAGAGATCGTAGTGTGCTCTCAGAAGCGTAGAGTTTGCAAGTCAAGCAAGTGAA
Organism: Panax notoginseng; assembly: GCA_016801055.1. Taxonomy (NCBI): domain Eukaryota; kingdom Viridiplantae; phylum Streptophyta; class Magnoliopsida; order Apiales; family Araliaceae; genus Panax; species Panax notoginseng. The sequence continues at coordinate 161,081,459 of CM029017.1, read as the reverse complement.
GATCGTAGTGTACCAGTACTTAAGAGAAATCGTAGTGTTCTCATTTTGGTAGTGCTGAATCAAGCACCAAGGTGGCAAGACACCACGATCATGATTGTAGTGTATCATCTGTCTACATCAGAAGCATCGAGCTTTGTCCATTTGTTTAAGAATAAAAGTCACAAATGAGGAATGCATTATAGATGTTAAGACTATCGGGAATCCCAATGACACAACACTCATCCTTAGTATATAACAAAGAGACGTATTGAAGAAGCTAAGGAAAGTACTATGGGTCAGCAGAAAATACCTTTTCAGGTGTTAAGTGAAATAGCAGTCTGCTGTGTCAGTGGGCTAGACAGCAAATCAGAAGATGTGCAAAAAGTCTCTATCAGTGCTCAGAAATGTCAAATACAATTAATGCTTCAACTGATGTCTTCCAACGGATGCATTTCAAAGACACCATATATGCAAAACAAAAGAAGATACAAAAGTAAGCAAGCATACAACAAAACGATGAAGAACACTCAACGCTCAACTCTACGATCTGAAAAGAAAGCTTGCTCAGCTACTCAGTTCTTTCAAACATAAGCTTAAATGGCAACTAAGTAGCATAATTCAAAACTTAACTATTATCAAGTGAAGTAAGAAGTTCCAAGTCAGAAGGACTTGAAGAGTTCTAAGTGAACTGAGAAGTACCAAGTCTGCTGGACTTGAAGAGTTCTAAAGTGAAGTAAGAAGTTCTAAGATTACTGGTCTTGAAGGAATCTGTGAGATTCAAAGATTGTAAAGATATCCTTAGTGGATTTCCTACTCAAGGAGTAGAAGAGTGGACTAGGAGCTTTGAGTGCTCTGAATCACTTAAAACACCGTGTCTCTTATATTATTGTCATAACAACTATATCTGCCATAACTGATTAACTCCTATTAACTTGTTATATCTTAAAGGGAAAACAAACAAATCTCAATTCCGTTGTGATTAAATCATTATCAAAACTAACAAGTATTTTGTAAAAGAATTTTTAAAGTATCTATTCAACCCCCCCTTCTAGATAATTATTGTGCCTCTAAGAACTAATAGAAGCTCAGATTCCGGAACCTGAAAACAATGAGAAACCCAACAAAACCCCTGAAATCATCAATCTCAAAGAAGATCGAGATACTGGTGATATCCGGAAGAAAGTCCAGCAAATGGAAGAAACCATCTGGTCAATCAAAGGGACTAAAGTATATGGGAGTGTTAACTACTCAGACCTCTGTATCTTTCCAGGGACTTGCTACCCAGACAAGTTCAAAATTCTGGATTTTGAGATATATAACGGATTGGGAGATTCTTACACTCATTTGAAAGTGTTCATTAGAGAACTCAGATCCTATGTAGAGGACAAAAAGTTGAGAATGCAGTAATTTTAGAAAAGTCTGACTGGAGAGGCCAGAGCCTAGTATGTCCGACTAGACAATTTCAAAATTCACAACTGGGAAGAGCTAACACATGCCTTCCTAAATCAATATATCTTCCAGTCACAAATAGCTCCAGACAGATATCAAATTACCAAAGTTAAAAAGCAGAATACTAAGTCATTCAGAGAATATGCCCCAAGATGGAGACGTCTTGTTGCTCAAGTTATTCCATCAATGACAAAAATTGAGATAATAATGACATTCATCGACATACAAGAAGCTCTGTTTTATGAGAGAGTCCTAGCAGGCATAGGAAATCCGTTCTCAAAAATGATCAAACACAGAGAAATGACTAAGATGGGGTTGAAGTCTGAAAAGATTAAAGACCTTATTGCTTTAGAAGTCGTGGCTGAGCACATTCAGGCTGAAAATTATGGGAATAATCCTCGAAGAGTTCATAAGAAGAAGGAAGAGGATGTATCCTTGGTACTACAAGGTCAAACTCAGGGAGGCAACCAAAACCTGCACATTCAAAGAAAGAATTACTCTCCTTTCCGAACATCTATACAACCTTCAAATCCTCAGTTCTAAAAAGTCGAAGAGGTTAGACGTCGAAGAGCGTTCACACCCTTAGGGGATTCACTTAAGAATATAATCAAGCTTTTGACAGCACAGAAGAAAATCTCTCAGCTCCTTCCACCAGCCAATCCAAGTGGGAAGAATTTTGACCTTAACAAGAAATGTGCTTATTATTCTGGGACTCCAGGCTATGATACCCAATAATATTGGTCTTTGAAGCATAAGATCCAAGATATGATAGATAGTGGTGAGATTGCGGAAAAAAAACCAGATCAACCGCATATTCAAGATAACCCTCTGCCTCAACACAATGAGGATGGAGTAAACATGGTCAGTATTGGAGGGGGAAAACTTCTAAATACCTTCAATACATTAGAGAAACATCACAAGCAAATATCCCGGCAGAGTTGGGTTATTCCAAAGGATGGTCTTCAATCAAGCATGAAATAAAGTCTATCAAAGAACAGATTGGTCAACTGGCAGAACTGATGGTACATCAGCACTAAGTAACTCGACAGCTGATCAGTCAGGGGCAAACAAATCTCCTCTCCATTGTAACAAGGGATCAACAACGATTCCAAGAGAATGAAACTTGGGAAGAAAAACTTACAAGGAAAGCTAGATCCCAGGCTCGTCAAGAGTATGCAAATAAAAGAAAGTTCACTCCCATGGGTCAACTGATGGAGGAGATCCTACATATGTTGATCAATGAAAGGAAGATCATAGAACTGTTACCCCCAATCAATCCCCATTCCAAGAGATTTAAATCTATCGGGATATATCTATACCATTCCGACACTCCTGCCCATGACACAAAAAGTTATTGGTCACTTCGTCACCTGATCCAGAATATGATTGATAACGGTGATCTGTAAATGGTAAATAGCGATAATATATTACCTGAAGAAGAAGAGATATTTTCCCCTAAAACATAAAGATGGAGGGAAGTTATAGCGGTCATATCCTTTAAAGGAGACTTGCCTGCAACACCTCTGACAATCCAAGGAGTGAAGATCAAAGGAGGAAAGAATCTTTTGAAAGTGGCTGCACCAGAACCCTTGATGTTGCCATTTAGGCCACAATATGCCCTTATCAGCCTAAAAAAAGTCCCATGGAACTATGGGGAGAATGAGGGATCGATCTCAAATCATACCGCAGCTATATCAAAGGAAAACCCATTGTATTTGCCTCAGCGAGTGTTAAAGCCAGTCACTAAAACTACGGGGAGAGTGTACGAGGAGAAAATTGTAGAATTCCTCAGCAAAATATGGCATAATGAATCCAAGATAGTGTAGAGGTTAAGGGAGGCACCTCAATAGATATCCATTCTAGATTTGGTATTGTCTTCTCAAGATCATCGCAAAATCTTAACACAAGTGCTGAAAGAATGGCATTTGCCTAAGGCAGTGGACACATAAAAGTTTCATCACTTAATAGATCACATTTTCAACAACAATGTGATATCTTTCACTGATGACGACATACCAGCGGAAGGGACTGGTCATTGCAAGTTATTGCATATAGTAGTGATATCCTCTTTGCATGTGATAGGAGGAGTGTTAAATGAAGATCAGTCCCTACAACACTTTGGAAAGAATGAAGATCAGTCTAAATAGAATCTGAAGCAGTCACATAGTTATAAGAGCCTTTGACGGGACTCGACGAAATGATGTAGAAGAAATCAAACTTCCAGTGGAGATCAGTCCACATACCTTCTACATATCCTTTCAAGTGTTGAAAATCACCACAGAATATAATTTGATTGGGAAGACCGTGGATTCATATAGTAGGAGTAGTCCCATCCACCCTTCACCAACAAGTCAAATACATCATCAATGGCAATCTGGTCACTGTCAATGCCGAGCCAGAATACCCAGTCTATGTACAAGGTGACATGCCTTTGATCAACCTCGACGAAGGAGTTGAGCCAGTCAGTTTTCAAGCCTTTGAAGTGAGCAACACTCACTATCGAGCTATCGAGGCTCCAGCCTTGAAGCCAAAAAAAATTTCCGAAGTAATGTTTATTGTAACAACCCGATATTTTCTATATAAATAAATAAGAATTTTGCGTATAATTTTTTTTAATTTTATTTTAAGGATGAGGATTTGTACAAGATTATGTGTTTATGTATTTATGTAGTAAATAAAAATATATTTATTACATTAATATTTACAAATAATTTTATTTTAGAATTATTGATTATTATAAAGTATATTCTTATAATAATTAATTTATAGTAGAAATGCTTTTATTAATTATTTTCCATGAAAATATAATCATATATTATTTAAATAATATATGAAGTGATTTTTAGAATAATTATTTTATTATATGAGTTTAGTACAGATTATTAAGTTAATTATTTTACCTTAATTATTAAGGTTAAATATGAATAATAAATCAGATATGGAATCCAAATCCTAATTTTGGATTATTGTCAAGGTATGAGGATAATAATATAATATTATAATTTGATTTTTCAGTGCTATAAATATGTACTGTATGTACGTATTATTGATGATTGGTCAATTATGGTATTTAATTTCAAAACCCTAATATTAATTGGTTAAATCCTAATATTAATGAGGGAAACCCTAATTTTAAGATTAAGTGTGAGCTTAAGACTGTGATATAACTGTGTTATATATTTTTTGTCGTGTATTAAGTGATTAATTAGGTAAACCCTAATTAAAGTTCTAGAAACCCTAATTTCTAAATTAGTAACCCTAATTAGAAATTTTAAAAACCTAATTACTAATTGTAAACCCTAATTGCTAAAATGGTAACTCTAATTATTATTTTAGTAAATAATTATGTTAATTTGAAAACACTAATTTATAATTTGGGGAACCCTAATAATATCAAGAAAACCCTAAATATATTTTTAAAACCCTAATTTTCTATAAAAAAACCCTAATTTTAATTATTTAGTTATAATTAAATTTTTATTAAACTCTAAATATAATTGTTCAAACCCTAGAAATTATTTGGGATACCTTAAGGTTTAAAATCTATTGATTAAAACCTAGATTCAAGTGTTATGGACAAGTATACCCTTAAATTATTATATTAGTTTACTAAAATACCCTTTTTTTGGATTTATTTTTATTAGATTTCTTGCAAATCTTTCCATATCTTGCAAGTCATCACCCTAAGATTATAGCACATGCCTATATATCAGCCAATACTTATCCTTATTGCCACCTTGCAAGCCTAGATACATTGAATTTAAGAAGTATAAATAGATTGGAGAGAGAAAATGTTAGTTCATTAGCCCATTTTTGCACAACACTCATCCAAGACTCTCTCTCTCTCTAACCTACGAAATATTGTGCTAGATCAGTAACAAAATCGAGCCCCACTAATAGCTACAACAAATCAATGGTCTAGAAATCAAGATTTGATCATAAAGGTATAAACCCTAGCCATAATTTCTGTCCAATTTTCGGTTGTTAGATGTTATGTTTGAGTGTTAGAATATGTTGTTAGTAGTGTATTATGATGATCTGGATTGCTAGATGTTAGATCCATAACATCTAGAGGCTCGGATTTGATGTTCTTCAAAATCTGGAAATTTTTAAAGGAGGCGTCTGACAACGAATGTCAGGTCGTGTAGATCTCTGTACGTGTTTGATTTTTGTGTTTTAAGTGTTGAATATTGTAGTCTGTTATGTAGTCTTTAATCTGGAACAAGAATCAGACTTAGATTTGGTCTAGATAGCAAAATATTCAAGGTTAAACATAGTTAACCGGCCATGACCAGGCGTTTTTGGGTAACCCAGAAACAGCCCAGAAACGACCTGACAACATTTTTAACCGTCTTGATCTGTCAGTTTATTGGCGTTTTGTTATTGTTGTTGGGTTATTTAAGTTGTAGTATGTAGTTTATACAATATGTTTATGCCTTAAAATATCCTAAATATAAAACTGGATGATTGCAGTGGATGGTCAAACTAGGACATATGAACATGGAAGCTGTTTTCTGGGTAACCCAGAAAATGCTTGACCATGTCGTCTGACATGGTTTGACTGACCTTTATATGTTTGATCTGTTGTTGTTTCAGTGATATTATGTAATAGAACTCTTCTTTGTCATGTTGGCTACACACTGCAACCTTTAAATAACTAAAACATCACATAGATCACAAGTTGTGAAAGCCCAAATGTGAGCAGTCGAACTGTTCTTCATTTCTAGGTAACCTAGAAAATGAAGAACAGCTCTGACAGCTTGTTCACGGGCCTAGATCTCGCTGGTTATGTGTTGTTTGGACGTGTTTGTTGTTGGATCTTGTAGTTGAGCATTTGTACTACAATATCTGACTAACAAAATTCCCAGAAACGTTACGAGCTAAGATTTACGTTTGGTCAAACCAAGCCCTTCGAAACTGTCTATGGTGTTCTGGGTTTTGGCCAAGAACATGAAGAACACCTATAGCGACGGTTCTGTCGCTATAGGTGGTCTTTAGCGACAGATAATATATTATTTTCTGAAAATTAATAAATAAATAGAAAAAAATAGTTTTTAATTATTAAAAATACAAAATAAATTATTAAAAATTATTTTAAATTCTAAAAATTAGTTTTTAATTATTTTTAGTATATTTTATAAATATTTAATATTTTTGGAATATTAAAAAATATTTAATTTATTTAATTATAATATTAAATAAATTAGTTAAAAATGATTTTAATATTTAAAAAATCATTTTAAATTATATTATGATATAAGAAAATATTTTAAGTTATTTTTAAGGACTTTTAAACATTTGGTGATAGTTTTCATTAATAAATTAATATTAATGATAATTAAATTATTTACTAAATGAATTAATTAAAAATGATTTTATTATATTAAAAATCATTTTAAATAATAATAAGGTATTTAAAAATATTTTAAGTTATAAATTATAACTTTTAATATTTAAAGATCAATTTTATTAATTAATTATTATTAATGATATTAAGGTTATGTAATAATTATATTAAATAAATTAATTTAAAAACGATTTTATTATTATAAAAATTATTTTAAATGAAAATAAAGTGTTTAAAGATATTTTAAGTTATAAATTATAACTTTTAATATTTAAAGGATAATTTCAATAATAATTTAGTATTAATAATTATTAATTTATTATTAATGATATTAAATTTATTTAATAATTATATTAAATAGATAGTTTAAAAATGGTTTTATTAATTTAAAAATCATTTAAAAAGGATATAAAAGAATTAAAAATATTTTAAGTAATGATTAATGACTTTTAATATTTTGATAAATAGTACATTAATATTTAAATATTAATGGTAATTATTTAAAAATTATTTTAAATGTTTTAAAAATCATTTAATGATAATATTAATACTTTAAAAGTATTTCAAGTTATTATAAATAACTTTGATATTTTGAAAATGATTTCATTAATAGTTTAATATTAATTAAATATTAATGATAATAGAATTGATTAATATTTAAATCATTTAATAATGATTTCGATGTTTGAAAATTCATGATGAATTATAATAAATGTTTTAAAATTATTATAAGTCATTTAAAAATAATATGACTGATACTAAGTTACAGGATAGAGTCTTAGACTCGATAAATACCCGAATAAGCTGTCGGTACACCGACACATTTCAGAAATTGATCTGGACTTAGATAATGTGATTAGATAAGTGATTATTTGTGATTCAATGGTTGTTAAACCTATGCGCCAATGTGATTAGGTTATGTGCTGACTGCAATAACTAGTGTTATGTGTTATGATATGTTATTCTAATCAGTATAATGATCTATTTAATGATAGGGCTTGATATAAAAGATATATCTAAGTTGTGTAAGCAGCAGACAAGGCAAGTATCTAACCCTTTGCATTTACTTTATGCAATGGACATGCGTAAGATAATATATGAACTATTCTTTTTTAATTATTCAAATATTTCAACCTTTGTATATACTTATACAATGATTCTGTATAAGTAAGATATTAAATTATAATTGTTGTGCAAGTTCCTTTATTCTGTTATTGTTGATTAAATTATATATTCTGTTCGTTAATTTCTAAAACATGGTTATACAAGTGTCCCCACTTGGAGAATCATTATATTTTATCACATGTTGATACATACTTATCGGTGTCCAGTATGTATAAGTTGAATTAAAAGTCGTCTAAGCTATTTGATCCATCTAGATATATAGTTAAAGTTGTTGTTGAACAAGATAAAATTCTATCCAACTAAATTGTTTTGGTTTGGATTCAAGACTGGTATGAACATCCCAAATATGAGAAAACATTTATGCGCCTAAGGCGGAAATGCTGGACGAAGTATCGTCCTTTAAATGTAGTATTGATCAATACAGGGCATAACGGGCTGATCACCCCCGTGCCCGTAAGTAATGACGGTTTACAGATGAAGTTCTGCTTAACCTTTTCGAAAATAGAAAACAATGTTCATAGTTTGTCAACCGATACTCATTTATAGCCAGTACTTAGTTTCAAAAATTTGAAATCAAAATGATATGTTGTTTATTATTGGATCAACTTACTTCACAACTGTTGAATCGTTGTAGAAGTATCGTTCAAAGAAAACATTTAATTCGTTCAGTTAAATGTTATTATTGTTATTACTTGATGGGCACTCAAATGCTTATCCTTGCTTAATTTAAATATTTTCAGCTAAGTGTGATCAGCCTGAAGGCTCTGCCAAGAACAAAGGGAAAGGGAAGGTCGTTGAATGAATGATAATGCTATCTTTTGTAATAACTAGACTTTATTAGGTTAATGATGCTATATATTAATTATCATGTAATGTAACGAAGGTTTGAAGGTTTCGTACTTGGGATTGAAAACTCTGATAATATGTAAATTAAATTTGATAATCTATATTATTGTTATTATTATTAGTATTATTCCGCTCATAGAAATGGTATCGTGAAGCACTGAGTTCGGGTTTCAAGTACCTGAATTTGGGGGCGTCACAGCATGGTATCAGAGCTATAGGGTTAAAAACCTTAGGTGGGATAGACTAAGGGCTATAACCTTAGAAACAGAGGGGAACGTTAAAAATATAAATAACTTATATAGAGTTTAAAAAGAGATGAATTGAATAAATTCATCGTAAAATAAAAGTAAAAGATAACTTATATAAAACTCTTATTTGCTGTGTGTATATATTACATACTAATCAGGATAATTTATGTGTGTAGATGTCAGGTGAAAAAAGATTAGGATACCCTCGGATCGTAAAGAAGGAGCCAATATCAAAGCCAATAGCTGAAATAAAGGCTCAAAGTGAAGGCAACCTCGATGAGGTGGTGATTGTGGAAAATGTAATACCAGATCCGGAAATGGTGGAACTGACAGATAATGATTCGGACATTGAAGTTGGAGCTAATCAAGCATCAACCGAAGTGCAGAATCTACGGGACCAGGCTTCCTCTTTGGAAAAGCTGTGGGAAATAGCAACACTACTAAATAGCCAACTGCGGAAAGCATTAATAGAAACAATGGAAGAACAAGATAAGCTTAAAATCTAAATTGACCAAATTGAGCAATAAAGCATGCGCAGCTCCGAGCAAGAAGGGGAAAAGAAAGATGAAAGACCGTGATATAGGAAATCTTCATAACAACCAAGGAAAAATTAATCGAATAGAAAGGTGTGCCAATTGTGACAAGAAACATGAAGGTGTATGCAGGAAAGGGGAATATGTTTGCTACAATTACGAACAGCAGGGACATTTCTCTCTTCATTGTCCCAATCCAACGCAATGTGTTTGTTTTAATTGTAGAATAGAAGGTCATCAAGCGAAAAGTTATCCAAGAAAAGGTGTAATAAATAGGTAGTATAGGTTCTGTTGTGTAGGTATGTTTAAAGTAATATGTGCTTAGTATGTCTGTGTAAGGTTATGTTCTCAACTTTTGTAATGAGCAAGTTTGTAAATCCCGACTTCTGTAATCACAAAGGGATGAATGATGTTTAAATCATTATGTGCTATGTTATGTAAAATATTCGTTAAATGAATGTGAATCTAAGTTTGAGTAATGAAACAAGTTTAATATATTAAACTTATATAATAAGGTTTAGAAGGTAAGTTAAATTTATGGTTTTATTTAATCAGATAATGCCGCCAAGACGTCGAACTCGCAACCAAAGGGCAGAAGAATCTGTCAACAACGTTGAGGGACAACAACAAGCTGATCCTATGCAACAATTTGCAAATATGGTAGCACAAGCTATGCAACAGGGAATACCAGTCGCTGGAAATCAGCCAGACAACCGCTTAGCGAATTTTAAGGATTTCAAAGTTGTAGGACCGTCGAAATTTAAAGGTACAACTGACCCTGTTGAAGCCCAAACTTGGGTTAAGGAAATCGAAAAAGCGTTCATTATAGCTAGGGTAGCTGAGGGGCAAAAGACCGCTTTTGCCACCTACATGATGAAAGGTGAAGCAAATTTTTGGCAGAAAGCGAATCAGGCGAGGGCGGGAGAAGGTGTAGTTGCTTGGAAAAGGTTTAAAACTCTATTTTTTGAAAACTATTTTTCATCTAGTATGCAAGCTAGGATGGAGGTAAAATTTCTAGAGTTGAAGCAGGAAAATATGACGGTGTCAGAATACGCCGCTAAGTTTAATAAGTTGGCTAGGTTTGCTCCGCATCAAGTTAATACGGAGGCTAAGAAAGCTAGAAGGTTTGAGCTGGGATTAAAACCCTGGCTCTACAACAAGGTGGCAGTGTTGCAAATCCCTACGTTTATAGCACTCATGGAGAAAGCTATTATTGCTGAGGAGGGGAGTGAGGCTATGAACCTCTACAACAAGGAAAGAAGGAACAAGTGTAAAGTTGAGGGAGCTGGGAAGGTGGAAACAAACAGGGGGAATAGGAATGAAAAGAGGAAGGGAAACAACTTTGGGGGTATGCAGGTGAAGCAGGAAGGTACAAAGAAGAAGCAACTGGTACAATGTGGGAACTGTGGAAAGAACCATTTGGGGGACTGTCTGAAAGGTAAATTTGTATGTTTTAAGTGTGGACAGGAGGGCCATATCTCTCCCAACTGCCCCAACCCTAGAACTATTAATGGGAGTTTTCTGTGCGGATCAAAGGAGTATAAGGTGAAGGACTGTCCAAAAAGGAGGACGGAAGCAAAAAGCGTGAACATGGGGAAAAGCAGCGGAACTTTGGCGATCACAGGACCAACATCATCTAGCAAGCCGACAAAATCTACTGCAAGGGTCTTCAACATGACAGTCCAGGATTCGGCAGCAGCTGGCAATGCAACTCCAGGTATTATTCGTATAACTTTTATTTTCTTATATACATGATTTTCATATATATAGTAAATTATTTTATAAAGAAATTTTGAGGGAGGAATTTGAGTTCTTTAAAAATCAAATTTCCGTTTAATCAGAAAGATAAGCTTTATGTGAAAAGTTAAAGATCAGTTCGATCAATTATGATCGAGGTCTACTTGAAATGTCTGTGTATGCTATGTACTCTTATAGGTGTAAGTTTTAAAAGGGTTATTCCGGGGACGGAATATTTATAAGGGATGGTGAATGTAACAACCCGATATTTTCTATATAAATAAATAAGAAATTTTGCGTATAATTTTTTTTTATTTTATTTTAAGGATTAGGATTTGTACAAGATTATGTGTTTATGTGGTAAATAAAAATATATTTATTACATGAATATTTACAAATAATTTTATTTTAGAATTATTGATTATTATAAAGTATATTCTTATAATAATTAATTTATAGTAGAAATGCTTTTATTAATTATTTTTCATGAAAATATAATCATATACTCCCTCCGTCCCAAATTAATTGCTCAGTTTTGACTTTTTAAAGTCAAATTGACCATTTTTAAAACTAATCTTTTTACTATTTTTGCTAAAATATAGGTGAAGAGATTATAACCAAAAGAAAGTATATACAATTTATTACTAATCCCAATTTTTAGAATTTTAGAAATATATTTATATATGCTTAATTATTAATTCTAAAAATAGTCAATTTGACTTAAAAAAGTCAAAACTGAGCAATTAATATGGGACGGAGGGAGTATTATTTAAATAATATATGAAATGATTTTTAGAATAATTATAATAATTATTTTATTATATGAGTTTAGTACAGATTATTAAGTTAATTATTTTACCTTAATTATTAATGTTAAATATGAAGAATAAATCAGATTTGGAATCCAAACCCTAATTTTGGATTATTGTCAAGGTATGAGGATAATAATATAATATTATAATTTGATTTTTTAGTGCTATAAATATGTACTGTATGTACGTATTGTTGATAATTGGTCAATTATGGTATTTAATTTCAAAACCCTAATATTAATTGGTTAAACCCTAATATTAATGAGGGAAACCCTAATTTGAAGATAAAGTGTGAGCTTAAGATTGTGATATAACTGTGTTATATGTTTTATGTCGTGTATTAAGTGATTAATTAGGTAAACCCTAATTAAAGTTCTAGAAACCCTAATTTTTAAATTAGTAACCCTAATTAGAAATTTTAAAAACCTAATTACTAATTGTAAACCCTAATTACTGAAATGATAACTCTAATTATTATTTTAGTAAATAATTATGTTAATTTGGAAACCCTAATTTATAATTTGGGGAACCCTAATAATACCAAGAAAACCCTAAATATATTTTTAAAACCCTAATTTTCAATAAAAAAACCCTAATTTTAATTATTTAGTTATAATTAAATTTTTATTAAACTCTAAATATAATTGTTCAAACCCTAGAAATTATTTGGGATACCTTAAGATTTAAAATCTATTGATTAAAACCTAGATTTAAGTGTTATGGACAAGAATACCCTTAAATTATTATATTAGTTTACTAAAATACCCTTTTTTGGATTTATTTTTATTAGATTTCTTGCAAATCTTTCCATATCTTGCAAGTCATCACCCTAAGATTATAGCACATGCCTATATATCAGCCAATACTTATCCTTATTGCCACCTTGCAAGCCTAGATACATTGAATTTAAGAAGTATATATAGATTGGAGAGAGAAAAAGTTAGTTCATTAGCTCATTTTTGCACAACACTCATCCAAGACTCTCTCTCTCTCTCTAACCTACGAAATATTGTGCTAGATCAGTAACAAAATCGAGCCCCACTAACAGCTACAACAAATCAGTGGTCTAGAAATCAAGATTTGATCATAAAGGTATAAACCCTAGCCATAATTTCTGTCCAATTTTTGGTTGTTAGATGTTATGTTTGAGTGCTAGAATATGTTGTTAGTAGTGTATTATGATGATCCGGGTTGCTAGATGTTAGATCCATAACATCTAGAGGCTCGGATTTGATGTTCTTCAAAATCTGGAAATTTTTAAAAGAGGCGTCTGACAACGAATGTCAGGTCGTGTAGATCTCTGTACGTGTTTGATTTTTGTGTTTTAAGCGTTGAATATTGTAGTCTGTTATGTAGTCTTTAATTTGGAACAAGAATCAGACTTAGATCTGGTCTAGATAGCAAAATATTCAAGGTCAAATGTGGTTGATTGGCCATGACCAGGCGCATCTGGGTAACCCAAAAACAGCCCAGAAACGGCCTGACAACATTTTTAACCGTCTTGATCTGTCAGTTTATTGGCGTTTTGTTGTTGTTGTTGTGTTATTTAAGTTGTAGTATGTAGTTTATACTATATGTTTATGCCTTAAAATATCCTAAATATAAAACTGGATGATTGCAGTGGATGGTCAAACTAGGACAGATGAGCATGGAAGCTGTTTTCTGGGTAACCTAGAAAACGCTTGACCATGTCGTCTGACATGGTTTGACCGACCTTTATATGTTTGATCTGTTGTTGTTTCAGTGATATTATGTAATAGAACTCTTCTTTGTCATGTTGGCTACACACTGCAACCTTTAAATAACTAAAACAATCACATAGATCACAAGTTGTGAAAGCCCAAATGTGAGCAGTCGAACTGTTCTTCATTTCTGGGTAACCCAGAAAATGAAGAACAACTCTGACAGCTTGTTCATAGACCTAGATCTCGCCGGTTATGTGTTGTTTGGACATGTTTGTTCTTGGATCTTGTAGTTGTGCATTTGTACTACAATATCTGACTAACAAAATTCCCAGAAACGTTACGAGCTAAGATTTACGTTTGGTCAAACCAAGCCCCTCGAAACTGTTTATGGTGTTCTGGGTTTTGGCCAAGAACATGAAGAACACCTATAGCGACGGTTATGTCGCTATAAGTGGTCTTTAGCGACAGATAATATATTATTTTCTGGAAATTAATAAATAAATAGAAAAAAATAGTTTTTAATTATTAAAAATACAAAATAAATTATTAAAAATTATTTTAAATTCTAAAAATTAGTTTTTAATTATTTTAGTATATTTCATAAATATTTAATATTTTTGGAATATTAAAAAATATTTAATTAATTTAATTATAATATTAAATAAATTAATTAAAAATGATTTTAATATTTAAAAAATCATTTAAAATTATATTATGATATAAGAAAATATTTTAAGTTATTTTTAAGGACTTTTAAACATTTGGTGATAGTTTTCATTAATAAATTAATATTAATGATAATTAAGTTATTTACTAAATGAATTAATTAAAAATAATTTTATTATATTAAAAATCATTTTAAATAATAATAAGGTATTTAAAAATATTTTAAGTTATAAATTATTACTTTTAATATTTAAAGATAAATTTCATTAATTAATTATTATTAATGATATTAAGGTTATGTAATAATTATATTATATAAATTAATTTAAAAATGATTTAATTATTATAAAAATTATTTTAAATAAAAATAAAGTGTTTAAAGATATTTTAAGTTATAAATTATAACTTTTAATATTTAAAGGATAATTTTAATAATAATTTAGTATTAATAATTATTAATTTATTATTAATGATATTAAATTTATTTAATAATTATATTAAATAGATAGTTTAAAAATGGTTTTATTAATTTAAAAATCATTTAAAAAGGATATAAATGAATTAAAAATATTTTAAGTAATGATTAATGACTTTTAATATTTTGATAAATAGTACATTAATATTTAAATATTAATGGTAATTATTTAAAAATTATTTTAAATGTTTTAAAAATCATTTAATGATAATATTAATACTTTAAAAGTATTTCAAGTTATTATAAATAACTTTGATATTTTGAAAATGATTTCATTAATAGTTTAATATTAATTAAATATTAATGATAATAGAATTGATTAATATTTAAATCATTTAATAACGATTTCGATGTTTGAAAATTCATGATGAATTATAATAAATGTTTTAAAATTATTATAAGTCATTTAAAAATAATATGACTGATACTAAGTTACAGGATAGAGTCTTAGACTCGATAAATACCCGAATAAGCTGTCGGTACACCGACACATTTCAGAAATTGATCTGGACTTAGATAATGTGATTAGATAAATGATTATTTGTGATTCAATGGTTGTTAAACCTATGTGCCAATGTGATTAGGTTATGTGCTGACTGCAATAACTAGTGTTATGATATGTTATTCTAATCAGTAAAATGATCTATTTAATGATAGAGCTTGATATAAAAGATATATCTAAGTTGTGTAAGCAGCAGACAAGGCAAGTATCTAACCTTTTGCATTTACTTTATGCAATGGACATGCGTAAGATATATATGAACTATTCTTTTTAATTTTTCAAATATTTCAACCTTTGTATATACTTATGCAATGATTCTGTATAAGTAAGATATTAAATTATAATTGTTATACAAGTTCCTTTATTATGTTATTTTTGATTAAATTATATATTCTGTTCGTTAATTTCTAAAATATGGTTATACAAGTGTCCCCACTTGGATAATCATTATATTTTATCACATGTTGATACATACTTATCGGTGTCCAATATGTATAAGTTGAATTAAAAGTCGTCTAAGCTATTTGATCCAACTAGATATATAGTTAAAGTTGTTGTTGAACAAGATAAAATTCTATCCAACTAAATTGTTTTGGTTTGGATTCAAGACTGGTATGAACATCCCAAATATGGGAAAACTTTTATGCGCCTAAGGCGGGAATGCTGGACGAAAGTATCGTCTTTTAAATGTAGTATTGATCAATACAGGGCATAACGGGCTGATCACCCCCGTGCCCGTAAGTAATGACGGTTTACAGATGAAGTTCTACTTAACCTTTTTGAAAATAGAAAATATTGTTCATAGTTTGTCAACCGATACTCATTTGTAGTAAGTACGTAGTTTCAAAAATTTGAAATCAAAATGATATGTTGTTTATTATTGGATCAACTTACTTCACAACTGTTGATTCGTTGTAGAAGTATCGTTCAAAGAAAACATTTAATTCATTCAGTTAAATGTTATTATTGTTATTACTTGCTGGGCACTCAAATGCTCATCCTTGCTTAATTTAAATGTTTTCAGCTAAGTGTGATCAGCCTGAAGGCTCTGCCAAGAACAAAGGGAAAGGGAAGGTCGTTGAATGAATGATAATGCTATCTTTTGTAATAACTAGACTTTATTAGGTTAATGATGCTATATATTAATTATCATGTAATGTAACGAAGGTTTGAAGGTTTCGTACTTGGGATTGAAAGCTCTGATAATATGTAAAATAAATTGGATAATCTATATTATTGTTATTATTATTAGTATTATTCCGCTCATAGAAATGGTATCGTGAAGCACTGAGTTTGGGTTTCAAGTATCTGAATTTGGGGGCGTCACATTTATCGGTAAAGAAATGATGTCTTTGGATTTCTGTCCTGACAAAAGGCTAGGGAAAAATCATCAATAGATCAAACATCCAATCCAAATGACTGGCCAAATAGGAAAGGCTGGATTAGGCTATGGATCCAATCATAAGAACCCGCACAAGCATCAGCTGGTTCACACATCCACCATTTTACTACCCGATCTCACAGATGTAGGATTCGTGAAACCAACAAGGAAAATCCCTGTGGATGTATTAGGTATGTTGATTCCTAAGGTTAAACCAGTCAGTTACAAGGAAATCCAGACTCTTGTTCAGGAAAATAAGGAAAGGAACGAAAGGTTCCTACAAGAAGTACAAGATCGATTTGCAAAGATGCATTTTTTGGCACATACTGACGGTCTGAACGAGGATATCCTAGATGATGACTATTCAGAAGATCAAATCTTGATCCCTCGCATAAATAGGGCTAAGGAGAACCGTTCAAAGAAAAGTATTGACACTGATGTAAATTCAGTTCTGGTCATCTTCAAAGAGGAGGACGCTATCAACCACCCCTTCATCACAGCTATCAACAAAGACCTGACCCTGGACAACTGGAGCAGTACTCCTTGCATCTGTCAAAAAGGGTAAAAGGGCAGAAAGTCCATCTGCTCTGAAGTGTAGATATTATATACTGCTTACTTTTGTTGCATAGTACTAGCAGGTACTTTTGTCATGCTTTCATTAATGCTTTATATTATTAAGCAGTTTCATATAATAAGTGAAAATATTTTGTTTTGAGGACTACAAACCTGGATTTGTTTAGCTTTGCTGATGAAATGTCAAGTCTCAGCAGTGACTACAACTTTTATGTAGAACTGGACTCTGACTTGATGAGGATTGATCAAGAGGAGTCGAATGACTATGAAGTGTCAGAGGAGATCAAAGAATGGGTCGAAGACAAACCCAAACCAAACCTTGATCAAACCACCACCGTCAATATCGGAACCTCAAAAAATCCTAAAGAAATCCAAATAGGCAATGACCTTACCCCAAACCAAAGAATCAACCTGATTGAACTCCTAACTCAATTCCAGGATGTATTTGTATGGTCACATGAAGACATGGTCGATTTATCTACTGATATTGTCATCCACCGATAGCCCATTAAAGAGGGATTCAAGCCTGTCAAACAGAAACTCAGGAGACTAAAACCTGAAAGGAGTCTAAAGGTCAAAGAAGAAGTTTTCAAGTAATTCAAAGCAGGCATTATCATGGTATCAACCTACCCTGAATAGTTGTCCAATATAGTTCTTGTGCCTAAGCCCAGAGGGAAGGTACGAGTATACATGGATTACCGGGATTTGAACAAAGCCTATCTCAAAGACGACTTCCCATTACCTTTCATCCACATATACTAATAGACAACACGACGCAATATGGCATGTACTCTTTTATCGACTGTTTCGTTGGGTATCACCAAATCATGGTTGCCGAAGAAGATAGAGAAAAAATAGCCTTCATCACCCCCTAGGGAACATTCTGTTATAAATGGTTGTCTTTCGGCCTTATCAATGCTGGTGCCATCTATCAACGAGCCATGATGGCCCTTTTATATGACATGATGCACAAGGAGATAAAGGTTTATGTGGATGATATCATCGTTAAGTCCAAAAAGGAAGATGACCACGTCGACCATGTCAAAAAGCTATTCAATCGGCTTCACAAATATAACTTGAAGCTAAATCCAGCCAAGTGTGCCTTTGGTGTCAAATTCGGCAAATTATTAGGATTCCTAGTAAGCAACAGGGGCATTGAGCTAGATCCTACTAAGATTAAAGCCATCACTGAGATGCCCATACCCCAAACAAAAAAAGAGATACGGGGATTCCTTGTGATAATCAACTTCATAAGCATATTCATCTCCCAACTCGCTACAACTTATGGGCCTATCTTCAAGCTATTGAGGAAAAATTCCTCTAGAAAATGAAATGAAGACCGTCAAAAAGCCTTTCCTCTCCATCAAGAAGCAACTGGTGGAAGCTCCTGTTTTGGTACCACTAAGAGACAAAGTTCCCTTGTTCATGTACATATTAGTCAATGCCAATGCTATGGGATGTATGCTAGGATAGAAAGATGATAGAGGCAAGGAAAGAGCTATCTATTACCTCAGCAAGAGATTCAGTAGCGCTGGACATAAGTACACCTTGATTGAAAAGACCTATTGTGCTTTAGTGTGGGCCGCTATGAGGTTACAACAATATGTCCATGGTCACACAACTTATCTCATATCCCGCATAGATCCTCTAAAATATAATTTCAGCAGGCCCATGTTAAATTGCTGATTGTCCAAATGGCAATTAATCCTCCTGCAATTCGACATCATCTACATGACCCAAAAGTCCATCAAAGGTCAAGTAATTACAGATCAGTTGGCCGAAGCACCATCAGGGAATTTCGAACCCTTGGAAACTTATTTCCTGGATGATGGAATAATGACAATTCAACAAAACCCTCGAAGAGATACCGACCACTTCTAGAAATTATACTTCGACGGGGATGTAAATATGGAAGGTGCAAGAGCAGGAGTAGTTCTTGTATCTATCACGGGAGAACAGTATCCCATGTCCATCGAACTGCAGTTTGTCAACACCAACAACACAGCTGAGTATGAAGACTGTATAATGGGATTGAAACTGGCTCAATCAATAGGTATCCAACGGTTAACAGTTTTTGGAGATTCCAAGTTGGTCATCAAGCAAACCACCAGGGCATATCACACCAATGACTTGCATTTATTGCCCTACCATCGGTAAGTCATCAAGATAGCTATGGAGTTCAAAGAAATAGCCTTTATCCACATACCTCGAAACAGAAATGATTTCGTGGATGC
Organism: Panax notoginseng; assembly: GCA_016801055.1. Taxonomy (NCBI): domain Eukaryota; kingdom Viridiplantae; phylum Streptophyta; class Magnoliopsida; order Apiales; family Araliaceae; genus Panax; species Panax notoginseng. Next base: position 161,061,867 of record CM029017.1, on the reverse strand, counting down.
ATTAGCAACACTAGCTTCATTGATCCACGTATCAAATAGGAAAAAAACTCCGGATATTAAATTTGCAAGCCAGAAGGCACCAACCTATGGAAATTATATTGGAGAAGTATTAGATGAACTGCCTCCCATCAAAAAGTCTTGGTATCAAGATATAAAAGAATATCTTCGAGATAGATCTACGATCGATGGGGCAAGTCAAGCTGAAAGAAAGCGAATCCACAAAATGGCTATGAAATTCTATCTAAGCGGAGATGCACTCTACAAAAGATATACTGGAATAGGCTTACTGAGATGCCTAGACACTGATCAAGCCCAAAGGTTTATGGATGAAGTCCACGGTGGAGTCTGTGGTCCTCACATGAGCTGTCTTTTACTTGCCAAGAAAATATTAAGAACATGGCATTATTAGATATCTCTCAAAGCTGACTGTGACGATCATGTCAAGAGATGTTATCAATGCCAAATCTATAGAAATGCCATCCACGCTCCTCCAAATGAACTGCATAATATGAGTTCACCATGACCATTTTCCATGTGGGGGATCGATGTGATCGGGCCAATCGAGCCCAAAGCCAACAATGGTCATCGGTTTATCTTCACCATGATCAACTACTTCACCAAATGGGTTGAAATTGTTTCCTTTCCCAAGGTCACTAAGGAGGTAATCATTGGTTCATCAGAAATAATGTAATTTGTCGATATGGACAATTGAAGGTGATCATATCAGACAATGCTAAGAATCTGAACAACTAGATAATGAAGGAATTATGCAGTAAATTCCACATCAAGCATCTTAATTCCATCATTTATCGTCCCAAGATGAATGGTGATGTTGAAGAGGCGAACAAGAACATTAAAAAGATCATGGAAAAGATGTCAGCCAATAAGAAAGGGTGGCCTGACTTATTACCTCTGACTCTGTTAGCCTACAGAACGTCAATGGGCATTTCCACTAAGGCTAACCCCCTACTCATTGGTTTATTGGATGGAAGCAGTACTTCCCATAGAAGTGGAAATGAAATCATTAAGAGCGTTGATAAATGCTCAGATAGAAGAAGACCAATGAATGCAAGAGCGGTACCACCAACTATCTCTGATAGACGAGAAAATGGCGGCGACCATCTTTTATGGTCAGTTATACCAACAAAGGATTGCTCGGTCCTAAAAGAAGAAAGTCCGGGTTAGGAAATTCAAAGAAAATGACTTGGTGCTGAAGAAGATCCTCATCAATCAAGATGAAGCCAAAGGAAAATTCTCCCCAAACTGGGAAGACCCTTTCATTGTCAAAGAAGTGTTGACGGGAAGATCCCTCAAACTGCAAGAAATGCATGGGAAAGAATTCCCTCAGCTCATCAATTCAGACACCGTGAAAAGATAATATGTTTGAATTACCTGTAAACCAACATCATGGTCCTGTGAGAAAAAAAAGAAGAAAAAAATCAATCAAAGCGATTCAGGTTTTCACTATACATCCTGAACTACGAATGATCAGATCTCCCAAATCCACAGGAGTACGTAGGAAGCCATTTATGGTGTGGTCAAACCAAATAAAAAATCCAAAAACCCCTCAAACCAAGCTCAACCCCAAATAAACACTTTTTAACCATTCAGGCCAAACCTGAACTACGGAAAACCTGATCTCCTCTCTACAGGAGTACGCAGACAGCCATCCGGGGTGCGGTCTAACCTTCAAAAGAAAAAGCCAAATACCTTTCCTTCGCTCAAAAACCCTAGGAAATACCAGTCTCAAGACACCAAATCCCAAGAAGCCTCCATAATCAACGAGCCATTCTGAGAGACCCTCTGACATCTCAATGTCAGTCCATCAAGAAGGAGCTTGTGATACATCAAGACAACAAGTCACAAAGAAAATGGCTATCATCAAGCAAAGGTCAAAACATATGCAATAGGGAAGTGAATCAAAATATATTTCCTTGTCATATAATAATGTTTAATATATACAATGTATCATGTACATGACAAAAATGGCTAACCTAGTCTATGCAGGAAAATGAAAGCTAGTCTATAAACCCGCGGTCAAACGGGTTAGCAAATTAAACATCACATCCCTCTCTAAAGATGGAGGTGCATCTCTAAGCTCCTGGCCTGCAGTCTCAATACGAGCTAAAATATATGTGGCATCCTACAGAGTATGCCTATGATCATCCATAAATGCACTCACATCTACGACAATGTCCTCCACATAAGATCTGAGAGCAGTGCTATCAGCTACAGCAGCATCCCTGGTAGCTCGAGCCTCATCTCTCTCAACAAAAGCGGCATCCCGGCCAGATAGGGTCGTCAACCTCAATACCCTTGCTTGATCCCTCTCAAAGTTCAAAAGCTGTATCATCTCCTCTAAAGACTCTACAGAAGGTGGAGCAACATCAGTTGAAGAGCTAGGAATGTCACTGACCAAAGATGTTGTTAAACCAGTAAATAGCTCATCCTCTATGGGAGAAACAGGATCCTCCATAGGCTCCTTCTAATCCGAATCAGTGCTAGGCTCTGAATAAACAACCATGTATGATGCAATGTTTTCCTCTAGCCACGCAGAATACTCCGAGGAATGACCTGGATGACTCGATGAAAAATCTTCCCTCTCCCGATAGGTCCAGTAATCATAAACTCTGGCTAGGTCATCCTTTAACAAAGATGAGGCCGGTGACCGATGACTTGCAGCTCCATCAAAAGCATGGACATTCTGATACTGGTTAAACTGTCCCATGACAGCCAAAGGATGATATGTAGTCACTCCTCTCAGGCCAGCCAAGGGCAAGAAGTCCATAACCACTGCATGAGTGATAACGTTGTAAGGGGAACTGAACCCTTAGTAAGGCAAGATGGCAAAAGGATCCTCAATCACGGTCAGAAAGGTAAACCAAGATGTTACATTTACAATATCAGCTGGTTGAAAAGAATAAGACGCAAATATCTCATGTGTAAAGCAGTACCCGTGATGTCTGAAAATGCCTATCAGTCTCAGATGCATCATAAACCAAATGTATAACAATACAACACTGCCTCTGAAGAACTCAGTAGGATGGGTATGACAGAATGTGGCCGACATCAAAGTCTCTTCTAAGATCATAGGAAGGATGGTACGACTGTGACGCCCCCAAAATAGACATACATCACCCATCTTGAGTCGCCAAATATATGGTACAAAATTCAAATATAACTTCATTATACAACAGTCGTGTAAAATACGATAAAACATAATTTAAGAGTTTTAATAAGAATATTGTCATCTAGACAATATCCACACTCAATGGAGTCCTCATTACATTTATTGTCACACTTTTTATAGAAGAGTGAGCACTACTAAAATAACCATCTAGATCGTCAATCCGTTCCCCGACTCGTCCCAGCTATATTCTCATTTCCTGAAGAGAACAGTGAAAGAAAGGGTGAGCTCAATTAGCCTAGTAAGAAATATTATGACTAAGATAATGCAGAATAAATTATCCTTAGCCTTCAACAGTATAACAACTGATAGAATATAATAGACAACAAGTTTTAGATCAACAATTGCAGCGGAATAAGCAATCCATTAGAAGAGTCAAGTAGGGCATAAAATCTACTATCTTCTATGATTTAAAAAGTTTTTCATCAACTTTATCGCTGAGACTCGGCTTAATAAATAAAATCGAATCATCCCTGCATCACGGCCAAGGATATTCATGTAATCATCAATGGTCATGATTATACCGAATAATCCCTGGTCATAATCATACCAACAACTGTCCATCAATGAACTACAGGCCAATGAGGACTTTCACCACATTATTCGTCACATTACGGTCATGATTATACCGAATAATCCCTGGTCATAATCATACCAAGTCCATCTATGCACGTAAGCCAGAGATGACTTTCATCACAATATAAGCATGAGGATGATGACAATGACATAATAATTCAATAAAATAAGTTCAAGATAAATTTTAAAGATTTATAATTTAATTTATCCAGAAATCAATAACGTCCAAATTGTTAACATGATATTGCTTTGTGTAGTAAAATTCAAGAATGCTCAGAAGAATATTTCTATGAAAAGATACTGGATGAAGCGCAAATATCCAGGATATTCTACTAATTTCATGGAGTATAGAAGCCAAAATTTTAACCAACTGAGTATAATAGAATATATGAAACTGCAAATAGAATTTTTTTACCCGCCATGCGGTAATCCACGTAGATAGATCATTTCCACAATTTAATAAAGAATAAATACGAAGGATCATTCACCATGCATGCGGTAGTCCATATAGACAGGTTATTTCAACAGAATAATAAAGAATGGAATAACAGAAGAATTCACCATGCATGCAGTAGCCCGCGTAGACAGGTTATTCCAACAGAATAATAAAGAATGGAATAACAAAAGAATTCACCAGGCATGCGATAGACAACACAGGCAGGTTATTCCAATAGAATAATAAAGAATGGAATAACAGAAGAATTCACCAAGCATGCGATAGACCGCACAGACAGGTTATTCCAACAGAATAATAAAGAATGGAATAACAACCCTTACGAGTATTGAAAGAAAATAACTCTCTTCATGAATACGAAAGAAATAATACCCCTTACGACTGTTGAACGAAAATAATATTCCTACGAATATTGAACGAAAATAATATTCATACGAATACGAAAAATAATATCTCTTTAGAATATGAAATAAATAATACCCCTTATCTTAGAAGAAACTGGATACTGGAATAGTGAGGTAGCAGACTTCTCTTCTTCTTTCTCTCTATAATTTTTCTCTATAATAATTGCTCTATAGCTTTAGTGAATTGGTGAGAAATGAAGGAAGAATGAGCTTCTATTTATAGGAAAATATAGTTTCGATAATTACACATTTTGGGGCTAGAAATATTACAGTATAATACCTTCCTCTTTTTCTTCTTTTTTAATTTAGTCCTGTAAGTATTATCAAACTTGCACCACCTCCCCTAATAGTAAATAATGTGAATTAATAGTTCATTCATGTGACTTAATAGTATAATCATGTAAAAAAACTAATTACAGTATAGTACCTTCATCTATACCTCCATTCTTAATTTAGTTATGCAAGTATTATCAATCTTGCACCAACTCCCCTAATAGTAAATTATGTGAATTAATAGTACACGCATGTGAACACATAGTTATATGTATGTGTATTAATAGCAATTAATTGCTTATTAATTTATCCGGTGAATTACCTGATTGGTCAATATAACCTCCATACATTAATTATTATCGAAATAAATGTCAATTTCCACTAACACTAATAATTCTCACATAATGAAACTATCAATTTCATCTTTAATCAACACGAAATTATTCATCATTAATGTTATAACTCACAATATTTAACAACCAGGTCGTTCCTAGGAAAGAGGGGGCTTCCCGATAAGGATTTCTCCTTCTTGGCGCGCAATTAGTTGACCAAACCTCTCATTGACAGAACTTCTAGACATTGTCAATATTGTAAATAATAATATGAATAACTTTATCGTCTCAATTATTGATTTAATAATATAAAATATTATGCAGATGATACTGTGACAATAATTGAATCAATAATATGATAGATACTATGCAGTAATTACTGTAGCAATAATTGAGTATAACTGAGTGACTTCTCACGTAAGCATCAATAATCAATACTGTAACATTCCAAAAATTTAAAGCGTAATATTAAATATTTATTGAATTATATAAGTATTTAATGGATATGTTTATTGTTGAATAAATAATTATTCAATTTGATCTGATTTGATTTAGTTAATTATTTGTTAAGTAAATAATTCAGGAGTTAAGAAAATTAATTGTTATGAGATAATATTCTAATTTAATTTAATAGTTAAGTTAGAGAGTTTATACTAATTAAATGAATTATTATATTTTAAATTAAATTTGTAGTTAAAATGAAGTGTTAGTTGATTAAATAAAGTTATAATTATAAAAGAAATTATAATTATGTGGTATTGATTTATGTGTTAAAGTAATTTAATAAATTAGTATTAGAATTAATTAAATTGATTATTAAAATTTAATTAAATAAAAGGGTGACAAATAACCTTAATATAAAGAAGTTATTGAAATAAATTAAAGGAGTTTAATTTAGTTTTGGCCAAACAAGTCTTAATGCATATTAAATCTTTAATCTAATGGTGTTTTACCAAACAAGGTGTAAGAGTTAATGGGTTATTTTTTAGTTAGCTAGCCAAACAAGCCTTATGACTTTTGATTTTCAAATAATTTATAACTGATGTCAGTTAAAATTTTATACTTAATACCTATATTATTATTATTATACGTTATATCTTTTTGGTTAGTACGTAAGTTAGAAAAGAGTTAGGAGAAAGACTCAGAAGAAGAAATAGGAGGAGAAGAAGAATAATATAGAGAAAAATTGAGAGAATCCTAGAGAAAAATTGGGGAAAAGAAGTTTTGCTGAACAAAGGAAGAAAGTTATCATCTTCTAGCATACAAGGTATCATCTAAACCCTTTTTAAAATTCTTTAAAGTTTAGTTGTCTTTTTCTTCCAAAATTCTATGTAAAAGCTTTGTGAAGGATAAATTGTGTGTGGTTTATGGTTTTGTATGATAAATTATTTGTTATAAAACTATTTTTCATAAGTTATATATGTGAATAGTCAATTAATTCATGTATGTTTTTACTTTGTGAAGAAAACCATATTACAGTAAGTTTATATGAATATCTATGAATATGACTTAGTTTAAAGTAAAATTAAGGTCTAATTAGTTGTTTAATTTATAAATTAACTATTGAATTTGAAAGAAGATGAATAAACATAAGCATAGTATGTTGAATTAACTGTATTAGTTGAAAACAAAATCATAGTGATGATTTTTCACTGAAACTTTCAAAAAGTGAAGCTTTAGCAAAAATAGTAAAAATTAATGGTTGTAATTTGGATGTTTATATTGTTTAGATGGCTAGAAATGCGTTAGAAAATATTAGATTATGTTTCTGTAAACCTATTACATATTGGGTAGGTTGGTATGGTTGTTAGAAAGGAGCTTGGACGCCTAATTTGGCTTTTCGTAGTGTTCTAGAGCTGAAATCCCGAAGTCATAGTAGAGACCCCCGCCTCGGCGGGCCCCCTAGTGTAAAAACCACCCCCCCCGGCGGGGGGGGGGTACTCTGTCAAGACAAAATTTTGGAAAAAAAAACTGACCGGATATAGTTTATTAAAATGAGCATAACGTTTTCATACGAACTCCGATTAATACGATTCAAGATGATTCGGAACGAGGACGAATAGGCCTATAACTTTTATTCTTTAAGTGTTTCAATTTGAAATCGTTATAAAGGGTCAAAATGACTATCTTTAGGACTATTGTGTATTTAGAGGCCATCGGAGGGCGTCGGGATGCGCGGATGCAAGTGCAATCCTTTATGTATTAGTATAACCTAATGGTAACATGTTGGACATGTAATAGGATGTTGTATCAAGTTGTTAATGTGTATTTAGTGTAATGACTTGATCACTTAAGTAGTTATAATAAAGCTAAATAGTGATGTTCATGAAAAGATGTGATGTTGTTAGTGAGCTATATGAAACTAATATTAGTGTAACTAATGTGTATTGTCAATACATATGGTATATGTAGGACTTGTGGTGAACGTGAATAGTGATTATTTAACCTACGCACGAGGCAAGTTCTCTAACTCTACTTTTATAATTGTGCAAGTATCTAAACTCTCTTTGAACAAGTTCTCTAACTCTACTTTTATAATTATGCAAGTATCTAAACTCTCTTTGAGCAAGTTCTTCTAACCCTAAAAACTTCGTTGTGCAAGTTTATTTTCGTTGTGCAAGTTTACTTACCTTATCTTGATTATATTGATTAAGTTATTCTTGTTGTTAACTTGTTTCGTTGAACAAGTTATTATTTCTAGTTCGATTACAATTATGCAAGTCTTCCTAACTCAACACTTTCGTTGAGCTAGTTCTATTGTTATGTTGTGCATGTTTTTCTAAACCTAAACTTGTTATTGTCAACATGCAAGTATCTTTATTCTGATGAACAAGTTTACCGTTCAAGTCATTACTTATTATGCATGTTTAATATTCAATTCTAAGATTTAACCTTAGCTTAATGTTGTTCAAAGCAAGGGAAGGTTTATTATTCAATTTTTATTATGATTGGGTAGTTAGATGTGAATGTTTTGATTAAGTGATCACCAAATCTTGAGGTAATGAAGTACCGGGATTTGGGGGTGTCACAAGTTGGTATCAAAGCCTTAGGTTATGAACCTTAGGTGGGGAAAAGCCTTAGGAAGTAACCTTTGAAAAGATAGTGGTGATTAACTCTTATCAAGTTTTAAGGAAGAAGTAATAAAACACTTATGTGCTTATGTGTTTATAACTTATGTGCTCGTGAGTGTCGAGTAGTAATGATTAATAATTAAAACTTAAAATTTTTGTTGTCAGGATGACTAATGTCGGAGAATCCAGTCAGGCTATGGAGGAGGGACCTCAGATGCCTATAGAGGAGGAGCCTCGCGACATTCAGGTTGTTTGGGAACAACTACTGCCACGGGAGTCAGCCCCGTTGGTCACAGTAGTTGAAGATGAGGATGATGACGTGGAGACGGATGAGGAGGATCCCGTTGAGTTTCCACAGGAGGATGAGGATGACGAGGACGAGGAGGAAGAGACTCCATTAACCTCGATGGCTTCTCGTATGTACGATGAAGTCTACGACTGTAACGTGGAACTTCAGGATACAGTTTAGGAGTTGCAGGAGATAGTAGCTGAACAGCAGACCGCAATGACAAAAAGACGACGAGATCCAGGATCGTGAAGAACGACTGACAAATGTCGAGGAGAAACTAGTACAGACTGAAGGAGAAAAAGAACAACTGATCGAAGTGGTCGCTGAACTGAAGAACAAGCTGAGAGAAGAAGCTACTAAGAGGGCAAGAGCTAAAGATGCCTACGAGAAAGTTTTTCAACGAACCAGAATAGCAGCAAGAGACGCGCAGGAAAAGAGGATGAAGATGGAAGAGATGGATAAAGTATTTAACACCACGATTAATCGAGCTCAAGATCGGGTCATGGGATATCCTATTCCGTTCGAGACGCTGCCATCATACGTATTAGATCGCAGAACAATGTTTCGGATCATGGAGGAGGAACGTAGTAAGGCTAAGTGGTATCTTAATAGAACATCGTAGTTGTTATGCGATAAATAAAATGATAAATAAATTTGTAAATCCCAAGTATTATGAAACCTATGAGATATGATAATAATGTTGTCCTGATACTTTTGTAGTTCGGGAAGATTATGTAAATAGCAGTGATGCTATTGTTTATATTTTTAAAGAGATTATGAATAAATAAAAGTTATTACTTTATTCAAAGTGTTATGTGTTATGTGGTTATTTCTTTTTGGAGGTAAGTTAAGTAGAAATTTCTTAAAAGAATTGAATAATAATCTAATGAATGTATTTTTAACAGAAAATGCCTCCCAGACGTCAACCACCACGACAGAGAACCACTGAAGGAACCAATAACGACAATGTTAATGGTAACCCCGTTGAACAACTAGTGACACTACTAACAGGAGCGTTGCAGAATCAACCACAGAACCAAGGAACAACGCTTAAGGACTTCAAAGCGGTTGGACCACCTGAATTTCATTGGTCCATGAATTCAGTCGAGGCACAGACCTGGATTATGGAGATAGAAAAGGTGTTCGATATTGCTAGGGTAGGGGATGACCAAAAGACTGCTTTTACAACATTCATGTTGAAAGCAGAGGCTAGTTATTGGTGGCAAGCCAATAAAACTCGAGAAGGACCAGGGATGATGACCTGGGATAGGTTTAAGGAGATATTCTTCGAGACCTATTTCCCAGAAAGTTCAAAGAGTCAACTGGAGGTTCAGTTTTTAGAACTAAAGCAGGGAACGATGACGGTGTCTGAGTATGCCGCTAAATTCAACGAGTTGGCGAGGTTTGCGCCATATCAAGTCAACACGGACGAACACAAGGCGAAGAGGTTTGAACAGGGACTGAAGCCCTGGTTGTACGGTGGGGTCTCCCTGTTCCAGTTGAATACTTTCGCCGCAGTGATGGAGAAGGCAATACTCACTGAAGGTGGAGGCGAGGCAGTGACAAAATTCAATCAGGAACAGAAAAAGAAGAAGAATGAAATGGAGATCAAGAATGAAGGTGGTAGTAGTGGAAACGACAACAACAATTTGAAGAGGAAGTGGAATGAGAACGTGGGTGTTAGAAACCATCAGGGTAACTAGCAAAATAAGAAGTTTGAAGCATGTGTTACATGTGGGAAGTTTCACAAGGGTGTGTGCTTGATGGGAAAACGTGTATGCTTCAATTGTGGCAAGGAGGGTCACATCGCCCCAAATTGCACTCAACCTAAGAAGAACGTTTACTTCACGCGCGGATCCAAAATTCACTTTGCTCTCGAATGCCCTAAGAAGAAGACTGGAGAGACAACCAGAAGCAATGGAGGTAGCAGTGGAGGTACATGGGCCATTGCTGGACCAACAACATCAAACAAACCCACAACTAGAACCTTCAACATGGCTGTGCAAGATGTTGTGCAATCAAAAGATGTGGCATTGGGTATTATCCCAATCAATGATATAAATGCTTATGTATTATTTGATTCGGGTACTACTTGCTCGTTTAGCTTTGATGAATTTGCTAAGAGGTTAGAATTGCCTAGAGAAGAACTGAATTTCCCTTTGAACATAGAAATTGCGAATAAGGAGGTAATCCCTGTTAGATTTGTATACAAGAATTGTAGGGTGAACATTAAGGGGAATATCATGATGGTAGATTTAAATCCAATTATACTTGGAGAATTTGATTATATTTTGGGAATGGATTGGCTGTTCAAATATGGAGCGATAATTAATTGCCAAAAGAAGTGTGTAAACCTTATGACCCCGTCAAAGGTAGTATTTTATGGTAGTAAGTCGCCTAGACAAATAAAATATTTGATTATTATGGAGGCCAAGAAATTGTTGAGTCAAGGTTGTGTGGGCTATTTATCTTACATAGTCGATACTCAGAAGAAGGGTGTGAAACTGGAAGAGATACCAGTAGTGAGGGAATTTGAGGATGTGTTTCTAGAGAATTTGCCAGGACTTCCGTTTGACAGAGAAATTGAGTTCGTGATCGACTTAGCGCCAGGAACTACACCGATATCAAAGGCCCCGTATAGAATGGCTCCGGTAGAGATGAAGGAACTAATGGTGCAATTGCAAGAGTGCTAGACAAGAAGTATATTCAACCAAGCGTATCACCGTGGGGAGCGCCAGTTTTATTCGTGAAGAAGAAGGATGGATCAATGCGTCTCTGCATTGATTATAGAGAATTAAACAAAGTCACTATTAAGAATAAATACTCATTGCCAAGAATAGATGACTTGTTTGATCAGTTGAAGGCTGCTAAATACTTCTCGAAGATAGATTTGAGGAGTGGGTATCACCAATTGAAGGTAAGGAAGGAGGATATACCTCGAACGTCATTCAGAACTCGGTATGGACATTATGAGTTTCTGGTGATGTCTTTTGGTTTAACCAATGCCCCTACTGCATTCATGGATTTGATGAACAGGGTGTTTAAACCATTCTTGGACAAGTTTGTTGTGGTATTTATCGACGACATTCTGGTGTATTCCAAAACACAAGAAGAACACGTGGAACAGTTACGTTTGACGTTAGAGACACTAAGAAAGGAAAAGTTGTACGCGAAATTTTCTATGTGTGAATTTTGGCTCGATCGTGTACAAATTTTGGGTCATGTGATTGACAAGGATGGAATTTCAGTGGATCCATCGAAAGTGGAAGCTGTAATCAATTGGGAATAACCAAGGACACCTTTGGAGGTGAGGAGTTTCTTGGGACTGGCGGGTTATTACAGACGATTCATTCAAGATTTTTCTAAGATAGCCACTCCGTTAACAAATTTGACAAGGAAGGCTATAAAATTTGTTTGGACGGAGAAATGTGAAGAAAGTTTCCAGGACTTGAAGAAGAAATTAAGCATGGCACCTGTGTTGTCATTACCAGATAGTACAGGTAACTTTGTGGTGTATAGTGATGCCTCACATAAAGGGTTGGGTTGTGTTCTTATGCAGAATGACAAAGTTATTGCCTATGTATCAAGACAACTAAAGGATTGTGAGAAAGGGTATCCGACTCATGATTTAGAATTGGCTGCAGTAGTATTTGCTCTGAAGATATGGAGACACTATCTCTATGGAGAGAAATGTGAAATCTACACAGATCATAAGAGTCAGAAGTATATTTTGACTCAGAAGGACCTGAACATGCATCAAAGAAGATGGATGGAATTGATAAAGGATTACAATTGTGAGATCTTTTATCATCCGGGCAAAGCGAATGTGGTTGCAGATGCTTTGAGCAGGAAAGGTCGGGAAAAATTGATGCTGATAACCACTCAGGAGGAGCTTATATCAGCAATGGCAAAGTAAGAGTTGGAAATAAAATTTCCAAAGGAATCCGATGAACGACTATTCTAGATAGAAGCTGGTCCAACTTTAGTGGACAAAGTGAAGAACGCTCAACTACAAGATGAAGAATGTGGGAAAATAAAAGATAATCTGGTTGACGGTAGTGATACGAAATACAAGATCGATACCGAAGGACTACTACGGTTTGAGGGAAGAATCTGGGTTCCTGCAGTACCAGATATTAGAGAAGAAATCATGACCGAAGCACACAACACAAGATATTCGATTCAACTAGGAAGTACGAAGATGTATCAGGATTTACGACGACATTTTTGGTGGCCGAACATGAAAAGAGATGTCGCAGAATGTGTCGCTAGATGCTTGACATGTCAAAGAGTCAAAGCCGAGCATCAAAGATCGAGCGGATTACTTCAACCATTAGAAATACCAGAATGGAAGTGGGAACACATCACAATAGATTTTGTGGTGGGTCTTCCAACTACTCAGAGAGGATGCAATGCGATTTGGGTGATAGTGGACAGATTGACAAAATCAGCACACTTTTTACCAATAAAGATTAGGTTCAATCTTGATCAGTTGGCAAGGTTGTACATTAAAGAGATCGATTCGAGGCATGGAGTGCCAGTGTCAATTATGTCAGATAGAGATCTGCGGTTCACGTCAAACTTTTGGAAGAGGCTACAAGAATGTATGGGAACAAAGTTACGAATGAGTACGGCTTATCATCCACAAACAGATGGCCAAAGTGAAAGAACAATCCAGACATTGGAAGATATGTTGAGAGCATGCATCATGGATTTCAAAGGAAGCTGGGAAGAACATTTACCGTTGGTGGAATTCGCTTGCAACAACAGTTACCATGCAAGCATCAGCATGCCGCCTTACGAAGCATTATACGGCAAAAAGTGTAGAACTCCACTGTACTGGGATGAAGTCGGTGAACGCTAGTTGTTAGGACCAGAACTGGTACAACAAACTGCTGAGGTTGTCAAACTCATCAGGACAAGATTGGTAGCAGCCCAAGACAGACAGAAAAAGTATGCTGATCAACACAGACAAGATCGTGCATTCGACGTAGGAAATTATGTATTCCTAAAAGTTTCTCCTTGGAAGGGAAAAATTCATTTCGGTAAGAAGGAAAAGTTAAGCCTGAGGTTTATTAGACCCTTCGAAGTGCTGCGAAGAGTTGGAGAAGTGGCTTACGAGGTAGCTCTACCTCTAGAGTTGGAAAACGTTCACATTATTTTTCACATTTCGGTGTTACGACCGTATAAACCTGATTACAAGCACGTGATCGAGTACGAACTGTTGCAGTTTGACAAAGACTTGTCCTATGAAGAGATTCCTATCCAGATAGTTGACAGGAAAGAACAGGTGCTCAGGAATAAAGTTATACCTTCCGTGAAGGTGATATGGAGGAACCACAATGCTGAAGAAGTTACGTGGGAACTCGAAAAAAAAATGATGAAAGATTACCCTGAGTTATTTGTTTAATCTGTATCTTCGATTCTAGGAACAGAATCTTTGTAATTAGGGAATAATGTAACGAATGATTTATTTGAGTTGTGATTCTGGGGACAGAATCCTTGTAAGGAGGGAATGATGTAACATTCCAGAAATTTAAAGTGTAATATTAAATATTTATTGAATTATATAAGTATTTAATGGATATATTTATTGTTGAATAAATAATTGTTCAATTTGATTTGATTTGATTTAGTTAATTATTTGTTAAGTAAATAATTCAGGAGTTAAGAAAATTAATTGTTATGAGATAATATTCTAATTTAATTTAATAGTTAAGTTAGAGAGTTTATAATAATTAAATGAATTATATTTTGAATTGAATTTGTAGTTAAAATGAAGTGTTAGTTGATTAAATAAAGTTATAATTATAAAAGAAATTATAATTATGTGGTATTAATTTAGGTGTTAACGTAATTTAATAAATTAGTATTAGAATTAATTAAATTGATTATTAAAATTTAATTAAGTAAAAGGGTGACAAATAACCTTAATATAAAGGAGTTATTAAAATAAATTAAAGGAGTTTAATTTAGTTTTGGCCAAACAAGCCTTAATGCATATTAAGTCTTTAATCTAATGGTGTTTTACCAAACAAGGTATAGAAATTAATTAATTTATTTTAATTAGGTTTACCAACAAGGTGTAAGAGTTAATGGGTTATTTTTTAGTTAGCTAGCCAAACAAGCCTAATGGTTTTTGATTTTCAAATAATTTATAACTGATGTCAGTTAAAATTTTATACTTAATATCTATATTATTATTATTATTATACGTTATATCTTTTTGGTTAGTACGTAAGTTAGAAAAGAGTTAGGAGAAAGACTCAGAAGAAGAAATAGGAGGAGAAGAAGAAGAAGAAGAAGAATACAGAGAAAAATTGAGAGAATCCTAGAGAAAAATTGGGAAGAAGAAGTTTTGTTGAACAAAGGAAGAAAGTTATCATCTTCTAGCATACAAGGTATCATCTAAACCCTTTTTAAAATTCTTTAAAGTTTAGTTGTCTTCTTCTTCCAAAATTCTATGTTAAAGCTTTGTGAAGGATAAATTGTGTGTGGTTTATGGTTTTGTATGATAAATTGTTTGCTATAAAACTATTTTTCATAAGTTATATATGTGAATAGTCAATTAATTCATGTATATTTTTACTTTGTGAAGAAAACCATATTACAGTGAATTTATATGAATATCTATGAATATGGCTTAGTTTAAAGTAAAATTAAGGTCTAATTAGTTGTTTAATTTATAAATTGACTATTGAATTTGAAAGAGGATGAATAAACATAAGCATAGTATGTTGAATTAACTGTTTTGATTGAAAACAAAATCATAGTGATGATTTTTCACAGAAACTTTCAAAAAGTGAAGCTTTAGCAAAAAAAGTGAAAATTAATGGTTGTAATTTGGATGTTTATGTTGTTTAGATGGCTAGAAATGCGTTAGAAAATATTAGATTATGTTTTTGTAAACCTATTACACATTGGGTAGGTTGGTATGGTTGTTAGAAAGGAGCTTGGATGTAAGACCCCAAATTATTAATAAATGAAATTTAAATTCCCTCTATTTATTATTTTGAAATAGTAAGTGTTAAATTGATTAATGAGGTTAGTTATGGGTAAAATGCGTAAATATTTTAAATAAGCAAGTGGTTATAAAATATTCATTGTTGTCGGGGAATATTCGTTTGGTCGTGGAATATTCTTCCTGTCGGGGAATATTCGTACGACGGCGCAGTCTTTTGTGGGCCCCATAACGGAAAGCGATTGGATGAAGAAAACGACAAGTATATGTTTTTTATTAATAACGGCGTAGTTGTTACCGTTAATACTGTTGGAATACCCAGTGGTTAAAACACAGTAATACGCGTTGTTACACAGTAGCACACTGTATTGCACCAATTATTGATTCTTACGTAAGAAGGCACTACTCAATAATGGTTACAGTAATTAATGTTCAGTATTTTATTTTATTGATTCAATAATTGCTGCGTTGATATTTTATATTACTATTGTTTCAATAATTGTCACTACACAGTATTTCCCATTATCAGATCAATAATTCATATTATTTGAATAATATTATTAGATAACATTATTGGCAATGTCTAGAAAGTTCTGTCTAAGGAGAGGTTTGGTCATCTAATTGCGCGCCAGTAAGGAGAAATCCTTATTGGAAAGCCCCCTCTTTCCTGGGAACGGCCTGGTTGTCATAAATGTGATTCTGTAATATTATTTGTAAATAATTAATTATTGATTCATATGATAAGGAAATATTTATTTTTGTGGATATAAATGAGGGATATATTTTTGTGGTTAAAAATGAAGGAGTTAATGTTGAGGTTTTTATCAGTATTTTTGTCGGAATGGAGGTATTAAAAATCAGGGTTTTTGAGATATTTTGCGGGGGTTATAATTTTTAATCCGACCGTTGGATCGTGGTAATTTTTGGATATGTTATACATATATAAGTTGAGTATATGTCCACAAATTTTGAACCGTTAAAAATGAACGTATGATTTATTATGAATTTTACGAGATGACTGGTTCAGAAATTGTTGAATTTTCGAAGTTAATCATTTTGGTAGAAAATTCTAGAATTGGTGGGCCCCACTCTTGGTTGGTGAAGAAATGTGCTGAGATTTTTATTCAAATGTGGTGGGTGGGAATAGTAGCAGGTAAAGCCATCAGGTTGCAGGTTAAGTCTGCTTCGGCGTGCTAACATTTTCCTATAAATAGAGGGCTAAGTTAGAATTGAAAATCACACCAGAAACAAGTTTTCTCTCTTTCTCTCTCTAGATTATTGAGTGTATTTTGTTAGTATTTAGATACTTTGAGAGTTTCTATTCATCAGAGCAAGTGTCTTTCAGCCTTATACCGGTATTCCGACCAGAAGTACTGTCTGTACGAGGTAAGGGATGTTATTTTATTCAAAAATGATATTATTTCTTCAATATCATTATGCCGAAATATTGGTTGGAAATTTTTATCAAATTTGGAACTTTTCACGTCGGGGTTACTATTCATGAGTTACTATTCACGAGTTACTATTCACCGAAAAATAAAATTTTCTTCTTTTCGTCCAAAATATCTATTCTGGGTACTAGCTTTGATTGTATCCATGTTTTGATCATTCTTGAATTCTACTTCACTATGAATAATTATAAGGTATTTTTGGACATGGATAAATCGAAATACGAATCCTTAATATTTGTTATTTTGTTTCACTGGATTAGTTTTCTTTAATATATTTTTCATCATCCTCAGTCCTAAATGATGATATTACTGAATATCTTTGGCCGTAGTGCAAAGATGAATGATTAACTGATGAATATCTTTGGCCCGTAGTGCAAAGATGAACAGGTGTTGAGATGAACATGACCGACTAGTGATACAAATGAATATCTTTGGCCTGTAGTGCAAAGATGAATATTTGATTAAAGATGGTTATTGATTGTTGTTACAGGGATAAAATATTGATGATGGACTTTTAAATCTTAGAAGATAGTAGAACTCATTCTCTACTTGACTCTTCTAATGGTTTGCTGTTTCCGCTGCAGTTATTGATTTAAAACTTGTTGTCTATTGTATTCTATTAGATTTTTCCCTGTTGAAGACTAACGATAATTTGTTCTGTATTATCTTAGTCATAATGTTCTTTACTGGGCTAGTTGAGCTCACCCTTTTCCTTTTTGTTCCATTTTTCTCAGGAGGCGAGAATGTAGCGAGTACTAGTCGGGGTATGGAATGATGGTTCTAGAAGTTACTTTAGTAGTCCTCACTATTTTTGTGAAATAATGTATCAATAATTGTAATGAGGGCTTATTTGAGTGTGGATATTGTCTAACTGACAATATTTGTATTTAAACTCACAGTTCTTGTGTTGTAATAATAAAGATGTAGTTGTTTCTGTACCATGTATTTTGGCGACTCAGAATGGGTGTTGTATACCTATTTTGGGGGCGTCACAGTTGGTATCAGAGCTTAGGGATATGATCTCTGGCGGAGATCGGGGAATAGAACTAGGAGGGGAGAGACGAATCCTTCGCTAGTGTGTCCTACCTAAGCTTATTTATTGGTCAGTCATAATATAGGGGTATTATGTGATTTGTTAATTTATTTAATTAACCCTTGTTTTATGGCAGTATTTGAGAATGTCGACTGAGAATGTTAACAGTGGAGTAAATGAGACCGTGGAGACACCGGTGCTTACCAACGAGGAGAACGTGCAACAGGCTGGCAATGTTCCTCCTGTGAACAACACCAATGAGCAGATGATGAACGATGGAATGTTTAGAAGTTTTTTGCAATTCATGCAAAACCAGACAAGGGAGACTCGTGTTCAAAATACAGGAGGAAATGATAGCAATTCACGGTTTGTCACAGCCAAACAGTTCAAAGAATTGGGACCACCAGAATTTAAGGGAAAGCCGGATCCGATCATGGCGGAAACGTGGGTCAAGCAAATTACCAAGATATTCGATGTCTTGGGATGCACGGAGGAACAGAAGGTTCCATTCGCCACCTTTATGTTCCGTGGCGAGGCAGATTACTGGTGGGAGTCTGTGAAGCGTACCCATCCAACCGCACTCAGCATGTCTTGGGAGACATTTCAAAAACTGTTCAATGACAAGTACTTTCCTGAAAGTATTCGTCATATGAAGGAGGTAGAGTTTATTAGACTAGAGCAGAATAATATGACGGTATCTCAGTACGAGGCAAAGTTTGCAGAGTTGTCCAGGTTTGCACCTCATTTGGTGGAGAATGAGGAACGTATGACGAGGATGTTTCTGAGAGGTTTGAAACCCGGCATACGTCAATATCTCATTTCTCATAAATTTTCTCTCTATTCAGATGTTGTCAACAGGGCTCAATTATTAGAGCGAGATAACGAGTACGGTCAACTGAGGGATCACAACCAGGATCATATTGGTGACAGCAGTCATCAGAACAATGATAACCAGCGGAGAAAGAAAAATACAGACAAGAACGGCAACCACTCTGGTGGTAATCGTGGCTATGAAAATAGAAGAAGCGAGTCGGGAGGAGATTTTAAAAAGAGGAGATTCAACAATGACAATACGAAGACGTCAGCACCAACAGCAACTGGTTCCAAGGGAGGAGAACGACCACCGGTTATATGCTATAAGTGCGGAAAAGAAGGACATATCAGCCCAAACTGTCCACAACAGTTTAAGGTATGTTATAATTGTGGAAAGGAAGGACATATCGCTCGAGATTGCACTGTAGCAAAACCAAGTCCAGCGGGGATGGTGACTCAAAAAGCTGTCCCAGAAAAGATAAAGTCAACGGTTCCTGGAAGAGCGTTTGTCGTGACTGGTCAACATGTGAGGAACCCAAACGAGGTGATCACGGGTAAGCTAATCATAAATTCATGCGAAGTTTATACCTTATTAGATACCGGTTCTACCCATTCTTTTATCTCTCCTACTTGTGCTCAACGTTTAAACTTGACTCCGGAGAAGTTAGACTTTGATTTATCTGTGGAGACTCCGTTAGGAGAAACTTTCATCACATCCACTGTTTATAAATCTTGTGTGATCCAAGTTGGTACCATCACCTTACCTGTTGACCTTATCTCTTTAAAGATACTTGCTTTTGATGTGATTTTAGGGATTGATTGGCTAACTACTCATCATGCCAAAATTGATTGTTTTCGTAAGGTTGTTAGTTTTCATATTCCTAACCAACCTGTTGTACGAATTCAAACAACTAAGCCATTAAAATCAATCACTGCTATATCAAGCCATAAAGCCATTCGTTTATTAAAAAACGGATGTCAAGCTTTCTTAGCCCATGTTATGGATTTGAATAAAGACACGTCAAATTTGAATAATATTCCTGTTGTTATTGACTTTCCTGACGTATTTCCTGAAGAACTTCCCGGTCTACCCCCGGAACGAGAAATTGAATTCTTTATTGATCTTGAACCTGGTACAAAGCCCATTTCTAAAACCCCATATCGAATGGCTCCTATTGAACTTCAGGAGTTAAAGGTCCAACTACAAGAGTTGTTGGACATCGGTTTCATTCGTCCTAGTACATCTCCTTGGGGTGCTCCTGTTTTATTTGTAAAGAAGAAAGACGGGAGTATGCGACTTTGTATTGATTACCGGGAATTAAACCATGTCACTATTAAGAATAGGTATCCGCTACCTCGTATTGATGACCTGTTTGACCAGTTACAAGGAGCACAGTTCTTTTCAAAGATCGATCTTCGTTCTGGATATCATCAGCTGAAGGTTAAAACTGAGGATATTCCAAAGACTGCCTTCAGAACTCGGTACGGGCATTATGAGTTCCTAGTTATGTCTTTTGGATTGACTAATGCTCCTGCAGCTTTCATGGATATGATGAACCGAGTATTCAAGGATTATTTGGATCAGTTCGTTGTTGTCTTTATTGATGACATCCTCATATATTCCAAAAGCAGTGAAGATCATGAGCATCATTTGAAGCTGGTACTCCAAAGGCTGCGTGAAAATAAGTTATATGCCAAGTTGAAGAAATGCGAGTTCTGGCTTGAGGAAGTAGCTTTCCTAGGGCACGTGGTGTCAAAACATGGAGTATCTGTTGACCCGGCGAAGATTGAAGCAATACAAAGTTGGGAGCAACCAAAGACGGTGACCGAAGTACGTAGCTTTCTAGGCTTAGCTGGTTATTATCGAAGATTCGTGGAAGGGTTTTCTCGAATCGCTACCCCGTTAACTCAGCTGACTCGGAAAGATATCAAATTCGTATGGAGCGAGGAATGCGAGAAGAGTTTTCAAGAGCTTAAGAGGAGACTCATTTCGGCACCTGTTCTGACAATACCATCTGGTTCGGATGGATTTGTTATCTACAGTGATGCTTCAGGCAAAGGGTTAGGATGTGTTCTCATGCAACATGGGAAAGTCATAGCCTATGCCTCGCGACAACTCAAAGAATATGAGAGGAATTATCCTACTCATGATTTGGAGTTGGCAGCAGTAGTTTTCGCGTTGAAGATCTGGAGACACTACCTGTATGGGGAGAAAGTGGAGATCTATACAGATCATAAAAGCCTTAAATATTTCTTCACCCAGAAGGAACTTAACATGCGGCAGCGACGTTGGCTCGAGCTGTTGAAAGATTACGATCATACCATCCAATATCATCCTGGAAAAGCAAACGTAGTAGCTGACGCATTGAGTAGAAGATCATATGCGGGTACGAGTGCAATGTTGTTAACACAAAGGCCCATTTTGTATGACTTGCAAAGGATGGAGATAGAGATGAAGGCTCCAAGTACCCACATGATGATATCAAATATACGAGTAGAACCGACTTTAATCGATAAAGTTAAAGCTGCTCAAGCTACGGACATAGAGCTGATGCGTATGAAGAAGAAAGTGCAAGAAGGTTCTATTCCAGAAGCAAGAATCGATGAAGAAGGAATACTTCGAGTTCACTCTAGACTCTGTGTTCCTAACAATTCTGATTTGAAGTACAAGATCATGATGGAGGCACACAATACACCATTTGCAATCCATCCTGGAAGTACCAAAATGTATCGTGATCTACGACATACATTTTGGTGGAATAATATGAAGAGAGAGATTGCAAAGTTTATCTCGAGGTGTTTAACTTGTCAACGTGTAAAGGCGGAACATCAAGTACCAAAGGGTCCATTGCAACCACTTGAGATTCCGAAATGGAAGTGGGAACACATTACCATGGATTTCGTTACGGGTCTTCCCACGGTTTCTCAAAGCATAAATGCTATTTGGGTTATTGTTGATAGATTAACCAAGTCTGCTCATTTCTTGCCGATACGGGAGACTTATTCCCTTGAACGTCTTGCTCGTATATACGTAGATGAGATTGTGAGACTGCATGGCATGCCAGTATCCATAGTTTCGGATCGTGACCCAAGATTCACTTCAAGATTTTGGGTTAGCTTGCAAAAAGCTATGGGCACAGATTTACGATTTAGTTCGGCATACCATCCTCAAACGGACGGACAATCAGAGAGGACTATTCAAACTCTTGAAGATCTATTAAGACTTTGTGTCCTAGATTTCAAAGGGAGTTGGGATAAGTACCTACCATTGGTGGAATTCTCTTACAATAACAGTTATCAGGCAAGTATAGGTGTGGCCCCATTTGAAGCATTATATGGACGAAAGTGTCGCTCTCCAGTATGCTGGGACGAGGTGGGTGAAGCAACATTGTTGGGACCAGAGTTGGTACGCATGACTACAGAGAAGATCCAAACGATTCGACAACGTATACAAACGGCACAGGATCGACAAAAGAGTTATGCGGATCTTCATCGGAAGGACGTGGAATTTGACATTGGGGATCATGTATTGTTGCGTGTGGCTCCATGGAAAGGAGTTACAAGATTTGGGAAGAGAGGAAAGCTCAATCCACGATTTATTGGTCCATTTCAGATTCTTGACCGAGTAGGAAATGTGGCCTATAGACTTGCGTTACCTCCAAGTATGTCTCGTGTTCATAATGTTTTTCATATATCTGTGTTACGTAAATATGTGAAAGACCCAGACCACGTTATTGAGTTAGAACCGGACGAGATAGCTGAAGACTTAACGTACGAAGAGGTACCTGTTAAGATCTTGGATAGAAAGGAGCATGTCCTACGCACGAAGGTCATACCACAAGTTAAAGTTTTGTGGAGAAACCATGCTATTGAGGAAATGACCTGGGAGTTGGAAACGGAAATGAAAGCGAGGTATCCTCATCTTTTCGAAACACCAGGTACGTACGTCAATTTCGAGGACGAAATTTCATAAGGAGGGGAGGTTGTAAGACCCCAAATTATTAATAAATGAAATTTAAATTCCCTCTATTTATTATTTTGAAATAGTAAGTGTTAAATTGATTAATGAGGTTAGTTATGGGTAAAATGCGTAAATATTTTAAATAAGCAAGTGGTTATAAAATATTCATTGTTGTCGGGGAATATTCGTTTGGTCGTGGAATATTCTTCCTGTCGGGGAATATTCGTACGACGGCGCAGTCTTTTGTGGGCCCCATAACGGAAAGCGATTGGATGAAGAAAACGACAAGTATATGTTTTTTATTAATAACGGCGTAGTTGTTACCGTTAATACTGTTGGAATACCCAGTGGTTAAAACACAGTAATACGCGTTGTTACACAGTAGCACACTGTATTGCACCAATTATTGATTCTTACGTAAGAAGGCACTACTCAATAATGGTTACAGTAATTAATGTTCAGTATTTTATTTTATTGATTCAATAATTGCTGCGTTGATATTTTATATTACTATTGTTTCAATAATTGTCACTACACAGTATTTCCCATTATCAGATCAATAATTCATATTATTTGAATAATATTATTAGATAACATTATTGGCAATGTCTAGAAAGTTCTGTCTAAGGAGAGGTTTGGTCATCTAATTGCGCGCCAGTAAGGAGAAATCCTTATTGGAAAGCCCCCTCTTTCCTGGGAATGGCCTGGTTGTCATAAATGTGATTCTGTAATATTATTTGTAAATAATTAATTATTGATTCATATGATAAGGAAATATTTATTTTTGTGGATATAAATGAGGGATATATTTTTGTGGTTAAAAATGAAGGAGTTAATGTTGAGGTTTTTATCAGTATTTTTGTCGGAATGGAGGTATTAAAAATCAGGGTTTTTGAGATATTTTGCGGGGGTTATAATTTTTAATCCGACCGTTGGATCGTGGTAATTTTTGGATATGTTATACATATATAAGTTGAGTATATGTCCACAAATTTTGAACCGTTAAAAATGAACGTATGATTTATTATGAATTTTACGAGATGACTGGTTCAGAAATTGTTGAATTTTCGAAGTTAATCATTTTGGTAGAAAATTCTAGAATTGGTGGGCCCCACTCTTGGTTGGTGAAGAAATGTGCTTAGATTTTTATTCAAATGTGGTGGGTGAGAATAGTAGCAGGTAAAGCCATCAGGTTGCAGGTTAAGTCTGCTTCGGCGTGCTAACATTTTCCTATAAATAGAGGGCTAAGTTAGAATTGAAAATCACACCAGAAACAAGTTTTCTCTCTTTCTCTCTCTAGATTATTGAGTGTATTTTGTTAGTATTTAGATACTTTGAGAGTTTCTATTCATCAGAGCAAGTGTCTTTCAGCCTTATACCGGTATTCCGACCAGAAGTACTGTCTGTACGAGGTAAGGGATGTTATTTTATTCAAAAATGATATTATTTCTTCAATATCATTATGCCGAAATATTGGTTGGAAATTTTTATCAAATTTGGAACTTTTCACGTCGGGGTTACTATTCATGAGTTACTATTCACGAGTTACTATTCACGAGTTACTATTCACCGAAAAATAAAATTTTCTTCTTTTCGTCCAAAATATCTATTCTGGGTACTAGCTTTGATTGTATCCATGTTTTGATCATTCTTGAATTCTACTTCACTATGAATAATTATAAGGTATTTTTGGACATGGATAAATCGAAATACGAATCCTTAATATTTGTTATTTTGTTTCATTGGATTCGTTTTCTTTAATATATTTTTCATCATCCTCAGTCCTAAATGATGATATTACTGAATATCTTTGGCCGTAGTGCAAAGATGAATGATTAACTGATGAATATCTTTGGCCCGTAGTGCAAAGATGAACAGGTGTTGAGATGAACATGACCGACTAGTGATACAAATGAATATCTTTGGCCTGTAGTGCAAAGATGAATATTTGATTAAAGATGGTTATTGATTGTTGTTACAGGGATAAAATATTGATGATGGACTTTTAAATCTTAGAAGATAGTAGAACTCATTCTCTACTTGACTCTTCTAATGGTTTGCTGTTTCCGCTGCAGTTATTGATTTAAAACTTGTTGTCTATTGTATTCTATTAGATTTTTCCCTGTTGAAGACTAACGATAATTTGTTCTGTATTATCTTAGTCATAATGTTCTTTACTGGGCTAGTTGAGCTCACCCTTTTCCTTTTTGTTCCATTTTTCTCAGGAGGCGAGAATGTAGCGAGTACTAGTCGGGGTATGGAATGATGGTTCTAGAAGTTACTTTAGTAGTCCTCACTATTTTTGTGAAATAATGTATCAATAATTGTAATGAGGGCTTATTTGAGTGTGGATATTGTCTAACTGACAATATTTGTATTTAAACTCACAGTTCTTGTGTTGTAATAATAAAGATGTAGTTGTTTCTGTACCATGTATTTTGGCGACTCAGAATGGGTGTTGTATACCTATTTTGGGGGCGTCACATTGGAGGCCTAATTTAGCTTTCCGTAGTGTTCTAGAGCTGAAATTGCGAAGTCGTAGCAGAGACCCCCACCCCGGTGGGCCCCCCTAGTGTAAAAACCCCCGCCCCGGCGGGGGGGGTATTCTGTCAAGTTAAAATTTTGGAAATTTTTTTTGACCCAACATAGTTTACTAAAATGAGTATAACGTTTTCATACGAACTCCGATTGATACGATTCAAGATGATTCAGAACGAGGACGAATAGGCCTATAACTTTTATTCTTTAAGTGTTTCAATTTGAAATCGTTATGAAGGGTCAAAACGGCTATCTTTAGGACTATTGTGTATTTGGAGGCAATACGAGGGCATCGGGATGCGCCGATGCAAGTGCAATCCTTTGTGTATTAGTATAACCTAATAGTAACATGTTGGACATGTAATAGGATGTTGTATTAAGTTGTTAATATGTATTTCGTGCAATAACTTGATCACTTAAGTAGTTGTAATAAAGCTATATAGTGATGTTCATGAAAAGATGTGATGTTGTTAGTGAGCTATATGAAACTAATATTAGTGTAACTAATGTGTATTGTCAATACATATTGTATATGTAAGACTTGTGGTGAACGTGAATAATGATTATTTAACCTACGCACGAGGCAAGTTCTCTAACTCTACTTTTATAATTGTGCAAGTATCTAAACTCTCTTTGAGCAAGTTCTCTAACTCTACTTTTATAATTGTGCAAGTATCTAAACTCTATTTGAGCAAGTTCTCTAACTCTACTTTTATAATTGTGCAAGTATCTAAACTCTCTTTGAGCAAGTTCTTCTAACCCTAAAAACTTCGTTGTGCAAGTTTATTTTCGTTGTGCAAGTTTACTTACCTTATCTTGATTATATTGATTAAGTTATTCTTGTTGTTAACTTGTTTCATTGAACAAGTTATTATTTCTAGTTCAATTACAATTATGTAAGTCTTCCTAACTCAACACTTTCGTTGAGCTAGTTCTATTGTTATGTTGTGCATGTTTTTCTAAACCTAAACTTGTTATTGTCAACACGCAAGTATCTTTATTCTGATGAACAAGTTTATCGTTCAAGTCATTACTTATTATGCATGTTTAATATTCAATTCTAAGATTTAACCTTAGCTTAATGTTGTTCAAAGAAAGGTATGGTATATTATTCAATCTTTATGCTATTAGATTATTCCTAAAGCATGAACTTAGTATACAATGTTGATTCAGTTATGGTTTATTCCGTAACATAGAGTTATTACCTTTTTATTCAACTAATCCTTAGTTGATGTTCATTGAATTCCAAATTACCTTGAAATGTATCCAAACCAAACTTACTTTGGTGCGGACTTGTATTCTAAATACTGAGATGAACAACCCTATTATTAGGGGTTTACGCTTAGCGTTGAAATGTTTGTGCACAATACATTGTACGAAGGGTTGATCCCCCTAAGTACGTGGAGTCCTTATAGTCTTATGACTGTTAAAATTTAAGTTGAAAGATTACTTATAACTGTGGACATGGTTCGTGGTCATTAGGCCCTCAGTTGTATATTTCAGAATGTTAATAGAATATATCATTCAGTTCTATTGAACCTATTTGACAAATGTTGTAAAGTTTATCCATTATTATTTCAAGTGAGCTTTGTTTGCTCACTCTTGCTTATATAACCATTACAGCTAAGGATGAGAAGGTCGATGTACCTAGCACCAGTGAGGGAAAAAGAAAGATGAACAAGTATTGAAGACTTGTAATATGTTGATATTTTATCAGACTTTAATTTGATTGATGTAATGAAATATTTATTTAATTTCTGCATTTGAATGAATTGTATTTAAAGGTTAGATAACCTAGGAGATTTTTTTATTAATGTAATCCCTTAAGGGAAGGTTTATTATTCAATTTTTATTATGATTGGGTAGTTAGATGTGAATGATTTGATTAAGTGAACACCAAATCTTAAGGTAATGAAGTATTGAGATTTGGGGGTGTCACAAATACTGTGTGCTACTATGCAACCACGAGTATTACTGTACTTTTATCACCGGGTAGTTCAACAGTTTAACGGTAAAACTTTCGTCGTTATTTTTATAAAAAGAAAATTATGTCGTTTTCTAACTACGATAATACTTTCGTTGTGGGGTCTACCAATGATTGTGCTGCCGTACGAATATTCCTTGTTCAAACGAATATTCCCCGACCAATTGAATATTATATAACCACTTGTTTACTTTGTAAAATTTGTAAGTTGGGGTCTTACAACCTCCCACTCTTATGAAATTTGTCCTCGAAATTAGGGTGCGTACCTGATATGTCAAAGAGGTGAGGATACCATGACTTCATTTCAGATTCTAACTCCCATGTCATTTCCTCAACATCATGGTTTCTCCACAAAACTTTGACTTGAGGTATAACCTTGGAGCGTAGAATATAATCCTTCTTATCTAAGATTTTAATAGGTACCTCTTCATACGTTAAATCTTCAGCTATCTCGTCTAGTTCTAATTCAATAATGTGGTTCGGGTCTTTCACATATTTACGTAACATAGATATGTGAAAAACGTTATGAACACGAGACATACTTGGCGGTAAGGCGAGTCTATAGGCCACAGTTCTTACACGATCAAGGATTAAAAATAAATGAATCGAGGATTGAGCTTTCCTCTCTTTCCAAATCTCGTAACTCCTTTCCATGGAGCAACACGTAACAACACATGATCTCCAATATTGAATTCCACGTCCTTTTGATGAAGATCAGCATAACTCTTTTGTCGATCTTGTGAGGTTTTTATACGTTGTCGGATTGCTTGAATCTTTTCCGTAGTCATACGTACCAAATCTGGTCCCAACAACGTTGCTTCACCAACCTCATCCCATCATACTGAAGAACTACAGTTTCTTCCATACAACGCCTCAAATGGAGCCATGTCAATACTTGCTTGATAACTGTTGTTGTAGGAAAACTCCACCAATGGTAATCAAGGACACAGAGTCTTAATAAATCTTCAAGAGTTTGAATAGTCCTTTCCGACTGCCCCTCCGTTTGGGGATGATATGCCGAACTAAATCGTAAATCTGTGCCCATAGCTTTTTGCAAATTAACCCAAAGTCTTGAAGTGAATCTTGGGTCTCGATCAGAAACTATGGATACTGGCATACCATGCAATCTTACAATCTCGTTTATGTACATACGAGCAAGACTTTCAAGTGTATAAGTTTCTCATATCGGTAAGAAATGAGAAGACTTGGTCAATCTATCAACAATGACCCAAATCGCATCTATGCCTTGAGAAACCTTGGGAAGACCAGTAACGAAATTCATGGTAATGTGCTCCCACTTCCATTCTATAATTTCAAGTGGTTGCAATGGACCTTTTGGCACTTGATGCTCCGCCTTTACTCGTTGACAAGTTAGACACCTTGAGATAAACCCCGCTATCTCTCTCTTTCATATTGCTCCACCAAAATGTATGTCAAAGATCACGATATATTTTGGTACTCCCAGGATGGATTGCAAACGGTGTGTTGTGCGCCTCTATCATGATTTTATACTTTAAGTCAGAATCGTTAGGAACACAAAGTCTGGAGTTGACTCGAAGTATTCTTTCTTCATCGATTCTTGCTTCCGGAATAGCACTTTATTGCACTTTCTTCCTCATACGCATCAACTTTAGGTCTGTAGCTTGAGCAGCTTTAACTTTATCGATTAAAGTCGGTTTTACTCATATATTTGCCATCATCACATGGGTCCCTGTAGTCTTTAACTCTATCTCCATCCTTCATAAGTCATACAAAATGGGCCTTTGTGTTGACAATATCGCACTCATACCCGCATATGATCTTCTACTCAATGCGTCAGCTACTACGTTCGCTTTTCCAAGATGGTATTGAATGATATGATTTTAATCTTTCAATAGCTCAAGCCATCGTCGTTGCCACATGTTGAGTTCCTTTTGAGCAAAAAAATATTTGAGTCTTTTATGATCCGTATAGATCTCCACCTTCTCTCCATACAGTTAATGCCTCCAAATCTTAAGCGCAAAAACGACAGCTGCCAACTCTAGATCATGAGTAGGACAATTCCTCTCATATTCTTTGAGTTGTCGTGAGGCATGGGCTATTACTTTCCCATGTTGCATGAGAACACACCCTAAACCTTTTTCTGAAGCATCGATGTATATGACAAATCCCTCCGAATCAGCTGGTATTGTCAAAACAGGTGCTGAAATGAGCCTCCTTTTGAGTTCTTGAAAACACTTCCTACATTCCTCGCTCCAAACAAATTTTATATCTTTTCGAGTCAGCTGAGTTAATGGGGTAGCGATTTGAGAAAATCCTTCCACGAACCTCCGATAATAACCAGCTAAGCCGAGAAAGCTACGTACTTCGGTCACTGACTTAGGTTGCTCCCAGCTTTGAATTGCTTCAATCTTTGTCGGGTCAACAAATATTCTGTGATTTGATATTACGTGCCCAAGGAATGCTACTTCCTCAAGCCAGAACTCGCATTTCTTCAACTCGGCATATAACTTGTTTTTACGAAGCTTTTGGAGTATTAGCCTCAAGTGTTGCTCATGATCTTCACGGTTTTTGGAGTAAATGAGGATGTCATCAATAAAGACGACCACAAAGTGATCCAAATATTCCTTGAATACTCGGTTCATCATATCCATGAAGGCAGCAGGAGCATTAGTCAATCTAAAAGACTTGACTAGGAATTCGTAATGCCCGTACCGTGAAAGTAGTCTTTGGAATGTCATCAGTTTTAATCTTTAGCTGATGATATCCAGAACGAAGATCGATCTTTGATAAGAATTTGGCGCCTTGCAACTGGTCAAACTGGTTAACAATGCGAGGCAACAGGTACCTATTTTTGATGGTGACATGATTCAACTCCTGATAATCAATACAAAGTCACATACTTCCATCTTTCTTCTTCACGAATAGAATAGGAGCACCCCAAGGAGACGTACTAGGTCGAATGAAACTGAGGTCTAACAATTCCTGCAGTTGGATTTTTAACTCCTGAAGTTCAATAGGAGCCATTCGATATGGGGCTTTGGAAATGGATTTTGTACCAGATTCAAGGTCGATACAAAATTCAATTTCACGCTCTGGGGGTAGGCCAAGAAGTTCTTCAGGGAATACGTTAGGAAATTTATTAACAATAAAAATATCATTCAAATCTGACGTATTTTTATTTAAATCCGTGACATGGGCTAAGAAAGCTTGACATCCGTTTTTTAATAAACGAATTGCTTTATGGCTTGAGATGACCGTGAATAATTTTAATGGTTTGGTCGCTTGAATTCTCATAATAGGTTGATTAGGAATATGAAAGCTAACAACCTTACGAAAATAATCAATTTTAGCATGATGAGTAGTTAACCAATCAATCCCTAGAATCACGTCAAATGCAAGTATTTTTAAAGAAATAAGATCGATAGGTAACATGCGGTTACCTATTTGAATCAAACAAGACTTATAAACAGTGGATGTAATGAAGGTTTCTCCCAATGGAGTTTCAACCGATAAGTCAAAGTCTAATTTCTCTGGAGTCAAATTTAAACGTTGAGCGTAAGTAGGAAAAATAAAAGAATGGGTAGAACCGATATCAAATAAGGTATATACTTCACTAGAGTTTATGATTAGCTTACCCGTGATCACCTCGTTTGGATTTCTCGCTTTTTAGGAGGTTACAATAAACGCTCTCCTTTGAACTACCGGTTTTGTCTTGTCTGGGATGGCCTTTGATGCCTCCATCCCAACTGGACTTAACTTCGGTGCACGACAAAATTGGGCAAGGTGACCTTCTCTTCCGCAATTACAACACACTTTGGAATGATACGTACAGTTTGGACTGATATGTCCCTCCCTTCCGCATTTGTAACATACGATTGGCTGTCGTTCCCCTTCCTTAACAACAGATGATGGTGATGACATTTTTCCATCATTGTTGAATTTCCTCTTCTTGAAATTTCCACTTCTATTATCTTGTCATGATTACCACCGAAGTGGTTACCATTTCTGGCATGTTGATTCCCTCCACATTTTTTGTCACCGCTTCGATGACTGCCACCACTAGTATTATCATTTTGTTGGCTGCTCTCTCTTGGTTGGGTTGACTCGTTATCGCGCTCCAATAACTGAGTCCTATTTACAACATCTGAATACAAACATAGTTTGTGAGAAATTAAGTATTGACGTATCTCGGGTTTCAAACCTCTTAGAAACATTCGCGTCATTCTCTCATTATTATCAACCAAGTGGGACGCAAACTTGGATAACTCGGCAAATTTAGCTTCGTACTGTGACACGGTCATATTTTTCTACTCCAGCTTGATGAACTCTACCTCCTTCATGTGACGAATACTTTCGGAAAAGTACTTGTCATTGAACAGTTCTTGGAACTTCTCCCAAGACATCTTTAATGCGGTAGGTTGAGTACGCTTTACCGATTCCCACCAGTAATCTGCCTCTGCTCACAACATGAAGGTGGCAAAGGGAACCTTTTGCTCCTCGGAGCATCCCAAGACATCAAATATCTTGGTGATTTGCTTTATCCATATCTCCGCCTTAAGTGGTTTTGGCTCTCTAAAAAACTCTGGTGGTCCCAGCTCCTTGAACTGTTTAGCGGTGACCGTCCGAGAGTTGCCAGTGTTTCCACATGCATTTTGAACAGGAGCCACTCTCGCCTAATGTTGCATGAATTGCATAAAGCCTCTGAACATCCCATCGTTCACCATTTCATCGGTGTTATTGTTTACCTGAGGATTATTGTATTCCTGTTGCACATTAACCTGGGTATTGATCGTTGGTGACTCAACGGTCTCATGTGCTTCATTGCTTATCTCAACATTTTCGGATGCCATTTTCAAATACTGCCACAAAACAAGGGTTAATTAACATATCACATATTATTCCTATACTCTGACCGACCAATTAAATACCAAATAAACTAAGGTAGGTCATACTAGCGAAGGAATTCCCCGTCTCTCCCCTCCTAGTTCTTGTCTCACATCTCAGCCAGGGATCATATCCCTAAGCTTTGATACCAACTGTGAAGTCCCCAAAATAGGTATAAATCACCCACTTAAATCGCCAAATACATGGAACAAAATTCAAATACAACTTAATTATACAACAGTCATGTAAAATACGACAAAACATAATCTAAGAGTTTTAATAAGAATATTGTCATCTAGACAATATCCACACTCAATGGAGTCCTCATTATATTTATTGTCACACTATTTTATAGAATAGTGAGAACTACTAAAATAACCATCTGGACCGTCAATCCGTTCCCCGACTCGTCCCAGCTATATTCTCATTTCCTGAAGAGAACAGTGAAAGAAAAGGTGAGCTCAACTAGTCCAGTAAGAAATATTATGACTAAAATAATGCAGAATAAATTATCCTTAGCCTTTAACAGTATAACAACTGATAGAATATAATAGACAAAAAATTTTAGATCAACAACTGCAGCGGAATAAGCAATCTATTAGAAGAGTTAAGTAGGGCATAAAATCTACTATCTTCTATGATTTAAAAAGTTTTTCATCAACTTTATCGCTGAGACTCAGCTTAATAAATAAAATCGAATCATCTATGCATCACGACCAAGGATATTCATGTAATCATCAATGGTCATGATTATACTGAATAATCCCTGGTCATAATCATACCAACAATTGTCCATCAATGAACTATAGGCCAATGATGTCTTTCACCACATCATTCGTCACATTACGGCCATGATTATACCGAATAATCGCTGATCATAATCATACCAAGTCCATCTATGCATGTAAGCCAGAGATGACTTTCATCACAATATAAGCATGAGGATGATGACAATGACATAATAATTCAATAAAACAAGTTCAAGATAAATTTTAAAGATTTATAATTTAATTTATCCAGAAATCAATAACGTCCAAATTGTCAACATGATACTGCTTTGTGGAGTAAAATTCAAGAATGCTCAGAAGAATATTTCCATGAAAAGATACTGGATGAAGCACAAATATCCAGGATATTCTACTAATTTTATGGAGTATAGAAGCCAAAACTTTAACCAACTAAGTATAATAGAATATATAAAACTGCAAATGGATTTTTTTTGCCCGCCATGCGGTAATCCACGTAAACAGATCATTTCCACAATTTAATAAGGAATAAATATGAAGGATCATTCACCATGCATGCGGTAATCCACATAGACAGGTTATTCCAACAGAATAATAAAGAATGGAATAACAGAAGAATTCACCATGCATGCGGTAGTCCGCGTAGACAGGTTATTCCAACAGAATAATAAAGAATGGAATAACAAAAGAATTCTCTAGGCATGCAATAGACCGCACAGACAGGTTATTCCAATAGAATAATAAAGAATGGAATAACAGAAGAATTCACCAGGCATGCGATAGACCGCACAAACAGGTTATTCCAACAAAATAATAAATAATAGAATAACAACCCTTACGAGTATTGAAAGAAAATAACTCTCTTCATGAATACGAAAGAAATAATACCCCTTACGACTGTTGAACGAAAATAATATTCCTACGAATATTTAACGAAAATAATATTCATATGAATACGAAAAATAATATCTCTTCAGAATATAAAATAAATAATACCCCTTACCTTAGAAGAAACTGGATACTGAAATAGTGAGGCTGCAGACTTCTCTTCTTCTTTCTCTCTATAATTTCTCTCTATAATAATTGCTCTATAGCTTTAGTGAATTGGTGACAAATGAAGGAAGAGTGAGCTTCTATTTATAGGAAAATATAGTTTCAATAATTGCACGTTTTGGGGCTCAAAATATTACAGTATAATACCTTCCTCTTTTTCTTCATTTTTAATTTAGTCCTGTAACTTTATCAAACTTGCACCACCTCCCCTAATAGTAAATAATGTTAATTAATAGTTCATTCATGTGACTTAATAGTATAATCATGTGAAAAAACTAATTACAGTATAGTGTCTTCATCTATACCTCCATTCTTAATTTAGTCATGCAAGTATTATCAATCTTGCACCAACTCCCCTAATAGTAAATCATGTGAATCAATAGTACACACATGTGAACACATAGTTTTAAGCATGTGTATTAATAGCAATTAATTGCTCATTAATTTATCTGGTGAATTACCCGATTGGTCAATATAACCTCCAGACATTAATTATTATCGAAATAAATGTCGATTTTCACTAACACTAATAATTCCCACATAATGGAACTATCAATTTCATCTTTAATCAACACGAACTTATTCATCATTAATATTATAACTCATAATATTTAACAACCAGGTCGTTCCCAGGAAAGAGGGGGCTTTTCGATAAGGATTTCTCCTTATTGGCGCGCAATTAAGTGACCAAACATCTCCTTGATAGAACTTCTAGACATTGTCAATATTGTAAATAATAATATGAATAACTTTGTTGTCTCATTTATTGATTTAATAATATAAAATATTATACAGATGATACTGTGACAATAATTGAATCAATAATATGAGAGATATTGTGCAACAATTACTGTAGCAATAATTGTGTATAACTGAGTGACTTCTCACGTAAGCATCAATAATCAATACCGTGTGCTACTATGCAACCACGCGTATTCTGTACTTTTACCACCGGGTAGTTCAACAGTTTAACTGTAAAACTTTCGCCGTTATTTTTATAAAAAGATAATTATGTCGTTTTCTAACTACGACAATACTTTCGTTGTGGGGTTCACCAATGATTGTGCCGTCGTACGAATATTCCATGTTCAAACGAATATTCCCCGACTAGTCGAATATTATATAACCATTTGCTTACTTTGCAAAATTTGTAAATAATACTCACAGCTATAACATTATATCAAATTCACACCATAATATTCAAAAATATATTTTGAGAAAAATTAATTTTTATTCATAAAAGTTTGTGTCTTACAACGACCCTCCCTAAAAGCCCTCACTACAATGATCAAGCCAATGTCTAAGTGATCCAAGTAGAGAGGCATATACAGATAGGACATAACACACATCAACAAAATGTTTACTCGGGCAGCCTGCCACTCATCCTCAGAAATGGAAAAATCTCCTGAGTATACTGAATAGCTATTTGATGATCCGAAATGGTCGATCAAGAAATCTAGGGATACCATATGCCCTGAGGTAATCTCGTCCAAGTTAATAGTATGGCGTAAACATGTCAATGTCATGAACTGCCGCCTCGACTCACCAACAACAACTTTAGCGCAAGGCCTGTCCAACGAAAAACCTGTAATGCATTCATACTTCTCCAATGTAGGAGTCAACTCGTGGGTCCCAAATCTGAAAACCCGCCTCTCAGGAATCTAGCAGGATAGCATACCCTCTACGAAACCCACCGGGACCTGAAAGGTCAAGAAGGCTAGGGAATGTCTCAATATATAATTGACGGTCATCCTATCTGAATAAGGCAAACTCTCATACCAAGATCTCAAAAGACGATGCTATCAAGGTGGGCTAACTATGCTCAATACGGGTGACAGTGGATGAAGACATCTATAAAACCGTATCATGAGACCATCCAAGGGTCAATGTTAAACTCATCAAAAGCATATCCATGACATATAATGCATGCAACATGATAAATGACAATATGATGCAATGAATAGAAAGCATTATACATACATTCCTAAATACATCATCATCTATATAAAGATTAAATACATCATCTCTATTCACAACTGAAAATAAAAAGTACAGGGAAATGGGGCACAGCCGCCCAATAGCTATTAGAGGCCTATCGAAAGAGATAACGAGCCTATCCAAAGAAATCTATGATGTTTATATCATCTAGTCGATCAACTTATTATAACTCCCACCTGAGTCACTGTATCTCTGCCAGAGGAAACATCGGATCAATACAGAGGGCGATCTGCTCTAGTGAAACTATCAGAATATGGGCCACCTGAGGAGCCAGCGCCAAAGCTAGATAATTCAAAAGAATCTACCTCTGACAAATCTCTGCCCAAATGCCGAATGAAAAAATGCGCCTAGTCCAACCTCTGGGTCAAGCTACTAATTTGTTCCAAATGTGTAGGTTTTCTGACACAGGCAATCCAGTCTATCATCATCACGGACCCGGGAACTGTGACAACCCAAAAATTTGGACAATTTTATAAAATCTTAAAAGATTGAATAAAGGTTAAATAATAAACCTAGGCATAAAATAAGTGTATGGATTTGACGTTTCTGTAAAGAAATTTTAAGGATTTCAAAATTTTTGGAGAAGAATTTGAATGATTTGATAGACTATAAGTGATAGTCTGATAATGAGATATATGTTTAGTGTATGAGTTCATAAGATTATGTGTATATGGTTCTAGTATTTTAATTATATACTAGTGACCTAATCTAAGAATTTTGGACAATGTCTCAATTTATTAAATTATTTTGTATGAATATGTGAGTAAGTGAATTAAGAATTTAGTTATGTAACCAAATATATATATATATATATATATATATATATATATATATATATATATATATATATATAGGTGTGATAAGTAAATAACCTAAGAGGTTATAATAGGGGAGAATGTTAGTATATAAAATACATACTAATTCTAAGAGATTTAATTTATATATCTCAACTAATTAATTTTATAACCTAATTATAGAAAGTCTAATTGGGTTAAGAAAATAAATATGTATGAGTAAGGATTTATGTTATAATTGAGAAAATAAAAACCCTAATTAAATAATTAGGGAATGGTAATATTAAGGGTATTGGACTATGTAAATTACATGGCCCAAACATGCTAAGTAGAGAGCCCAAACATTTTTAATTTGAAAGCCCCAAATGAATTATTGGATGGTCCAATTTCTAGCCCAAGTGGGAGAGAACTTTTTGGACATTTAATAAATCAAATAAAGCATAAAGGAAATCCAATATTGGGACAAACTAAGGCCAAGTGTACGGATGGAAGAGAATGAGAGAAAGGGAGGTGAATGAAATGAGTTACTTACTTTATTTGGTCACCCACTTTACTTAGGTGTCAAACCTTGGATGGAGACAACAACTTTGTGTAATATTTAAGAAACAACTTACATAATGAGAGAGAGAGAGGATACAAGTATGGGTGAGAATGTATAGATATATGCCATATATCTATACTTTTTAAATTTGTAAGCAAAACAAATATAACTTTTCATCTCATTTTATTTCCTAAGCAACTAAGAAAGAAAGAGAGAAACTAGAGAGAGAGGATAGATGAGCAAATTTCGGCAGCCCTAGAGAGAGAGAAGAGAGGAGATTTTGATTTTTATACAACCAAGATCCATCTCATATTTTAGAAGAAGGAAGGAAATCGAGCAAAGGTATAAACTCTATTTAGTTTATATAATTTTATTTTGATTACTCATAATCAAACCTTGAATCTATGTTTCTAAACTCAAAAACTATGGGTATCCATGTTGATGAGTGTTTTATGTTTAGATCTACCCATATTGGGTATTGATTTGGTTGAAATCAAAAGGAATAGAAAAATAGAATTTTCTGGAAAGCTTAAACTTGAAAGTGTGATCTAGCTTTTGATTTTTGAAATCTATGATGGATATTTGTGATTTATTTTCTTGAGATGATAGATCTATGTATTAAGGATAAAACCCCTTTGGAATCACTCAATTAGGTTGAAAAATGAGCAAGTTATGGAATTTATCACAAACTACTAAAAGCTAAGAAAACTGTTAGAACAACAGTTTTTACCAGCCACTTCTGGGCTAATTCCGGGAGCTTAACATGTCCAAATATGGATTGTGATAGATGAAAATTGTATATTGGAAAGATATGAATCCAACAAAATTGACGGATCGTTGATTGGAGTTATAGATCTCATTTTGTTTAAGTTTTAGCAAAGGACTCCAAAACTGCAAATTGCAAAAGTAAACTGCCAAAGATTTTAAAAGGGATGTTTCGGCAACTTAATTTATGAGAAAACTTCTGGCCTTTTGGGACATCAATATATATGGTATAAAGTACCTCCTGTCCAAAAATGAGCTCATTCCGACTTAAAATGACCAAGTTATGACCATTTCAATTTTGGTAATTTTCCGACTAAAACGACTATAACAGGAGTTCTACAACTCCGATGGCCACGAAATTTAAACTGAAGGCTCACGTTAACACGTACAAGATTGTGTTAAGAGATGAGAATTTTTGGAGTTGAGCATAATAGTGCTACTTTCTTAAGCTACGCACTAATAATGATTTTTGAAATATACCAAAGGAAGTTGGAAAATTTTGGAAAAATACTTTTTGTGTATGAAATATATGTGTATGTGTTTGGTCAAAGGATAGAAAAATAATAAACTGATTTGGTATTTTCGTAAAAAGGATATGGAATCCAGCTTGCTGGATTAGAAAATCTGATCAATCCAGCTTGCTGGATTGAAAAGAAGTTTACTGAATTGAAAATTTGTTGGATCTAGCTTGCTGGATTGCAATCTAATTGCTGGATATGGAATCCAGTTTGCTGGATTGCAGTTGGGTTTATAGGATTGACCATCTAGGTTACTGGATTTGGAATCCAGCTTGCTGGATTTGAAATTTAGGTTGCTGGTTTGGTATTTGACTTATTAAAGTATTAAATCATAATGTATATGATATAGTGATTAAAGAATTATCAAAGGATGATGAAAATACTGATGTGTTAAGATGTTAACTAATATTTGATTAAGTGTTATATAATTTATGGATAATGAAATAGTATTAAGAGCTACCAGGTATGTTATACTAATTAAAAGATCAATCTTATAATTGATAGGTCTTTCATAAGAGATTACATTGTATTGCTTAGCGGTAATCAGCGATACATGCAAGTTTTCCTAACTCAAACTTGAGTTATATTTCAAAGCATGATAGTGAATAGTTGTTGTTGATTATTCACGTCTATATTGATTATTGATTCGCACGTTGTGCATGTTGTATATGTTCATTAGGTTTAAAAGGCTGATCACCTTCATTACCATTTAGTTCAGTTAATCTGTTCATGTTTATGCTTGACCATTCATGTGACGCCCCCAAAATAGGTATACATCACCCATTCTGAGTCGCCAAATACATGGTACAGAAATAAATACAACTTTATTAAAACACTTGTCGCGCAAAATACGACAACACAATACTGTGAGTTTAAATATAAATATTGTCTTTTAGACAATATCCACACTCAAATAAGTCCTCATTACAATTATTGAAACACTATTTAATAAAATAGTGAGGACTGCTAACACCACTGACTAGAAACATCACTCCACACCCCGACTAGTTCCCGCTATATTCTCGCCTCCTGAGAAAAATGGAACAAAAAGGAAAAGGGTGAGCGCAACTAGCCCAGTAAAGAATATTATGACTAAGATAATATACAACAACTTATCATTAGTCTTCAACAGGGAAAAATCTGATAAAATATAATAGACAACAAGTTTTAGATCAACAACTGCAGCGGAAACAACAAACCATTAGAAGAGTCAAGTAGAGAATGAGTTATACTATCTTCTAAGATTTAAAAGTTCATCATCAATATTTTATCCCTGTAATAACAATCAATAACCATCTTTAACCAAATATTCATCTTTGCACTACAGGCCAAAGATATTCATTTGTATCACAAGTCGGTCATGTTCATCTCAACACCTGTTCATCTTTGCACTACGGGCCAAAGATATTCATCAGTTAATCATTCATCTTTGCACTACAGGCTAAAGATATTCAGTAATATCATCATTTAGGACTGAGGATGATGAAAAATATTTTAAAAAAAACGAATCCAATGAGACAGAAGGACAAATATTAGGGATTCGTATTACAGTTTATCAAAGTACAATAATACTCCATAACAACCAATTGTGAAGTAAAATTCAAAAATAAATTAAAACATAGATACAATCAAATATAGTAACCATAATAGACATCTTGGACAAAAAGAAAAAATTTTATTTTTCGGTGAATAGTGTCGTATACGTGAATAGTGCTGTATACGTGAATAGTAACCCCGACACAAAAAGTTTTAAATTTGATAAAAAGTTCAAACCAATATTTTGGCATAATGATATTGAAGAAAATAATATCATTTAAGAAGAAAATAACATCCCTTACCTCAAGATAATAGTACTTCTGTTCAGAATATCGGTATAAGGCTGAAGGAAACTTGCACTGATAAATAAAAACTCACAAAGTATCTAAATACTCACAAAATACGCTCGATAATATAGAGAGAGAAAGAGAGAAAACTTATGAATTCTGGTGTGATTTTCAATTCTAACTTAACCCTCTATTTATAGGAAAATGTTAGCACGCCGAAGCAGACTTGACCTGCAACCTGATGGCTTTACCTGCTACTATTTTCACCCACCACATTTGAATAAAAATTCCAGCACATTTCTCACCAACCAAAAGTGGGGCCCACTCAATTCTAGAATTTTCCACCAAAATTATTTATAAACCTAATTTCTGAATCATTCACCTCTTAAAATTCATAACAAATTATACGTTCATTTTTAATGGTTCAAAATTTGTGGACATATACTCAACTTATATATGTATAACATATACAAAAATCACAACGATCCAACGGTCAGATTAAAAATTATAACTCACGCAATATATCACAAAAATAGTGATTTAATTTTTAATACCTCCATTCCGACAAAAACACCTCAACATTAATTCCTTCACATAAAATAAATATATCCATCAATTATATCCACATAAAATAAATATTTTCTTATTATATAAGTCAATAATTAATTATTTACAAATAATATTATAGAATCACAATTATGACAACCATGCCGTTTTCAAGAAAGAGGGGGCTTTCCAATAAGGATTTCTCCTTACTGGTGCGCAATTAGATGACCAAACCTCTCCTTAGACAGAACTTTCTAGGCATTGCCAATAATGCTATCTAATAATATTATTCAAATAATATGAATTATTGATAAGATAATGGAAAATACAGTGCAACAACAATTATTGAAACAATAATAATATAAAATATCAGTGCATCAATTATTGAATCAATAAAATAAAATATTGAAAAATCCCTTTTCTTAATACCCTTATTCCCCCTTCAAGCTATTCTTAGCCTGGATTTCTTTTTGCATGGTCAACGAGTTATGGTCCACCTCTTAGACTGTCTCTATTTATAGTCTTCATTGAGTTAGTTAGGTCTAATTTATAAAGTATAGAGACATTCACTCTCGAACATACTATTTCTTTTCTTTTCCTCCTCTTCCTGTTCTAAATAAAAAGGCCATCATGGACCAAGTTCCAAACAGTAATTACTGTAACAATTATTGAGTAGTACCTTCTTATGTAAGAATCAATAATTGGTGCAATACCGTGTGCTATTGTATTTTAACCATCGGGTATTCCAACAGTACTAACAGTAATAACTACGCCATTATTTATAAACAACTTATACTTGTCGTTTTCTTTATTCAATTACTTTTCATTATGGGGCCCACACAAGGCTGCACCGTCGTACGAATATTCTTCGACAGAAAGAATATTCCACGACCAAACGAATATTCCCCGACAACGAATGAATATTTTATAACCACTTGCTTATTTTGCAAAATTTGCACATTTCACCCATAACCAAAGCATTATATCAAATTAACACCTTATTATTAATAATAATATTTAGAGAAAATTTGATTTTTTTCATTAATAAGTTGGGGTCTTACAACCTCCCCTCCTTATGAAATTTCGTTCTCGAAATTGACGTACGTACATGGTGTTTCGAAAAGGTGAGGATACCTCGCTTTCATTTCTGATTCCAACTCCTAGGTCATTTTCCCAATAGCATGGTTTTTCCACAAAACCTTAACTTGTGGTATAACCTTCGTGCGTAGAACATGCTCTTTCCTATCCAAGTTCTTAACAGGTACCTCCTCGTACGTTAATTCTTCGGCTATCTCATTTGGTTCTAACTCAATTATGTGTTCGGGTCTTTCACATATTTACGAAGCACAGATACGTGAAAAATATTATGAACACGAGACATGCTTGGAGGTAATGCGAGTCGATATGCCACATTTCCTATTCGGTCAAGAATTTCAAATGGACCAACAAATCGTGGATTAAGCTTTTCTCTCTTCCCAAATCTTGTAACTCCTTTCCATGGTGCAACACGTAACAATACATGATCCCCAATACTAAATTCTACATCCTTTCGGTGATGATCCGCATAACTCTTTTGTCGATCTTGTGCCGTTTGTATACGTTGTCGAATCGTTTGGATCTTCTCTGTAGTTATGCGTACCAATTCTGGTCCCAACAACGTTGCTTCACCCACCTCATCCCAGCATACTGGAGAACGACACTTTCGTCCATACAAGGCTTCAAATGGAGCCATACCTATACTTGCTTGATAATTGTTGTTGTAGGAGAATTCCACCAGTGGAAAGTACTTATCCCAACTTCCTTTGAAATCTAGAACACCGAGTCTTAATAGATCTTCAAGTGTTTGAATAGTCCTCTCTGATTGCCCTTCCGTTTGAGGATGGTATGCTGAACTGAATCGTAAATCTGTGCCCATAGCTTTCTGCAAGCTAACCCAAAATCGTGAAGTGAATCTTGGTTCACGATCCGAAACTATGGATACGCATGCCATGCAATCTCACAATCTCATTCACGTACATACTAGCAAGACGTTCAAGGGAATAAGTCTCACGTATAGGTAAGAAATGAGCAGACTTGGTTAATTTATCAACAACGACCCAAATCGTATCTATGCCTTGAGAAACCTTGGGAAGACCCATAACAAAATCCATAGTAATGTGTTCCCACTTCTATTTCGGAATCTCAAGTGGTTGCAATGGACCCTTTGGTACTTGATGCTTCGCTTTTACATGTTGACAAGTTAAACACCTCGAGATAAACTCCGCGATCTCTCTTTTCATATTGCTCCACCAAAATATATGTCGAAGATCGTGATACATTTTGGTACTCCCAGGATGGATTACAAATGGTGTGTTGTGTGCCTTCATCATGATTCTATGCTTCAAGTCAGAATCGTTAGGAACACAAAGTCTGGAGTTAACTCGAAGTATTCCTTCTTCATCGATTCTTGCTTCTGGAATAGTACTTTCTTGCACTTTCTTCTTCATACGCATCAGCTCCATGTCCGTAGTTTGAGCAGCTTTAACTTTATCGATTAAAGTCGGTTCTACTTGTATATTTAATATCATCATGTGGGTACTTGGAGCCTTCATCTCTATCTCCATCCTTTGCAAATCATACAAAAATCGGCCTTTGTGTTAACAACATTGCACTCGTA
The DNA here is from genome assembly GCA_016801055.1 of Panax notoginseng. Lineage (NCBI taxonomy): Eukaryota > Viridiplantae > Streptophyta > Magnoliopsida > Apiales > Araliaceae > Panax > Panax notoginseng. The sequence continues at coordinate 161,018,234 of CM029017.1, read as the reverse complement.
TCCGTATATGATCTTCTACTCAATGCGTCAGCTACTATGTTCGCTTTTCTAGGATGATATTGGATGGTATGATCGTAATCTTTCAACAGCTCAAGCCAACGTCGTTGCCGCATGTTGAGTTCATTTTGGGTGAAGAAATATTTGAGGCTTTTATGATCCGTATAGATCTCCACTTTCTCCCCATATAGGTAGTGTCTCCAAATCTTCAACGCGAAAATGACTGCTGCCAACTCCAAATCATGAGTAGGATAATTCCTCTCATATTCTTTGAGTTGTCGCGAGGCATAGGCTATGACTTTCCCATGTTGCATGAGAACACATCCTAACCTTTTGCCTGAAGCATCGCTGTAGATAACAAATACATCCGAACCAGATAGTATTATCAGAACAGGTGCCGAAATGAGTCTCCTCTTGAGTTCTTGAAAACTCTTCTCACAATCCTCGCTCCAACCGAATTTTATATCCTTTCAAGTCAGCTGAGTTAACGGAGTAGCGATTCTAGAAAATCCTTCCACGAATCTCCGATAATAACCAGCTAAGCCCAGAAAGCTACGTACTTCGGTCACCGACTTCGGTTGCTCCCAACTTTGTATGGCTTTAATCTTTGTCGGGTCGACAGATACTCCATGTTTTGACACCACGTGCCCAAGGAATGTTACTTCCTCAAGCCAGAACTCGTATTTCTTCAGTTTGGCATATAGCTTGTTTTCACGAATCCTTTGCAGTACCAGCTTCAAATGGTGCTCATGATCTTCACGGCTTTTGGAATAGATTAGGATGTCATCAATAAAGACAACAACGAACTGATCTAAATATTCTTTGAATACACGGTTCATCATATCCATGAAGGCAGCAGGAGCATTAGTCAATCCAAAAGACATGACTAAGAATTCATAATGCCCGTACCGAGTTCTGAAGGCAGTCTTTTGAATATCCTCAGTTTTAATCTTCAGCTGATGATATTCAGAACGAAGATCGATCTTTGAAAAGAATTGTGCTCCTTGCAACTGGTCGAACAGGTCATTAATACGAGGTAGCGGATACCTATTCTTGATGGTGACATGGTTTAATTCTCGATAGTCAATACAAAGTCGCATACTCCCGTCTTTCTTCTTTACGAATAAAACAGGAGCACCCCAAGGAAACGTACTAGGACGAATGAAACTGATGGCTAACAATTCCTGTAATTGGACTTTTAACTCCTGAAGTTCAATAGGAGCCATTCGATATGGGATTTTAGAAATGGGCTTTGTACCGGGTTCAATGTCAATAAAGAATTTAACTTCACGTTCTGGGGGTAGACCAGGAAGTTCTTCAGGAAATACGTCAAGAAATTCACTAACAACAGAAATATTATTCAATTCTGACGTGTTTTTATTCAAGTCCATAACATGGGCTAAGAAAGCTTGACATCCGTTTTTCAATAAACGAATGACTTTATGGCTCGATATGACAGTGATTGATTTTAATGGTTTAGTTGCTTGAATTCGCATAACAGGTTGGTTAGGAATATGAAAACTAACAAACTTACGAAAACAATCAATTTTGGCATGATGAGTAGTTAACCAATCAATTCCTAAAATTACATCAAAAGCAAGTATCTTTAAAGAGATAAGGTCAACAGGTAATGTGATTGTGCCAACTTGGATTACACAAGATTTATAAACTGTAGATGTAATGAAAGTTTATCCTAACGGAGTCTCCACAGATAGGTCAAAGTCTAATTTCTCCGGAGTCAAGTTTAAACGTTGAGCACAAGCAGGAGAGATAAAAAAATGGGTAGAACCGGTATCTAGTAAAGTATAAACTTCACAAGAATTCAATATTAGCTTACCCGTGATCACCTCGTTCGGGTTTCTCGCGTTTTGGCCAGTCACGACAAACGCTCTTCTAGGAACCGCTGATTTTGACTTATCCGGGACAGCTTTTGGAGTCACCATCCCCGCTGAACTTGATTTTGCTATAGAACACTCTCGAGCTATATGACCCTCCTTTCCTCAGTTATAACATACCTTGGGTTGTTGTGGGCAGTTTGGGCTGATATGTCCCTCTTTCCCGCATTTGTAACAAACGTCCGGTGCTCGTTCTCCTCCCCTAGAAACAGTTGATGTTTGTGCTGACGTTTTCACGTTATCATTGTTGTACCTTCTCTTCTTGAAATCTCCTCTTGACTCGCTCCTTCTATTATCACGGCCACGATTTTCACCAGAGTGGTTACCGCTTTTGTCCAAATGTTTTCCTCCCTGCTGGTTTTCATTGGTCCGATGACCGCTGCCACCGGTATTACCTTGGTTGTGTTCCCTCGGCTGAATATACCCATTATCTCACTCTAATAATTGAGCCCTGTTTACAACATCTGAATATAAAGAAAATTTATGAGAGATAAGATATTGCCGAATCCCGGGTTTTAAACCTCTTAGAAACATCCTTGTCATTCGTTCCTCATTCTCGACCAAATGAGGTGCAAACCTGGATAACTCTACAAACTTCGCCTCGTACTAGAACACCGTCATGTTATTTTGTTCCAGTCTAATAAACTCTACCTCCTTCATATGATGAATACTTTCAGAAAAGTACTTGTCATTAAACAGTTTCTGAAATGTTTCCCAGGAGATGTTGAGTGCGTCAAGCTGGGTACGCTTCATAGACTCCCACCAGTAGTCTGCCTCACCGCAGAAACATAAAGGTGGCGAATGGAACCTTCTGTTGCTCCGTGCATCCCAAGACATCGAATATCTTAGTAATTTGCTTGACCCACGTTTCCGCCTTGATCGGATCCGGCTTTCCCTGAAAGTCTGGTGGTCCCAACTCTTTGAACTGCTTGGCCGTGACAAATCACGCGTTATTATCATTTCCACCCGTATTCTGCACACGAGTCTCCCTCATCTGATTTTACATGAACTGCAAAAAGCTCCTAAACATTCCATCATTCATCGTTTGCTCGGTAACGTTGTTTATAGGAGGAATATTGCCTTCCTGTTGCACGTTCTCCTGGTTTGTGACTAAAGGTTGTTCCACAGTCTCATATACTCCATTGTTAACGTTCTCGGCTGCCATTCTCAAATACTGCCATAAAACAAGGGTTAATTAAATAAATTAACATATCACATAATATCCCTATATTATAACCAACCAACAAATAAGCTTAGGTAGGACACACTAGCGAAGGATTTACTCGTCTCTCCCCTCCTAGTTTTATTTTCCGATCTCCGCCAGAGACCATATCCCTAAGCTCTGATACCAACTGTGACGCCCCCAAAATAGGTATACATCACCCATTCTGAGTCGCCAAATACATGGTAAAGAAACAAATACAACTTTATTAAAACACTTGTCGCGCAAAATACGACAACACAATACTGTGAGTTTAAATATAAATATTGTCTTCTAGACAATATCCACACTCAAATAAGTCCTCATTACAATTATTGAAACACTATTTAATAAAATAGTAAGGACTGCTAACACCACTGACTAGAAACATCACTCCACACCCCGACTAGTTCCCGCTATATTCTCGTCTCCTGAGAAAAATGGAACAAAAAGGAAAAGGGTGAGCTCAACTAGCCCAGTAAAGAATATTATGACTAAGATAATATACAACAACTTATCATTAGTCTTCAACAGGGAAAAATCTGATAAAATATAATAGACAACAAGTTTTAGATCAACAACTGCAGCAGAAACAGCAAACCATTAGAAGAGTCAAGTAGAGAATGTGTTCTACTATCTTCTAAGATTTAAAAGTCCATAATCAATATTTTATCCCTGTAACAACAATCAATAATCATCTTTAATCAAATATTCAACTTTACACTACAGGCCAAAGATATTCATTTGTATCACCAGTTGGTCATGTTCATCTCAACACCTGTTCATCTTTGCACTACGGGCCAAAGATATTCATCAGTTAATCATTCATCTTTGTACTACAGGCCAAAGATATTCAGTAATATCATCATTTAGGACTGAGGATGATAAAAAATATTTTAAAAAAATGAACCCAGTGAGACAAAAGGACAAATAGTAGGGATTCGTATTACAGTTTATCCAAGTGCAATAATACTCCATAACAACCAATTGTGAAGTAGAATTCAAAAATAAATCAAAACATAGATACAATCAAAGATAGTAACCATAATAGACATCTTGGACAAAAAGGAAAAATTTTATTTTTCGGTGAATAGTGTCGTATTCGTGAATAGTGCCGTATACGTGAATAGTAACCTCGACACAAAAAGTTTTAAATTTGATAAAAAGTTCAAACCAATATTTCGGCATAATTATATTGAAGAAAATAATATCATTTAAGAAAAAAATAACATCCCTTAACTCAAGATAACAGTACTTCTGTTTGGAATATCGGTATAAGGCTGAAGGAAACTTGCACTGATAAATAAAAACTCACAAAGTATCTAAATACTCACAAAATACGCTCGATAATATAGAGAGAGAAAGAGAGAAAACTTATGAATTCTGGTGTGATTTTCAATTCTAACTTAGCCATCTATTTATAGGAAAATGTTAGCACGCCGAAGCAGACTTGACCTGTAACCTGATGGCTTTACCTGCTACTATTCACACCCACCACATTTGAATAAAAATTCAAGTACATTTCTCACCAACCAAAAGTGGGGCCCACTCAATTCTAGAATTTTCTACCAAAATCATTTATAAACCTAATTTCTGAATCATTCACCTCTTAAAATTCATAACAAATTATACGTTCATTTTTAACAGTTCAAAATTTTTAGACATATACTCAACTTATATATGTATAACATATCCAAAAATCACAATGATCCAACGGTCAGATTAAAAATTTTAACTCACGCAATATATCTCAAGAATAGTGATTTAATTTTTAATACATCTATTCCGACAAAAACACCTCAACATTAATTCCTTCACATAAAATAAATATATCCATCAATTATATCCACATAAAATAAATATTTCCTTATCATATAAATTAATAATTAATTATTTACAAATAATATTACAGAATCACAATTATGACAACCAGACCGTTCCCAGGAAAGAGGGGGCTTTCCAATAAGGATTTCTCCTTACTGGCGCGCAATTAGATGACCAAACCTCTCCTTAGACAGAACTTTTTAGACATTGCCAATAATACTATCTAATAATATTATTCAAATAATATAAATTATTGATCTGATAATGGAAAATACTGTGCAGCAATAATTATTGAAACAACAATAATATAAAATATCAACGCAGCAATTATTGAATCAATAAAATAAAATATTGAACAGTAACTACTGTAACAATTATTGAGTAGTGCCTTCTTACGTAAGAATAAATAATTGGTGTAATATCGTGTGCTATTGTATTTTAACCACCGGATATTCCAACAGTATTAATGGTAACAACTACGTCGTTATTTATAAACAACTTATACTTGTCGTTTTCTTTATCCAATTGCTTTCCATTATGGGGCCCACAGAAGGCTGCGCCGTCGTACGAATATTCGCCGACAGAAAGAATATTCCACGACCAAACGAATATTCCCCGACAACAAATGAATATTTTATAACCACTTGCTTATTTTGTAAAATTTGCACATTTCACCCATAACCAAAGCATTATATCAAATTAACACCTTATTATTCACAATAATATTTAGAAAAAATTTAATTTTATTCATTAATAAGTTGGGGTCTTACAGTTTCGTACATAAGAATGCGTACCAAATCTTCCCATACCTGCTGAGATCTTTACTGTGAAAAATCGTGCTCCCTTTTCGACCCTTAATCCATGTTGTTCCCGATTTAGTCATTTCTTTGAGAACAGCCTCAAAGTCAGAGTTGAAATCACGTAAATGAGCATATTGGCACTGACGAGGCACTCGTAACTGATAATAAGTGTTGATGGCATCGGCACTGAACGGAACCAATCTACCCCGCACAAAAGCGTTGAACGAGGCTTTGTCCTCGGCGTTAGCATAGAACTTTTTTACTATGTTGACAACGGCGGCCTCGGGTTCCTCAGTGAATTTGTTCCACCCTTTCTGATATATTTGCTGTATAATCTCCCCATCCACATGATTTGGTGCTAACCCCCGCTCCTGTGTAAGTGCTTTTATAGACATGTAATCGTAACGGTCGGCGGCGACGACACTTTTGAATTTACGTCGGTCGAAGGTTCGTGATGGCGGAGTGGTGTCGGAACTCTCTCCCCGTTGCCTCTTAGAAATCGATTTAGATGCCATTGATTTCAGAAAACTTTCACACAAGTATTTCTTTCCCCAAACTTAGCTCACACACTCTGTCGAACACTTGGTGTGCACACTGAATTCTTTCCCCCAAACTTGATAATTATGCTTCCACTATAGTGCTAGGAAGGGAAGAATTAGAAAACAAAGCACTTACTCTCAATTTCTCTGCACTTACCTCAATGAAAGCCCTAATTCGTAGTTATTGCAGGTGGAGTTGAGAGTATGTGGTGACTAAGGGTTATGAGTGAGTGAATTTATAGAGATGGTGTGATGGTAAGGCTTGGAGGTTGGAGTAATGGAAGGAAGTAGTTGGTGAGTGTGATAATGAAGTGGGAAAATGTAGTGTAGTTTGCCAAAATCGTGGGTGAGAAGTGGGTGTAATGGATGGAAGTTGGAGTTGTAATGGAGGAATAAGGAGAAGAGGTGGGTTGATGCACATGTAACTGCCAAAAAGTCGGTTGGATTCCAGGACCCCCGCCTCGGCAAGGGATATTTGGCCTATGATGCTCGCCCAGGCGGGTATGCTCCCTAGAAGATTGATGGAAGGACCCCTACCCCGGCGGGGGGTTTATGCTTGAATGAGCCCGCCCCAGTGGGGGTGGGTTTTCTGCACCTGGCCTCTTTTCTCCTTTCCTTCCTTGCTACTTCAAATCATGAACACTTTAGGATCCTGCAAGACCGTGAAACATGAATGTAAGTAAATTTTGATCATTTGAAGCATGGTTGATAGATTATCAAGAACAATACAATATAATATCTACTTAATGACTTTATTATATCCTAATTAATCTAAACTCTAATCTAACTAGCATGACTAAAAAGATATAAAAAATAAAAAGACGAATGGGTTGCCTCCCAATTAGCGCTTGATTTTAAGTCGTTCAGCATGACTACTCCCTGTTTCATCCCAGATCGGTTGGGTTGTCCGCGGCATGATTTTTATTTCTTGCATAACACCAACACTGTTGTATTACGTGTCCATTCACTTGAATGTTGGATGATGAATTTGAATTTCTATCCTCAATTAACGCCTTAAGACCACTATCCTCTTTGCAATCCCTAAACTTGACACGTGTAGATTTCTCGAGCAACTCGCACTCTTCCTTGTCAGTCGGGATTGGGATTTCCTTGAATACCTTTACCTTTACTACCTGATCAAACACTTTCATAATCAGTTCTCCGTTAGGCACATCAATCAGTGTTCGTCCAGTCGCTAGGGATGGTCGTCCCAAAATGATAGGGATGTTCTTATCTTCCTCAAAATTTAGTACTACAAAATTAGCTGGAAAGATCAATGAATCAACTTTAACTAATACATCTTCAACTATTCCTAATGGGTATGTTAATGATCTATTGGCGAGTTGTAGACTAATATTGGTTGGTTTTGCTTCCTTTAACCCCAACTTTTGGTAAATGGACAATGGCATAAGATTTATACTCGCTCCTAGATCGCATAGAGCTCTCCCCACATCTTGATTACCAATTGCACAAGGAACTGTAAAACTTTTCGAATCTTTCAATTTAGGAGGAAGCTTTTTCTGTAGTATTGCACTGCACTCTTCGGTCAACGCCACTGTTTCGAAGTCCTGGAGCTTGCATTTCTTTGACAGTATGTCTTTCATAAACTTAATGTAACGCGGCATCTGCTCAAGTGTTTCGGCAAATGGAATATTAATGTGTAATTGTTTGAATATATCCATAAACTTCGAAAACTGATTCTTTAACTTGTCACTTTCAGGCCTTTGAGGAAAGGGTGCAGGTAGTGTAACTTTAATTTGTTTATCTTCTTTTTCCACCGCTTTCTTTGTATAATTATTTTCAATTTCCTTCTCTTCATCCTCACATTCATCTCATGTACTAGCTTTCTTATCCAATTTAGAAGTCAACTCCTTATCGCTCCTAAGCGTAATAGCATTACACTGCTCGTGATTTTCCTTTGGATTATTTTCTGTATCGCTCGGCAACGTTCCTTGAGGCCTGCTGTTTAAAGCAAAAACTATCTGTCCCATCTGATTTTCTAAATTATTGATGGCTATTTCATTGTTTTTCATTGTCATTGCTTGATTTTTCATGGCTACCTCGTTGCTCGTTAAATACTTTGATAACAACTCCTCTAAATCTAATTTCCTCTCTTGATGTTGAACTGGTCGTGGAAATTACTGATTCTGAAATCCTGGGGGATACGATGGTCGTGGAAATTACTGATTCTGATTATTGTTCCACGACAAATTCGGTTGATTCCTATTCCTTTGATTATATGTATTCTGTTATGTATTTTGTGGAATTTTGTTATAGCTACCCATAAATTGTACTGACTCTGGGTTGATTGCACATTGATCCGTCGGATGTTCACCCACGCACAATTCACAAATAACTGCAACTTGCTGTGTCTGTCCTCCTGACCAAACATCGAACTTCTTGGAGAGTGCTGAAATTTGTGCTGTTATTGTCGTCACTCCATCTACCTCTAACACTCCAGTGACTGTAGGTTGTGTCATTCTTTCTGTGGGCCACTGATAGTTGTTAGCAGCCATTGTCTCTATCAACTGATATGCCTCCTCATAATTCTTCGCCATAAAAGCTCCCCCCGACGCTGCATCAATACTAGTCCTGAGATTCCCATGTAGTCCGTTGTAAAATGTGTTCATCTGCAACCACTTAGGCAATCTGTGATGTGGGCATTTTCTAATAAATTCTTTGTATCTTTCACATGCCTCGTACAATGACTCCATATGTTGCTAATCAAGCATGGTAATCTCGTTTCTCATCTTTGCAGTCTTCATTGGCAGGAAAAATTTTGCTAGAAATTTCTGAGCTAGGTCATCCTATGTTGTTATCGAACCCGCTGGCAGAGAGTGTAACCAACTCTTCGCCTTGTCCCGTAGAGTGAATGGGAACAAGCGAAGTCTAACTGCTTCATCCAACACCCCATTATACTTGAAAGTGTCTCATATTTCCAGAAAGCTGATCAAATGCTCGTTCGGATCATCATTTGCAAGTCCCCCGAACTAAACCGAGTTTTGAATCATCTGAATAGTCGTAGGCTTAATCTCGAATGTATTCGCAGCTATTGCAGGCCTGGTGATACTCAACTGCAGCTCAGTCACCTTGGTAGAGCAAAATCCCTCAATGCTTTCTGGTCTTCGGCAGCCATTGCTTCTTCTTTTTCAGAATTTTTGAAGTCATCCCTTGTTTCCTTGATCCACTTACTTAACCTCTGAAACCTTCTCTCAATGTCGTCCTCAAAAGGAAGCAAGTCTGGATTTTTGGATCGAGTTTGCATAAACCAACTTCAAAAACCTGAAATAAGATGAACAAAACAAAAACAAAAAGTGTTTAAGTAAAAATGGACTAATTAAACTGATATTGCAAAATTATAAAATCTATACTAAACTCCCCAGCAACGGCACTAAAAACTTGTTGGGTAAAATCTAATTACGCACAGCACGCAAGTATACGTGGTCAACAAGTACTATAATAGTAAGTAAAGTATCGTTCCCTCAGAGACTGGAAATAGAATTTAAACCTCACAATTACCAATTTCTTATTGATCCTAATTTTATTAAACTAATCAATTTCCAGTTTATAATTAAAAGTATTAAGAATATTAAAATCACCACACAATCAACAATATCTAAAAACTGAATTTTCAAACAAATAATGGAGAATTAGGCTTCCGACTTCACTCTAATCATCACTCTAATTATTACACCTTTATTCCAGTTTAACTCATTATCCCAGTTTATTAATCAAGAACACGTATGTAGAACTAGCCACCTCTCGATTTACTAATACCATATTAACTCAAATCCACAATTAAGATAGAATTAAGTTAAACACCTTAATCAACTAACTCACTATATCTCTATGTGAATTAAAATTAAAGAAGGTTTAAGTTCAAGCTCTTTATCTGATTACATGCGATGTCAAGCATATCTCTACCCTAACATTCATCAAGATTCTGTTCATTCACATAAATCAAGAACACATGCTATATTACCTAAGTCTAGACTGTATTTCATCTCTCGAGTTCATACAAGTCCACAAAGAATCGTTGATCAGGCAATTACCGAATTCACGCTCAAATTAATATAGATAAACCGAATAATAGCTTATTAAACTGAAATCAAAGATTACATAATCATCGTTCCACTTAAAGATCCGTCTTAAGCCTAAAAAGTATTTAGTTCATCATAAATGAAATAATAACTGAATAAATTAAAGATATCATCCTTCCAATTATAGAAATAAAACTAAAGAAGAAGAATAACGCAGAACACCCTTCACTTTAGCCTTAATTCGCAACCGATATGAAATTCTTTAAAATCTTTACTCCGATTCTCGCTATCCAATTCTGTCCTTAATCGATGTCAATTGCTTTGCATGATGTTGATTTCGTTGTTTGTTCCTCAATATATATCCATCACATCAGTTTTGGTCGAAATCCCATGTCATTTAGAGTCCAAACGCTATCCCAAGTCCACAAATCTAAGTCTCAGCAGAGTTAGAACCAAGCTAGGAGAGTCAGGCTTCGGCACCCTTTTCCCCAGCGGGCTCTACTCTTGTCACGTAGACATGAAGAACCCCTCCCCAGCGGGGGTACAAGGCCAAAATATGCCCGCCCCGGTGGGGGTAGGGTATGTTTCCTAATTTGTTTGAACCTCCTTTCTAGCTCTCTTCTTGCTACTTGGTTGCCACAAATGCACTCCTTTTATGCTCAAACACCACACCACCACACTTACACATTAAACAACAATAAACAAGAAAAATAAAACGTAAACACGAGAAATTAACACCGATTAAGCTTGGATTAGGAACCCATTCGTGGATATAAAATCCACTTATCAAAGGGATCCGATGACTGGATAATACAAACTCTAATCCGGTCAGAAAACCATTCTCAAAGCCAACTTTCAGATGATCGGGGGTATAAGGAACCCATGTGACGACATATGCGATCAACAGCTCCAACTGCAAACGAGAATGGGTAAATCCCTCTACTACAAGAACCTCGGCCAAAGTGGAGTAATGCTAGTGTCGTCCCCGCGGATAGGTCTCCAGACCTAAAGTAGTAGTTGGGCGTAGGCAGAAGAGCCTCTCATATGCCCAAAACTATAAATTTAAAGATCAAATATCCTCAGTCATGAAGATTGGCAACCCGAGCGAGGGATTGAAAGATAAAGAGAAACTATTCACCAACAGAAATGGGTAAAAGCCTAACCAAGTCTCTATTACGCACTCTGAGCGTAGGCGCATCCCTCGAAGGAAATAGGTGAAGGTGAATGAGCCCCAATCAAAATCTCAGATGCGGTCCACATCACGAGTGGTACTGACCAAAGCAAAATATACCATCGAGGAGTTGTCTACTAGGAAATAGCCCCTGATGATGACCAAAAATAGTCGCCGAATGATGCGATCTTTATCCCTCTAATCAACAGGAAAAGGCTCAGATAAAGCTCCACTCATAGCATCAATGCTAAAGGGCCAGAATGGATATCTCGACCCTTGAGGACCGACGCAAGAACTCCCAAGAGGAATCAGACTGTAGCCGGGGAAATATTGACCACTAAAGGCATAAGATCCCCTATAAACTCTATTCTAGTGATGAACCACCAATCCATCGGTGTCATCATCACCTCGTAATCCAGTAAATGGAGAGACTGAGTATGGTCGAACTAGCACTTAGATATAGCCGTCAGATAACCTCAAGGGCAGCGACGGGGAGGAATGAAAAAGAAGTCCTCAAAATCCCAAGAGTGGATAATGGTCTGAAACTCCGGATGAAGGGTCGGGTATAAAGAATGAATGTTAAACCGGTTTCCTCTAGGCTGAGTGAAGCCGAAAACCTATATCAAGTTCAAACCCTTCCCCAAAAGTGGGAAAAGAAGGAAGGTAAAAATGGAAACAAATATTACCTCGTTCGCGTGAAGGTAAATCGAGGGATGACGGCTCAAATCATCCAGAAGATTTGGAATTGTCACGTTAATAGCTGGAAGCTCCCAGCGAGGAATGGAAGTAGAAAGAGTTGGGTCCTCAATAGGAACATCATCCTCCTCGTCTATAGCCTCCGTCATATCCACCTGAATGGGAAGAATCACTAACTAGATCAACCGGAGAGGCTGCCGAATCGGACGAGGAACAGGGACATCAGAAGCTCTCTTCCTCACTCTTGAGGAAACCCGACGAAAACTACTTGGCTGATCTGAGTTCATAACCTGAGAAAAATTTCCAAATCACCTCTGAAAGGGTGAGGTATGCTTCGAAATGAAAGCAATTAAATTCCAAACATGGCATCATTCATATCCTATGTTAAAACATCCATTAGTTTTGCATACTTCCCCAGTAGAGTTAAAATGGCATGTATTAAATGCCCAGACTCTTGAATTTTTTTTGCCAAAGTCTCCTTTGTAAAACGGACTATCCGCATGCACATAGGCATGACTAGGTGGCCATTCAGTAGCACACCAGCCTAAAATCATGAACATTTCATATGTATGAAAAATATTAAGATTAAACTTACCATGGCAGTCAAATTACCATGTGCATTTTACTTGAAAATCTATACTCATTTGTCCTCAAATAGGATAAATAAAATAGCCAAAAAGGGTGTAAAATGACTGTCTCAAAAATCAGTTTTTTTTACATCAGAATGTTCAGCATGGTAAAATACAAACATTTACTAGGCCCATTCATTTTTATCAAGTCATATATGCATACATATTTGATACATTGTGTTTAAACTCATACTACATAGAATCTAACATTCTAGCGGTCAAAACTTGAAAAGAAAGGATGTAAACATTACCAGAGTTGTGTAGAACGTTTGTACGATGACGGATTTTGCAAAAAGTTGCCCGAACTGAGTTGATCTGAGCAAGAAGGTTTGAATTTTTTAGAGGCGTTCAAGTTGAAAATGACTTTTGAAAGGTTAGGGGGAGCCTGAAATTTGAGTTATAGAGGAGGTCCCTGAAGCTAAAAAGTTAAATCAGGAAAAAAGGTGCTACGCTATTGAGCGGAAAGAGCCTGAAATCCTGAACAGGGCATCAACTTTCAAAGCATAAAAATTTTCTGCAAACCATTGGTGACAGCTCTAGTGTAGCATCGGAGAATGGTATGATGATTTAAACCATTGGTGATATCTCCAGTGTAGCATCGGGGAGGGGTCCGATGATGAAAGCCATTAACTTCTGCAATGAAGGTCTAAGTTTCTAACAGTGCAAACCGTTGGCGATAACCCTATCGTAGCATCAAGAAAGTTCAGTGAAGGAAGCCGTTGAAAACTACTTCAGCAAAGATCAGAGTATTTGTTGTTGCAAACAGTTGGCATCAACCCAGCGTGACATCGAGAAAGTTCGGTGATGAAAATTGTTGAAAACTACTTCAGCGAAGATCAGAGTATTTGATACTACAAGCTGTTGGCGACAACTCCAACGTAGCATCGGGAAGGATCAAAGATGGAATCTGTTATAAAGAAATCTACGGCTGAGGAACTGAGAAGAATCAGTGATGTCCAACCATTACAAACTACCGTTTGAGTAGGCATTGAGAAGGATCGGTGATGATCTTTCCAAACTACTGTTCGAGTAGGCACCAAGAAGGATCGGTGATGATCCTTGTAAACTACTGTTCGAGTAGGCACCGGGAAGGATCGATGATGATCAACCTTTTCGGTAGGCACCGAGAAGGATTGGTGATGTTCAACTTTGTAAACTACTGTTCGAGTAGGCACCAAGAAGGATCGGTGATGTTCAACCTTTCAAACTACCGTTCGAGTAGGCACCAAGAAGGTTCGGTGATGTTCAACTTTGTAAACAACCGTTCGAGTAGGCACTGAGAAGGATCAGTGATGTTTAACCTTTGCAAACTACCGTTCAAGTAGGCACTGAGAAGGTTCGGTGATGGTCAACCACTGCAAACTACCATTCGAGTAGGAACCGAGAAGGATCGGTGATGATCTACCCTGCAAACTACCGTTCGAGTAGGCATCGAGAAATTTCAGTGATGGGCAACCTCCACAAACTACTGTTCGAGTAGGCGTTGAAAAGATGTTATGATTGTAAGATCTATCCCCGCAGCAACGTTCGCGTCAACCGGGTTGAAATCCCAACCATTGGTGACAACCCCAGCGCAGCATCGGGAAGGATCTTGTGACGACCCGAGAATTTAGAAAATTAATTAAATCTTAAATGATAGATTAAAGGTTGAATAATAAACCCAGACAGAAAATAAGTGAATGGATTTGACATTTCTGGAAAGAAATATTATAGATGTAAAAATTCTTGAGGTTAATTATTTAGGATTAAGTATATAAGTATATATGAATATTATGTGTTTGTTGTTATTTGTTTATTATATAAACAAATAAAAGAAACTAGTGTAATCTAATTATATATTAGGAATAAAAAATTTAATAACTTAAATGTTATGGTATGGGAGAATTTTAGTATTTAAAATATATACTAATGTTAAGAGATTTATTTTATACATCTTAATTAATTAATTTTATAACCTAATTATAGCAACTCTAATTTGGGGTAAGAAAATAAATGTGTGAGTAAGGATTTATATTATAGTTGTGTAGATGAAAACTCTAATTAACTAATTAAGGAATAGTAATATTAAGAGTGTGGGAATATGTTATTTGTTATGGCCCAAATAAATTTAATTTGTAAGCCCAAAACATTAAAAGAATAGTAGAATTAATTATTTAAAGTCCAAAACAAATGGACTAGAAACCCTAATTAAATATATAAGGTTAGGTAAATTAAATTTGTTGGACATGATATTTTAAGTGACCCAAACAATTTAATTAAGAAGCCCAAACCATTTAATTGGGAGCCCAAATTTTGGCCCAAGCAAATTGAATTTTCTAGATAACTATACCAAGTAAATAAAGCAAATGAAATAAATCAAAAATAGACCAAGATGTGGCATTATACCCGGCCATGCATATGAGGAGTTTTTTTTTTGGCACATGTTCATTTCATTTGGTTCAACAACTCTCACCCACTACAAGCCATGTGTCTCTTTTTCTTTTAGTCTTAAAATGTTAGCTAGATTTACAAGCAAGAAGAATACAAAGGGAGAAAGAAAGAAAATAGAAAGAGATGAGAGAAAAGGAAATGGTCGGCAGCCACTTGAAGAAGAAAGGGAATAGAAGAATTTTCCATGCTTATCAAGCTATTTTCTAAAAGAAGAAGGATTGCACAAGAACTAGGTATAACAATTAATCTAAATTCTAGTAATTAAATTATGTATTTTGTTTTGATTGTTTTAAATCAAACCATGAGCTTATGATCTTGTATCTTAAAACTCTTGATCTACAAGTTTTAGAGTGTTTAATATTTAGATCTAACTATTTTTGGTGTTAAGAAAACTTGATCAAAGAAAGAAAAGTAAAACAATTTTTAAAACTTAAAATAGCTAGAGGACTGCTGCCCTAAATAGAAAATTCAGGGTTAGTTAGGATGTTCAAAAAATTTTGTGCTTTTGATATGTTGTATTACACTTAGTAAGCTTTCCATAGACTCCGGAACGGACTAAATCCGACATCGGAGGAGAGAGTTATGACATTTCAAAGTAGTAGTGTCAAAACTGTCCAACAAGTGCGGTGCAGTCCACTTGAACGGAATTTCTGGGCTGGTATGTTCTGAATCTGAAAAACATCACTAGGGAAGAGTTGTAGTCCCGGAAGTTAGCTTCGCGTGGGCTCAAGAATCGCCTAAAAATGTTTTAAAACGAAAAATTTATCACTGTTTTAGCGAAAGAGGATAAATATGGGAAAAAGATGAAAATTGTTGCGAGTGGACATTTTTGGGGTCTGTTTTAGGCTGCCTAAGAGGTCCAAAATTACTGGGTTATATTTTTTAAAAATACTTTGGTATACCATGTATAACATATCCAAAGTTGGGAATTTTATGATAAACGAGCAAGGCGTGGGAAAATCGCAAAGTGGGCTACTCGCTGCAGCAGCAGTTGCTGGGCAGCAGCTGCAGGCAGCGCCCAGCAGCACCGGCGCCTGCTCTGCAGCTGACTGCTGAAGCCATTTTTGAACCCTGTTTCAAATAGTTTCTGCTGTTCGTTTTCGCGGTTAGAAATTTTTCTAAAATACTATGACATAAGGTATATAATATGCCCAAAATTTCGTTGTTATACAACTTTGGATTTTAAAATTAAAAATGAGCAAACATGTGTGTCAGGATTAAAATTTGAGCGAACGTCGAGCATCGGTGCGTCAAGCGACTTTGACATTCGACGTTCCGAATCGCGTTCCAGCAAAATAATAAGTCATAATAAATCTAATAAAATCTTACGAGGCGAGATTTGACTATAAGTAATATTTTATGCCGGGAAACGTCTTTTCGGGTATAAATAAAGCAATAAAAATATGTAATAAATATAAATTACATACTTGAGCGAAATAAAATCTATAGTTGCTTATGAAATTATTTTGTGTTGCAACGAAGAACGTAAAACCTTTTTAAAATTGTATTAATCATAAAAATGATATTTTGAGGTTTCCGAGGCTCAAAACGAGGTTTTTGATCAAGCTGAGATTTAAGTAACGGAATATATATATTTAATATATAAAGCAAAAATGAGAATAATTATAAAACGAAAAATAAAGCGAATGTGCTAGCAGAATAAAATATGTATATATGAGAGAACAGTCTGTGTTGACTCATGAATGGACAAAAAAATCTATAAATTATTTAAATTAAAGAAATATTATAGTAAATTGAGTTTTAGTATAAAAGTTATGTGTTACATGTTTTAACTCCGAAATTGCGAGTAAAGGTAAAAGATATTTCTGAAATGGAATATAAATAGTTTAAGCTTCATGACATAAAATATTTACATCTTAAAATGTATGAGATCATTATTATTTATATTAATAAGTGATTTGAATATTATTAAGAATGATTAAAATATTATTAAATGATTACTAATATTAGATAATGAAATAAATACTATTAAATTATTTGAAAATTTTTATGAGATATTGAAAAATGTTTTGACTAATAAATAAATTATCTAAGATAACTTTTAAGTGTTAGGCAGAGTAGACCGTTGGGATGTTAGATTTTTGTTAGTTTCAACTCAGACTTAAATAGTTTGACTTGATACCAAGTCTTAGGTAGTTTGTGGACTAATAGGGTTATGTGTTATGTTTTTAGGTGATTTTATAATTATATATATAATAATATTATATTGTAATGATATTATTCTAATTTGTATATCGATATTATTTATATATTAGGTCTTCGATCAGACAAAGCTTATTATAATGCGTAGCGATAATCAACCGTTCAGGCAAGTTTTTCTGTAACACGACCTCGAGTTGTATTATTCAATTGTACTCTGTACATATTGCATGTATAAGTCAGGTATGAAAGGCTGATCACCTTCATTACCATTCGGTCCAGATATAATTGTTCATGTTGAATGTTTGTTCAGTAAAAAATTTGTTCATGCTAGTTCTCAACTAGGTTAAATGCTTTCTAAGTCACTGTACTATATGTCAACTTACAACTGGGTCACTGAACTTTTTTTTTTACAGTCAACTCACTGAACTCGATTTTTCTAACAAAAAGTTAAAAAAACCGTTAAACTCGTTTGACTGTTAACGGAAAACGGCTGAGTTGTCAAAAAAAGCCTATGTGGCAATTAGTATGCGACGTAGCAGTGATGATGTGGATTTGTAGGAAAAAAATTATGAAAAAAATGGAAAAAACTTATTTTAAAGTATAATATAAATTTAAAAAAATAGCCAAAAAAAGAAAATAAAAAAAATATTTAATTATTTTTGTAATTAATATCAAATAAATTTTTATTTATAATGAAGCCATTTGTAAAACATAAAAACTAAAAGTTTGCTAATTATTTAGTTATTTTTTAATATAATTAATAACAAATATAATTGAAAAATATATTTAATTAATTTTTTAGTAATACCAAATAATTTTTCTAACACAAAGTTAAAAAAAGCGTCAACCTAGTTTATCAAAAAAAGTTATTAATAAAAAAACGAAATTCAGTTTTAAAATTTGAAATTTATTAATAATTATTTTTAATAAAAAAAAGCACAGATTTTTTAATTAAAAAAAAGTAGTTTTTTTAAGAAAATGAAAACGCATTTATTTTAATAAAAAAACTCAATTTTTTTAATAAAAATTAAAAAAAAGCAGTTTATTTTTCTAAAAAAAAATTAAAAAGCAACTTTTTTTAAAGAAAAATAAAGAAATTATTTTTGTTAAAAAAAATAAAAAAGCAGTTTTTCTTTTAAAGAAAAATAAAGCAATTATTTTTGTTTTTTTAAAAAAATGCTTTTATTTTTATTAAAAAAAATAAAAAATTAGTTTTTTTTAAAAAAAAATAAAGCAATTTTTTTTTAAAATGCAGTTTAGTTTTCTTAAAAAAATAAAAAAAGCAATTTTTACTAAAATATAAAAAAGCGCAGTTTTTTTTCTTCTTAAAAACTGTTTTTTTATTTTTTTAAGAAAAATAAACTGCGTTTTTTTATTTTTTATTAAAAAAAATGCATTTTCATTTTCTTAAAAAAATGCACTTTTTTATTTTTTTATTTTTTTTCTTTTTTTTTTTGCTAATTTTTTTAATTTATATTATACTTTAAAATATTTATTTTTTCATAAATTTTTTCCTACAAATCCACATCATCACTGCCACGTCGCATACTAACTGCCACATAGGCTTTTTTGACAACTCAGCCGTTTTCCTTTATCAGTGAGTTTAACAGTTTTTTTAACTTTTTGTTAAAAAAATCGAGTTCAGTGAGTTGACTGTAAGAAAAAAAGTTTAATGACCCAGTTATAAGTTGACATATAGTACAGTGACTTAGAAAGCATTTAACCCGTTCTCAACTATATTAAAGAATTATAGCCAGCTTATTATTCAAACTCTTTCAATCATGATATATCCTCAAATAAATTATACTTGTTGGGCAAACTTATGCTCACCATTGCTATATCATGATAAACATTGCAGATTAAGACAAATACGTCGGATACAAGGAAAGGTCAAAGACAGTCCTAGCTTTAGTATACGTGTGCAGCTAAATTTGTATAAATATTATATATTAATGTTGTTGTAAGTCAAATAAGTTATGAATTGTGTATTAAGTGAAGGTTACTCGACCTTGGGGAATAGTGTGAAAAGTTTATTGTATAAACAATTTATGTTTATATCTTCCGTAATAGTTATAGAATGATTGTACCAGATCCGTGGTGATTTGGGACCCGAATTTGGGGCTATCACAGTTGGTATCAAAGCTGTAGGTTATGAACCTTAGGTAGGAATACTTGAGATTAATAACCGCACTGATTAGGATAAGTACTAACTCAAATAGAGCTAGTGTGTCGGTAAGATTCAAAGACGAATTTCGGCGGGGTATAAGATACAGAGTTCCCTAACTCTAATAATAAAGTTGAACAATAGTGGTGAATAGATAGAGTCTAAAAGACTAAAAGCACAGTGATAGAAGATCGAAAAGTAAAATAATCAAGACATAGAAATGAACTGTAATGTATACGATCTCTCACCCCGTGATCGGATAAGATTATAGTATGGAGAAAGATCAAGTGAATGATTGAAAAGTTTACAGCAAGATTGCTGTGTGTCTATGAATGTGTGAGATCCCAAAATTATGAAATGAAAGTATTCAATTTTTTTATAATTATTATTTTATTTAGTAATTGGTTAAATTGAGAAAGGGTTAAAGTTAAGGGTGATATGTGAAAATTTTACAAAGTATGCAAGTTGTTATAAAATATTTGTTTTGTTGGAGAATATTCTTTTTGTCGGGAATATCCGTAGGACGGCACAATCATTGGTGGACCCCACAACGGAAGTATTGTCGTAGTTAGAAAACGACAAAATTATCTTTTTATAAAAATAACGGCGAAAGTGTTACCGTTAAAATTATTGAACTACCCGGTAGTAAAAGTACAGTAATACGCGTGGTTGCATAGTAGCACACAATATTGATTATTGATGCTTACGTAAGAAGTCACTCAGTTATACTCAATTATTGCTACAGTAATTGCTGCATCATATCTCTCATATTATTTATTCAATTATTGTCACAGTATCATCTGTATAATATGTTATATTATTTAATCAATAATTGAGACGGCAAAGTTATTCATATTATTATTTATAATATTGACAATGTCTAGAAGTTCTATCAAGGAGAGGTTTGGTCACCTAATTACGCGCCAATAAGGAGAAATCCTTATCGAAAAGCCCTCTCTTTCCTGGGAACGACTTGGTTGTTAAATATTGTGAGTTATAATATTAATGATGAATAAGTTCGTATTGATTAAAGATGAAATTGAAAGTTCTATTGTGTTAGAATTATTAGTGTTAGTGGAAATCGACATTTATTTCGATATTAATTGATGTTTGGAAGTTATACTGACTAATCGGGTAATTAATCGAATAAATGAGCAATTAATTGCTATTAATTCAAATGATTATAACTATTTGTTCACATGTGTATACTATCGATTCACATTCTTGCATGACTAAGTTAAAAATAGAGGTATAGATGGAGGTACTATACTATAATTTGTATTTTCACATGTTTAGAACTATTGATTCACATGATTTACTATTGATTCACATTATTTACTATTAGGGAAGGTGGTGCAAGTTTGATAATACTTGCAGGACTAAATTAAAAATAAAGAAAAAGAGGAAGGTATTATACTGTAGTATTTCGAGCCCCAAAACGTGCAATTATCGAAACTATATTTTCCTATAAATAGAAGCTCATTCTTTCATTATTTTTCACCAATTCACTAAAGCTATAGAGCAATTATTATTGAGAGAAATTATAGAGAGAAAGAAGAAGAGACGTCTGCCACCTCACTATTCCAGTATCCAGTTTTCTTCTGAGGTAAGGGATATTATTATTATAGTAAGGGGTATTATTATTTCGTATTCATGAAGAGAGTTATTTTCTTTCAATACACGTAAGGGTTGTTATTCCATTCTTTATTATTATGTTAGAATAACATGTCTAAACGAAGTACCGCATACATGGTAAAATTTTTCTGTTATTTTATTCTTTATTATTCTGTTGGAATAACATGTATGTGCGGTTTATCGCATGCCTGGTGAATTATGTTGTTATTCCATTCTTTATTATTTTGTTGGAATATCCTATCGGTGCGGATTACGCATGACTTGGTTCCATTCTTTATTATTCTGTTAGAATATCATGTCTGTGCGGATTACGCATGACCTGGTTCCATTCTTTATTATTTTGTTGGAATAACATGTTTGTATGGTCTATCGCATGCATGGTGAATTCTTCTGTTATTCCATTCTTTATTATTCTATTAGAATAACATGTCTATGTGGATTACCGCATATATAGTGAATGACCTTTCGTATTCATTCTTTATTAAATTGTGGAAATGATCTGTCTACGTGGATTACCGCATGGCGGATGAAAATCCATTTGCAATTTCGTATATTCTATTATACTCGTATGAGATATCATTTCTTTTGTAATCGTCATAAAATATCATTTTATTTGGTATTTTATTTACGAGTTACTATTCATAGGTTACTATTCACCTGATTACTATTCACTCTAGTATTATTCACTCGGGTATTCGGGGCACTTTTCGTGTCGGAGTACTATTGACGAGTTACTATTCACGGGTTACTATTTACCCAAATTACTATTCACCCGAATATTATTCACTCGAGTATTTGGGATACTTTTCATGTCAGGGGTACTATTCACGAGGTACTATTCTTGAAGTACTATTCACGGGGTACTATTTACTCGAAAAATATATTTCTTTTCTGTCCAAATTATTTTTGGTACATAAATATTATTCTTGAATTTTACTTTACAAAGCATTATCATGTTGACAATTTGGACGTTATTGATTTCTGAATAAATTAAATTATAAATCATTAAAATTTATCCTTGAACTTGTTTTATTGAATTATTATGTCATAGTCATCATCCTCATGCTTATATTGTGATGAAAGTCATCTTTGGCTTACGTGCAAAGATGGACTGTTGATTATTGGTTTTACAGTTGTATCTCTTTGGCTTACATGCAAAGATGGACTGTTGATTATTGGTTTTACAGTTGTATATCTTTGGCTTACGTGCAAAGATGGACTGTTGATTATTAGTTTTACAGTTGTATATTACAGTTGTATATCTTTGGCTTACGTGCAAAGATGGACTGTTGATTATTAGTTTTACAGTTGTATATCTTTGGCTTACGTTCAAAGATGAACTATTGATTGATGAGTATGTTTGGCTTATGTGCATAGATGAACTATTTATTGGTATGATTATGACCAGGGATCATTCGGTATAATCATGACCCGTAATGTTATAGATGATGTGGTAAAAGTCCTCATTGGACCGTAGTGCATTGATCGACAGTTATTGGTATGAGTATAACCAGGGATTATTCGGTATAATCATGACCATTGATGATTACATGAATATCTTTGGTCGTAGTGCAGGGATGATTCGATAATGTGGATTATTTATTAAGCTGAGCCTCAGCGATAAAATATTGATTATACACTTTTAATTCGTAGAAGATAGTAGATATCATGCTCTACTTGACTCTTCTAAAATACAGTTGTATATCTTTGGCCGTAGTGCAAAGATGAATTTATTAGTATGATTATGAGCAGAAATTATGATTTGGTATAACCATAATTTTTGATGTTTCAGGTGAAGATATGTGATGAAAATTATCTTCGTCTTGGGTGCGAAGAGGAATTTAGAATCACAAATATGATTACGAGTTATTCATATGATTGTGGACAGGTATTATTGATTGATGTTACAGAGATAAAATATTATTGGTGGACTTTTAACATGGAGAAGATAATAGACCTGATGGTCTATTTGACTCTTCTAATGGATTGCTCGTTCCGCTGCAACTATGGTTGAAAAATTTTATCATCTACCATATGTTCTAAATCTCTGATTTATTACTGATGAAGGCTATTGATGATGTAAATTATCTTTAGTCATGATATTCTTTACTAGGCTAGTTATGCTCACCCTTTTTGCTTCACAATTTCTTTCAGGTAATAAGAGTGTTGTCGGGTCGAGCGAGGATAACAGGGGAATAGAACGGTGGTCTATAGTTGTTAAGGTTCTCCCTAAATAGTATGGAAATAATTTTGTTAAAAACTTTAGATAAGTGTGTCGTATTGTATACGTCACTTGATATTTAATTTTGGTGAACCGAATAGGGTGAGGTGAACCCAACTTTGGAAGGGTGTTTTGCCGCTATCATACAAGATATCTAATGACATACAACCTCGTGTTATCATAAGACAGGGTTATACACATCCACTTGCTGAGTATATCTACGAGCACTACCTATATGATCTTGGAGTTTATTTGAAATATAATTTTCACTTGGAGACAACGGAGATAATTATATGTCAAGAGAAGACTCACCATTAGAAAGAAGATGATAGTAATCTTCTTGTTTTTCTTTGGAGACTTTTGGGTCAACCAAAGATAATTCTGTGGACATATGATATCTATCATAACCTAAACGCATGGCCTACCATGTACGAAGGTTTTCTTAAGTATTTTCCAAAGATTTTAATTTCTAAAACAATTATGGACTGTACCTTTATGTAAGGTACCATTGTAAGGTATTGTGGTCCAGGCACCATGAGAGTTATATATATTTGTATTAAAACTCACAGCTTATCTGTTGTCGTACTCTGCACGACAGTTCAACAGTTGTATAAATGAAGTTTATATTTAATTTTTGTAGTGCGATATCTGGCGACTCAGAATGGGTCGTGTGGACCTATTTTGGGGGCGTCACAGAATGAGTACGAATTCAGTAAAGAATTATGAATACGAGTTGAATGAAATTCGTATTGAGAAGGGAGTTAGAATTAAGTGGGGATTTCAATTGAGGACTCATGTCAGCAGCTGAGTTGTATGATTCCTTGTATGGGCGGGGAATTGTACTTGGTGTAAAAACTACTTAGTTTCTGGTACTGATAATCATTAAAATATTTGTGTCGCGCTATTTGCTATATGCATGTTAAGAGGGTGATTCCTTTCTCATGTGTATAATAGATAGATAGGTTATAGGTAGAGAATATAAGGTTAAGTACGAGTTCTTAAAACTCATACTTATGTGACATTCTTGACTCATAGTTATATAAAATGTTTATGAACCCCTCAGTGAATGGACGCCAAAGGTCTGACTAGGACAAGTTCTTAAGCTCATATGATTGTGGCAAGTTCATGAACTCATAAGTGTGGTTTGACGAACTGGGTATAGTTGTGTGTGATTGGAGTATTAACGATAATAAGAATAGATAGACAGTTTAAGCAAATGATTATTAGTAAAGACATAAGTTTTCCAAAACTCCTAGCTATGCTAGACTTCGAAATTTTGACATCAAGCTAAATACACACTATGTGCTTTTGAATATATATATATATATATATATATATATATATATATATATATATATATATAGAGAGAGAGAGAGAGAGAGACTCGTAATAATTTTTGAAACGGTTTAAAGTATAGTCTATGCTACTTCTTTCGGCTAGACGATAATGATTTGAAATATCAAAATATATTTTTATTTATCACTTGTGTACCATGTAACCTGGTGCAGAGATGATAAAAAGTTGATGGAGTTATAAATACAGTAATACTTAGTGTGAATTTGATCTAAAATCGCTGTTCCACTATTGTATCATGTATTATGACAAAGTCATACAATGACGACATCCTCAAACGGACTGTTAATACAGTACGACATCATGACGCCATTCTTAACAATATTTTCAAAATTTTAATTTACCAACGGGGTTTGGCTACACCTAAATAATTCGATTGAATTGAATTATTGATATGAGTCTATGCTATTCAATTCAACTAGACCAATGTTTATGAAAACTGTAAGAGTTCTTTGAAAACTTTCCCAAACCAAATTATTTTGGTGCGGAATCCAATATGGCTGAGGTAAAATTTTTGTACCTAGGGCATTGACAAGAAACAGATAAAACCAGTATTACTGGGTCAGTACTAGGCATATTGGGCTAATCACCCTCTGTGTCTTCAGGGTAAGACGGTTTGCGAATTAATTTCCATAAAACCTTTGCGAAAATTAAAATTCATAGTCTATACGACTCCTCATCACAATTTCAAAATTTTAACCCTTGTGAGGAATGTATTGGGTAGCATGTGATACGGTGTATGAATGGTGTAAGCTGTATGGTATAAAGTGTAAGTTAAATTTCGGGGACGAAATTCTTAGAAGAAGGGGTGAATGTGACGACCCGAGGATTTAGAAAATTAATTAAATCTTAAATTATAGATTAAAGGTTGAATAATAAACCTAGACAGAAAATAAGTGAATAGATTTGACATTTCTAGAAAGAAATTTTATGGATGTAAAAATTCTTGAGGTGAATTATTCAAGATTAAGTGTATAAGTATATATGAATATTATGTGTTTGTTGTTATTTGTTTATTATATAAACAAATAAAAGAAACTAGTGTAATCTAATTATATATTAGGAATGAAAAATTTAATAACTTAAATGTTATGGTATGGGAGAATTTTAGTATTTAAAATATATATTAATGTTAAGAGATTTATTTTATACATCTTAATTAATTAATTTTATAACCTAATTATAGCAAGTCTAATTGGGGCAAGGAAATAAATGTGCATGAGTAAGGATTTATATTATAATTGTGTACATGAAAACCCTAATTAAATAATTAGGGAATAGTAATATTAAGAGTCCGGGAAAATATTATTTGTTATGGCCCAAATTAATTTAATTTGTAAGCCAAAAACATTAAAAGAATAGTAGAATTAATTATTTAAAGTCCAAAACAAATGGACTAGAAACCCTAATTAAATATATAAGGTTAGGTAAATTAAATATGTTGGACATGATATTTTAAGTGACCCAAACAATTTAATTAAGAAGGCCAAACCATTTAATTGGGAGCCCAAATTTTGGCCCAAGCAAATTGAATTTTCTAGATAACTATACCAAGTAAATAAAGCAAATGAAATAAATCAAAATAGACCAAGATGTGGCATTATACCCGGCCATGCACATGGGGAATTTTTTTTTTGGGCATATGTTCATTTCATTTGGTTCAACAACTCTCACCTACTACAAGCCATGTGTCTCTTTTTCTTTTAGTCTTAAAATGTTAGCTAGATTTACAAGCAAGGAGAATACAAAGGGAGAAAAAAAGAAAATAGAAAGAGAGGAGAGAAAAGGAAGTGGTCGGCAACCACTTGATAAAGAAAGGGGAGAGAAGAATTTTCCATGCTTCATCAAGCTATTTTCTGGAAGAAGAAGGATTACACAAGAACTAGGTATAACAATCTAAATTCTAGTAATTAAATTATGTATTTTGTTTTAAATCAAACCATGAGCTTATG
The DNA here is from genome assembly GCA_016801055.1 of Panax notoginseng. NCBI lineage: Eukaryota > Viridiplantae > Streptophyta > Magnoliopsida > Apiales > Araliaceae > Panax > Panax notoginseng. The sequence continues at coordinate 160,991,524 of CM029017.1, read as the reverse complement.
ATCTTGTATCTTAAAACTCTTGATCTACAAGTTTTAGAGTGTTTCATGTTTAGATCTAACTATTTTTGGTGTTAAGAAAACTTGATCAAAGAAAGAAAAGTAAAACAATTTTTAAAACTTAAAATAGCTAGAGGACTGCTGCCCTAAATAGAAACTTTGGGGTTAGTTAGAATGTTTAGAAAATTTTAGGCTTTTGATATGTTGTAGTACACTGAATAAGCTTTCCATAGACTCCAGAACGGACTAAATCCGACATCGGAGGAGAGAGTTGTGTCAAAACTGTCCAACAAGTGCGGTGCAGTCCACTTGAATGGAATTCCTGGGCTGATATGTTTGGAATCTGGAATAACATCAGTAGGGAAGAGTTGTAGTCCCGGAAGTTAGCTTCGCGTGGGCTCAAGAATCGCCTAAAAATGTTTTAAAACGAAAAAGTTATGACTGTTTTAACGAAAGAGGATAAATCTGGAAAAAAGATGAAAACTGTTGCGAGTGGATATTTTTGGGGTCTGTTTTAGGCTGTCTAAGAGGTCCGAAATTACTGGGTTATATTTTTTAAACATACTTTGGTATACCATGTATAACATATCCAAAGTTGGGAATTTTATGATAAACGAGCAAGGCGTGAGAAAATCGCAAAATGGGCTACTCACTAAGTACTGCAGCAGCAGTTGCTAGGCAGCAGCTGCAGCAGGCAGCAGCTACAGGCAATGCCCAGCAGCACCGGCGCCTGCTCTGCAGCTGGCTGCTGAAGCCATTTCTGAACCCTATTTTGAATAGTTTCTGCTGTTCGTTTTCGCGGTTAAATTTTTTTTTAAAATACTATGACATAAGGTCTATAACATGCCCAAAATTTCGCTGTTATACGACTTAGGATTTTAAAATTAAAAATGAGCAAACATGCGTGTCAGGATTAAAATTTGAGCGAGCGTCGGCGCGTCGAGCGACTTTGACATTCGACGCTCCGAATCGCGTTCCGGCAAAATAATAAGTCATAATAAATCTAATAAAGTCTTACGGGGCGAGATTTGACTATAAGTAATATTTTATGCCGGGAAACATCTTTTCGGGTATAAATAAAGCAATAAAAATATGTAATAAATATAAATTACATACTTGAGCGAAATAAAATCTATAATTGCTTATGAAATTATTTTGTGGTGCAACGAAGAACGTAAAACCTTTCTAAAATTGTATTAATCATAAAAATGATATTTTTAGGTTTTCGAGGCTCAAAAAGAGGTTTTTGATCAAGTTGAGATTTAAGTAACGGAATATATATATTTAATATATAAAGCAAAAATGCGAATAATTATAAAACGAAAAATAAAGCGAATGTGCTAGCAGAATAAAATATGTATATATGAGAGAACGGTCTGTGTTGACTCATGAATTGACAAAAAATATATAAATTATTTAAATTAAAGAAATATTATAGTAAATTAAGTTTTAGTATAAAAGCTATGTGTTACCTGTTTTAACTCCGAAATTGCGAGTAAAGGTAAAAGATATTTCTGAAATGGAATATAAATAGTTTAAGGTTTATGACATAAAATATTTATATCTTAAAATGTATGAGATCTTTATTATTTATATTAATAAGTGATTTGAATATTATTAAGAATGATTAAAATATTATTAAATGATTAATAATATTAGATAATGAAATAAATACTATTAAATTATTTGAAAATTTTTATGAGATATTGAAAAATGTTTTGACTAATAAATAAATTATCTAAGATAAATTTTAAGTGTTAGGCAAAGTTTAATTGAACTTAAACTCATGAATTGTCCGACTAGACCGTCGGGATGTCAGATTTGTGTTAGTTTCAACTCAGACTTAAATAGTTTGACTTGATACTGAGTCTTAGGTAGTTTGTGGACTGATAAGGTTAAGTGTTATGTGTTTAGGTTATTTTATAATTATATATATAATAGTATTATAATGTGATGATATTATTCTAATTTGTATATCTATATTATTTATATATTAGGTCTTCGATCAGACAAAGCTTATTATAATGCATAGCGATAATCAACCGTTCAGGCAAGTTTTTCTTTAACTTGACCTCGAGTTGTATTATTCAATTGTACTTTGTATATATTGCATGTATAAGTCAGGTATGAAAGGCTGATCACCTTCATTTCCATTCGGTCCAGATATATTTGTTCATATTGAATGTTTATTCAGTCAAAAATTTGTTCATGCTAGTTCACAACTATATTGAAGAATTATAGCCAGCTTATTATTCAAACTCTTTCAATCATGATATATCCTCAAATAAATTATACTTGTTGGGCAAACTTATGTTCACTGTGACAATCCCAAAATAGGTCCATTCCACCCAACCTATTCTGAGTCAAATACATGGTACAGAAAATAACTACAACTTTATTACAACAATTATCGTGCAAAATATAACACATATGTTGTGAGTTTTGATACAAATATATACCAACTGTGACTCTCATCCCAACCTTGGATAGCACGTCATAATGGCACCTTATATAAAGGTATAGTCAAAAATTGTTTTAGAAATTAGAATCTTTGGGAAGTGCTCAAGGAAACCTTCGTACATGGGAGCCCATGCGTCTAGGTTATGATAGATATCATATGTCCACAGAATTATCCTTGGTTGACCCAATAGACCCCAAAGAAAAATGAGAAGATTACTATCATATTATTTCCAATGGTGAGTCTTCTCTTGACATATCATTATCTCCACTGTCTCTAACTGAGAGTTATACTTCAACCAAACACCAAGATTATATAGGTAGTGCTCGTAGATATACTTAGCAAGTGGATGTGCACAACCCTGTCTTATGATGACACGAGGTTGTATGTTATTAGACATCTTGTATGATAGTGGCAAAACACCCTTCAAATATTGGGTTCGCCTCACCCTATTTGATTCACCAACTATAACTACTAAATAATGTATAAAATACAACACACTTTTCTATACTATTTAGGGAGAACTCCACAGCTAGAGACCACCTTTCTGTTCCCTTGTTACTCCCGCTCGACCCAGCTACACTCTTATTACCTAAAAGGAATTGTGAAGCAAAAAGGTGAGCTCAACTAGCCCAGTAAAGAATATCATGATTAAAGATAAATAAATTATCAATAGAATTCAACAGTAATAAATAAGAGATTTAGAACATATGGTAGATGACAAAAAATTTTAACTATAGTTACAGCGGAACGAGCAATCCATTAGAAGAGTCAAATAGACCATAAAGTCTATTATCTTCTCCAGGTTAAAAGTCCACCAACAATGTTTTATCCCTGTAACATCAATCAACAGTTCCTGTTCACAATCATGTGAATAACTCATAATCATAATTGTGGTTCTAAATTCCTCTTCCTACCCAAGACGAAGATAATTTTCATCACCTATCTTTACCTGAAACATCAAAGATCATGGTTATACCAAATCACATTTCCTGTTCATAATCATACTAATAAATTCATCTTTGTACTACAGGCCAAAGATATTCATCAACAGTTCATCTTTGCACTACAGGCTAAAGATATTCAACAACAGTTCATCTTTGCACTACGGGCCAAAGATATTCAACAACAGTTCATCTTTGCACTACATACCAAAGATATTAATATCTCAAAGAAATATATAATCATTTTAGAATTTATATAAACAATAATTATAACCATATTGATCAATTCACCTTTGTACTTAAGCTAAAAATATTCAATTACAAATTCAATGGTCATGATCATACCAGTCAATAATTCATCTTTGCACTACTGGCCAAAGAGAACCCATAATTACGATCATACTAATAATCTACCCATCTTTACACTCAAGTCAAAGAGAAATTTCTTCACCAAAATTATAAAAATGTTATATATTATAATAAAAATAATATGATCAAAACATTTAATTTCAAGAGTAAGATTCATAAATCAATGATAATTTGGTCAGAAAAAGAAACCAATTTTGTCGTGAATAGTACCCCGTAAATAGTAACTCGTGAATAGTAACTCATGAATAGTAATTCATGAATAGTAATCCCGACATGAAAAAGATAGAAATTCCACAATAAAATTAATACCAATATTTCGGTATAATGATATTGAAAGAATAACATTTCTTAAACTTATAAACAATTTATTTTAATTGTTTACACTTTACTAAATAATACATTTAATCATCCTAAAATGTCAAACTCATAAGATTTCATCACCAATAACTAAAACTCTCATCACAAATCTGCATATACCTCATATAGGATTCTCAAGTCATAAAATTCTATTTTTTCAATTTTCTTACTTCACATAACATATTTAATTTATTTACTCATAACTAATCCATTTTCATAAAAAATACCAAATCAGTCCCAAAAATATTTCTTTTTTGGGATTTAGCAGAATATAGTCCCATATTGAACATATATTTTTTCTGGAATTTTTAAAATTTATTTAATATTTTTCATATGGCCAAAACTACAGAATATTTAAACATTTATCATAAATTATACTTTTATGCAAAAATTCCTAAATTTATAGAGTATACTTCTGTTATATACATGTACTCCCAATAAAAATTTTACCAATTTTGGAGTTAACCACAAGGAGTTATAAGGTTTTATTTTTAAAATAGTCTTTTTCCATAAAATTCATAACTCCTAATCTATACATTCAAAAATCGCCATTTGGGACACAATCTAGAAAACTCATCAAATTATCATTTCAAATTTTTCTAGAATTTTTGAAGGTCAGAAAAATTACGAAACTGAAAAATATAACAACCCTTAAAATCCCTTACTATAATAATGACAATATCCCTTACCTCAAAAGAGCAGTACTTCTGACTGGAATATCGGATATGATGCTGAATGAAACTTGTACTGAATAGCAACTCTCAAAGTATTTAAATACTCACAAAATACACTCGATAATATAGAGAGAAAGAAAACTTGTTTCTGGTGTGATTTTCAATTCTAACTTAGCCCTCTATTTATAGGAAAATGTTAGCACGCCGAAGCAAACTTGACCTGCTACCTGATGGCTTTACCTGCTACTATTGCCACCCACCACATTTGAAATTCAATTTGAGCACATTTCTCACCAACCAAAAGTGGGGCCCAAAAATGGTTGCGCCATCGTACGAATATTCTCCGACAGAAAGATTATTCCATGACCAAACGAATATTCCCCGACATCAATGAATATTTTTTAACCACTTTCTTATTTTGAAAATTTTGAATTTCACCCATAACCAAAGCATTATATCAAATTAACACCTTATTATTCACAATAATAAATTGAGAAAATTCGATTTTATTCATTAAAAAGTTGGGGTCTTACACTCACCCTTGCAGAGAATAGGGAGTGGTCATTAATACAACCTGTGGCAGCTTACCCCACAGAAGCATATTGCATTCATAGCATATCATGTCATGCATTGCATTGCATTTGCATTTATCATATTTCTAGTGTCTAGCAATCTTTATCTTGTTCATTCCATTACATTGCATAAACATGATAAAGAGGGGCATCTGTAAACACTCAAAATTTTGCATTCCTGTTACTAACTATGCTGGAGGGCAAAATTGTCTACCAGAGACAACCCTGGAAGTCAAAATCATCAAACCAACTCCCCGGAGATAACCCCGGGAAATCATCAAACTAGACCCCCGGAGACAGCCTCGTGGGACATCAAATCAACTTCAGAGACAACCCTAAAGACTGATAAGAGTTGAAAACCGTCTAACCCCAGAGACAATCCTGAGGAAAGACAGTTACAGCACGTCAAGTTCGGAAATCAACCTGGAGGGGGAAAAGAGTAATTTTGCCAACTCAACATCAAATCAAATCAAATTACAATGAAGAAGGTCATGCGGAACCATAACAACAATCCTGAGTGAAAACAATGCAAGACAACTCAACAAACGGACTGCGAAGACTCGAAGATCTGGTCATGGACCCGTCTTCCCGGATTCGAAAAAGGTCAAATCATATGTCATTGTGTAGCTCTCGTAAAGGGCTTTCTGGAAAGGTATAACACGCCTCCATCGGATTCCCGAATTGAAAGTTATGAAGGTTCAAGCAGACAACACATTGGTTAGATTACACGTACTTCGAGACAATGGGCCCCACCAGACCTAGCAGCAGTAGACACGCGGCTTGTTGTGTAAAATCTAGTTACGCACAACACGCAAGTATACGTAGTCAACAAGTAAATAAAGTGTAAGTAGAGTATCGTTCCCACGAGGAATTATTAATACAAATTACCAAATATTAACTCTTAACCAAACTAATTTTATTTAAACAATCAATTTAAGATTATGAATTAAATTATTTAATTACACTAATTCTAATTACCACTAATTAAAAATTAGATTATGGAGATTTAATATCACAACTTCACTTATTGCTTCATCTAAATTAATACACTTCCTATCAATTATGCTCACTATTCTAAATTGTCAATCAAAAATACATAAGTAAATATGCTCATCTCTCAATGCATCATACTCAAATTAACTTAAATCCACAGATGATAGAATTAAGAAGAACACCCTAATTAACTAATCCATTATATCTCTATATGAATTACAATTAAAAAGGATTTTAAGCACAAGTTCTCTATCAGATTACATGCGATGAATATGTATATCTCTATCCAATACATAAATTATAAATTCCAACGCCATGCAAAAAACACAATCACATAATATTATGATCAGATCTGAATCTATAATCCATCTCTCGAGTTCATATAGATTATCACGGTAATTGTTAGCTAGGCAATTAAGCAATAAACACAAACCATAATAAACAATCCAAGAATAATCACAATAATTAATACAGAAGCATACTAAAAATAAACTATGCAATAAGTTCCATTGTAATTGTAGACACTCGAAATTTTCTTTTTCTGTTACTAACCATGCAGGAGGGCAAAAGCATCTTTTTTCACACTCTAGAGATAACCTTGGAGGACCACAACGTCAATTTTAACCCCAGAGATAGTCACGGGAGATCCAGTTTCCAACCCCAGAGATAACCCAGGGAAAACAATTTCCAATCCCAGAGATAACCCCGGGAAAGTCAGTTTCAACCTCGGAGATAGCCCCAGGGGATCAAGATCAAAGCCTGGAGATAGCCCCAAGAGGTCAAGCCAACCTCAGAGATAACCCCGAGAGGGGCAAAATGTTTATTTTGCCAACTCAACTTCAACTCATATCAAATCAACTCATTTCAACTCAAATTACTTTAATATAAGTCCCACAAGAACCATATCTTAACTTTCGAGCGCAAACTACGTAAAACGGCTCAACGGACTACCTGATGGAAACTCGGGAATGCCATTTCAATCATGGACCCATCTTCCTGGAATCAAAAAAGGACAAATCATAGGTCATTGTGTAGCTCTCGGAAAGAGCTTTCCGGAATGGTATGGCACGCTTCCATCGGACTCCCGGATTGAAAGTTATGAACGACCGAGCGAATAGCGCATTGTCCGAGTGTACATACTTCGACACGGCGGGACCCACACTGCCCAGGGCACCCCGAGCAGCCACAGGTACACCTGCTGCTAAGCCACAGGTACACCTGCGGCTCCCCCCTCTATAAATAAAGGGCTTGAGGTGGCTATATTTGGAAGAGAATGAGCGAGGAAGCCCTGTTAAATTTGCTCCGTACTTGCAATATACTGAGTGCTTTCCCATTTTAAACACTTGTGAGCTCACATATAGCTACTTTTGTACTGGCGGGAGCCGAGTTTCATCCACTTTAAAGATATAGAAGTCTTCTTTGGCAACCCACAGTAAGTCTTCTCACACACTTTAAAGCCTTTCTCTTCATCTTTGCACACATCCTTCTTCACGTTGAGAGTTGTGTTGCGTGTGTTTGCCCGGACTTCGGTCCGTGGTTTTATTTCAGTTTGTATATACATATTATATATATATATATATATATATATATATATATATATATTAGCGTTTATTTTCTTTAATATATATATATATATATATATATAGCGAGTAAACGCATCGGATACGCATCGGATATATATATATATATATATATATATATATATATATATATATATATGTGTGTGTGTGTGTGTGTGTGTGTGTGTGTGTGTGTTCGATGAGCCTGGATTTTGTATCCGATGCGTTTACTCGCTAGCGAGTAAACGCATCGGATACAAAATCCAGGCTCATCGATTCGACAACAGTTCATATATATATATATATATATATATATATATATATATATATATATATATATATATATATATATATATTTCGTCCCACCTGAAGTTTACTTCGTGGTGGTTGATCGCTTTTACAGCTTTCTTTACGTTTTGTCTTGCCTGGAGTTCACTTCGTGGCGGTTGATCGCTTTGTACAGCTTTATTTACGCTTCATCCTGCCTGGAGTTCACTTCGTGGTAGTTGATCGCTTTTTACAGCTTTATTTACGTTTCGTCCCGCCTGGAGTTTCCTCCGTGGCGGTTGATAGCTTTTACAACTTTATTTATATTTTTGATCCCCCATGGAGGTGCTTCGTGGTTGGTGATCATGTCTGTATATATATATTTATAGCTTTTATATATATACCTGCTTACTGTTTTCATACAAATTGCGGTATCATGTGCGCCTAGGAATCATGTGATCACAGATTCAGCCTATTGGATCTAGATTCGGTTCCCGTGATAATAGTTTCTTAACAAGAGGTGGTCACCGTGGTAACACGGATGTCGGGGGGTGCCTAACACCTTCCCTTCGCATAATCAAGTCCCCGGACCCTAACGAATCTCGGTTTCACCGACCCGTTTAGCAGTGTCACATCACTGGGTCAATGTGCAAACCTTTTCTCGGTTGTGTTTGTACAACCATTTAAAAAATCAACTGGCGACTCTTAACAGTCCATCGTCGACTTATATATGTCGAACCTTTTTCACTTATTTTTTCAAACAAATCTCACCTAAAATGAGAATACCAAAGAACAAGTAACGGAAAGGGACATTCAAAAATCCCGACGTCGACAGTAATCTTAAACAAAAGATTTAGTTCATGATTAATAAATTAAAACTAAGAATCCACAATTGAATAATCATTAAAAAGAAATAAAAAGTAGAGTAAAGAATAAATATGTTATCAGCAAATCTCCATCTTCCTCAAGCTCCTGCTCTTGATATTCAATGGTCTCCAAGTCGCTTCAATCTCCAAAACTAATAAGAACTAGGGTTTTGTCCTAATCTACTATAAAATAATCTAATGGAATCCCTCCCTGATCCTTGCAATTCTCCTCCTTTTATATGCCTCTTTATATGTTTTTTAGTCCTCCTGGAAGTCCTTGATAAATTAGCTCAAACCAATCCTTTTTGAACTCAAATTCCAAAAACTCCTTTTTCTTCCCCGACACCCCCGCCCCGGTGGGGGGTGCTCCTGTAGTTGGCCTTGTACCCCCGCCCCGGCGGGGGTTTTGCTTGTATATTGTCCGCCCCGGCGGGGGGTATTCTTGTAGAGCTGAATTCTTGCCTTTTTGATGCCATGTTTTGCTGTAATGCCATCATTATGCCACCATGCCACATAATGAAATCCTAAACACAAAACAAATAAAAACGAACTTAAATAGACAAGAACAACACAGTTTAAGTCCTCATCAGAAGCCGATTCATAGGTATAAAACCTAGTCATCACGGCTGCAATAGGTAGACCTGCGATAACCTGGGTCTATATATACACCCTCACCCTTTCAGCTTCCAAGAGAAGATTAGGCAAGAAGAGGGCCTTGGCGAGAGAAATAGAGGCTAGAATAGTTAAACAGAGCTTGAATCGTGCTCTGATTCTTGTAAAACTTCTTTGTAAACACTCTTATACTTATATACTACAACATATCAAGTTTTAACCGGTGGAAAACGAGTGTTGAGGCATTTAAAGCCATTCGATAGCCATTCTTGTGCCTAACTGTAAGATTTCGCCAGATCTGGCTTCTTCGCATGCTCTAATACGTATATAAGTGTTTTATATAGCTTTTTAACGGTTGATATTCGTCAAATCTGAATTTTTAACAGTTCATTTCTTGTAAATAGTTAATATTTGAGCTGTATTGACTAGATCTGTACTAGATCTAGCCAGATCTAGCTTTTGACTGGTTCAAAAGTTGTAAAACTTGAATCTAAAAGTTTGAATGGCTAAGATCTGTATAGATCTAGTTTTTGTAAATATTTAGCAACCACGTGTTTGACTGATGGATCCTTTGTTTTACGACGTTTAGTGTAAATATATATGTTTTATTTCAGTATATTAGCTATACAAGCTATTTATATGATATTATGTGAGCCTAGGAATTACGTGATCTAAGATCTAGCTGACGGATCTAGATCTGGTTCCCATGATGGACCCTTTTCAGTTATACAGCTAGCCTGCAAATTTTGTAATTGTAATTCTAGAACCTTAAAACGGTTATTCGGATTTAAGGTCCCCGTAATAGTAAAAATCCTATGTGTGGTGCTCGGGCATACTTTGATGGCTTTCATGCCCATAAGGTGCCCGACGCTTATATATATATATATATTATTTTGTCTAAGATGCTTTGCATCTCGATAATAAAATAAAAATAAGCCGAATACGAAATAAAATAGAAGTATCAAAGGCCTTAATTACTATATGAGCATAAGGGTTTGAAAACCTATTTTCAAAGCATCATTTTATATGCCTTGTATTAAAATTGAACTTTTCAACAAGTAAAACCCTTTATATATAGGTGCAAAAGAAGCATAGCACAACTTCCAAATAAAGTACTTAGGCCCAATTTACTGCAATGCACACACACATACACACAAATTAGGGAATAAAAAGCGTGGTAACCGTGTTTCACGGAAGTCGGGGGGTGCCTAACACCTTCCCCCCGCTTAATCAAGCCCCTGAACTTATGAATCTCAGTTTCTAAGACCAATTAAACAGAGTCCAATATTAGGCAATATTGCAAAATCTTTCAAAACTCGGTTGAGTTGATACAACTATTTAACTCATATCAATTGACGACTCTGTCTAATTCGAACCAATAAAATCAAATCTTTTCAAATCGTCGACATTATTTGTTGGCCTTTTTTGTAACGCCCGAGAAAATTGAATTTTTAAATGAATTAAATTTTTATTTGATTATATGGATTAAATGAATTTAATTGATTATTTATGTGAGTAAGCTAATAAAAGGTCGTTCTATGACCTAGAATGTGCGGATGTGGTTAGGATTCTAGCTATGTGCTAGAATTATTTGTTTTGAATTTCCAAGACGAAATTAAAAGTCTTCCGAGAAATTTTCGTAAAAACACTATTCATTCGTTTCTACTCAAGAATTAAATTTGAATCTCCGAGAAACGCGTAATGATAGAATTCTAAGACAAGATGGAATATCCAATAATATTTTAGTTATGGCAAACGAAGTTTTCGCCTGCGGACTTAAAACTTAAGGGTTAGGAAAAGTGAATTTCGAGAAGGGAATGAAATGCGTATAATGATTAAGGTTATTATGCAGGTGATATACAAGTATAGTATGAAGAATATTACGACGTATAATATGAATATCGTACGAATACTATACGAAGAGAATACGTGAGTTATACGTGTAGAATACGATTAGTTCTTATTGGACTTTGAGTTTAAGGACTTTGTAGAATCCAATTGGACTTGGATTATATCAAGCCCAATGAATTGTGTAATCAAGCCCAAGTTAAGGCCCAATGTTAGGTTAAATCAAACCCGATCCAAGAAATCGAACCGTGGATCAAACCGATGGGTAAAACCCATGGGACAACCCATGGAGGGATGTACAAGGCCATGTGGGCCGGCCACTTGGAGGCCAAGTAAAGTAGTCCACTTGGTCACCAAGTAAAGTGTTTACTTGGTGGCTAAGCTTTGAATAGTAAGGAGGTGACTCATTTGACCAATTCACCCTACATTAGATTTTCTATATAAAGAAGCTAGGCTTGGTTCATTTGTTGTTTACAAAAAATTGACCAACATATTTGAGAGAGAGAAAAGAGCTAGAAACAAGTAATCAAGTGAGCTTGAAGCATATCATAAGAGTTTTTAGCAAGAACATGAAGAACGAAAGGTAATATTTTGTAAACATAAGTCTTCGATTCTTTTTCAATTTCTTTTTCGTAGAGAATCATAAATTGGTGGAGCATGTCTCTTCCGGAGGAATACGGATGGCTATTAATGATTAAAACATTTGTTAGGTTTGTAATATTCATGAACGCAATTAAATTACACAAAATAAGCGGAAACATGTAAAAATTAGAGTTTAAAATTTTACAAACCATATACCCGGATCATCCTTTATGCACAATTATTAATTAAACGAAAAGGTATGAAGAACAAGAATCATACCCTTGAAGATTCGAGCTTCCTCAGGTACAAGTTCACATCCAGTCTTTTTCGCGTTCAACTTGAATCCACCGGGTTTGGTTCCTTCCTTTGATCAACGTTAGCCACCCAAGTGTTTGGCCTCTAGAGATGATCCACCAAGAAAGAACAAAAATTCAAGAAGATGGGTGTTTGGCAAAATCATAGTTTTTCTATCTCTCATAGAAAAGGAGCGTACTATCCAACAATTGGAATCACGTATGTTGTGAAAAAGTCAACAATCACTATCACCCATAATAAGACTCCTCTTATTTATAGATGTGGGCAACCCTCCTTAACAATTAAGGATTTGGGTTTTATTTTAATTAATTAAATCCTTTAATTAATTAGGCTCCCAATCTTATTAGGAATAATTAATTGAACTCTTTTAATTAATTAGCCTTCTAATCTTATTAGGATATATGAGAGTACTTTTATTAATTAATTTCCAAACTCCTTTAGGAATTAAATAATAATAATAGTAATAATAATAATAAGACTCCTCTTATTAATTTATATTTAATATTTCTAAAATATTACATAATAAATATTAAGCTATTTAATTTATTCTATCACCATAGATTAAATGAAATATACTTAACTTACTATTACGATTATGACATTAACTTCTTAAATAATTATTCTTCCTTTTATGGTGTGACCCTTTAGGTTCTCTATATTAAACCGGTTGTGAATAAATCAATTAGAACAATTCTAATCTTATTTAAATAAATAAATTAAACTATTAATTTATTTAAATAAATAATATTTATTCTACAATAGGGATAAGCCTCCCAAGCGATTAACGACTTTTCAGATAATATAGATTTCAACATTAATCATAAAAGAACCTTTGAATAAATAGTTACCGTACAATTCAATCCTTCCACCATACAATGTCTCAATTAAATATAAGACATGGAATTACTATCAAGTCTTATTTTATTTAATTATATGTATTTCAACTCTTAAATGCACAACTCCAAATAATGCAAATTAGAAACTCCTTTCTAATTTCATTCTGCCTTGGCCAAGGACTACTGGGTTGTCATTTATCGAATCACATAGGACATTTCTCTTCTTTTACTAGAAGTGGTAGATTCTTTATTGATCATACATTATCTCCATTTACAACTTATTATACCCAAGCATACCCTTTGATATACTTTAAGGGTCTTAACGAATAAGTCAAAGTATAACTCATCATACACAAGATACTATGATGATCTCAAGTCCAAGGATCACTTGTACTACTATCACTACAGGAATTCCTATTGACAGACAAGTAAAACTCCATTAGGTATTCCTTAGCGAGCCACGTTTAGTCAACTTATTCTCTAATAAGCACCTACATACTTGCTTTAGTGTCGCCACACAAATGATCATGAGATCAATCATATTCATCCAATGAGCAAGCAACGTATGTACCAATCTATTCGGATTAATTAATCCCCAATTTAGTAATCCAACGATTGGGAACTATTTTAGTTTTAAGCTTTCTAAGAATTTAGATCTCATTAGAATGATCATCATTATTCTAAAAGCATTGCTTAAAACTATGGGTTTATCACATATTATAAAATAGCATCATGTAGATAATTAAAAGCCTTTAATAAATTAATACTTTTTATTAATAAATGAATAAGATTGTTACAAAGTATATGCTTTATCATCAAACATGATTGGCTTGTGTGCATACTACTTTCAATCTCCCACTTGCACTAAAGTCAATCGCCATGGTATCTCATACCCTTCTTCTTTAAGTGACGATTATCCTGCTGTTGGATAAGCTTTAGTTAATGGATATGTAACGTTGTTCTTGAGAGGTCACTATCTCTATAGTGATTTCCCATTTTTCAATGATTCATATAATCAAATGAAAGTGCCACAACACATGTTTAGATCCAAGATGAGACTTAGGAACTATTCCTAGTTCTGTAATGAACTTCTTATCTAAACAACTTGTAGCTTCATTTATAGCTATATACTTTGTCTTTATCACTAAGCCAGCAACGCTTTGCTGTTTAAAATCTTTTCAATTCACTGCACCACCGTTCAAGGTAACACCTTACCTTAAAGTGGATTTTTTGTCGTCTTGGTCTGTCTGAAAAACTTGAGTCTGTTAAGCCCTCTAGTTTTAATTTAGACCCACCACGAATATGATCACATCCTTAGTGCCGGTTAAGTACTTTAAGATGTTTTCACTGACTCATAGTGAACTTCTCCAGAATATGACTGATCAACATCAAGTCTTGTATATTTCATTATATACATGATTGTTACTCATGCGATCTTTCTTTTATGTGTCTATGGGGATTATTAAGAGAGATACACTCCATGGCTCATCAACATGAGACAACTCTTGGAGTTTGTCATGCTAAACAACTTTAGCATCAAATGAATATACATTCCTTGGGTTAAGTCGAGTATCCTATTAAATCTATCTATATAGATTTGTATCCCTAATAACGATACTCTTCCCAAAATATTCATAGAGGAATGTTTAGACAACTTTTTCTTTACTAATTATAGCATTGGTATGTCATTTCTTATCCGTAGCATATCAACATATAATACTAGGAATGTCACGACGCTCCCACTGACCCTTTTGTACACACTAGGTTCATTCTTGTTTTTGATAAAATCAAACTCTTTTGATTGGCTCATCAAAACGAATGTTCCATTTTTGAGAAGCTTGCTTCAATCCATTTCTCTAAGTGTCTACAACTCTTACCTCATCGTATGTAACTAGATCATCATCTTCTATGATACGTACCTCATCATCATCATCCATGATGAATCCATACCTCCAAGGTATCTTCAGTATTATTCTAGATTTACGATTTGGTTGTGGTACAATAAGTTTATCTACAAGTTCCTTTTATTTGACTTATAGTATTTTGTGGTTCTTAAACTCTTCAAGATCTATTATCCTCCCACTAGCCCTTTTAATGATAAACACCTTTATCTTAGAAGGTAGCGTGTTTCGCAACAAACACCTTTTTGCTAAGCAGGATTATAGAACATATACCCTAAATTTACTTTAGGATGTCCCACAAATCTGTACTTGTCAAATCTTGTCCCAAGCTTATCCTTTGAAACCTTTTCACATAAGTTGGACAACCCCTTATCTTAACATACTTAAGATTAGGAACCCTCCCTATCTATAACTTTTATAGAGTCTTGGGGCTGGATTTTGAGGTTACCTTTTCATAGATATGCAGCCATTTCTAGGGCATAACCCCGGAGGGATGCTGAAACGTCGATAAAATCATTATGAACCGCACCATGTCCAACAAGGTACGATTTTTCCTTTCAGATACATCAATCAATTATTGCGTATCAAGAGGCGTCCATTGTTAGAAAACTATTTGAGATGATCTAGAAACTTATTGAACAAGTATTTATTTCTTGAATTAATCAATGATTCTTAATACTTTACCAATTTATTTCACTTCTGAATTCTTTGAAGCTTTCAAATAATTCACACTTGTATTTCAGCAAATACACACATTCAACTCTTTGAATGATCATCTCCTTTTCTTATACTAATTTATTCAATATGTAAAATAATTTTTTACGTAAGTCAAGTATACAAAATCCATTAAGTAATATTCTAGTTTTATACAAAATATTATTATTATAAATAGAACAACAATTGTTCTTAAATATAATACCAAAGATTTTATTGTCCAACAATAAAATAGAAATAATGTTTCTAACAAGAACTGGAATACAATAACAACTTATTGACTTAATAGATTTACCCGTATGCGTTGCTAAACTATAAGTTTTTATGGCTAATGTAGCAACCTTTGCTTCATTTTCCACACATAGGATTACCTATCTTTGTTTAGCTTTCTACTTGTGCTTGGTCCCTTCATAAATCTATATTTATGATAACCAAAGTCGGTATCCAATACCCAAGTAGAATCTTGACTTAAAGAAAAATTTATTTTAAATCATGAACAAAATTGTATTTGTGACCAAAACTTCACTAAGCTTCTTCTGGTTAGCTCTGCTAGATGCTTCTCGCAGTTTCTTTTACAATGTCCTGGCTTATTGCAATGGAAGCAAACTCCTTTGCTATCCGTATCAGTTTTGTTCTTATTATCCTTTGTTTTTGCCTTTCTATTTACCTTCTTTGAATTGTTCTTCTTTTTAGAAGATCCTTTGGCCCCTACAAGTAAGACTTGGTCTTTCTTGATTGGAAAGTGACTCTCAATATTTTTTAACATATTAAGCAAATCAGCGAGGCTGATATTTCGCTTGTTCATATGAAAAAAATCACAACAATTGTGAAAGGAGTCCGGGAGTGAGTGCAAGATCAAATCTTGGCTTAACTCTCCATCCATGACAAAACCTGTTGTCCTAATTGTTCAATCAAATTGATCATGTTTAGGACATGTATCTGTACTATAGTGCCATTGGTCATTCTAGATCGGAAGAGCTCCTTAGATATCTGATATCTATTAGTCCTACTTTTCTCACCATCAACTACTTGACGTGTAGAAGTATAGTAGGAGCATCCATAGTTTCATGCTGATGCTGAAGCTCGTTACTCATGGATGCGAGCATGATGCATTGAGCCAACTGTGCATCATCTTGCCACTTTCTAAAAGTAGCAATCTCTTCCTCAGAGGCATTGTCTGCAACCATTGCAGGGATAGGCGTATTAAGGACATAAGATAGCTTTTTAGCCATGAGAACTATTCTCAAATTCCTTAACCAATCCGTTTAATTCGGTCTGATTAATTTAGCATCTAATATGCTACGCAATGATAGTAATTTTAGACATTGTAAAATTCTGTAAATGAATTTGTAATTAACAACATTTTAGCATACATTCTTTTATTAATTACCAAAATAATTTAGGTCTTCTTTTAAATTGGTATCTCCCACTATTTTCTTCAAACTATATTACCCTCACTTATATAGTTCGGTAAAATCTAATTAAAGATTTGCTAGTGAGAATAAGAATCCCATTTCAAATGTATATAGCCTTGTGGTGACACAACAAACTATATATAAATAAATAGGTAGACAACTCTTGTTTATTACATCAACTATGCAACTCCTTGTATTTTGCCTCTTAGATTATTTTGATCGAGTGGTGGCACATCCGAATCAAAATTATCCAAGTTAAGTCCAACCTAGCACTCTATATATTCAAAAAAGAAAAATATTGTCCTTGTGGTGACACAACAAAACAACATTGTTCAATTTTCTTTATAACCATCAAATGTGATAAAATTAACATCTCAAATAATTAAGATAAGTCTTGTGGTGACACAACAAACTTATAATAATTAATTGATACTCTATAATTTTTTATCATGTTAGAAGGCAACGTTCGATATTCCAAATATCTTTGAACGCTTAGGACTTAATATAAAAAAAATTGAGGGGTTTGTTATTAATTTGTCTCATCTTGTTTAGCGCGTATGCACATATATATATAAAATATGCATCATATTAATTAGCATGCGAAGCATGTTAGCATAATAATAATAATATATATATATATATATATATATATATATATATATATATATATATATATATATATATATATAGTATAAGCATGCACATATAGAATACGATATTATACCTTGATTGATTATGGACTTTTATTCTAGTTTGGTTCACTAGAGCCACCAAGTGAACCAAATGGTCAAACCCTAAGGGTGCAAGAATTTATATTTAAATATAACTATTACATTTAAACACGGGCTTCATTACAAACGGGTCTTCAAGCTTTCCTTGCTTCTTGATCTCCAATTCTTCAAAATTAATTCTAATTATTTCTATTACAAAACTATTTAAAATAAATAGAAACATTGATCAATAGTCAAGCAGAAGTACATAGGAGGGAGTTAGAATTTATATTAAGAAAAAATTAGAGAAGACGAGGTACGCAGACCCTATTTAATAAAACTCATACATTCATGCATCCAACTAAAATAAAATTCAATCACATTAGTCAATAGTCCATAATCAATACCATTTATTATCATACACATCACCATATGCATCAATAAATAACATTCATCTCATGAATAATAAACATTCAATATATATATTGATATCATTTAATGGACAAATTTAGTTAGTATAAAATCTAATTTTGAATCAAAATAAACTCCTTTATTTTAATCCAAATTTAAATCAAAATAAATCTCTTTTATTTTAATTTATCATATTTTGAATAAGATAAACTATTTTATTTTAATCAATTTCTTTAATCAAAATAAACTCCTTTATTTTAATTAATTATGGAATCCAATTCCAAGTAAAAAAAAACTTCTTTATTAAAGGAAACACAGATTCTCTTTTCTATTTACAAATAAACTCCTTTATTTTGAATAATATGAAATCTTATTTTATATCTAAATAAACTCTTTTATTTAAAAAAATACGGATTCTCTTTCCTATTCACAAATAAACTCTTTTATTTTGAATAATATGAAATCTTATTTCATATCTAAATAAACTCCTTTATTTAAGGAAACATGGAATCCAATTTCAACTCCAATTAGTTATCATGGAATCCAATTCCAACTCTAACTAAATTAGTTAGCATAAAATCTAATTTTAAAATTAAAATAAATTTTTTTTTTTATTTTAAGATTAAAATAAACTTTTTATTTTAAGATTAAAATAATTAAGATTAATATATATATATATATATATATATATATATATATATATATATATATATATATATATATATATATATATATATATATATTAACAATCCATGAATCCTGAAAGAATTTAGGCACCACGTGACAAGCTTCTGTTAATATTTCTCTTGGTACATGGCCACACGAAAAAAAGAAGAAGATGTTCACGTTTTTTTTTTAAATAAATTTTATACAACAAATTATGCCCAATTAAATTATTCTAAACACATATCAATATATATATCAAATTTGAACAGTTAATAATTCGCATAAAGGTTTGGCTCTGATGCCACTGTTAGGTTTGTAATATTCATGAACGCAATCAAATTGCACAAAATAAACAGAAATGTATAAAAATCAGAGTTTAAAATTTTTCAAACCATATACCCGGATCATCCTTTATGCACAATTATTAATTAAACGAAAAGATATGAAGAACAAGAATCATACCCTTGAATATTCGAGCTTCCTCAGGTACAAGTTCACCTCCAATCCTTTTCGCGTTCAACTTGAATCCACCGGGTTCGGTTCCTTCCTTCGATCAACGTTAGCCATCCAAGTGTTTAGCCTCTAGAGGTGATCCACCAAGGAAGAACAAAAATTCAAGAAGATGGGTGTTTGGCAAAACCCTAGTTTTATATCTTTCATAGAAAAGGAGCGTACTCTCCAACAATTGGAATCACGTATATTGTGAAAAAGTCAACAACCACTATCACCCATAATAAGACTCCTCTTATTTATAGATGTGGGCAACCCTCCTTAACAATTAAGAAATTGGGTTTTATTTTAATTAATAAAATCCTTTAATTAATTAGGCTCCCAATCTTATTAGGAATAATTAATTAAACTCTTTTAATTAATTAGCCTTCTAATCTTATTAGGATATATGAGAGTACTTTTATTAATTAATTTCCAAACTCCTTTAGGAATTAAATAATAATAATAGTAATAATAATAATAAGACTCCTCTTATTAATTTATATTTAATATTTATAAAATATTAAATAATAAATATTAAGCTATTTAATTTATTCTATCACCATAGATTAAATTAAATATACTTAACTTACTATTACGATTATGCCATTAACTTCTTAAATAATTATTCTTCCTTTTATGGTGTGACCCTTTAGGTTCTCTATATTAAACCGGTTGTGAATAAATCAATTAAAACAATTCTAATCTTATTTAAATAAATAAATTAAACTATTAATTTATTTAAATAAATAATAGTTATTCTACAATAGGGATAAGCCTCCCTAGCGATTAACGACTTTCCAGATAATATAGATTTCAACATTAATCATAAAAGAACCTTTGAGTAAATAGTTACCGTACAATTCAATCCTTCCACCGTACAATGTCCCAATTAAATATAAGACATGGAATTACTATCAAGTCTTATTTTATTTAATTATATGTATTTTGACTCTTAAATGCACAACTCCAAATAATGCAAATTTGAAACTACTTTCTAATTTTATTCTGTCTTGGCCAAGGACTACTGGGTTATCATTTATCGAATCACATAGGACATTTTTCTTCTTTTGCTAGAAGTGGTAGATTCTTTATTGATCATATATTATCTCCATGTACAACTTATTATACCCAAGCATACCCTTTGATATACCCTAAGGGTCTTAAGGAATAAGTCAAAGTATAACTCATCATACACAAGATACTATGATGATCTCAAGTCCAATGATCACTTGTACTACTATCCCTACAAGAATTCCTATTGACAGGCAAGTAAAACTCCATTAGGTTTTCCTTAGCAAGCCACGTTCAGTGAACTTATTCTCTAATAAGCACCTACATACTTGCTTTAGTGTCTCCACACAAATGATCATGAGATCAATCATCCTCATCCAATGAGCAAGCAACGTATGTACCAATCTATCCGGATTAACTAATTCCCAATTTAGTAATCCAACGATTGGGAACTATTTTAGTTTTAAGCTTTCTAAGAATTTAGATCTCATTAGAATGATCATCATCATTATTATAAAAGCATTGCTTAAAACTATGAGTTTATCTCATATTATAAAATAGCATCATGTAGATAATTAAAAGCCTTTAATAAATTAATACTTTTTATTAATAAATGAATAAGATTGTTACAAAGTATATGCTTTATCATCAAACATGATTGGCTTGTGTGCATACTACTTTTAACATTGATAAGTCATGTTTAAGTAGAAATCGTAAGTGTTCACGTAAGTTTAAACCGAAGAAACCATTGCACGTTGACTTGGTTGTGGATGGACAATTGAAAAACATCATTGATAGGATATATGAATATTGCTTGGTTAGGATGTAGACAATGAATCAATGGATTGATTCCATTTGATTTGGCATACAATACACGAGTAACGAAGTTATGGAGAATTTTACGAAATTAAACGTTAAACGTTGAAATCGTATAATTTCGGATTAGTAGTCAAAACTTTCCGCGTAACTTGGAAACTTTGGTTTTCAGTGGCATCACGTGAGATACGGTATTCAAGAGTCGTGGACTCAAGAATCGTTGAATTCTGACTTAGAATGAAGAAAGCGAGCTACGAACACTCACGAATGATAAACGAACGCTTAATAATGAACTAAGCGGTGAAATCCGTGTTAAAAGATTCGAAAATGAAATCATAATGCACATGATTTAGGAGCTAATGGCTTTTGAATGAGCCAATATGGATGTAAAATGAATTAGGAAAGGTCACTAATGTAAAACGAATGAGTAAAACTTGGCAAGAAAAGAGAGCTTAAGGGATTAACAGTCGGGACCCCCGCTGGGGCGAGGAGTGCTTAGTGGTTGACAGGAGCCTGGCCCGCCGGGGCGGGCATATTTAAATAAGAAATCCCGCCAGGGAGGGGGGTACTGAAGAAAGGTTGACCAAGTTGTTTTTGAACCAAAGTAATTGTAAACCAATAGTGAAGCATATATGTACTTAATATACATAGTAAGATCAATCTTAAATCACTTATTTAGTGATGACTTTAGGAACTTGAGCATGGTGTAATAGTAAGTAAACGAAGAACGTGAAGTGTAAGTAAGTAAACTGTGAACAGTATTCACTAAATGTACTTAACCAAAGATGATCGAATCTCGGTTAGTAACGTAAGAATGGAACAAGCCGTAGGGAAGCATAGTAAGTCAAGCTGACATTTATTAATGAAATAAATTCACTTAAGACATAGAAGAGAAAGAAGTTGGTTAAAATAATGAAGTTAGATTGTTTAGTAACTATTCTCAATGTGCTATGTGAATATATTATGTAGATACTATAACGAGCAAGAATTGTTGAATATTATATTCGAATGCGTTTGAAGACAAGTTTTCTTAACGCTTTTCTAACCTTCGTGTTAGCCAAGTTTTCTTTGATTCATGTTCTAAGATGCATGAAATATTTTATGAAAGGGTTGATGTCAGTTTTAACTTGGCTAAACTATTCTTAAGAGTTAGATTGATTTATTTACAAGTCTTTCAATATAGAATTATTAACGTTATCCTATGCCAAGTATTTGGTACGGATTCAAAGTTAAGTTTGTATATGAACAAATAAATGTATTTTCATCGATTATTCAATGGGCACGTGAGGTTGCCAAAACTTAAACGTTTAACAGATGAGTGTTGATCTACATATAGTACTATAGGCTGATCACCTAGAAGTGCTCGTAAGAAATATCAGATATACGGTCTTAGTGCAGGGATGTCCTTTTCATGTATGAAAACGGAAAGAGTATGTTCATGGTCTTTCAACCGGTTAAGAATTCCTAAGCTATTATATATACTTTGGAATTGTTGTTATGAAATTAAGAAGTGCTAGTCAATGTTTCATAGTACTTCATAACTAATTGTTTAGTTATGGAAGATAATCATATAATTCTCGATGTGGTATTTATATTATCCTTTGTTAGACTTGTTGAGCTAGTTATGCTTACTTCTTGCTTGAATTATATGATTGCAGCTAAGGCCGAACGAACTTAGAGTTCTAAGAAAGATAAAGGCAAAGCTAAGATGGATAATTAGATATCTTGTAATAGACTAGTATGTGTGTATGTATTACACTTATGAACAATAAAGAATGTATTTGGTTTCAGAACCTGGAAATGAATTTATTATGATTGTAATAAGAATTTAGTTAATACACTCATTTTGATGTCTTTCAATGAAATGAATGTATAGTTAGTATTACCGTGTAGCACTATCTGTCGGGTTAGAAGATACCTAAATTCGGGGGTGTCACAGGTTGGTATCAAAGCATTAGGTTATAAAACTTAAAGGGGGAAGAACCTTAGGCTAATAACCTCGTTAAGGAAGGAAAAGTCCAAAGGAAGTAAACTCGAGTTGAATGAGTTAATAAGGTATTGAGGAAACTCAATACCGAAAGATTTAAATTAACCCTTAATAAATTAAATGTGATTTGTGCTTATATTATTGTGTATTATGTACTAATCAACATGTTATGTGTTATTGTAGATGTCGATCGATAGCTTGATGTATAGAGATATACACGTGGTGAGTGAAGAGTCCATGAACAGAGAAGAGCATGTACCTATGCCTGTAGCGGGAGTACCATTAGTGATTCTATGACACCCCCAAATCCCGGTACTTCATTACCTCAAGATTTGGTGTTCACGTAATCAAAACATTCATTTCTAACTACCCAATCAAAATAGAATTGAATAATAAAAGAAAATCTGCCCATACAGGATTAAACTTAAATAAAAAAATCTCCCAGGTTATCCAACCTTTAACAACAATCATTCAAATGCGGAAAATTAAATAACTTCATTACAATCTTTAAATCAAATTCTGAAAGTAAACTATCAAAACTATTACAAGTCTTCAGTATTTATTCATCTTTCCTTTTCCCTTACTGGTGCTAGGTACATCGCCCGTTTCAACTTTGGCTGTAAGAAATTTTACAGGCAAGAGTGAGCAAACAAAGCCCACTTGAAATAACAATAAGTAAATCTTTAAACATTCACATCGATTTCCAATATTAGGCTCAATAGAACTGAACAATATATTCTATTAACTTTCTGAAAATTATAACATTCATTGAGGGTCTAATGACCACGAATCATGTCCACAATTATAAGTAATCTTTCAACTTTAACTTTAACAGCCATAAGACTATAAGGACTCCACGTACTTAGGGGGATCAACCCTTCGTACAATGTATTGTGCACAACCATTTCAACGCTAAGCGTAAACCTCTATTAAAAGAGTTGTTCATCTCAGTATTTAGAATACAAGTCCGCACCAAAGTAAGTTTGGTTTGGATAAGCTTTCAAGGGAATTTGGAATTCAACGAACATCAACTAAAGAGTAGTTGAATAAAACCAATAACACTATACTATAGAATAATCGTGATTGAATCAATCATAGTAAGCTAAAGTCATGCTTTAGGAATAATCTAATAGCATACAATTTGAATAACAATAGCATACCTTTCTTGAACAATACTAAGCCGAGGTTAATTAGAATTGAATACTAAGCATGCATAGCAATTTGAACGATAGAAATGTTTGACATTAGTATATATAGTTGTGCATGCTAAATAACAAGTTAAATACAAGAATAACTTGCTCCAAAATAACTTACATCATTATATTGTAATCGAATTGAAAACAGTAATTGAATTAACAAGATAACAGATTAGAAAACTTGCTCAAAGATAGCTAGATACTTGCACAATTATAAAAGTCGAGTTAGAGAACTTGCCTTACGCGTAGATTAAACCGTTATAATCCAAATCACAATATCCTATATACATATGTTAACATGACATGATTAGTCATAATCAACACTACATCACGTATGGTTTAATTGTCTAACCATGTAATCAAATCATATTCCTAAACGATAATAAATTCATTAGGTATTAGCATCATGTTCGTTCAACACATTACAACACTATAATGACAGAATTTATTTGGTCTTGTAGTATTATTATCAAAATTTCAGACTTCTGTGCAAGACAGAAGTCATTTCAGAACATTCTGCTAAGTGGCGCCGCGGCGCCACAGTTTGAACTGTGGGTCGTGCTGCGGCGCTGATGTGGCGCTCCGGCGCGAGATTTATATAGGGACTCGGCGCTGCGGCCCGAAGTCCGGCGCTGCGGCGCTCGCTCCGGCGCTGCGGCGCGAAGTCTGGCTAGGGCGCTGATTTTGACTCTGGGGCGCGAAACTTGACGCTGAAGCGTGAATTTTGACGCTGGGGCTCCGAAACTCACAGAACCAAACCGAAGAACAGAGCCAAAGCTACTATCTCAAATCTTAACAATAATTCACCCAAAACAACATGTATAACTAATATAAATTACACATAATTGCTAACAATCATCCATATACCAATTACCAACCACTAATTAACATTATCATAGACTAATTCTTTGAAAACACTGTGTTTTAAAAATTAAACTCCATTGACGAAATATCAATTTGCAGTGAATATAATTTACACTGTTATCAACCAATTTTGATTCCTTTGAAATATAAGTATACCAATATATATCCCAATTAACATGTATAGTCCAATTTCTCAGTTAGCATACAATTATATATATATATAACCTTTGATAAATTCTACACTCAAGTTCGTACTCACATGTTTCCGCTGTGAAAAAATCAATTTCTTGAATACGTAATTTAGCATACCATCATATTTATATATTAAGCATACAATTATATATAAATATATATATATGCTAGTATAACAATTACCAAAACATAGTTTACAAGAATTTTGTAACAACTTATACACAGTGAAGTTGAAGAACACCGACTATCAAATTCAAAGAGACAATATACCATAAAACATATATTAAGGTTATAAACACCTACCTTTTGTTGTTAAGAAAAACCTTGTTAGCAAAATCTGTTTTGAACAATCACGCACTTGACTTCTTCTCAAACTCTCCGAACTTTTCCTTTCTCTTTTCTTAATTCTCTCAGCAATAGACTAGGTACTAACACTGAGCGTAAAACTGATAATCATACACGTAAAATAACTGTTATGGCAATAATAAGCCTATTTACTCTTATCAGTTACCAAACATATAACGTATAATCTTATAAATATATTTTATTTATATATTTGTTTTATTCTATTAATAATATAATTTACAATTAACAAGAATTTCAAAAGTCATAAGGCCTTGTTTGGCAAACCATTTATAAAATAAATATACTTACACCTTGTTTGGCAAAACTAAAATTAAAATTACTTTAATTTATTTTTAATAACTCTTATAATATAGTTATAACAGTTTATTAAATAAATTACTTAATCACATAACTTAATCCACATAACACATTAATTATTTAACAAATAAATAATTAATTAATCACATTAATTATTTAACAAATAAATAATTAACTAAATCAATTCAATCAAATTGAACAATTACTTATTCAATAATAACACATCCAATAAATATTTATAACTTACATTTAAAAAAATTTGGAATGTTACATCATTCCCCTCTTATAAGGATTCTGTCCCCAGAATCACAACTCAAACAACACATTCATTACAGATTCTAGAAGAATCGGAGCCAGAGGAGTATTTTTCAGAGGATGACTATTTCGAGGGAACTAAGGGATTGGCATCATACCTTGATATGATGATAGATGTAGAGGATGATATGGAGGTAACATCGGTTAATACGGTGATGCCTGCACTAGAGCCAACACCTATATCTCTCGGTGCTTGATCGTAACATGCAACTACATAATATTGTGCAAAACCAGAAGGAGGAGATTAGTGATCTCCATGAAGCAAAGGAGTCTGTAGAATCAGACTTTGAGTCAGAGCATGATGAGAAGGTGCTCATGACAGATAAGGCTAGGGATTATAAGAACGAGGTCGTAGATCTTCGTAAGGAACTGATCATGAAGGACCAAAAAATAGCACGGATGTCTTACATCCATGAGAGTGTACACGAGAATTTCAAGCTAAAGATTTCTTGTTATTTTATTGAGTCGGGACAAACTCGACATACCATAAGTCGCGACATTGTGTCGATTCTAGAGAATGAGAAACACGAGAATGTTGTTATGCAGTATTAAGAATCTAGAATGGTAAATACTTTTGTGTAGTGACATAAAACCCTCTTTTGTATAGTTAAAGGGTAGTCTTTTTGTAAATCCCAACTTTTGTGAAGTTCAATTGCGGGATAGAAACGTAATAGCTTTTGGCTATGGAAAGCAAATTGTAAATAGTTTCGACTATAAATAAGCATATGGATATAATGAAGTTTTTATTAAATGTGCTTTATTGTGTATGAGTTATTGTTTGGCGAATAAAAACTAAGTAAGTAAATAGATAATAATGAAACTTTATTTATTTAATCAGAATAATGCCGCCAAGAAGAAGACAACGTAATCAGGAAGCGTAATCACATAACGATAATCAAGGGGGTCAGAATAACCCTATGCAAGAGTTCGTTAATTTATTAACGGCTGCATTTAACCAAACCGGGGGTGGAGCACCCGCGGGACCTAGGGTATCCAGAACGGCTACCTTTAAGGAATTCAAAAGCGTAGGTCCGTGAGACACCCCCAAATTCGGTACTTCCATTTCCACAGGATTCGGTGTTCACGATACAAATATCATCTATCTATCTACCCATAAAAAATATGCAAACCATGCAATAGATAGAATTAAAATCTTCCCTTAAGGGTTACAACATCTGAATAATAATAATGCAATCCCAGGTTAAATTAACCTTAAACATTTGTGCGGAATCATAAACAAATAAGTCTTAAAAAATAACATTAACTCAAGTCTTAAACAAATACATCGTCAAATAAAACAACAGGTCTTCGTCACTAACTAACTTTGCCCTTACCTTTACTAGTGGAAGGTTCATTAGTTCTTTCATTCTTAACTGAAATGTTATTATTAAGCAAGAGTGAGCACAAATGCCCACAAGTATAAAAATGAAATAACAGTATAATAACATTTGAATAAATCAAAGACATCTGAATAAAAACTCAACTTTTGAATCAAGAGTGAATAAGAAGAATCAAAAGAATTCTGAGGGTCATAAGACCTTGAACTATGTCCTAGGTTAACAAGGGTTATACTTGAAACCTTTAACAGTCATAAGACTATGGACCTTCTACTCGTACTTAGGGGGATCAGCCCTTAATACCATACTGTGCACAATATCTTAACGCTAAAGCGTAAATAATCCCCTATACAGGGTTGTTCATCTCAGTTTGACATTCGAGTCCGCACCAAAGGAAGTTTGGTTTGGATAATTCATCAAGGGTTCTGAATTTTAGAATGCTCATCAACTATGGACTAGTTGAATCATTAAGGTTTCACTAGTCTAATAAGGTTCAACAATAATGATATTCAATTTGAATAATAATCTCAAGAAGTATACAATAGAACAATTATTGTATAACTAAATCATACTTTGAAAAGATAATCAATCTTTAATAAATCATTTAAACTTGAATAATAGTAACGATAGTTTATTCAAGGTAAATATTAAGCTTGAACAATAATGACAAGTAGGGTTAGGGAACTTGCCTCGTGCGTAGATTACACTTTAATTAAACTCATTCTTTGAATTTAATCCTATATACCATTCACATTCACAATGCCAGTTAATTATACTTAACTAGTCATCATAAACTCTTTCTTTTTGTCTACTTTAATTATTGACTATACTTAATCAATTTATCACATTAACTGTCACATAATATCACTTCATAAATAATAATCTAATCATGTATTTATTAATTCAATCCACATGTAATTATGTTATTTACATGTTAAACATCTATTTTATCATCACATTATACTTCTAACATGTTTACATGTTCATTACATAAATTTACTAACACTTTGTTAGACTTAGACTTTTTAAAATTTATATTTCTGAAATTTCTAGAGAGTGGCGCTGCGGCACCACTGTTGTACATGATATTCGCGCTGCGGCGCGATGGCGCTGCGGCCGGACACCTGGCGCTGCGGCGCCGAGGCGCTGCGACTCGAGACTTGGCGCTGCGGCGCGATGGCGCTGCGGCGCGGGACTTCAGGTGCTGGACTGGCGCCGCGGCGCGACGAGCCAGAAACTGTTCTGCAATTCGCGAAAATTGCAGAACACAGCCCAAAAATTCCAATTAAATTACTACTACAAGAATTTAATCATATACACATGTTATAATTCATGCATAAACATAACCCAACATTTATAACTTGATTTTAACCATTTAGAATACATAATCACAGAATTAAATTATACAAATTGTACTGTTCTTGATGATCTTGAAGATTTTGAACAAAAACATATAATTTAACGCTACGGATTCGTTATAACACCGAATCCGTTTGTTTAAGGCTTAGTCTCTTCGTATCAACATGCATAATCAAATATGAGTGTAAATTTTACGAAAATATTTATGTTTGACACCTTAAAGTTACGTATAAGGCCATATGGCCAATATCCAAACTCTGTAATTTTTTTAAAATAGCAAGTCATCAGATTACGAAACTTAGGATATGGAATCATGCAATATATATATAAAACATGTTATTCTACTCTTATTATTACATATATCCATATAATAGCACAATTTCTCAATTACAGAAACATAACAGAGGTTTTGAAAGCCAAAAACTATGAAATTCATTTTATGAAAACTAAGTACGTAAAGTAGAATTTGGGAAGGATGAGATTACCCTGTAGAATATAATTAGTAGGCTTAGTTTCCTCACTCTCAATTCTCTTCCACAGTATCTTAATTCTCCTTGGAAATTCTCATACTCTCACTGAGTATTTCTTAGACTTAGGCAAAAATGAAAAAGAAAAAAAAACGTCGTATATAATGATCAGATAACTGAGCGCAGAGTGGTCAGTTGGCCCAATCATGGGTTAACTGCACCAACTCCTCTTAGGGTCTTATTTGGCTAGCTTCAAAAGACTTAATCTCATTTAATTAAATAAAATCTTTATCATATAGTTTGAAAATGTCACACTCTTTATAAAATAAATCCCATATTTTATTTAATTTACTTTAAATAAAATATAATAATTTCTCATAGTCGCATAATTAAATTTCTCATTAATAAATAATGTCAACTTATTAAATCTCTAATTAATAATTAAATTAATTAAAATACCAATATGCTTATTAAATATTTCTTTTAATACAATAAGCTCACATAATCACATACTTTGACAATAAAAATTCTTTACATTAATTTAATAAATGTAACACATATAATTAAATTAATCTACCACAATTGCATCAAATAATTATTTAATTCAATAATTAAATTATCGAAAAATATTTATTTAATTCAATAAATATTAGAAATTAATTACAAAATCTCGTCCGTCACATCTTTCCCCCCTTAAAAGGATTCTGTCCCCAGAATCACTACTCAATAAATTTTGACCCGTTACATTCTCCCCCCCCCCCTTACAAAGATTCTGACCCCAGAATCGTTTACAAATAATTAAGTAAATAAATAAGGGTAATTCTTCATCATATTCTCTTCCAGTTCCCACGTAGCTTCTTCAGCGTTGTGGTTTCTCCAAATTACCTTAACTGAAGGTATAACTTTATTTCTCAGAACTTGTTCTTTTCGGTCGACAATTTGGACAGGAATTTCTTCGTAAGATAAGTCTTTCTCAAAATGTAGGGGTTCGTAATCAATTACATGCTTGTAATCAGGCTTGTAGGGTCGTAACACAAAAACATGGAAGACGTTATGGATATTCTCGAGTGCTGGAGGTAAGGCTACCTCATACTCAACTTCTCCAATTCTTCTCAGTACTTCAAAGGGTCCAATGAATCTTGGGCTCCATTTCCCTTTCTTTTCGAATCTGATCTTTTCTTTCCAGGGAGAGACCTTTAAGAAAACATAACTACCTGATTCAAACTCGATATTTTTACGATGTGGTCAGCGTATTTCTTCTGTCGATATTGAACCGCTACCAGTCGTGCTCGGATCACTTTGACTCTTTCTACTGCCTGCTGTACCAATTCTGGCCCTAACAATTGTCTCTCACCAACTTCATCCCAGTAAAGCGGAGTTCTACACTTTCTGCCGTATAACGCGTCGTAAGGCGACATGCCAATACTAGCGTGGTAACTGTTGTTGTAGCCGAACTCTACTAATGGTAGGTGATCATCCCAATTTCCTTTAAAGTCCATCACACAGGCTCTTAGCATATCTTCTTATGTCTGAATCGTTCTCTCACTCTGTCCGTCTGTTTGAGGGTGGTAAGCTGTACTCATTCGCAATTGCGTACCCATGCATTCCTAAAGACGTTTCCAAAAATTTGATGTGAAGCGCGGATCCCTATCTGAAACAATTGATACCGGAACTCCGTGCCTCGAAACAATCTCTTTTACGTATAGCCTGGCCAACTGATCTAAGTTGAATCTTATTTTGATCGGAAGGAAGTGTGCAGATTTCGTCAGTCGGTCAACGATAACCCATACTGCGTTGTAGCCTTTCTGAGTCGTCGGAAGGCCAACCACGAAGTCCATTGTAATATGTTCCCATTTCCACTCTGGGATCTCTAACGGTTGTAGCAATCCACTCGGTCTCTGATGTTTCGCTTTCACTTTCTGACAGGTCAGACACTTGGCAACACACTCTGCAACATCACGCTTCAAATTCGGCCACCAAAAATGTTATCGAAGATCTTGGTACATTTTGGTACTACCAGGGTGAATCGAATATCGTGAACTATGAGCCTCGCTTAAAATATCTTCCTTAATCTCTTGTACTAGCGGTACCCAAATTCTACTCTCAAATCTCAGTATTCCTTCCTTATCCATCTTAAATCTCGGTTCGGTCCCTTCGGATATCTTCTTTGCCACCTTTTTGCATTCATCATCCTGAAGTTGAGCCTCCTTCACTTTATCTAGTAAAGTTGTACCAGATTGCATCTGAAATAGCTTCTCATCAATCTCCATTGGATACTTCACTTCCAACTCCAGTTTCTCCATTTCTGTGATTAGCTCCTCCTGAGCAGTCAATATCATCAATTTCTCACGACCCTTTCTACTTAAGGCGTCGGCAACTACATTCGCTTTACCCGGATGGTATAAAATCTCACAGTCGTAATCCTTAATTAATTATAACCATCTTCTTTGACGCATATTCAAATCCTTCTGTGTGAAAATATATTTCAGACTCTTGTGGTCCGTATATATCTCACACTTCTCCCCGTAGAGATAGTGCCTCCAAATTTTTAAAGCAAAAACAACTACAGCTAACTCCAAATCATGGGTCGGGTATCCCTTCTCGTAATCCTTCAACTGTCGTGATGCATACGCGATGACTTTACCGTTTTGCATTAGCACACAACCAAGTCCTTTATGCGACGCATCACTAAAAACAACAAAATTGCCTGTATCATCCGGAAGAGGAAACACAGGTGCCGTACTTAACCTCTTCTTTAATTCTTGAAAGCTCTCCTCACACTTCTCCGTCCAAACAAATTTCACAGCTTTTCGAGTTAAATTCGTTAACGGAGTTGCGATCTTGGAAAAATCATGAATGAATCTTCTATAATATCCCGCCAATCCAAGAAAACTTCTTACTTCTGACGGTGTTCTCGGCTGATCCCAATTAATCACGGCTTCTACTTTGGATGGATCTACTGAAATTCCATTTTTATCGATCACGTGACCAAGAAATTGTACTCGCTCGATCAAGAATTCGTATTTCAAAAATTTAGCGTATAACTTCTCCCTTCTCAATACATCCAACGTTAACCTCAAATGTTCTTCGTGTTCTTATTTGGTTTTGAAATATACTAGAATGTCGTCTATAAATACCACCACGAATTTGTCCAAAAACGGCTTGAACACACCATTCATTAGTCCCACAAATGTTGCAGGAGCATTCGTTAGACCAAACGACATTACTAAAAATTCATAGTGACCGTATCGCATTCTGAACGCTGTCTTCGGTACATCCTCTGGCCTCACCTTCAGTTGGTGATAACCACTCCTCAAGTCTATCTTGGAAAAGTATCTTGCTCCCTTTAATTGATCAAATAGATCGTCGATTCTTGGTAATGGATATCTATTCTTAATTGTGACCTTGTTCAGTTCTCTGTAGTCAATGCAGAGCCGCATCGATCCGTCCTTCTTTTTTATAAACAACACCGGCGCTCCCCACGGATATACGCTCGGTTGAATGTACTTTTTTTCCAGCAATTCTTGTAGTTGGACCATCAGTTCTTTCATCTCTACTGGTGCCATTCGGTATGGTGCCTTCGATATTGGAGCGGTTCCGGGCGCCAAATCGATCACGAAATCTACCTCTCTATCTGGTGGAAGTCCTGGCAAATCGTCTGGAAATACATCGACGAAGTCCCTCACAATCGGTATCTCTTCTACCTTCGGATTCTCTTTTCGACTGTCGACTATGTAAGCTAGATATCCTACACAGCCTTGTCTTAACAACCTCCTGGCATGCATCATTGTTAGATAACTCGCTTGTCTAGGCGACTTACTACCATAAAACACAACCTTTGACGGATTCATAAGGTTAATACGCTTCTTCTGGCAGTCAATTACAGCCCCAAAATTTGATAACCAATCCATACCCAAAATAACGTCAAATTCCCCAAGCTGAATAGGGATAAGATCTACGTTCATGATATTACCCTTAATATCCACCCTACAGTTCTTAAACACGTACTTAACAGGAATTATCTCTCTATTCGCAATTTCTATATTCATGGGATATTCCAACTCATCCATAAGTAAATCTAAACTATTAGCAAAGTCTTCGGATATAAAGGAACAAGTAGCACCCGAATCAAATAAAACATAAGCATTAATTTCATTGATCGGAATGATACCTGACACCACATCATGAGACTGGATTGCGTCCTGCACTGTCATTTTGAAAGTTCTGGCGGTCGGTCGGTTTGTTGCAGGTGGTCCGGTAATGGTTAAGGTATTTTCACTGCTATTTCCACGGTTACCTCCTTGCACTGCTCCTCCTGATCCCTTCTTAGGGCAGTCTCTAGCTAGATGATCCATAGAACCACAGTTGAAACAAGCACCTTTCTTTGGGTTTGGACAGTTCGGTGCTATGTGGCCTTCCTAACCACAATTGTAGCACACTCGCTTCCCTTTCATGCAAACTCCCAGATGAGCTTTTTCGTAGTTTGAGCACGCTTCAATTTTCTTCTTCTGCCCTCCTTGTTGACTTTCAGCTGACGAATTATCCGTCCACTTCCTCTTCTGATTATGACTACCCCCAGTGTTACTCCCACCAGTCTTGTTATTTCCTTCACCTTCACTCTTCTTCTTCTTCTGCTCTTGATTGTACTTGGTCACCGCATCGCTCCCACCTTCAGCGAGGATGGCCTTTTCCAGTACTCCGGTAAATGTGTTTATCTGAAACATTGACACCTTACTGTAAACCCAAGGCTTTAGTCCTTGTTCAAATCTTCTGGCCTTTCTTTCGTCAGTGTGTACTTGGTACGGGGCAAACCTTGCCAACTCATCGAATTTAGCCGCGTAATCAGGTACGTTCATGTTTCCCTGCTTCAGTTCCAGAAATTGAATCTCCATCTGATTCTGCGAACTAGTTGGGAAGTACATTTCGAAAAACATTTCTTTAAATCTCTCCCACGTAATTACACCTTCACCTCCTCGCACTTTGTTTCCTTACCACCAGTAGTTAGCCTCAGACTTCAACATAAACGTTGCGAAAGCGGTCTTCTGGTCTTCTCTAACCCTAGCAACGTTGAATACTTTCTCCATTTCCATGACCCACGTTTGAGCCTCGATTGGGTTCCTGGAACCTTTGAACTTTGGCGGTCCCACCGCCTTGAAGTCTTTAAACGTTGTGTTTGATGGAGCTTGAGGTTGATTGTTCATTGCTCCCGTCAGTAAGTTCACCAACTGCTGAACAGGATTAGCGTTGGCGTTATTGTTATTATTGGTTGACTCTTCCTGAGCCGGTTGACGCTGTTGTCTTCTCTTTGGCGGCATTTTCTGTTAAATACACGCTTATTAGAACTTTATTTATTTCTCTAAATAGTTAAGGCATTACTCAAATACTCATTTATCACATCATCTCAAACAACTTAATATATTTAATTCAACTCAAAGTTTTAACATCAAACTATAGCATAACTGCTATTTACATCAACTATCCTGGAATAAAGAATCCACAGGATTTAAAATATTAACATATTCCTTCGTTCATAAACACATCAGAATTTACATATAAAAACTAATTAAGTCTTTCACATAATTAAACGGATTCTAATATTGACTATCAAGATGCTGAATAGCCTTGCCATGCTCCTCATCCATGATACGAGACATCGTCCTGCGATCCAGCATATACGACAGAAGTCCTTCAAACTGAATGGGGTATCTCAAAACTCGTTCCTGAGCCTCATCCATTGCATGATTAAGTGTGGAGTATGTCTCTTCAAGCTTTGCCTTCTTTGCACGACTATCATCTTCTGCACGATCAGCTCGACGTGATTCTCTTACCCATCCTTCCTCTGCTATTTTCAGTCTTCCGGAGGTTTCTTTCAGTTCCTTCTTCAGCTTCTCTATCTCCTCGGTCTTATCTTCGGTTTGACCCTTCTCATGGACCAAATCCCATTCTACATTTCCCAATCGTGAGTGAAGAGTCGAAATCTCCCTCTCCTTCTCATCTAAAGTAGACTGCTGAACAGTCGCTCGCTCAGTCAATTCCTGAACCTCGTCTTGTAATTTCACGTTACGATCGTATAACGTGTCATACATCTCCGCATCAATGGTGTACCGTGGTAACTCCTCTTCCTCATCAAACTCCTCCTCAGGATCCTCCTCAGGATCCTCCTCAGGATCAGTCTCGGGCTCATGCTCCTGACCAACAACGGTGATCAATGGAGATGACTCCCTCTGAACTAACTGTTCCTTAACAACATGTATGTCTTGGGGCTCCTCCTCTGTAGGTACTATAGGTAATCGGGGTTCTTCCTCCCCAGCTTGACTAGCTTCTCTAACATTCGTCATCCTGACAACAAAATTTTAAGTTTTAGTTACTAAGTCGTACTAACGGGCACATAAATTAACACATAAACACATAATGTATTTTATTATCTTCAATGAATTACCAAAAATTCATTTCTTAAAACTCGATAAGAGTTTTCCTTTACTATCTTCTTTCTATAAGGCTATTACCTAAGGTTGTTCCCCCACCTAAGGTTCATAACCTACGGCTTTGATACCAACCTGTGACACCCCCAAATCCAGTACTTCTATTTTCACAGGATTCGGTGTTCACGATACAAATATCATCTATCTATCTACCCATAAAAAAAATGCAAACCATGCAATAGATAGAATTAAAATCTTCCCTTAAGGGTTACAACATCTAAATAATAATAATACAATCCCAGGTTAAACTAACCTTAAACATCTGTGCGGAATCATAAACAAATAAGTCTTAAACAATAACATTAACTCAAGTCTTAAACAAATACATCATGAAATAAAACAACAGGTCTTCGTCACTTGCTAACTTTGCCCTTGCCTTTACTAGTGGAAGGTTCATCAGTTCTTTCGTTCTTAACTGCAATGTTATTATTAAGCAAGAGTGAGCACAAATGCCCACAAGTATAAAAATGAAATAACAATATAATAACATGCGAATAAATCAAAGACATCTGAATAAAAACTCAACTTTTGAATCAAGAGTGAATAACAAGAATCAAAAGAATTCTGAGGGTCATAAGACCTTGAACTATGTCCTAGGTTAACAAAGGTTATACTTGAAACCTTTAACAGTCATAAGACCATGGACCTTCTTCACATACTTAGGGGGATCAGTCCTTAGTATCATACTGTGCACAATATCTTAACGCTAAAGCGTAAATAATCCCCTATACAGGGTTGTTCATCTCAGTTTGACATTCGAGTCCGCACCAAAGGAAGTTTGGTTTGGATAATTCATCAAGGGTTCTGAATTTTAGAACGCTCATCAACTATGGACTAGTTGAATCATTAAGGTTTCACTAGTCTAATAAGGTTCAACAATAATGATATTCAATTTGAATAATAATCTCAAGAAGTATACAATAGAACAATTATTGTATAACTAAATCATACTTTGAAAAGATAATCAATCTTTAATAAATTATTTGAACTTGAATAATAGTAACGATAGTTTATTCAAGGTAAATATTAAGCTTGAACAATAATGACAAGTAGGGTTAGGGAACTTGCCTCGTGCGTAGATTACACTTTAATTAAACTCGTTCTTTGAATTTAATCCTACATACCATTCACATTCACAATGCCAGTTAATTATACTTAACTAGTCATCATAAACTCTTTCTTTTTGTCTACTTTAATTATTGACTATACTTAATCAATTTATCACATTAACTGTCACATAATATCACTTCATAAATAATAATCTAATCATGTATTTATTAATTCAATCCACATGTAATTATGTTATTTACATGTTAAACATCTATTTTATCATCACGTTATACTTCTAACATGTTTACATGTTCATTACATAAATTTACTAACACTTTGTTAGACTTAGACATTTTAAAATTTATATTTCTGAAATTTCTAGAGAGTGGCGCTGCGGCGCCACTGTTGTACATGATATTCGCGCTGCGGCGCGATGGCACTGCGGCCGGACACCTGGCGCTGAGGCGCCGAGGCGCTGTGACTCGAGACTTGGCGCTGCGGCGCGATGGCGATGCGGCGCGGGACTTTAGGTGCTGGACTGGCGCCGCGGCACGACGAGCCAGAAACTGTTCTGCAATTCGCGAAAATTGCAGAACACAGCCCAAAAATTCCAATTAAATTACTACTACAAGAATTTAATCATATACACATGTTATAATTCATGCATAAACATAACCCAACATTTATAACTTGATTTTAACCATTTAGAACACATAATCACAGAATTAAATTATGCAAATTATACTGTTCCTGATGTTCTTGAAGATTTTGAACAAAAACATATAATTTAACGCTACGAATTCGTTATAACACCGAATCCGTTCGTTTAAGGCTTAGTCTCTTCGTATCAACATGCATAATCAAATAAGAGTGTAAATTGAAAATATTTATGTTTGACACCTTAAAGTTACGTATAAGACCATATGGCCAAAACCCAAACTCTATAATTTTTTTGAAATAGCAAGTCATCAGATTACGAAACTTAGGATATGGAATCATGCAATATATATATATAAAATATGTTATGCTACTCTTATTATTACATATATCCATATAATAGCACAATTTCTCAATTACAGAAACATAACAGAGGTTTTGAAAGCCAAAAACTATGAAACCCATTTTATGAAAACTAAGTACGTAAAGTAGAATTTGGGAAGGAGGAGATTACCCTGTAGAATATAATTAGTAGGCTTAGTTTCCTCACTCTCAATTCTCTTCCACAGTATCTTAATTCTCCTTGGAAATTCTCAGACTCTCTCTGAATATTTCTTAGACTTAGGCAAAAATGAAAAAGCAAAAAAAAGATCGTATATAATGATCAAATAATTGAGCGCGGAGTGGTCAGTTGGCCCAATCATGGGTTAACTGCACCAACTCCTCTTAGGGTCTTATTTGGCTAGCTTCAAAAGACTTAATCTCATTTAATTAAATAAAACCTTTATTATATAGTTTAAAAATGTCACACTCTTTATAAAATAAATCCCATATTTTATTTTATTTACTTTAAATAAAATATAATAATTTCTCATAGTCACATAATTAAATTTCTCATTAATAAATAATGTCAACTTATTAAATCTCTAATTAATAATTAAATTAATTAAAATACCAATATGCTTATTAAATATTTCTTTTAATACAATAAGCTCACATAATCACATACTTTGACAATAAAATTTTTTTATATTAATTTAATAAATGTAACACATATAATTAAATTAATCTACCACAATTGCATCAAATAATTATTTAATTCAATAATTAAATCATCGAAAAATATTTATTTAATTCAATAAATATTAGAAATTAATTACAAAATCTCGTCCGTCAAAGTCCGCTTAAGTTCAAGGGAACGACGGACCCAATAGAGGCCCAGACATGGGTAAAAGAAATAGAAAAGGCATTTGTTATTACAAACGTAGCTGAGGCGCAAAAGACTTCTTTTGCGACTTACATGATGAAGGGGGAAGCTAACTTTTAATGGGAGGCTCACCAGGGTGGGGCTAGAATTAATGCGGTTACGTGGGAACAGTTCAAGAAGGTATTCTTCGAGAACTATTTTCCTACTAGCATGCAGGGGAGGATGGAGATTAAGTTCTTAGAACTTAAGCAAGGGGACATGACGGTTCCCCAATACGCGGCCAAATTCAATGAATTGGCAAGGTTTGCTCCACACCAAGTGGACACTAAAGAGAGGAAGGCTCGTAGGTTTGAGCAGGGCCTGAAACCCTGGCTCTATAGTAAGATTTCTATTTTCTAGAGTGCCTTATATGGGACCATTCTAGAGAAAGCAATCATTGCAGAAGGTGGTAGTGAGGTGTTAACCCAATACCACAAAGAAAGAAAGAATAAAAGTAAGGGAGAGGGAGGAACCAAGGAAAAGGGAGCTAGTGGCAGTGGAAGTCTGTCCAAAAGGAAGAATTTTAACTCCGGGAATACTGGGGTGAAACAAGGGGATCCTAAACGTAGGATGGAGGCATGCAAGACATGCTGAAAGACTCATTTGGGAGTCTGTCTGAAGGGAAAATTAGTTTGTTATAACTGTGGGCAGGAGGGACATATATCACCCAACTGTCCTAATCCTAAGAAAACCATGGCTGTTTTGTTTGTGGGTCGATGGACCACATGGAAAGAAATTGCCCGAAGAAGGGGTCAGAGGGTAGTAAAGGTTTTGGTAGTGGTAAGTTATCCATTACTGGACCAACACCATCGACGGGTAGACCCACGGCCCGTACATTTAATACGAATGTCCAAGATGCAGTTGCATCAGCGGATGTAGTAGCAGGTATCATTCCAGTCAACGAAATAAATGTTTATGTGTTGTTTGACTCAGGTGCTACTTGTTCTTTTATAGCATATGGATTTACTAAGCAATTAAGTTTACTCCCAGAAAGATTAGAAATACCTTTAGACGTTAAGGTAGTAAATGAAGAGGTAATTCCTATTAAACACATTCATAGGAATTATTTCGTAGATATTAGTGGTAATAGATTATCGGTAGATCTTTTACAGATAAAGTTGAGGGAATTCGATGTAATTCTCGGTATGGATTGGTTAATTAACCATAGAGCGAAAATAGATTGTCATAGAAAGAGTGTAAACCTCCGGCTTTCTAAGAAACCCGAGGTGGTGTTTTACGGTAATAAATCACCGGGACGCTCTTGTTGTCTAACCATGACACAAGCTAGGAAAATATTAAGGAAGGGGTGTATAGGTTACATGTGCCATGTTGTAGATACCCAGAGAATGAGAGCATCATTGGAACAGATACCTATAGTTCAAGAGTTAGCGGATGTATTTTCGGAGGAGTTACCAGGTATTCCGCCAGATAGGGAAGTCAAATTTGTGATTGATTTGTTGCCGGGTACGGCTCCAGTTTCTAAGGCACCTTATAGAATGGCACCGGTAGAGATGAAGGAATTAATAGTTCAACTATAGGAACTATTAGATAGGAAGTATATTCAACCGAGTGTGTCTCCATGGGGAGAACTGGTATTGTTTGTAAAGAAGAAGGATGGGTCGTTACGACTTTGTATCGACTATCGAGAGTTGAACAAGTTAACAATTAAGAATAAATACCCATTGCCCAGGATCAATGATCTATTTGATCAATTAAAAGGGGAAAAGTATTTTTCTAAGATAGATTTGCGTACGGGGTATCATCAGTTAAAAGTAATGAAGGAGGATGTACCTAAGACGGCGTTCAGGACTCGTTATGATCATTACGAGTTTCTGGTTATGTCGTTTGGGTTAACGAATGTGGCAGCCGCATTCATAGACATGATGAACAGAGTGTTGAAACAGTATTTGGACAAGTTCGTTGTAGTGTTCATTGATGATATTCTAGTCTATTCCCGAAGATCATGCTGAACATTTAAGGATAGTTAGAAGTTGTATACGAAATTCACTAAGAGTGAATTTTGGCTTGAACGAGTGCAGTTTTTAGGACATGTTATAGATAAAGATGGCATATCGGTAGATCCAGCGAAGATGGAAGCAGTAAATGAGTGGAAACGCCAACCGAGGTTTAGAGTTTTCTGGGGTTAGCAGGATACTATAGAAGGTTCATCCAGGACTTTTATAAAATAGCTACTCCGCTGACGAATTTGACGAGGAAGTCAGTAAAGTATGTGTGTACGGAAAAGTATGAGAATAGTTTTCAAGAATTAAAAAGGAGGTTAAATGAGGCACCTGTATTATCCGTACCAAATGATACGGGGAATTTTGTAGTTTAAAGCGATGCTTCACATAGAGAACTTGGTTGCATGCTCATGCTGCATGGCAAGGTCATTGCGTATGCGTCAAGTCAGTTAAAGGATTATGAGAAGGCCCATCCTACTCATGACCTAGAATTGGTAGCTGTAGTTTTTGCCTTAAAAATATGGAGACATTATTTATACGGGGAGAAGTATGAGATATACACGGACCATAAAAGTCTGAAATATATCTTCACACAGAAGGAGTTGAATATGAGACAGAGAATGTGGTTAGCATTGATAAAAGATTATGACTAAAATATCTTATATCATCAGGGGAAGGCAAATATAGTAGCCGATGCGCTAAGTAGGAAAGGTAGAGAAAAGCTATCAATGTTAACGACTCAGGACGAGTTAATAACGGAGATGGCAAGGATGGAGTTAGAAGTTAAATTACCGGATGAAGCAGTAGAAATGTTATTCTCAATGGAGACTCAACCGATCCTAGTGGAACGGGCTAAGGAAGTGCAATTAAGCAATGAGGAATGCGAACGAATGAAGAAAAGGATGGAAGATGAAGAGAAGACTAAGTATAACCTCGACAAGGAAGGATTGCTTCGTTTTGAAGGAAGAATTTGGGTTCCAAATAATTCCGAGTTAAAAGAAGAGATAGTGAGTGAGGCCCATAGTTCAAGGTAGTCGATACATCCTGGTAGTACTAAGATGTATCAACACCTTTATCATAACTTTTGGTGGCCGAACATTAAGAGGGAGATCGCAGAATATGTTAGTAAATGTTTAACTTGTCAAAAAGTTAAGGCTGAACACCAACGACCTAGTGGGTTGTTGCAATCATTAGAAATTCCAGAGTGGAAATAGGAGCATATCTGTGACACCCCCAAATTTAGGTACTTCATTTTCATAGGATTTGGTGCTCACTATAAAAATAATTACATCTAACTACTCATAATAAAGGATAAAACATTAATTAATTTAAACAATAATCTCTCCCATTTAAGGGTTACATTATCTCACATACAATCCCAAGTAATCTAACCTTAATTTATTACATAAATTTGCGAAAAACATCATAAAAGAAAACAAGTCTTATAACATCATGCATTTAAATAAATTCTAAATAACTCTTCAACACTTGGACATCTTGCCCTTTCCTTTGCTAGTAGATGGCTCATCGACTCTTTCAGCTTTAGCTGCAATGTTAATTGCAAGAGTGAGCAAATAATTGATCACTGATATAAAGAGTAGTAATAATAACAACATGAGAATGAACAACGAATGCTGAAGAATAAGGAACTTGTTTAGACTTGTTCTACGAATCCAAAAATAGAAAACAAGTTCGAATTTAATATCTGAGGGTCTTAAGATCATGAACTATGTCTTTGATATTTAGGTATTATTACCCCAACCTTAACAGTCATATAGACTATACAGACTCTTCTTAACGTACTTAGGGGGATCAGCCCTTTGTACCATGTATTGTGCACAAACATCTAAACGTTACACGTACAAAATCCCCTATATTAGGATTGTTCGTCTCAGTTTGAATTTAGAATTTCCGCACTAAAGAAAGTTTAGTTTGGAACTAGCTTATCCGTGTTTCTAGAATTTTAGAACACTAATCAATTTCCATCAATAAAGGTTTAATACAAGAATGTATAACTGAACAAGGCTATTAAAGTCAAAGATCGGATATCAACAATATATAATTGAATAACATGATATACATGAAAAGTACTAAATTTAAAGAATTAGAATAATCTCACTTTGAGTCAATGTATTAGAACAATATATGCTTTGAATAATAATTAGGAAAGTGAAACTCGCTCGATGTAACGAATTAGGTTACAAGGGCTTGCACAAACATATGCAAGATAGATTAGGCTTGCTCAACTTTACAAAGAATTTTAGGAACTTGTACAATAATAATTTAAGAATGGGAACTTGCATTCAATATGAAAAGAATGAAGTTAGAAAGCTTACTCAATGTAAAGAGTTAAAGTTTAGAAACTTGCCTTGAATGTAAGCTACACAAATGTAATATTCGCCAATTACCCTACATATACCATTGAAATCGTAACAACAATTAGTTGTATGAATATTAGCTTTAGGGTTTAAACCATCATTTAGGTCATAACCCTAACCTAGCACCTAACCATGTTGGTTAACATACTTAACGAATCTAAAATTACATTACGATCCAACATAACTTAATCATTCACCTCTAACTTTGAAAACATCACATTTGGTTTCATTTTATAACTTATTTAAATAATTATTTAAAATCTTTACACTTTGCATTACAACACATTACCATCTTGTTATTATAGTTTATATTATGTCTTAACATCATTAACATGCATGTTTAACCAACATAAGTCCATTACACATGACCTGCAAATAAGCAAACTTCACTGCCTCAGACCAGAGTATGGTGCAGCTGCACTTGGGACTGGCGCAGCTGCGCAGTTTTTAGCCTTGGCACCAGCGCAGCTGCGTTGGTGCACAGACAGAGGCAGAGACGGCTATGAACAGTAGCCGACTTTAGCCCAACAAACACGAATTTCACCCACCAAACAGTGAAATTAACGTATAAAATAAATATTAAACTATCATAAACATGTTTGCTAACATATTCATCAACATAGAACAATTTAACAACTCTTTTAACCATTTTAATTCCTTGAATTTCATATTTTCATACAAAACTCTATTTTTTGACATTCTTCATAGAAATCATCACTGTGATTTCAATT
This sequence comes from Panax notoginseng, assembly GCA_016801055.1. Classification (NCBI taxonomy): domain Eukaryota; kingdom Viridiplantae; phylum Streptophyta; class Magnoliopsida; order Apiales; family Araliaceae; genus Panax; species Panax notoginseng. Next base: position 160,947,254 of record CM029017.1, on the reverse strand, counting down.
CTTCACCAAATCACTCCGTTCAAACTACATTTTCTTCGTTTCTTAATGAACTAGCATGAACAAGCCTCGATTTACAGTTTATCATACTAATTGACCATCATAATTGGTACTTTTACAAGACATATGAGAAAACATATACTGTCATTATTTTTCTACTGTTATACGAATCTAGCATGCAATTTCCTTATTTAAACACAAACTCTAATCATTATAAATACATATACTCACAATTACCAATTATATATATCAACAATTCAACCATTTGAATTCATAGAACATGAGGTTTGTATGCCGTAAACCCATATATATATATATATATATATATATATATATATATATATAATATCAAGATGTTAAGAAATACCTTCAAATAGCTTGTAAATCCTCTTTGTTAAACACTAAATTTACTTAGATTTTCTCTCAATCTCTCAAGTTCTCTGTCAAGCTCTATTAAGTTCTCTCTCAACTCTCAGACTTAGCCAAGTATGCGTAAAGAAAATGGCCAAGCGTAAAAATAAAACTGATAATCTTAATACGCATAGCAATTGTAATATCAGTTAAATAATGAAAAGATGTCAGTTGAATAAGCCAAAGGTTACGAGGCCCTGTTTGGCTAACCATACTATTTCTTTACTAGATTATTTTTATATTATTTTTATTATATAGTTTCATGTCACACCGTTAATTTAATTAACTCATACTTATAATTTATTATAATTATAATAATTATAATTCCCATTGTAATATACTTAATAAATCTTTACATATCTAATTTAATTAACAAATTAGATTAAAACAATATTTTATTTAATTTAATTATCATCTTAAATATTAAATAATTCATTTAATTTAATTATTTCCTTAAATTAAATCCTTCAATAAAATTATCATTATTCAATTTAATTAGCATTAATCAATTTAGTTTCTAAATTAATTCACCACAATTCATCAATTATTTATTTTCCTCAATAAATAATTTATTTAAAATCTTTATTTAATTAATAAATATTTAAATTAAATTACAATTTTCTCGATCGTTACAATATCATAATGGATTTTGTGGTGGGAATTCCAACAACAAGGAAAGGATACGATGTTATTTGGGTAAAAGTGGATCGGTTGACGAAATCGGCTCACTTTCTACCAATAGGAGTTAGGTATAACCTAGAACAATTAGCTAAACTTTTTGTCAAGAAAATTATTTCTAGAGATGGAGTACCTATTTCGATTGTGTCAGATCGTGGTCCACGATTCACGTCAAACATTTGGAGGAGTTTACAAGAGCAAATGGGAACACAGTTGAGATTGAGTACGGCGTATCATCCACAGACAGATGGACAAAGTGAACGGATAATTCAAACACTAGAAGATATGTTAAGATCTTGCGTTATGGATTTCAAGGGGAGTTGGGACGAACATCTACCTTTGGTAGAATTCGCGTACAATAATAGTTTTCACGCTAGTATAGGCATGCCGCCTTATGAAGCGTTGTATCGGAGGAAGTGTAGAACACCACTTTGCTGGGATGAAGTAGGTGAACGTCGAATGTTTGGACCTGGGATGGTACAACAAACGACGGACATGGTAAAGTTGATACGTACTCGATTGGTAGCGGCTTAAGATAGGCAGATGAAGTATGCATATCCTCACCGAAAAAAGAGGAAATTTGAAGTAGGTTCGTATGTCTTTATAAAAGTATCGCCTTGGAAAGGGAAGATACGTTTTGGAAAGAAAGGGAAGTTAAGTCCAAGGTTTATAGGACCTTTTGAAATTTTAAGAAGGGTAGGAGAGGTAGCTTATGAAGTAGCCTTACCTCCAGAAATGGAAAGAATACACAATGTGTTTCACATGTCAGTGTTACGTCCTTATAAACCGGACTACAAGCACGTAATAGAGTATGAATCTATTCAAGTAGAAAAAGACTTAACGCATGAAGAACTTCCAGTTCAAATTGTTGATAGGATGGAACAAGTCTTAAGAAATAAGATAATACCTTCGGTGAAGGTGATTTGGAGGAACCACAATGCTGAAGAAGCAATGTGGAAACTCGAAAGTAAAATAAAGGAAAATTTTTCTCTTTTGTTTATGTAATTATAGCAAGATTCTAGGAACAGAATCCTTATAAGGGAGGGAGAATGTAACGCCCGAGAAAATAGGATTTTTAAATGAATTAAATTTTTATTTAATTATGTGGATTAAATGAATTTAATTGATTATTTATGTGAGTAAGCTAATTGAAGGTCATTCTATGACCTAGAATGTGCGGATGTGGTTAGGATTCTGGCTATGTGCTAGAATTAATTATTTTGAATTTCCAAGATGAAAATAAAAGTCTTCTGAGAAATTTCTGTAAAAACACTATTCATCTGTTTCTACTCGGGAATTAATTTTGAATCTCCGAGAAACGCGTAATGATAGAATTCTAAGACGAGATAGAATATTCAATAATATTTCAGTTATGGCAAAAAAAGTTTTCGCTTACGGACTTAAAACCTAAGGGTTAGGAAAAGTGAATTCTGAGAAGGGAATGAAATGCGTATGATAATTAAGGTTATTATACGGGTGATATACAAGTATAGTATTAATAATATTACGACGTATAATGCGAATATCGAACGAATACTATACGAAGAGAATATTTGAGTAATACATGTAGAATACGATTAGTTCTTATTGGACTTTGAGTTTAAGGACTTTGTAGAATCCAATTGGACTTGGATTATATCAAGCCCAATGAATTGTGTAATCAAGCCCAAGTTAAGGCCCAATTTTAGGTTAAATCAAGCCCGATCCAAGAAATTGAACCACGGATCGAACCGATGGGTCACCGGATGGGTAAAATCTATGGGAGAACCCATGGAGGGACCTACAAGGCCATGTGGGCTGGCCACTTGGAGGCCAAGTAAAGTAGTCCACTTGGTCACCAAGTAAAGTGTTTACTTAGTGGCTAAGCTTTGAATAGTAAGGAGGTGAGTCATTTGACCAATTCACCCTCCATTAGATTCTCTATATAAAGAAGCTAGGCTTGGTTCATTTGTTGTTTACAAAAAATTGACCAACATATTTGAGAGAGAGAAAAGAGCTAGAAACAAGTAATCAAGTGAGCTTGAAGCATATCATAAGAGTTTTTAGCAAGAACACAAAGAACGAAAAGGTAATATTTCGTAAACATAAGTCTTCGATTTCTTTTTTGTAGAGAATCATAAATTGGTGGAGCAAGTCTCTTACAGAGGAATAAGGATGGCTATTAATGATTAAAACATTGATAAGTCATGTTAAAGTAGAAATCGTAAGTGTTCACGTAAGTTTAAACCGAAGAAACCATTGCACGTTGACTTGGTTATGGATGGACAATTGAAAAACATCATTGATAGGATATGTGAATATTGCTTGGTTTGGATGTAGACAATGAATCAATGGATTGATTCCATTAGATTTGGCGTACAACACACGAGTAACGAAGTTATGGAGAATTTTACGAAATTAAACGTTAAACGTTGAAATCGTATAATTCCGGATTAGTAGTCAAAACTTGTCGTGTAACTTGGAAACTTTGGTTTTAAGTGGCATCACGTGAGATAAGGTATTCAAGAGTTGTGGACTCAAGAATCGTTGAATTCTGACTTAGAACGAAGAAAACAAGCTATGAACACTCACGAACGATAAATGAACGCTTAATAATGAACTAAGCGGTGAAGTACATGTTAAAAGATTCGAAAATGAAATCATAATGCACATGATTTATATGACGCCCCCAAAATAGGTATACATCACCCATCTTGAGTCGCCAAATACATGGTACAAAATTCAAATACAACTTAATTATACAACAGTCGTGTAAATTACGACAAAACATAATCTAAGAGTTTTAATAAGAATATTGTCATCTAGACAATATCCACACTCAATGGAGTCCTCATTATATTTATTGTCACACTATTTTATAGAATAGTGAGAACTACTAAAACAACCATCTGGACCGTCAATCCGTTCCCCGACTCGTCCCAGCTATATTCTCATTTCCTGAAGAGAACAGTGAAAGAAAGGGTGAGCTCAACTAGCCCAGTAAGTAATATTATGACTAAGATAATGCATAATAAATTATCCTTAGCCTTCAACAGTATAACAACTGATAGAATATAATAGGCAATATGTTTTAGATCAACAACAGTAGTGGAATAAGCAATCCATTAGAAGAGTCAAGTAGGATATAAAATCTATTATCTTCTATGATATAAGAAGTTTTTCATCAACTTTATCGCTGAGACTCAGTTTAATAAATAAAATCGAATTATCCCTGCATCACGGCTAAAAATATTCATGTAATCATCAATGGTCATGATTATACCAAATAATCCCTTGTCATAATCATACCAACAATTGTCCATCAATGAACTACAGGCCAATGAGGACTTTCACCACATCATTCGTCACATTATGATCATGATTATACCGAATAATCCCTAGTCATAATCATACCAAGTCCATCTATGCACGTAAGACAGATATGACTTTCATCACAATATAAGCATGAGAATGATGACAATGACATAATAATTCAATAAAACAAGTTCAAGATAAATTTTAAAGATTTATAATTTAATTTATCCAGAAATCAATAACGTCCAAATTGTCAACATGATACTACTTTGTGGAGTAAAATTCAAGAATGCTCAGAAGAATATTTTCATGAAAAGATACTGGATGAAGCACAAATATCCAGGATATTCTACTAATTTCATGGAGTATAGAAGCCAAAACTTTAACCAACTAAGTATAATAGAATATATGAAACTACAAATGAAATTTTTTTTAGCCCGCCATGCGGTAATCCACGTAGACAGATCATTTCCACAATTTAATAAGGAATGAATACGAAGGATCATTCGTCATGCATGCGGTAGTCCACATAGACAGGTTATTCCAACAAAATAATAAAGAATAGAATAACAGAAGAATTCACCACGCATGCGGTAGCCCGGGCAGAAAGGTTATTCCAACAGAATAATAAATAATGTAATAACACAAGAATTCATCAGGCATGCGATAGACCGCACAAACAGGTTATTCCAACAAAATAATAAAGAATGGAATAACAGAAGAATTCACCAGGCATGCGATAGACCGCACAGACAGGTTATTCCAATAGAATAATAAAGAATGGAATAACAGAAGAATTCACCAGGCATGCGATAGACCGCACAGACAGTTTATTCCAACCGAATAATAAAGATTGGAGTAATAGAAGAATTCACCAGGCATGCGATAGGCCGCACAGACAGGTTATTCCAGCAGAATAATACAGAATGGAATAACAACCATTACGAGTATTGAAAAAAAATAACTCTCTTCATGAATACGAAAGAAATAATACCCTTTACCTTAGAAGAAACTGGATACTAGAATAGTGAGGTAGCAGACTTCTCTTCTTCTTTCTCTCTATAATTTTTCTCTATAATAATTGCTCTTGTGAGACTTAGTGAATTAGTGAGAATGAAAGAAGAATGAACTTCTATTTATTGGAAAATATAGTTTCGATAATTACACGTTTTATGGCTCGAAATATTACACTATAATACCTTCCTCTTTTTCTTCATTTTTAATTTTGTTCTGCAAGTATTATCAAACTTGCACCACATCCCCTAATAGTAAATAATATGAATTAATAGTTCATTCATGTGACTTAATAGTATAATCATGTGAAAAAACTAATTACAGTATAGTACATTCATCTATATCTCTATTTTTAATTTAGTCATGCAAGTATTATCAAATTTACACCAATTCCCCTAATAGTAAATCATGTGAATCAATAGTGCACACATGTGAACACATAGTTATAAGCATGTGTATTAATAGTAATTAATTGCTCATTTATCCGGTGAATTACCCGATTAGTCAATATAACCTCCACACATTAATTATTATCGAAATAAATATCGATTTTCACTAACACTAATAATTCTCACATAATGAAACTATCAATTTCATCTTTAATCAACACGAACTTATTCATCATTAATATTATAACTCACAATATTTAACAACCAGGTCGTTCCCAGGAAAGAGGGGGCTTTTCGATAAGGATTTCTCCTTATCAGCGCGTAATTAGGTGACCAAACCTCTCCTTGACAGAACTTCTAGACATTGTCAATATTGTAAATAATAATATGAATAACTTTGTCGTCTCAATTATTGATTTAATAATATAAAATATTATGTAGATGATACTGTGACAAAAATTGAATCAATAATATGAGAGATATTATGCAACAATTACTGTAGCAATAATTGAGTATAACTAAGTGACTTCTCACGTAAGCATCAACAATCAATACCGTATGTTACTATGCAACCACACGTATTACTGTACTTTTACCACCAAGTAGTTCAACAGTTTAACGGTTAAACTTTAGCTGTTATTTTTATAAAAAGATAATTCTGTCATTTTCTAACTACGACAATACTTTCGTTGTGGGGTCCACCAATGATTTTGTCTTTATACGAATATTCCCTGTTCAAACGAATATTCCCCGACCAATCGAATATTATATAACCACTTGCTTACTTTGCAAAATTTATAAATAATACCCACAGCTATAACATTATATCAAATCCACACCATAATATTCAAAAATATATTTCGAGAAAAATTAATCTTTATTCATAAAAGCTAGGGTCTTACAACCTCCCCTTATGAAATTTCGTCCTCGAAATTAGGGTGCGTACCTGGTATGTCGAAGAGGTGAGGATTCCTTAACTTCATTTTAGATTCTAACTCTCAGGTCATTTCCTCAACATCGTGGTTTCTCCACAAAACTTTGACTTGAGGTATAACCTTGGAGCGTAGCATATGATCCTTCTTATCCAAGATTTTAACAGGTTATACGTTAAATCTTCCGCTATCTCGTCTGGTTCTATTTCAATAATATGGTTCGAGTCTTTCACATATATACATAACATAGATATGTGAAAAACATTATGAACACGAGACATACTTAGCGGTAAGGCGAGTCTATAGGCCATAGTTCCTACACGATCGAGGATTAAAAATGGGCCAATGAATCGAGGATTGAGCTTTCCTCTCTTTTCAAATCTCATAACTCCTTTCTATGGAGCAACACGTAACAACACATGATCTCCAATATTGAATTCCACGTCCTTTCGATGAAGATCAGCATAACTCTTTTGTCAATCTTGTGAGATTTTTAAACGTTGTCGGATCGTTTGAATCTTTTCCGTAGTCATACATACCAACTCCGGTGCCAACAACGTTGCTTCACCCACCTCATCCTAGCATACTGGAGAACAACACTTTCTTCCATACAACGCCTCAAATGGAGCCATGTCAATACTTGCTTGATAACTGTTGTTGTAAAAAAACTCCACCAATGGTAAGAACTTGTCCCAACTTCCCTTGAAGTCAAGGACACAGAGTCTTAATAAATCTTCAAGGGTTTGAATAGTCCTTTCTGACTGCCCATCCGTTTAAGGATGATATGCCGAACTAAATCGTAAATCCGTGCCCATAGCTTTTTGCAAACTAACCCAAAATCTTGAAGTGAATCTTGGATCTCGATCATAAACTATGGATACTGGCATATCATGCAATCTTACAATCTCGTTTATGCACATACGAGCAAGACGTTCAAGTGTATAAGTTTCTCGTATCGATAAGAAATGAGAAGACTTGGTCAATCTATCAACAATGACCCAAATCGCATCTATGCCTTAAGAAATCTTGGGAAGACCAGTAACAAAATCCATGGTAATGTGCTCCCACTTCCATTCTGGAATTTCAAGTGGTTGCAATGACCTTTTGGCACTTGATGCTCCGCCATTACTCGTTGACAAGTTAGACACCTTGAGATAAACCCCGTTATGTCTCTCTTCATATTGCTCCACCAAAATGTATGTTGAAGATCACGATACATTTTGGTACTCCCAGGATGGATTGCAAACGGTGTGTTGTGCGCCTCCATCATGATTTTATACTTCAAGTCAGAATCGTTAGGAACACAAAGTCTGGAGTTGACTCAAAGTATTCCTTCTTCATCGATTCTTGCTTCCGGAATAGTACCTTCTTGCACTTTCTTCCTCATACGTATAAGCTCCAGGTCTATAGTTTGAGTAGCTTTAACTTTATCGATTAAAGTCGATTCTACTCGTATATTCGCCATCATCACATGGGTCCCTAGAGTCTTTAACTTTATCTCCATCCTTCGTAAGTCATACAAAATGGGCCTTTACGTTGACAATATCGCACTCGTACCCGCATATAATCTTCTACTCAATACGTCAGCTACTACGTTCGCTTTTCCAAGATGGTATTGAATGGTATGATTGTATTCTTTCAACAGCTCAAGTCATCGTCGTTGCCGCATGTTGAGTTCCTTTTGAGTGAAGAAATATTTGAGGCTTTTATGATCCGTATAGATCTCCACCTTCTCTCCATACAGGTAATGCCTCCAAATCTTAAGCGCAAAAACGACTGTTGCCAACTCTAGATCATGAGTAGGATAATTCCTCTCATATTCTTTATGTTGTCGTGAGGCATAGGATATGACTTTCCCATGTTGAATGAGAACACACCCTAAACCTTTGCCTGAAGCATCGCTGTATATGACAAATCCCTCCGAACCAGCTAGTATTGTCAAAACATGTGTTGAAATGAGCCTCCTCTTGAGTTATTGAAAACTCTTCTCACATTCCTCGCTCCAACCGAATTTTATATCTTTCCGAGTCAACTGAGTTAATGGAGTAGCGATTCGAGAAAAGCCTTCCACGAACCTCCGATAATAACCAGCTAAGTCAAGAAAGCTACGTACTTTGGTCACTGACTTAGGTTGCTCCCAGCTTTAAATTGCTTCAATCTTTGTCGGGTCAACAGATATTCTGTGATTTGATATTACGTGCCCAAGGAATGCTACTTCCTCAAGCCAGAACTCGCATTTCTTTAACTTGGCATAAAACTTATTTTCACGAAGCTTTTGGAGTATCAACCTCTAGTGTTGCTCATGATCTTCACGGCTTTTGGAGTAAATGAGGATGTCATCAATAAAGACGACCACAAAGTGATCAAATATTCCTTGAATACTCGGTTCATCATATCCATGAAGGCAACAGGAGCATTAGTTAATCCAAAAGACATGACTAGGAATTTGTAATGCCCGTACCGAGTTCTAAAAGCAATCTTTGGAATGTCATCAGTTTTAATCTTCAAGTGATGATATCCAGAACGAAGATTGATCTTTGAAAAGAATTTAGCGCCTTGCAACTGGTCAAACAGATCATCAATACGAGGTAACGGGTACCTATTTTTGATGGTGACATGATTCAACTCCTGATAATCAATACAAAGTCGCATACTTCCATCTTTCTTCTTCACGAATAGAATAGGAGCACCCCAAGGAGACGTACTAGGTCGAATGAAATCGATGTCTAACAATTCCTGCAGTTGAGTTTTTAACTCCTGAAGTTTAATAGGAGTCATTCGATATGGGACTTTGGAAATGGGTTTTGTACTGGGTTCAAGGTCGATACCAAACTCGATTTCACGATCTGGGGGTAGGCAAGGAAGTTCTTCGGGGAATACATCAAGAAATTTATTAACAATAAAAACATCATTCAAATCTGATGTATTTTTGTTTAAATCTATGACATGAGCTAAGAAAGCTTGACATCCGTTTTTCAATAAATGAATAGTTTTATGGCTTGAGATGACCGTGATTGATTTTAATGGTTTGGTCGCTTGAATTCGCATAATAGGTTGATTAGGAATATGAAAGCTAACAACCTTACGAAAACAATCAATTTTAGCATGATGAGTAGTTAACCAATCAATCCCTAAAATCACATCAAATACAAGTATTTTTAAAGAAATAAGATCAACAGGTAACGTACGGTTACCGATTTGAATCAAACAAAACTTATAAACAGTGGATGTAATGAAGGTTTCTCCCAACGGAGTTTCAACCGATAAGTTAAAGTCTAATTTCTCTGGAGTCAAATTTAAACGTTGAGCGCAAGTAGGAGAAAAAAAGAATGGGTAGAACCGGTATCAAATAAGGTATATACTTCACTATAGTTTAAGATTAGCATACTCGTGATCACCTCATTTGGATTCCTCACTTTTTGGGAGGTTACAACAAACGCTCTCCCTTGAACTACCGATTTTGTCTTGTCTAGGACGGCCTTTGATGCCTCCATCCCAGCTGGACTTGACTTCGGTGCACCATAAAATCAGGCAAGGTGACCTTCTCTTCCGCAATTATAACACGCTTTGGATTGCTGCGTACAGTTCGGACTTATATGTCCCTCCCCTCCGCATTTGTAACATACGATTGGATATCGTTCCCCTTCCTTAACAACAGGTGTTGGTGATGACGTCTTTCCATCATTGTTGAATCTTCTCTTCTTGAAATTTCCACTTCTATTATCCTGGCCATGATTACCACCGAAGTGGTTACCATTTCTGGCATGTTGATTCCCTCCACGTTTGTTGTCACCGCTTCGATGACTGCCACCACTGATATTATCATTTTTTCGGCTGCTCTCTCTTGGTTTGGTTGACTCGTTATCGCACTCCAATAACTGAGCCCTATTTATAACATCTGAATGCAAACATAGTTTGTGAGAAATTAAGTATTGACGTATCTCGGGTTTCAAACCTCTTAGAAACATCCACATCATTCTCTCCTCATTATCAACCAAGTGGGATGCAAACCGGGACAACTCGGCAAACTTAGCTTCGTAATGTGACATGGTCATATTGTTCTGCTCCAGCTTGATGAACTCTACCTCCTTCATGTAACGAATACTTTCGGGAAAGTACTTGTCGTTGAACAGTTCTTGGAACTTCTCTCAAGACATCTTCAGTGCGGTAGGTTGAGTACGCTTTACCGATTCCCACCAGTAATCTGCCTCTGCTCGTAACATGAAGGTGGCAAAGGGAACCTTTTGCTCCTTAGAGCCTCCCAAGACATCAAATATCTTGGTGATCTGCTTTATCCATGTCTCCGCCTTAAGTGGTTTTGGCTCTCCAAAAACTCCTGTGGTCCCAGCTTCTTGAACTGTTTAGCGGTGACCGTCGGAGAGTTGCCAGTGTTTCCACCTATATTTTGAACAGGAGCCGCTCTCGCCTGATGTTGCATGAATTGCATAAAGTCTCTGAACATCCCATCGTTCACCATTTCATCTGTGTTATTATTTACCTGAGGATTATTGTTTTCATGTTGCACATTATCCTGGGTATTGATCGTTAGTGATTCAACGGTCTCATGTGCTTCGTTGCTTATCTCAACATTTTCGATGCCATTTTTAAATACTACCACAAAACAAGGGTTAATTAACATATCACATGTTATCCCTATACTCTGACTGACCAATTAAATACCAAATAAACTTAGGTAGGTCATACTAGCGAAGAATTTCCCGCCTCTCCCCTCCTAGTTCTTGTCTAACATTTCAGCCAGGGATCATATCCCTAAGTTTTGATACCAACTGTGACGCCCCCAAAATAGGTATACATCACCCATCTTGAGTCGCCAAATACATGGTACAAAATTCAAATACAACTTAATTATACAACAGTCGTGTAAAATACGACAAAACATAATCTAAGAGTTTTAATAAGAATATTTTCATATAGACAATATCCACACTCAATGGAGTCCTCTACATTTATTGTCACACTATTTAATAGAACAGTGAGGACTACTAAAACAACCATCTGGATCATCAATCCGTTCCCCGACTCGTCTCAGCTATATTCTCATTTCCTGAAGAGAACAGTGAAAGAAAGGGTGAGCTCAACTAGCCCAGTAAGAAATATTATGACTAAGATAATGCAGAAGAAATTATCCTTAGCCTTCAACAGTATAACAACTGATAGAATATAATAGACAACAAGTTTTAGATCAACAACTGCAGTGGAATAAGCAATCCATTAGAAGAGTCAAGTAGGGCATAAAATCTACTATCTTCTATGATTTAAAAAGTTTTTCATCAAATTTATCGCTGAGACTCAGCTTAATAAATAAAATCGAATCATCCCTACATCACAGCCAAGGATATTCATGTAATCATCAATGGTCATGATTATACCGAATATTCCCTGATTATAATCATACCAACAACTGTCCATCAATGAACTACAGGCCAATGAGGACTTTCACCACATCATTCGTCACATTACGGTCATGATTATATCGAATAATCATTGGTCATAATCATATCAAGTCCATCTATGCACGTAAGCCAGAGATGACTTTCATCACAATATAAGCATAAGGATGATGACAATAACATAATAATTTAATAAAACAAGTTCAAGATAAATTTTAAAGATTTATAATTTAATTTATCCAGAAATCAATAACGTCCAAATTGTCAACATGATACTGCTTTGTGGAGTAAAATTTAAGAATGGTCAGAAGAATATTTCCATGAAAAGATACTGAATGAAGAGCAAATATCCAGGATACTCTACTAATTTCATAGAGTATAGAAGCCAAAATTTTAACCAACTGAGTATAATAGAATAATATGAAACTGCAAATGAATTTTTTTTTTGCCCGCCATGCGGTAATCCACGTAGACAGATCATTTCCACAATTTAATATGGAATGAATACGAAGGATCATTCACCATGCATGCGGTAGTCCACATAGACAGTTTATTCCAACAGAATAATAAAGAATGGAATAGCAGAAGAATTCATCATGCATGCGGTAGCCTGGGTAGAAAGGTTATTCTAACAGAATAATAAATAATGGAATAACAAAAAAATTCACTGGGCATGCGATAGACCGCACAAACAGGTTATTCCAACAGAATAATAAAGAATGGAATAATAGAAGAATTCACCAGGCATGCGATAGACCGAACAGGCAGGCTATTCCAACAGAATAATAAAGAATGGAATAACAACCCTTACGAGTATTGAAAGAAAATAACTTTTTTCATGAATACGAAAGAAATAATACCCCTTACCTTAGAAAAAACTAGATACTGGAATAGTGAGGTAGCAGACTTCTCTTCTTCTTTCTCTCTATAATTTCTCTCTATAATAATTGTTCTTGTGAGACTTAGTGAATTGGTGAGAATAAAAGAAGAATGAGCTTCTATTTATAGGAAAATATAGTTTCGATAATTACACGTTTTATGGCTCGAAATATTACACTATAATACCTTCTTCTTTTTCTTCATTTTTAATTTAGTCCTGCAAGTATTATCAAACTTGCACCACCTCCCCTAATAGTAAATAATGTGAATTAATAGCTCATTCATGTAACTTAATAGTATAATCATGTGAAAAAACTAATTACAGTATAGTACCTTCATATATACCTCTATTTTTAATTTAGTCATGCAAGTATTATCAATCTTGCACCAACTCCCCTAATAGTAAATCATGTGAATCAATAGTACACACATGTGAACACGTAGTTATAAGCATGTGTATTAATAGAAATTAATTGCTCATTTATCCGGTGAATTACCCGATTGGTCATTATAACCTCCAGTAGGGGTGAGCATTCGATTTTACCCGAACTGAATTAGCTTTTTGGTTATAACCGAAAATCGAAATTCAACTGTTTTAGGTATCCGAACTACTAACCGAAAATGAATGACCAAATAACCGAATAACCGAATTTGTTATTCGGTTATTTGGTTAATAACTGAATTTAACAACAGAACAGCAGAAGCCAGAAGCAGAAGAAGCCAGAAGCAGAAGCCAGAAGCATAAAGATAAGTATTTCCATTTCGAGCACTCTACTACGAAGTTTTCACCAAATTCAAAGTAGTACTTAATCTCCTGCATGAAGTTTACAGTCTTGGATGGATATCTCACATAACAACATTCCAGCTAATGTGTATTATGATGACCTGTGCATTAGATGCACCAAACAATTATAGGTAACACCTACTCAATCGATTTTCTTTTCCTCCCAAGAACAGAGGCCTTTTGAAATCTGGGCCCACCCATCCTCCACTTCTTAAATGCTGCAGCCGAGGACTGAGCTGCCTCGTACACTTCAAATGAAGAAACATAAAATTAGTAATCAACCTAATATTATAAACTGAGATCTGTGAAGCAAGTGAAGATGTGAAGAAACTGAGATCTGTGATGCGAGTGAAGATGTGGCCTTTGGCTGGCTTTTGGGTTAGGGCAAATGCAATAGGGTAGAGAGTGAGAGATACGAGGGTCAGGGCAGAGGTGAGAGATGAAAGAATAAAGATCTAAGATCTGCCGATCTGGTCTGAGACTGAAAGATGAGAGCAGAGATATCAATTTGGGGCGAGAGGTGAGAGGAGTCTTCGAGAGATGAGAGATTTAGAATTTCTGATATCTATGGACTATGAATGAGAAGTATGAGTTTACTGACTAATGACTTGTAATTTTTAAGCTCCTTTTTTATTTCGGTTATTTGGTTAACCGAATAACAAAAAAACAAAAATTAAACCCGAAATCGAAAATCGAAAATAAATTCGGATATAACCGAATTACTAAAATTAACCGAATAACTGAAAAAATTCAGTTAAAAAAGTTTGGTTATTCGGTTTTATCCGTATTTTGCTTAGTCCTAACCTCCAGACATTAATTATTATCGAAATAAATGTCGATTTCCATTAACACTAATAATTCCCACATAATGGAACTATAAATTTTATCTTTAATCAACACGAACTTATTCATCATTAATATTATAACTCATAATATTTAACAACCAGGTCGTTCCCAGGAAAGAGGGGGCTTTTCGATAAGGATTTCTCCTTATTGGCGTGCAATTAGGTGACCAAACCTCTCCTTGACAGAACTTCTAGACATTGTCAATATTGTAAATAATAATATGAATAACTTTGTCGTCTCAATTATTGATTTAATAATATAAAATATTATGCAGATGATAATGTGACAATAATTGAATTAATAATATGAGAGATATTATGCAGCAATTACTGTAGCAATAATTGAGTATAACTGAGTGACTTCTCACGTAAGCATCAATAATCAATACCGTGTGCTACTATGCAACCACACGTATTACTGTACTTTTACCACCGGGTAGTTCAACAGTTTAACAGTAAAACTTTCGTCGTTATTTTTATAAAAAGATAATTATGTCGTTTTCTAACTACGACAATACTTTCGTTGTGGGGTCCACCAATGATTGTGTCGTCGTACGAATATTCTCTATTCAAACGAATATTCTCCGACCAATCGAATATTATATAACCACTTGCTTGTTTTGCAAAATTTATAAATAATACCCACAGCTATAATATTATATCAAATCCACACCATAATATTCAAAAATATATTTCGAGAAAAATTAATCTTTATTCATAAAAGTTGGGGTCTTACAATTTAGGAGCCAATGGCTTTTGAATGAGCCAATACGGATGTAAAATGAATTAGGAAAGGTCACTAATGAAAAACGAATGCGTAAAACTTGGCAAGAAAAGAGAGCTTAAGGGATTAACAGCCGGGACCCCCGCCGGGGCGGGGGGTGCTTAGTGGTTGACAGGAGCCTGGCCCGCTGGGGCGGGCATATTTAAAGAAGAAACCCCCGCCGAGGAGGGGAGTACTGAAGAAAGGTTGACCAAGTTATTTTTGAACCAAAGTAATTGTAAACCAATAGTGAAGCATGTATGTACTTAATATACATAGTAAGATCAATCTTAAATCACTTATTTAGTGATGACTTTAGGAACTTGAGCATGGTGTAATAGTAAGTAAACGAAGAACGTGAAGTGTAAGTAAGTAAACTGTGAACGGTATTCACTAAATGTACTTAACCAAAGATGATCGAGTCTCGGTTAGTAACGTAAGAATGTAACAAGCCGTAAGGAAGCATAGTAAGTCGAGTTGACATTTATTAATGAAATAAATTCACTTAAGACATAGAAAAGAAAGAAGTTGGTTAAAACAATGAAGTTAGATTGTTTAGTAACAAATCTCAGTGTGTTATGTGAATATATCATGTAGATACTGTAACGAGCAAGAATTGTTGAATATTATATTCGAAGGCGTTTGAAGGCAAGTTTTCTTAACGCTTGTCTAACCTTCGTGTTTGCCAAGTTTTCTGTGATTCATGTTCTAAGATGCATGAAATGTTTTATGAAAGGGTCGATGCCAGTTTTAACTCGGCTAGAATAATCTTAAGAGTTAGATTGATTTGTTTACAAGTCTTTCGATATAGAATTATTAACGCTATCCTATGCCAAGTATTTGGTACGGATTCAAAGGTAAGCTTGTATATGAACAAACAAATGTATTTTCATCGATTATTCGATGGGCACGTGAGGTTGTCAAAACTTAAACGTAAATACGCTTAACGGATGAGTGTTGATCAACATAGAGTACTATAGGTTGATCACCTAGAAGTGCTCGTAAGAAATATTGGATATACGGCCTTAGTGTCGGGAGGTCCTTTTCATGTATGAAAACGAAAAGAGTATTTTCATGGTCTTTTGACCGGTTTAGAATTCCTAAGCTATTATATATACTTTGGAATTGTTGTTATGAAATTAAGAAGTGCTAGTGAATGTTTCATAGTACTTCATGGCTAATTGTTCAGTTATGAAAGACAATCATATAATTCTCGATGTGGTATTTATATTATCTTTTGTTAGACTTGATGAGCTAGTTATGCTCATTTCTTGTTTGACTTATATGATTGCAGCTAAGGCCGAACGAACTGAGAGTTCTAAGAAAGGTAAAGGCAAAGTTAAGATGGATAATTAGATATCCTGTAATAGACTAGTATGTGTGTATTTATTACACTTAAGAACAATAAAGAATGTATTCGGTTTCAGAACCTAGGAATGAATTTATTATGATTGTAATAAGAATTTAGTTAATACACTCATTTTGATGTCGTTTCAATGAAATGAATGTATAGTTAGTAGTGTCGTGTAGCACCATCTGTCGGATTAGAAGATACCCGGATTTGGGGGCGTCACATTTTTCCTAAAAACCAAACCCTTCAGATCAAACAAACTCGCATAGAAAACATAAAGGGTAAGAAACACATAGAAAAAGGGAGATAAAATCTTTCCGGCGTCGACAACCATCTTGTTCCATAAATTTCCTCCTTTATTTTCATAGTGACAAATGTTTTTTTCTTTTTTCATTTTTATTGAATCATGAGTAAATGTTTATCGCATGATTTTTAATGTACTCAATAAACACTCCCAAAAATACTACTCCCTCCTTTAAAAAGTATTTCATTTGCAAAATTTATAAAGATTAATAATTTATGTTTTGTTAATCTATATGAAAAGAGCTCTTTTACAAAATCAAATTTTTTTGACAAATGAGATTCTTATTGTGAAAAGTGGGAGTGTTTCATTATAAAATAGTTTTTTAACATTTAAATTGTAGCTTAAATGCGACTAATATTCGCTCTATTCAAAATTATAGTTAATTCGGATATTTTCAAATTTAAAACTGATATAATTTTATTTAATTTTAAGTAATACAATTATGAAATTGTAAATTATTAAGTATTGCCATTGTAAGATTTATTTATTGTTATTAAAAATTAAATGAATTATATTATTTTAAATTTAAAAATATCTTAATTTGACTTTGAAAATTTAATATTGATTAATTTTATATTTTGAATTATATGAAAAGTGTTATTACTTTGAATAATGGCATAGTGTGACGGGTTGGAAAAGGCCTTATTCTATAATGCTAAATTTGAATAAGGAATGGAATGAAAGAAATAATAAAATGATTACTAATTTAGATAAGAAATTAATTTAGTGAAGGAAAAGAGCATTAACCAAATTTTGGTGTAATCAACTAATCATGGTTAACTATAAAAGTATCCCTCAAAATTTTACCATTTTTAAAGTCTTAAAGTACCAACTTTGTTCCTTCAAGTTTAATTTTTTTTACAAAGTTATTCCTTTTTAACACTGTAATAAAATTAGGGTCCTTAACACTAATATACAATAATTAAAAAGTAATTACACTATTAGTGCATCCATAAAATAATTATAAAATTAACGCAATTCACATTAATAAGGAAACCTAAAATCAAGGAGAAATAAATGTCATAATTAATAATTCAAATTCAAATATCTCGGATCTAACAAAAAAAACTCAAATTCAAAATAATAATTTAAATTCAAATCTTCATCTCCTTCACAGTAGCACTCTCCTCTGCTACTCCGCCGCGAATCTCTTTCTTCACAGGTTGCCCTCTCCTCCGCTACTCCGTCGCGAATCTTCTTTGTCCAAAACGCCAATGAGAAGAAGAAGAAGAAGATTCGCCCTACAAAAAATTTAAAAATAAATAAATGTAACTCTTACTGTTCTGAAATTTTTTTGACTATTTGGTTACCCACAAAAACTAAAATGGTTACCTTTGTATGAATGGTTGGCTACCAACTGCATCACATTCAAACTAAATTGGTAACTTAATAAAACTGAATTGGTTACCTTGGTATGAAGGTTTGGCAACGTCATCTTCCTCCTCCCCCTTCACCGGTGAGACAGAGCGAGAGTTAACCACAAAATGGTCGATGGGATGGAGAAAGGAGGTGGATATTTGATTTTTCACAATTTCTTCATGTCCGGAAATTCCAATTCCAATTTCATGTCCAAAGGAAAATAAGAACACTGCATAGGAAAGAGAAAGATAAGAGAGTGATGTATAATGTAATATTGATAACCAAACCTTCGTACCAAGGTAACCAAACTTTTATACCAAGGTAACCAAACCTTTATACCAAGGTAACCAATCTACCTCCACACCTATAGTATGAATTGGTTACCTTGGTCTGAAAGTTTGGCAACCAACTGCATGAAAGTTTGTCTACCAATTGCAACACATTCAAAATAATTTGGTAACTTAATAAAACTGAATTGGATACTTTGGTATGAAGGTTTGCTACCCACTACATGAAGGTTTGGCTACCAACTGTATCACATTCAAAATAAATTGGTAACCTAATAATACTGAATTGGTTACCTTGGTATGAATGTTTAGCTACCAACTGCACTATGAAAAAACTGCATGTGTGAATGTGGTGGTGGTGATGTTGATGCCCATTTAACTGAATCAACGACTCTGATTCGTGAGTCTGGGTCTCCCGCCGCTGTTGATGCTGTTGGTGGTGGACGATTGGGCCTCTTCTGAACCGTGCGTGACCGGTTCGAGTCCAGTCGAGCAGAGAAATGAACTTTTTGAATTTGTTCACTGCCATATCTGTTACAGCTTTGTAATCGGTATTGTCGGAATCCATGGAGGTAGAGGAAGAAGATGAGTGATTTGTTGGGTTTTGGTTGTGAAATTGTTGGGAGGAGTGAGAAAGAACCCTAATGAGATTCTTGACGCTCTGAAGTCTGGCGGTGGCAGCTTCTTGGACGGTGGTTTCTTCCATTTTGGCATCAAAATTGTAACCACTGCTCATCGGTCAACAGTCATTTCTGTAAAATACCATCAACTAAGGAAAAGCAAAGGACTGTGAAGCTAAAATAGTTTTGTAGAGAGAGAATGTGTATTGGGAGTCAAAACAGATGATGTCTTCTTCTGTGTATTAGTGTTATATGAAGGACACGAGATCTTCGCTTCGATAACTCACTACCAGAATACTAATTCCCTAAATTAAAGAATCCTAATTGCACTAATATTATAAATAAATATGAAAAAATGTATTACTTTTGTAATTATTTTATGGATGCACCATTATTGTAATTATTTTTAAAAATGTACTAAAATATGTAATTAATCCATAAAATTATTGGCAAAACTCATGTTTTATATACTTAAAATAATACATTTGACTCATTCCATATTTATGCGTACAATATATATCTTATATAACATGGTTTTAAAAACTGGACCGAATTAGCAGTCGGACCGATAAAAACTGGAATTGGTCCACACTTCGATTTGGTTTGAACCATTTAATTGGTTTTGGTCAAAAATAGGTTGACCTGGTTGACCACTGATCAAAACGGTGGTTCAATCAGTAAAATTAGTTAATTGAACCGATTTTTAATTTATTTATTTTTTTATCAAATTTTTTTTAATAATATTATAACTCAAGTTTATTATCTTTTAGTTCATAAAAAATGAAAATTTTTTAAAATTATTATGTTTATATAAATGACATCACTGAGTAGCAATTCGAGCACATGTTAAAGTGACCCTTCCACCTGGTACCTTTTTCAATTAGATAACTGATCCTAGTCTAAAAATCATGCTATATAAAAACATAAAGTACAATTTTAGACATGCAAAGAATTCAATAAAAAGAGTACTACAATAGGAATTGTTCAAAACTCTCAAAAGAGATAAACCATTTGTTTCCCCTTCAATAAAAAGAAAAACTAGCATTCCAAATCTCGTGAACATCAAGTATGAATAGCATATGACTGGCTACAAACAACACGCTCAAGGTTTCAGTTTCAGCTAAGAATCAACAAATTACAAATTACACAACAGGAAAAATGAGCTCATTTTTTCCCATTTTAAGTTCCATAAAGAGAAAAAGAACATTAGTTGTCCAAAGGCCAAAAAACCCAACTAATCTTCATCTTCATCGAATTCAGAATCGTCAGTAGCTTGTTCTTCTTCACTCTCAGAATCACTGAGAACATAAGTAGTCTTTGTGCGATTCGCCCTCTGTGGCCTGGCTATTGGAGCCATCATTTCACTAGAATCTCCTCCAGCATCCAGGCTAGAAGCCGAACCATCCCCCACATTTTCTTCCCCTATTGTTGAAATACTACTGTCCTTGGCAGCCCTTCCCAACACAGAACCACTTTTCTTGTTAAATGGTGATGCCCTCATCTTCCTCACTTTCTTCTCGGGCGATATCCCAGCATTCTGTGCAGGCTTCAAAACCTCTGTGATCAGCTTCTGGCCTACTAGCAGCTCAGATTGCTTCTTATTTGTTGGCCCTCTTTTCTTTGTTGCTGCTGCGGGGGGCTTGGTTGCCTTGGCATTTGCAGGTTTTCGATCTCCCTTCTTTTTCTCTTCTGGTGCGGCTTTTATCACTTCTACCTCAAAGTCTTCATCATCACTAATATCGTTCACTTCTACCTCAAAGTCATCACCATCGCTGATATCGTTCTCATCCTCCTCATCGTTTGAAGTAACTATTGAAGGTTTCTTCTTGGCAGCTGCTCTTCTGCTAGGTGGCTTCTTGTTAGCTTGTTTTTGGGGCACTTCAACTTCCATTACTGTGCAACAAATATAAGAACAAGTCTATTTGTTTATTTAACAAAGATATAGTAATCTCACTAGAAATGATTGGGTAATAATTTTAACGACAAGTTCAGAATTCCTGAAGTCAACAATAAGAAAGTAAAAGATACGAGGACTCTTACTTGTTGATTAACTGGCTATATTTCAAACTTTTGTGAACCACATACGGTGTAAACTAACACAACACAAGTGCAGTATTTACCTTCTGAATGATCAGGAGAAGACTCAAGGTTGTAGGCAGCAAGTCTTTCTTTCAGATCACGCACTTCATCTTCATAATCATCATCTTCATCTTGTAAAACCAAAGAAGCTTTTCCCTGCTGAGTAGAAAGAAATCAGTCAGAACAAAAGAATACGGTAAAAGGAAACAATAATTTGATATATCAGTTAATAACCTTTTTAGCAGGAGCTTTCTTTGGAGCTGCTCTACTTTTGGGTTTCACCACTTCATCAACCTTATCTGATGCAGAAGATAAAACTCTAGTCAGATAAAATAAAAATACATGGGAAAACAGGTATGTGAAGCCTAACTACATTAAGAATAAGAATATGCTTCTAATGTCTCCAAATTACCTGTTTCCATAGCAGAACCAGATGATGTAATCATTGTTTCAGCAATAGTTTCTGTATTGTTGTTGGCCTTCTTAGTATTCTTCCGTGGGTTTTTTGGTGCTTGTCTCGAGACTTTAAGACCAGCTTCATTCATCCTCTTGCCTTGCATCACTTTTCGGGCCTCTTCTTCTTGAGCATCATGCTTATCTTGCGCCTATATATGCATAAAATATCAGACAAAAGGCAGCAAATGCAGATAAATGAGAGATTTGGAATCATACGTCAAGTTCTCTATCTAAAGCATCGAGATCTTTTGTCCAGAGAGACTCTGCAGTTGCCTTTCTCAACTCATCAACATCCCCATTGAGCTTAGCCCTCTCTGCAAGGAGCTTCTGAACCCTCTCAAGGGTCAAGGTCCCAATTTCCATTTGCAGCAAGTAGTCATAATTACCACTTGCCCGTACTCCTGGTGGCCGCCTCAGAATTTTCTTCAGGTTCCTCTGCATCATCAGTTTCCCCAGCAATGACTGCGTCTGGTTTGGCAGTCTTTGGGAAAGGAGTGAAACCTTTTTCCTCTAACTCAAGGAAAAGATCAGCTCTCTTCCTATTGCTCACTGTGATTTTGCCTTCTACAACCCCAAGAATAAACCTAACCTTGTTATCAAGTTTCAACAACTCTACTTCAAGATTGTCCAGTAAAACTTTCTGCATCAAATCAATAACTAGAGTTAGTGCCTATCTCTTACAAAGAAGTAACACAGTAAGTTTAACTTGCTTAGTGATTATATATAATTTGCTCAACTTGCCTGCCTTTTCTTGTAAAGTTCAAGCCTCACATGAAAGAATTCTTCTAGAACTGCCATAGAAAAGATATGAAAGAGAAAATGTATTTAGAACTCTCATATAATTACCAAATAATCTAATATACTGTTAACTGCAAAAAATACAAACTTTGTTCGGGGTTGTCATATTTCTTGATTACGCCTTTTGAGTCAAAGAGGTGCATGTTACTAGTGCTTATTGTTGTTGTTAGCTTAAATTTCTTGAGCAACCCTTCTTGCTTGGCCATGATCAAGTTCTCTTCAGACAACATTACTTCAAAATGTACAGTAGTGTCATCGCTATGGTCCCTGTAGTCCTGAAAAAGGGGGACGAATGTATGAGAAGTCTGACACCTGTATAAATTTATTGATGCCAAACAAGTTAAAGGTTACCAAACAAACCTTGATAAATGGCTCCTTAATCTTATCAGTTCCTGTCATAATTGATTCCAGAAATTCCTTGTAATCCTGAGTCCACCTTCGAATAGGCAACTCTGTGATTCTAAGTGTAGTTTCATTTATTTCTTCTACTAGTCCAGCAATAGTGTAGCTCACCCCAGATTCCTTGGTTGCAGTTTTCTCAATAGTTCCTCTGAATCCTTTGTACCATGGATCCATAGGATCCATTGACTCACCATTCAACAATCGCCTCATATTAGCAACAATGTCTCTTGGATTGTAATTTGGTATATATGAGCTCCAACCTGTACCTATACCTTCACTTCCATTGACTAGAACAATAGGTATAACAGGCACGTACCTTAATCACAAAACAAAACTTTCAATCATCTCAAAGAAGTAGGCTAAAGACACAACTTAATCGCGCTAATTATTTCATATGCTAAAGACAAGAGAACTAACCAAGTAGGCTCTATTTTCTGCCCATCTTCCTTCAAGTAGTCAAGGAGAATATCATCATCCGTGGGAAACAGGTATCTTGTGATCGGAGAAAGTTGAGTGTATATGTACCTAGCACTCGCATGATCTTTGCCTCCCTGTAAATAAGAAGTTAATACATTTGATATTCGGATATAAAGTTGATTTTTTTTAAGATCTGAAATATTCTAATTGTCACACCTGGTGTCGAGTGCCGAATTGCCCATTCGGTTGAAGAAGGTTTATGTTATTACTGCCAACAAAATCCTGAGCCATGCCAATAATGGTACTGGCAAGACTCTGTTCACCGTGATGGTAAGCTGAGTGCTCAGACACATAACCAGAGAATTGAGCAACTTTGGCTTCCTTGGTAAACTTCTTTTTGAAAGAACAGAAAAGAATCTTTCTTTGGCCTGGTTTTAGACCATCAACCATCGATGGAATGGACCTCTGAAGATCAGCCATTGAAAACAGTATAAGCTCCTTGTTGACAAAGTCACTATACTTGATTAGCTTCTCTTTCTGATCAAGGAAAGTACCAGGCTGCAAACAATGAAAATAAGGAAACTGTTATTTTAATCAACTTTAGAACCTCTATTTCATGTTGTCGAATAAATTGCAGAGCCTAACCTCAAACTGTCGGAGCCAATTCTTCCTTGCCTCAATCTTCTTCTTACTAAAGGCAAGCTCAATTGAATCTCCATCATTCTCATCCACCCACAAAAAATCTTTCTTGTGCTTTTCAAGATCTTGAAAGTATGTCTTTGCTTCTTTTTGTGTGCTTGTGCCCAACCCCTGCCATGAGAGCAAAAAACATACAGCAATGAAGCCTTCCTTCAAACCAATCTCTAGATTATGTCTCACACATTACAATTAACTGCAAAAAAAATACCTTATAGTATTTAGTAGACCAACTACTTGCACTTTGCCCCATACTTTCCTTCCATGATTCGAATTCAGGCATGGAATAGAAGGATAACACCCTTCCACTTCTGTGAGTAGCCTGTATAACAATAAAATTTATAAATATCTTCAGCAAAAAAATCATACTTAACCATTGATGAATAAGTGGCTTAGTTATCCAAATTTTCATTATACTACACAAACCTTCACAATTGGTGTGATGAATTCTATCATGAAAGATGGAATTTTCAGCAATGATGGCCAGAATGAATGAATGAAATTGATTAATAGCCCTTTAATGTGTGAACCATCATGATCCTGCACAAGCACGTCAATTTTAATTTGACAACTGTGTATAAGTAAACAAAGATCGATATTTCCTTCTCTAAGAATGAGTTTTATTGGGAGTATTACCTGATCAGTCATTATCATCAAATGACCGTATCTTAGGGACTTAACACTGTCATATTGTTTCCCGTGCTGGAGTCCAAGTATCTTCTTGATATTCTGGATTTCCGCATTTTCCATAATCTGTTTATGGCTTGCTTCCCTCACATTGAGCAATTTACCTCTCAACGGAAAAACACCATAATAATTTCGACCAACAACAGAAAGTCCAGCCATCTGTATATAAACTCAAATCATCTCAACCTTTTATATGTAAAGAAACCAAACTTCATTACTTGAATCAAGAGGAAAACAACTTACTGCAAGAGCTTTAGCTGAATCTCCCTCTGTCAAAATCAAGGTGCATTTATGAGATTGGACTCCTCCAGCATCATTAGCATCGTCTAGCTTAGGAACCCCAGTGATCTTATTTTTCTTTGTCCCATCAGTTTTCTTAAGGTCTTTGCTCTGCTTGAAATCCGCCCATGAGAGCAGACTTTCCACCACTCCAGACTTGGTAACTGCAGTTGAGTTGATAAACAATCTATAAGAATAATGCCAAACCAAGGCTCTAATGATTTCTTGAATACAAAATGGAATCACATACCAAATTAAAACTACATACCTTTCTTCAGGACCTCTTGTGAGAGTTCACATTTTGAACCAAAACTACTTTGGCGAATAGTTAATGTCTCCTTAGTTTGGGAATCAAAAGCAGGGTTGTCGATAAGAGAATTAACAAAAACCCATAGATGGTTCTTGATAGCATGAGCTTTGAGGTTGGCATTCTTGTTCTTCTTATTTACAACACTCATAATATGAGTTGTGATCTGGTTAGTAATGTAATCAACATGAGTCCCACCCTTGATTGTCGCAATGGCATTCACAAAACTGACCTGGTAGATCAACAAAAAGTTCCCCAAGTAAGTTGCTAAAATAAATAATAGTTTAGTTTGTCTAAATGCTTAAATATTAATCCGTATATAGTTATTCGTTCGTGTATGCTGTACCTGTTGAAATTGTCCTTCACTCAGACTGACACAAATCTCCCACCTCTCGTTCACTTTTTCATAAATTCTGTATATGATTGAATCAGATTAGCAATCTAACTATTACTAACAGAATACCATATCATCGTTAAGGAGGGTCATAGAGAGAACCTTGGGAGGGGTTCTGATTCTGGTCTGTTCTTGGAGGCAGACTTCAAATATAGATCAATGTAGTCGACAAATGATTTTACTGGAACTCTTTGGCCATTTAGTTCCACCTTCACAGTCTTTCCAAGGCATCCTGCTATGTCAATCACTCGCTTCTTCATCAGGGCAACAACATCATCTTCTAGATGAGTCATTTTAAATTTTTCCAAGTCTGGCTTAAATGAAACCTTGGTCCAGTTTTCGCTCTCCTTGCACTTTGTTATGCTGGGTTCGGATTTATTTCCCATGTTGTCAGAGAAAACCTGTATCACAACATTATAGGCTCATTAACGCGTTACCAACACAAGAAATTATGAGATACTTTGTAACAATCAAAATCTTTGAGAAAATGAGAGAATATTATCATTTTAGTGTTATTAGACATGAACAATACTACAATCCCTGTCTACAACTATAAATAAGAAAGGAATCAAATAAAATTATTGCATTTGCAAGCTCAACTGACTAACACTTCAAGACATTTTGATTTCCCAAAATCATAATCAAAACTGATGGAACAAAGAAAACAAAGCCTCGAGCTAGCCTATAATTCTGTGCATAAACCAGCTAATGTTTGCAATTAACAAAACAAAACCTCAAAAAAAAAATAGTAACATTTGTCAATTAAGACCCAGAATTTATGAACCAAAATACAATCTATCTAACAAAATACAACTAATTTTGAATTTTCCGCTTCCCTAATAAATCATATGAGCCGTCCAAAGTTTGGGACATGGGACACAGCTAGTTCAATTATAAAACCCGATATCTACATCTAAAAAAATTAAGAAATGAGAAGCATATTTCAATATATGAAACACGAATTGGAAAAAACTAGATACACTTGTCAATAAATACTCAGAAACATTGAACAATATTTAATTCAGATAGAAAAACTATATCTTTACATCTAAACAATGAAAATAATGAAGAATGCGAAAATATATTTCCCAATATGAAGCCCTTAATAGAAAAAGTATTAAGCATTGCACCTCAATCGTACTACCCATATATTAACAATGAAAACAATAAACCCCCAAAATCTGTAACTGATATCAAGTGCAAAAAATCAGAATTAGGAACCAAATTACTAAAGCACAAGACCCTAAAATCTCAGTCATATCTAAATCCAACAACCACATTTCCCCAATTTTAAACCCTATACATTTAACACAACACAAGGTACTACACATTGAACCAAGTCCCTAATTGAACCTTCAAAACATCAAATTCAACCTAAAATTATTATACCTGCTTATACTTTTTCTGCCGCTTCCCATCCGCCGTCTCAATCACAAACGCTGTTGAAAATATATTCGTAAGCTTCGCCCCATACCCGTTCCTCCCACCCGTCGTCTTCTTCATTGTATCATCATAATTACTACTCGTCAAAAGATGCCCAAAAATCATTTCCGGCACATAAACCCCTTCTTCCTTATGAATCTCAACCGGAACCCCATCTCCATTATTATACACACTGATCAAGTTCTGCTCCACATCTATTTGAACTTTCACAGAGTCCATTTTCGGATCCCGCTGCTTGTTATCGGCCGCATTTACAAGTATTTCGTCGAAGATTTTGTACAGGCCGGGAACGTAAGAGATGGATCGGTAGGTCATTTCGTTGTTTTCGAAAACCCATTGGGTCGCTGTGTGCTTCTCGACGGAGCCGATGTAGGTGTCGGGTCGAAGCAGGATGTGCTCGAGCTGGGTTTTCTTCTGGTAGGTTTCTTCGATTGTTTTTGAGATGTTTGCGTTGTTGCTGGTTTGTAGAGGGAGTTGTTTGGCCATGGCGGAGACACAGAGATGGTGTCTTCTTCAGGTGGTAGAGAGATAAAGTTTACAGAGATTTGGGTCAAAATGGAGGATAGAAGAGGGGTTTTATGGCGGAAGGGTACAACGGTCAAAAAAGATATTTGAAATTTGAAATTTGTATCAAGCGGGTGTTTGAAAATGGAGAATAGATTGGGCTTTTGGAATCTGACGGTGGAGGGTTCAGATAGGGCCCAAATCCCAAAATAATTGAACAAATCTATTATTTTCTCTAACCTTCATTTTCAAATTTAAAATAATAGTATTGTTTCATAAAGTGTTGTGTTTTCATTTAATTATACCAAAATTATAGTTAAAATTTATACTCCTATTATTGTTTTACATTATAGTTTTTTTTGGTACAAATTTTACATTATAGATAATATAACACCGTTATGTCTTCAAATTTAAGTTTAGACTCCTTTAATTTTATGTTTTAAATACTAAAATTATTTTTATGTGAGCAATGTTTTTAAGCATAAGAGGTCAGGAGGAAGAAAAATAATAAAATGGCTAAATATGATTAATGAAGAAAATGGAGTTATGTAGCGTTGAAACAAAAACATCAAAAGGAGAACTAAATTTGGAAAATTTTCAAAAAAATAGTAATCTACCATGTTTTTGTAAAATATATATAAGGAGTTATGATAAGAACAAAAACAGTGTTTTGTTAAAGAGAAATTATGAAATACGATTTTTATAACTCGGATTTAGAAAAATTTTTGAGTAATGGTATATTTTGACAGATAATAGCGTATTTTAACGTAAGAAAGAGATATACCAAAATTTTAAAAGTTTTGGACATAACCATGAAATCAATGCCCCATACATCAAAAATTTTAACTTCTCGAATTATTTGTAGGGACATCTCATTCCTTTTCGATATGTTACCCACCCTTTAACATCTATCACATGTTTTCACAAATTGGCCCGTCTTTGAACAATGTCGGCCAATAAAACCCGGCTTGAAGCACTTTTTTCGTCGTACACTCACTCCCATATTGTCCCCCATATGCCGATGAGTGGCATTCCTGCAGTATGTTATGCACTTCACTGTAGGGGATACACCTTCTAATCATCTTGTCGGTGCACTGTTTGAATAAATAAGGCTCATCCCACATATACCACTTGACGTCATGAAAAAACTTCTTTTTCTGTTGTCGTGTAAGATCAGGGGAAGCATGTTGCTCACTAGATAATTCGCGAAATCAACATACCATGGAAATTTTGCATTTAACCCAAACAGTTGCTCATCCGGGAATGACTTGTTGATTGCACATCTATCTTCTTTCTTTTTATCCAGATTTTCCAGCCTCAGTAAATGGTCGGCAACTTGATTCTCCGTGCCCTTCCTATCTTTTATTTCCAAATCAAATTCTTGGAGAAGGAGAATCCATCGGATAAGGCGTGGTTTAACATCTTTTTTCACAATTGAATACCGAATAGCCGAATGATCCGTGTAGACTATCACCTTTGTCCCGATCAAGTATGCCCGGAACTTGTCAAACACATACACCACTGCAAGCAATTCCTTTTTCGTAGTTGTATAGTTCATTTGAGTCTTCGTGAGTGTTTTGCTTGCTTAATATATGGCGTGAAATACCTTCTCTCGGTGTTGTCCCAAAACAGCCCCAACCGCGTAGTCGCTAGCATCACACATCAGCTCGAACGACATATTCCAATCTGGTGCGACGATCACGGGGGCTGTAGTTAACTTCTTTTTCAACAACTTGAAAGCCGACTTACATTCCTCATCAAAAAGAAACACAGAGTCCTTCTCTAAAAGACTGCACAAAGGTTTTGCCACTTTAGAGAAGTCCTTTATGAATCGTCTGTAGAACCCAACATGTCCCAGAAAACTTCTAATTCCCTTTACTGAGTTTGGTGGAGGCAGTTTCTCGATTGTTTCCAACTTAGCCTTGTCGACCTCCGGTCCGTGAGCCGATACCTTGTGTCCCAAAATTATGCCCTCCTCGACCATGAAGTGGCGTTTTCCCAGTTAAGTACAAGGTTCGTATCTTCGCAGCGTTGTAACACCATTACCAAATTCCCTAGGCAAGTATCAAAATTGTCTCCATGGATAGAAAAGTCGTCCATGAAGACTTCCATGTTTTTCTCCACCATGTCTGAGAAAATGGCCATCATACACCGTTGAAAGGTAGCAGGTGCATTACACAACCCGAATGACATTCTCCTGAACGCGAATGTGCCATAAGTGCACGTAAATGTAGTCTTCTGTTGATCCTCAGGAGCGATGGCGATCTTGTTATAGCCCGAGTATCCATCCAATAAATAGTAGTAGTCATGTCCCGCCAATCTGTCCAACATTTGATCGATAAAGGGTAGCAGAAAATGATCTTTTCGGGTTGCCTTATTCAACTTCCTATAATCGATGCACACCCTCCAATCTGTCACTATTTTTGTTAGAATTAACTCGTTATCATCATTCTATACTACGGTCATTCCCCCCTTTTTCGGCACACAATGAACCGGACTAACCCACTTACTATCGAAAATAGGGTAGATGATACCGACATCTAACAATTTCAGAATTTCCTTCTTTACCACTTCCTTCATAATTGGGTTAAGTCGTCGTTGTTGCTCCACCGTCAGTTTTGCATCATCTTCCATCGGAATCTTATGCATGCAAAACGAAGGGCTGATTCCCTTGATATCTGCGATCGTCCATCCTATCACTGCTTTATGTTCCCTAATCACCCTCAACAACTTTTCTTCCTGTAAATCGTTATGTGAAGCAGAAATAATCATAGGTAAAGAATTTGAATTGCCTAAATACGCATACTTGAGATGCTTAGGGAGTGGCTTGAGTTCCAGAGTTGGTGGCTCCTCCAATGATGGTTTTAATTTTTTCGTGGCTATCTCCTCCGTGTGTATTAGTTCAAATGGTGTTTTGAATCGGCTAACTCGTGGCAATGAATCTAACATCTGTAAGTAGTCCACAAATTTTGGGTCATCGAACTCTTCATCCCCCAATAATGTTGTCTCTAAAAGATCGTTGACCATACTCTTTCCCATGTCTTCGTTGACTATTTGATCAATGATTTCCATCCGAAAACACTCTTCTTCATCCGTGGGAAATTTCATGGCTTTGAAAACGTTAAACTTAACTTCTTGATCTTGGACCCTCATCGTTAGTTCACCTTTTTGTATGTCGATGAGTGTCCTACCCGTCGCCAAGAAAGGTCTCCCTAGGATAATCGGGATGTTCTTATCCTCCTCAAAATCCAGAATAATAAAGTCCGGTGGGAATATAAACTTATCAACTTTGACCAATATGTCTTCCACAATGCCTCTCGGATACGTGACTGACCTATCCGCCAACTGTAATGAGATGTTTGTAGGCTTTGGAGCTGGCAAACCTAATTCTGTGTATACTGATAACGACATAAGGTTCACACTCGCTCCCAAATCACATAAGCATTTATTGAAAGCTGTATTCCCGATCGTGCATGGAACGGTGAAACTCCCCAGATCTTTCAACTTGGGTGGCAACTTTCACTGTAAAACCGTGCTACACTCCTCTATTAGTGCCACTGTCTCGAAATCTTTTAACTTCTTTTTCCTGGACAGAATCCCTTTCATGAATTTTTTATAACTCGGCATTTGCTCTAAGGCTTCTACGAACAGGATGTTAATCTGAAGTTTCTTAAATACTTCCAAGAATTTTGCAAATTACTTGTCTAATTTCTACTTTTGAACTCTTTGTTGAAACGGCGGTGGAGGATACACAACTGGCCTGTCATCTAACTTTGTTTTCTCAAATTACGTATTCTCACCCTGTTTTTCTGCAACCACCTTGTTGTCATTACTCTTATCATCCTAGACAGCTGAATTTTCTGTATCTTTCCCATCCAACTGTTTTCCACTCCTCAAGGTGACTGCCTGACACTGTTCATGATTTCCCTTTGGATTTCTTTCGGTGTCACTCGGTAGGGTCCCTTGTGGTCTGTTGTTCAATGCTAAAGCAATTTGTCCCATCTAGTTTTCTAAATTCTTGATGGCCATTTCTTGTGATTTCATTGCCATTGCTTGATTCTTCATAGCTACCTCATTACTCGTTATATACTTTGATATCAATTCCTCTAAATCTGATTTCCTCTCTTGACGTTGAACTATTTGTTGTTGATTTTGAAACCCTGGGGGATACGATGGTCGTGGAGCTTGCTGATTCTGATTATTATTCCACGACTGATTCAGATTATTCCTATTCCCCTGATTATATGTATTCTGATATGTATTCTGAAGAATTCTGTTGTAGCTACTCATGAATTGTACCAACTCTGGGTTGATTGCGCATTGATCCATCGAATGTTCCCCCGCGCACAACTCACAAATAACTACAACTTGATGTGTCTGTCCCCCTGACCAAACGTCGAACTTCTTAGAGAGTGCTGAAATCTGTGCCATTATTACCGTCACTCCATCTAACTCTAACACTCCAGCGACCGTAGGTTGTGTCATTCTTGCTGTGGGCCACTGGTAGTTATTAGCCGCCATCGTCTCTATCAACTCGTATGCCTCCTCATAAGTCTTTGCCATAAATGCTCCCCCCAATGCTGCATCAATACTCGTTTTGAGATTCCCATGAAGTCCGTTGTAAAATGTATTCATCTGCAACCATTAGGCAATCCGTGATGTGGGCATTTTTTGAGAAATTCTTTGTATCTCTCCCATGCCTCATACAGTGACTCCCCATGTTGCTGATCAAACATGGTAATCTCGTTCCTCATCTTTGGAGTTTTTGCTGGCGGGAAGAATTTTGCTAGGAATTTCTGAGCCAAGTCCTCCTATGTCGTTATCGAACCCGCTGGTAGAGAGTGTAACCAACTTTTCGCCTTGTCCAGCAGAGTGAATGGGAACTAGCGAAGTCTAACGGCCTCATCCGACACCCCATTATACTTGAAAGTGTCGCAAATTTCCAGAAAACTGATTAAATGCTCATTATGATCGTCATTGCCATTCCCCCAAACTGCACTAAATTCTGCATCATTTGAATTGTCCCAGGCTTGATTTCGAAAGTATTCGCAGCGATTGCAGGCCTGATGATACTTGATTGCAGCTCAGTCACCTTAGGTGTTGCAAAATCCCTCAACGCTTTCTGGTCTTCGGCAGTCATTGCTTCTTCCTTATCAGAGTTTTCGAATTCGTCCCTTGTTTCCTTGATCTACTTACTTAACTTCTGAAACCTTTTCTCAATATCGTCCTCAAAAGGAAGCAAGTCTGGATTTTTGGATCGAGTTTGCATAAACCAATGTCAAAAACTTAAAATAAGAAAAACAAAACAAAACAAAAAATGTTTAAGTAAAACTGGACTAATTAAACTGATATTGTAAAAATATTAAAATCTAAACCAAATTATCCCCGGCAACGGCGCCAAAAACTGGTTGGGTAAAATCTATATACGCAAGACACGCAAGTATACGTGGTCAACAAGTAATATAGTAATGAATAAAGTATCGTTCCCACGGAGACAAATTAGCAAGAAATTTAACTTCACAATTATCAATTTTCTATTAATCATAATTCTATTAAACTATTCAATTCAATGGTTTAAAATTATAGAAACTAAATTAATAAATAAATAAACTATCATAAAACAACCACAAATATCAAAATGCGGAATTTCAAACAATTGATGGAGAATTAGACTTATGATTTCACCCTAAGCTTCACTCTGATTTTCAAACCTTTATTCCACTTCACTAAATATCCTAGTTTATTAATCAAGAACACGAATGTAGTACTAGCCACCTCTTGATGCACTAATACCGTATTAACTCAAATCCACAAATTAGATAGAACCAAGTTAAACACCTAAATCAACCAACTCACTATATCTCTATGTGAACTGAAATTAAAAAAGGTTTAAGATTAAGTTCTCTATCCGATTACATGCGATGTCAAGCATATCTCTATCTTAACAATAATCAAGAATCTGCTATTCACAAAATTCACGGCACATGCTATATTAACTAAGTCTAGATTTGAATATCCTCTCTTGATTCCATACAAATCCACAAAGAACTGTTGATTAAGCAATTCATAAATTCACGTTCAAATTAATATAGATAAACTGAAAATACTTTATTGAACTGGAAATCAAAATTATAAAATCATCGTTTCACCTAAGGATCCATCATAAGCCTAAAAAGCGAATTAGTTCATAACGAATGAAATAAAAACTGAATAACTTAAAGAAAATATCCTTGCAATTACAAATAAAAGACTAAAGAGAAGAATAGTGATGAACACCCTTCACGTAGCCTAGAATTGCAATCGTCACGAAAATCTCTTCAAAATACTTCTCTAAAGCTTTCTGTGAAAATCTGGAAATAATCTTCGTAATATGCTCTTGTGTGACGCCCCCAAAAATAGGTATACATCACCCATCTTGGGTCGTCAGATACATAGTACAGAATACAAATACAACTTACTAATACAACTGTCGTGTACAATACGACAAAACATAAACTGTGAGTTTGAATACAAATATTATCTTCTAGAGAGTATTCATACTCAAAAGGAGTCCTCATTACATTTATTAACACACTATTACATAGAATAGTGAGGACTACTAACTAATACTATCATTCGAACCATCACTCCGTTCCCCGACTTGCCCCAGCTACGTTCTCATTTCCTGAAGAGAACAGTGAAAGAAAGGGTGAGCTCAACTAGCCCAGTAAGAAATATTATGACTAAGATAATGCAGAATAAATTATCATTAGCCTTCAACAATGTTAAACTGATAAAATATAATAGACATCAAGTTTAACTGTAGCGGAACAAGTAATCCATTAAGAGTCTCAAGTAGAAAATAAACTCTACTATCTTTTATGATTTAAAAGATTTTCCAACACTGTGATCGCTGGGACTCAGCTTAATAAAATAATCCACATCATCGAATCACCCCTGCACTACGGCCAAGGATATTCGTATATTCATTAATGGTCATGATCATGCCAACAACTGTCCATCAATGCACTACGGGCCAATGAGGACTTTTACCACATCATTTGTAACATTACGGTCATGATTATACCGAATAATCCCTGGTCATAATCATACCAAGTCCATCTATGCACTACAGGCCACAGATGACTTTCAACAGAATATAAACATGAGAATGATGACAATGATATAAGAATTCAATAAAACAAGTTCAAGAATTAATTTATTCAAGAATTAACAACGTCCAAATTGTCAACATAATACTACTTTGTGGAGTAAAATTCAGGAATGATCAGGAGAATATTTTCATGAATAGATACTAGATGAAGCGCAAATGTCAAGGATATTCCACAAATTTCATGGAGTATAGAAGTCAAAACTTAACCAACTGAGTATAATAAAGAATGGAATAACAAAAGAAATCACCATGCATGCGATAGACCGCACAGACAGGTTATTCCAACAGAATAATAAATAATGGAACCAGGTCCGGCGTAAACGCACAGACAGGATATTCCGACAGAATAATAATTAATGGAACCAGGTCTGGTGTAAAACACATAGACAGGATGTTCCAACAGAATAATAACAAGACGGAACCAGGTCCGGTGTAAAATACACAGACAGGATGTTCCAACAGAATAATAATAAAAACAGAACCAGGTCCGGTGTAAAACACACAGACAGGATATTCCAACAGAATAATAGAAGAATGTCACCAAGTATAGGGTAGACCACGTATACAGGTTATTCCAACAGAATAATAAGAAATGGAATAACTACAGTTCTCTTCATGAATAAGAAAGAATAACACCCCTTACCGTTTTAAAGAAGAGCTGAAATAAGGAAGTAGTTAAGTAGCAGAATACTCTTCTTCTCTCTCTCTCTATAGTTTCTCTCTCTAGAGTTCAGTGAATTCGTAAGAAATAATGAAGGAATGAGCTGCTATTTATAGAAAAATAGAATGCATAGTAACTAATCCATGAACGGTCCAGATTGATTACTTTAATCTGACGGTCCATATTTAAAAAAAATCTTTTAAATAAAATATAATATATTCTATTTATAGAATAACTTTAATAAAGTATTCTGTTTTATATAAAAAGATGTTTCTGTTTTATTACGTTAATAATACGAATAAAACAAAACGTCATTATCGCTAAATAATTCATATTATTAACTGACAATAATTGAATCAAACTGAGTGACTTCTCACATAAGCATTAATAATCAATACCGTGTGCTACTATGCAACCACACGTATTACTGTACTTTTACTACCGAGTAGTTCAACAGTAACAATGGTAAAACTTCTGCCGTTATTTTTAATAAAATATTTTTGTCGTTTTCTCAATCCGATAATAATTCCGTTGTGGGGTCCACCAATGATTGTGTCGTTGTACGAATATTCTCTGTTAAAACGAATATTCCCCGACCAATCGAATATTATATAACAACTTGCGTACTTTGCAAAATTTATAAATATTACCCACAACTATAACATTATATCAAATTAACTCCATAATATTCAAAAATGATATTTATAGAAAATTCATCTTTATTTATAAAAGTTGGGGTCTTACAACCTCCCCTTCTTATGAAATTTCGTCCTCGAAATTAGGGTACGTACCTGGTATGTCGAAGAGATAAGGATACCTTGATTTCATTTCAGATTCTAACTCCCAAGTCATTTACTCAACATCGTGGTTTCTCCATAAAACTTTGACTTGAGGTATAACCTTGGAGCGTAGAATATGTTCCTTCTTATCCAAGATTTGAACAGGAACTTCTTCATACGTCAAATCCTCCGCTATTTCGTCCGGTTCTAACTCAATAATGTGGTTCGGGTCTTCCACATACTTGGCGGTAAAGCGAGTCTATAAGCCACAGTTCCTACTCGATCGAGGATTAAAAATGGACCGATGAATCGAGAATTGAGCTTTTCTTTCTTTCCAAATTTCGTAACTCCTTTCCATAGAGCAACACGTAAGAACACATGATCTCCTACATCAAATTCCACATCCTTTCGATGAAGATCAGCATAACTCTTTTGTCGATCTTGTGAGGTTTTTATACGTTGTCGGATCGTTTGAATCTTTTCTGTAGTCATACGTACCAACTCCGGTCCCAACAACGTTGCTTCACCCACCTCATCCCAGCATACTGGAGAACGACATTTTCTTCCATACAATGCTTCGAATGGAGCCATGCCAATACTTGCTTGATAACTGTTGTTGTAGGAAAACTCCACCAATGGTAAGAACTTGTCCCAACTTCCCTTGAAGTCAAAGACACAGAGTCTTAATAGATCTTCAAGAGTTTGAATAGTCCTCTATGATTGTCCGTCCGTCTGAGGATGATATGCTGAACTAAATCGTAAATTCGTGCCCATAGTTTTTTGTAAACTAACCCAAAATCGTGAAGTGAATCTTGGGTCTCGGTCAGAAACAAAGGATACTGGCATACCATGCAGTCTTACAATCTCGTTTATGTACATACGAGCAAGACGTTCAAGTGTATAAGTTTCTCGTATCGGTAAGAAATGAGCAGACTTGGTCAATCTATCAACAATGACCCAAATCGCATCAATACCTTGAGAAACCCTAGGAAGACCGGTAACGAAATCCATGGTAATGTGCTCCCACTTCCATTCTGGAATTTCAAGTGGTTGCAATGGACCTTTTGGTACTTGATGCTCCGCTTTGACTCGTTGACAAGTTAGACACCTTGAGATAAACAACGCTATCTCTTTCTTCATATTGCTCCACCAAAATGTATGACGAAGATCATGATACATTTTGGTACTTCCAGGATGGATTGCAAACGGTGTGTTGTGCGCCTCCATCATGATTTCATACTTTAAATCAGGGTTGTTAGGAACACAAAGTCTGGAGTTGACTCGAAGTATTCCTTCTTCATCGATTCTTGCTTCCGGCATAGCACCTTCTTGCACTTTCTTCCTTATACGCATCAGCTCCAGGTCTGTAGCTTGAGCAGCTTTAACTTTATCGATTAAAGTCGGTTCTACTCGTATATTCGCCATCATCACATGGGTCCCTGGAGTCTTTAACTCTATCTCCATCCTTTGCAAATCACACAAAATGGGCCTTTGTGTTGACAATATCGCACTCGTACTTGCATATGATCTTCTACTCAATGCGTCAGCTACCACGTTCGCTTTTCCAGGATGGTATTGAATGGTATGATCATAATCTTTCAACAGTTCAAGCCAACGTCGTTGTCGCATGTTGAGTTCCTTTTGAGTGAAGAAATATTTAAGGCTTTTATGATCCGTAAAGATCTCCACCTTCTCCCCATACAAGTAATGCCTCCAAATTTTAAGTGCAAAGACAACAGCTGCCAACTCTAGATCATGAGTAGGATAATTCCTCTCATATTCCTTGAGTTGTCTTGATGCATAGGCTATGACTTTTCCATGTTGCATGAGAACACATCCCAACCCTTTGCTCGAAGCATCACTGTAGATGACAAATCCCTCCGAGCCAGATGGTATTGTTAGAACAGGTGCTGAAATGAGTCTCCTCTTAAGTTCTTGAAAACTCTGCTCACATTCTTCGCTCCAACCGAACTTTGTATCTTTCCGAGTCAGCTGAGTTAATGGAGTAGCGATTCGAGAAAATCCTTCCACGAATCTCCGATAATAACCAGCCAAACCAAGAAAACTACGTACTTCGGTCACTGATTTAGGTTGCTCCCAGCTTTGAATAGCTTCAATCTTTGCCGGGTCAACCGATATTCCACGACTTGATACTACGTGCCCAAGGAATGCTACCTCTTCCAGCCAGAACTCGCATTTCTTCAACTTGGCATAAAGTTTGTATTCACGAAGCTTTTGGAGTACCAGCCTCAAGTGTTGCTCATGATCTTCACGGCTTTTGGAATAAACAAGGATGTCATCGATAAAGACGACCACAAAGTGATCCAAATATTCCTTGAATACCCTGTTCATCATATCCATGAAGGCAGCAGGAGCATTAGTCAATCCAAAAGACATAACTAAGAATTCATAATGCCCATACCGAGTTCTGAAGGCAGTCTTTGGAATATCCTCAGTTCTAACCTTCAGCTGATGATATCCAGAACGAAGATCGATCTTTGAAAAGAATTGTGCTCCTTGCAACTGGTCAAACAGGTCATCAATACGTGGCAATGGGTACCTATTTTTGATGGTGACATGATTCAACTCCCGATAATCAATACAAAGTCGCATACTCCCATCTTTCTTCTTCACGAACAGAACAGGAGCACCCCAAGGAGAAGTACTAGGACGAATAAAACCAATGTCTAACAATTCCTGCAGTTGGGTCTTTAACTCCTGAAGTTCAATAGGAGCCATTCGATATGGGGCTTTGGAAATGGGTTTTGTACCGGGTTCAAGGTCGATACAAAATTCAATTTCACGCTCTGGGGGTAGGCCAGGAAGTTCTTCGGGAAATACGTCAGGAAATTTATTAACAACAGAAATATCATTCAAAGCTGACGTATTTTTGTTTAGATCTGTGACATGAGCTAAGAAAGCTTGACATCCGTTTTTCAATAAACGAATAGCTTTATGGCTTGAGATGACAGCAATTGATTTTAATGGTTTGGTTGCTTGAATTCGCATAATAGGTCGATTAGGAATATGAAAGCTAACAACCTTACGAAAATAATCAATTTTTGCATGATAAGTAGTTAACCAATCAATCCCTAGAATCACGTCAAATGCAAGTATTTTTAATGAAATAAGATCGACAGGTAATGTGTGGGTACCAACTTGAACCAAACAAGACTTATAAACCGTGGATGTAATGAAGG
Source organism: Panax notoginseng (assembly GCA_016801055.1). Classification (NCBI taxonomy): domain Eukaryota; kingdom Viridiplantae; phylum Streptophyta; class Magnoliopsida; order Apiales; family Araliaceae; genus Panax; species Panax notoginseng. The sequence goes on along the minus strand of CM029017.1, from coordinate 160,907,681 downwards.
TTTCTCCCAATGGAGTTTCAACTGCTAAGTCAAAGTCTAATTTCTCCGGAATCAAATTTAACCGATGAGCGCAAGTAGGAGAAATAAAAGAATGGGTAGAACCGGTATCAAATAAAGTATAAACTTCTTTAGAGTTTATGATAAGCTTACCCGTGATGACCTCATTCGGGTTCCTTGCTCTCTGGGAGTTCACAACAAACGCTCTCCCTTGCACAACCGGTTTTGACTTTTCTGGGACGACCTTTGGTGCCTCCATCCTAGCTGAATTTGTCTTTGGTAAACGACAAAATTGGGCTAAATGACCTTCTCTTCCACAATTATAACATGCTTTGGACGGCATCGCGCAGTTTAGACTGATGTGCCCCTCCCCTCCGCATTTGAAACATATGATAGGTGGTCGTTCTCCTTCCTTAACGACAGGTGCTGGTGCTGACGTCTTTCCATCATTGTTGAATCTCCTCTTCTTGAAATGTCCATTCTTATTGTTTTGGCCCTGATTACCACCGAAGTGGTTACCATTTCTGGCCTGCTGATTCCCTCCACGCTTGTTGTCACCGCTTCGATGACTGCTTTCACTGGTATTATCATTTTGTCGGCTGCTCTCTTTTGGTTGCATTGTCTCGTTATCGCGCTCCACCAACTGAGCCCTATTTACAACATCTGAATACAAACACAGTTTATGAGAAACAAGGTGTTGACGTATCTCCGGCTTCAAACCTCTTAAAAACATCCGCGTCATTCTTTCTTCATTATCCACCAGGTGGGACGCAAACCGGGATAACTCCGCAAATTTTGCCTCGTACTGCGACACGGTCATATTATTCTGCTCCATTTTGATGAACTCCACCTCCTTCATGTGACGAATACTCTCGGGAAAGTATTTGTCGTTAAACAGCTCTTGGAACTTCTCCCAAGACATCTTCAGTGCGGCAGGTTGAGTACGCTTTATCGATTCCCACCAGTAATCTGCCTCTCCTCGCAACATAAAGGCGGCAAAGGGAACCTTTTGCTCCTCGGAGCAACCCAAGACATCAAATATCTTGGTGATCTGCTTTATCCATATTTCAGCTACAAGTGGTTTGGGTTCTCCCTTAAACTCCGGTGGTCCCAGCTCCATAAACTGTTTAGCGGTGACCGCCTGAGAGTTTCCAGTATTTCCACCTACGTTGTGGACAGGAGCCGCTTTCACCTGTTGTTGCATGAATTGCATAAAACCTCTGAACATTCCATCATTCATCATCTGGTCAGTGTTGTTGTTTGCATGAGGATTGTCACCTTCCTGATGAACATTATCCTGATTATTGATATGTGGTGAATCAATAATCGCCTGTGCTCCATTGCTATTCTCAACATTCTCAGATGCCATTTTCAGATACTGCCACAAAATAAAAGTTAATTGATATGTCATATATTATCCTTATATTATGACCGACCAATTAAATACCATGCAAATAAACTTAGGTAGGTCATACTAGCGAAGAAATTCCCCGTCTCTCCCCTCCTAATTCTATTCTCACATCTTAGCCAGGGATCATATCCCTAAGCTCTGATACCAACTGTGACGCCCCCAAAAATAGGTATACATCACCTATCTTGGGTCGTCAGATACATAGTACAGAATACAAATACAACTTACTAATACAACTGTCGTGTACAATACGATAAAACATAAACTGTGAGTTTGAATACAAATATTATCTTCTAGAGAGTATTCATACTCAAAAGGAGTCCTCATTACATTTATTAACACACTATTACATAGAATAGTGAGGACTACTAACTAATACTATCATTCGAACCATCACTCCGTTCCCCGACTTGCCCCAGCTACGTTCTCACTTCCTGAAGAGAACAGTGAAAGAAAGGGTGAGCTCAACTAGCCCAGTAAGAAATATTATGACTAAGATAATACAGAATAAATTATCATTATCCTTCAACAATGTTAAACTGATAAAATATAATAGCCATCAAGTTTAACTGTAGCGGAACAAGCAATCTATTAAGAGAGTCAAGTAGAAAATAAACTCTACTATCTTTTATGATTTAAAAGATTTTCCAACACTGTGATCGCTGGGACTCAGCTTAATAAAATAATCCACATCATCGAATCACCCCTGCACTACGGCCAAGGATATTCGTATATTCATTAATGGTCATGATCATGCCAACAACTGTCCATCAATGCACTACGGGCCAATGAGGACTTTTACCACATCATTTGTAACATTACGGTCATGATTACACCGAATAATCCCTTGTCATAATCATACCAAGTCCATCTATGCACTACAGGCCACAGATGACTTTCAACAGAATATAAACATGAGGATGATGACAATGATATAAGAATTCAATAAAACAAGTTCAAGAATTAATTTATCCAAGAATTAACAACGTCCAAATTGTCAACATGATACTACTTTGTGGAGTAAAATTCAGGAATGATCAGGAGAATATTTTCATGAATAGATACTAGATGAAGCGCAAATGTCAAGGATATTCCACAAATTTCATGGAGTATAGAAGTTAAAACTTAACCAACTGAGTATAATAAAGAATAGAATAACAAAAGAAATTACCATGCATGCGATAGACCGCATAGACAGGTTATTCCAACAGAATAATAAATAATGGAACCAGGTTCGGCGTAAACGCACAGACAAGATATTCCGACAGAATAATAATTAATGGAACCAGGTCCGGTGTAAAACACACAGACAGGATGTTCCAACAGAATAATAACAAGACGGAACCAGGTCCGGTGTAAAACACACAGACAGGATGTTCCAACAAAATAATAGAAGAATGTCACCAAGTATAGGGTAGACCACGTATACAGGTTATTCCAACCGAATAATAAGAAATGGAATAACTACAGTTCTCTTCATGAATAAAAAAGAATAACACCCCTTACCGTTTTAAAGAAGAGCTGAAATAAGGAAGTAGTTAAGTAGCAGAATACTCTTCTTCTCTCTCTCTATAGTTTCTCTCTCTAGAGTTCAGTGAATGAGCTGCTATTTATAGAAAAATAGAATGCATAGTAACTAATCCATGAACGGTCCAGATTAATTACTTTAATCTGACGGTCCATATTTAAAGAAAAATCTTTTAAATAAAATATAATATATTCTATTTATAGAATAACTTTAATAAAGTATTCTGTTTTATATAAAAAGATGTTTCTGTTTTATTACGTTAATAATACGAATAAAACAAAACGTCATTATCGCTAAATAATTCATATTATTAACTGGCAATAATTGAATCAAACTGAGTGACTTCTCACATAAGTATTAATAATCAATACCGTGTGCTACTATGCAACCACACGTATTACTGTACTTTTACTACCGAGTAGTTCAACAGTAACAATGGTAAAACTTCCGCCGTTATTTTTAATAAAATATTTTTGTCGTTTTCTCAATCCGACAATAATTCCGTTGTGGGGTCCACCAATGATTGTGTCGTTGTACGAATATTCCCTGTTAAAACGAATATTCCCCGACCAATCAAATATTATATAACAACTTGCGTACTTTGCAAAATTTATAAATATTACCCACAACTATAACATTATATCAAATTAACTCCATAATATTCAAAAATGATATTTATAGAAAATTCATCTTTATTTATAAAAGTTGGGGTCTTACATCTTGTATGTTGCTGAATTTGTTGTTAGTCGAGTAATAGATGTCTCTCACACAAGTCCCAGTCGAATCCTTTATTTCCTGGAGTCCCTATGTGATTACAACACTAGAAACCATGTAGCAACACAGTCCAAAATCGAACAGGAGAGTCACTGATCGAGACCCCCCGCCCCGGCAGGGGTACATGGGCAAAAAGGGCCCGCCCCGGTGGGGGTGTACACTGCTAATTTTCCCAGAAAGTTACCGAGTAAATTTTTCCTTTCCTTCACAAATTTTTCCCGAAATGATCCTAATTGACTCCAAATCTTGTTAGATGCTATAACGACCACCCTACACATAAAAAGAACATAAAACAAATAAAAACGAATATGAAAATAAGAAAATAGCAACAATTAAGCGTGAAATGAACAACGATTCGTGGATATGAAATCCACTTATCACATACATGATCAGAAGGCAGAAGCACTACGAGCGCAGAAGGAAAATGAAGAACAACTCCAAGTCCTATCTGACAAGATTGTCAACATGAATCAGTCTTTCTCAGTGCAACTTGAGCTAAGCCAACATGAACTCAAGTCTGAAGTTACTAACTCCTCCTACCTGATGGAACAACTAATGTCCAACATGGAGCAGCTTTCCCAAGTGATTAATGACAAAAAGGGGGAGAAAAAGAGGAATAGAAAGAGGAAGAGCAAGAGACATTCAAGAAAGGGTTAGGAGAGCAGAAGGAAAGAAAAGAAGAAGTCAAAGAAGAAAAGAACTGAAGAAGTAGCAGAGTCATCATCTGAGGGGGAGTCAGAAGATGATGATCATATGATCGCAGAGTTTGAGGGGGACCAAATTAAGAAAGAAGATCATGAGTCTGAAGGGGAGAAGAGCAAAGACAAAAAGTCATCATCTCAGGGGGAGCATGAACAAGATGATCAAACAGATGATTAACTGATCAACAAACATCCTAGAAACATACATGGAGCCAAAGAGGTACATCTCTAACTAGTTTGGTATGTTCTGGATCCAGGATGTAAAATATCAATGTATTAAATTCCACATCATTGCAAATGACATTCTTGATTATATGTTTTAGAAATACAGTTGCTCACTGTATATAAGATTCATTTATAACATACATGTGCAGTTATTGTTTTTGTCATAATCAAATAGGAGGAGATTGTCAGGAATAAGCATGTGAATGTTATTCCTATTTACATATAATTTGATTATGATATATACATGAATGAATATGCAAGTATGCTTTCATTAAGAAAAGCTGTAAAGTCCTTTGATAGACAATAGAAACATATGTACAAGGACTTAGAATGAATTGATCAAATGTGTTAGGTTGATCCTACATAAGAAAAATAGCTTTGTAAAGTCCTTGAAAAGAAAAGATGTACAAGGACTATAAATATAAAAAGATCAAGCATATTAGGTTGATCTAATGATGTAATAAATAGGCTTGTCTGATCGTCGAGCACTGTACCAGAAATCGTAGTCTGCAAGATAGGAGATCTCGGAGTTCGTAGACTGCCAGGAGAGATGATGAAAGGATCGTAGTATATCGAGGAGAACTTTCTCAGGGTCGTAGTCTGCTGAGGAAGTCATGTTCAGAATCGTAGAGACAGCCTGTCTACAAGCCGACCAAAGATCTGTCGAAGCCCAAGTCAAGAATCGTAGACTACACTCAGAGTCGTAGAGTTTACTGATCATATCAGAGGCAGAGATCGTAGTTGAGCAAGATCAGATAAAGACAACAAGCACAATGACAAAAATCGTAGAGTGTCAAGATCTGATGTCGGAGTCGTAGTGTCTGCACAGTCGAAGCTAAATCGTAGAGTGTAGAACTGAGACTTCAACAGATGTGCTCACAATTCCAAGACAGAATCGTAGAGCAAATACAATTCTCAACAAATAAGCACTCCCAGAATATCTAAAGGAATGAAGCCTCTGGTTGGCACTGCAAAGATACATCCCATTCTTGAAGGAAACCAGAGAGCACTCAATGAATGACTTGCAAGCTAACAAAAGATCTAAGCACCAACCCAATCAGCATCCAGATTGAGTTGTGAAGCCATTCAGGATGAAGTCTTCCACAAGGAGATCAGAAGAAGACTTCAGTAACTGACTAAGGAAAGTCAGCAAGTGCAGTAGCTGTCAAAAAGATAGAAGACGACGATCTTGGAAGCAACCAGGATCGTAGTGTTTGACAAATAAAGAAAGAACTGACAGAGTGCATACAGAGATACTGGACAACTTCTGAAGAATAAGGCTAAAGTAATCAAGTATTGGGTCAGTCCATTGATGATAAGTGAATGGGAGATCACAAGGAGAAAGCAAGTTAGATACGCCACAAATCTGAAGTGTCTTTCTATTCAAAAGGGGCCAGAACAAAGGAGTCAATCCATCAGTATCTGAGAGCTATTAAGGAAAATAGAAGTGTTGAAGCACTGCACAAGAGAAGGAAGATGTGTTCTATATTGAAGATCCAATCAACACTCTTAAAGATCGCAGTGTTGTCTCTACCAGTCAACAAGACACTACGATCAGGTCTAAGAAGACATGCATTAGAATCGTGGAGTTTGAACAGCTGAAGATTGAAGCATTGGCAACGGTTCAATCTGAAGGTTGATATTTGTATAAGAGCTCATTGAGAGCATCGATGCAAAGGACAACCTCTAATCAAGAAATCAGAAGGGTGAAATAAAGTATTTGACCTGCCCGAGGTATAAAAGTAATATCTCTGATGGAGTAGGTGAAATAGTAGGCTGCAGTGTCAGAAAGTCACAAAAAGTTGTCATGTCACATCTGCAGTCTGCACAAAGCAACTCGAGATCTGTGAAGCATTTTAAAGAGCTTTCAACGGCTACTTTCCAACGGGAAGATTGGAAAGGAGTATAAATATGCTAGAGCTTCAAAGATCAAAAGTTGCTGGAGTTATTGAGTTTTGGAGAACTGGTGAACTGATCTAACCAACGTAAATAGTGAGTGACCAATGAAGGTCTGAAGGCTCACTCTACGATCCACAAAGAACACTTAGAGATAGAAAAAGAAAGAAGTAGAAGTGAGAGTTCTACAATGGTGGTGACGGGTGCCAAGGGCGACGACCCCTGGGGTAACGGGAGTGGCGACATGCGTTGTCGTCGCCAATGACCTCATTGCCGACGTCAAGGGGGTCATTGGCAACGACAACGCACGTCGACAATAATTTTTTTTTGTAGTGTACCTTCTGATGTAGGACATATTTAGGATACAAAATTAATGGAAAATAAACTAGAATTTAAACTCTACGTCTAAACCACTAGAATCTCTCAAGTGTATCAACTCCACGTATCAACGCCAACATGGATAAAAAACCTCTACGGTATAAATAAAATAAGCAACTTCAGTATCAATAGTATGTAGTCTAAATAACTTGTGGGGGTTACATCATGTTGCCTAATTTCTTAATAGCAATTAACACGTAAGTATACACGTTCGTTCGTAATATTCAGCAAGAAAGGATATCGTTCCTACGAGGAAATTGACTAATATTTATCAATTACTAATTCTAATGCAATTAATCTTATTTTAAACTATGAAATATTATTTATGATTTGAAAAATTAAAATTAACAAAACTAATGACTAAAATCAGAATTTCACAAGAGTAACTGTAGATTTAACATGTTAAGATTACAACTTCCCTTGGTATTTCATTTAAATCAATTTACTTCCCATTTAAATCAATTAATTAATATGAATCATTATACAAGAATGTTTTATAGTAATCACATACTTCTTCCAAAGACACGCGAACAAATCCTCTTAAATATGATCTTTAAGACGCAGAATTACAAGGAACACCCTAATCAATCAACTCACTATATTCTTATGTGAATTAAGTCAATTAGGATTTTACGCACAAATTCTATCAATGGATACAAAAGACACATAAATATATTTCTATCCTACATGCTAATCATATTAACCATATTCAAATTATGTGAACAGATGTTATCATATCCAAATCTCAATCTATACTCCATCTTACAATTTTATATAGATTATCACAATAATTATTGGCCAAACAAATAATCAATAAATGCAAGATATAATAAATAATTCAATAAAAATCAACTTTCTTTCAATGGGAAGGTTTAATTTAAACTACATATCAAGTTACATTGCAATCTTAATGAAAATTTAGTTCATGATAATAATACGGAAAAACATCATTCAGATTAATAAATCAAACATCCCAAGTAATTATAAAAGATAAGAACTAGAGAAGAAAAGAAGAAACTCTAAATTTGCTCCAAGACACTCTCTTTGATTTTCAGCCCTTACAATCCTCCTTCGTGTTTTCCTTCATTGTTCTCTCTATATTTCTCTTGAAAAATTGTGTGATACATCTTTTCTGAAGTATTCTCCTATTTGTATTGGTCCAAAACCTCTTTCAGATTCCTGTTTTGCTTCAAAAATAACTCAACAGTAGAAAAATTCAACTTTGATCGTGCATGAGCACCTAGGCGCTCAACCTAGTATAAATCCAACCACCTAGGCACTTGACCAGGAGCACGTATTTACAAAAATGCAACTTAGCTCTAACTTTAATGATTTTTGATATTTTTCTTCTCCCAAATGACCAATTTGTCCCTCCAGCTCCAACCTACAAGAAATAAACACAAAAACACATAAAAAGATACTAAAAACACTTAATATAGTAATAATCTAATTTTAATAATATCAAATTTATAGGTATAAAACCTACTCATCAAATACCCCCAAACTTAACCAATTATTTGTCCCCAAGCAATGCAAATAAAAATGCATCCTAACTATATGCCTACAAATCCAGCCATCAGTCAGTATGAAATCAAACAAATATGCCTCAAAGGTATCAACAATAGATTCAAACAATACATCCAAGCAAGACAATTCAATAACCCATACCAATCCATAAATCAAATCCTGTTATTACTGATGCAGGGTGTGTGTACTTAGCAACCATTAAAATCAACTACAGTTCAAATAGTTTGCATAATATGCTTCTTAGAGGAAAATACACAGTTTTAACTTAAGAAACTCCGTTCATAAGTTAAGCTCTAACTAATACTACAATATCGCCAAATTCAGAGTTAATACGGGATTTAATTCTTCTTTTATTTGCTCACGAGGGCATTTGTGCTCTTTCTCGTGTTTACACTTGACCATGTAATGTCTAGTTCTCTCAGACTTTTCAATGTTACCCATATAACGATCTTTCGACCAACAACTCCTAAACTAGATGGTTTTAGGGCACTGGGTGTAGAGACACCCCTAAGGGCTTACTTACTCTAGTAAAAAAAAGCCACAAAACTAAGCTAGTCAACGTGCTTATTCATATGAATTTTTTCTAGATTTTTTTTCTATTTATTTTCTTATTTAAAAATCCCATATTTTCCTCCAAACTTGAGTTTTTGCGTCATTCTAGCCTTTACTACAAGTTTACCGATTTCACTTCATTAAAACCAAGATTTCTACTGAGAAGACAATTATGTGATCATTTAAACTAAGTTGATCAAAATGGTCAACCTAACGTGTTATCTGGTTACATCTGTTTCAAACAGTATAAGATTTACATCATGATACAAAACTACATCCATGTCTCAGTTGTAATAATGTTCAAATATATACGCGATCCCAATCTCATCATTGGCCAAGTCAAACTCACACTAACTGACATGCTCGAATTCATACAATATGAACTAACTAAATGCAAGATTTTTTTTATAGAAATTAGAATGACAACTACATGCAAAATTATAAGATGAATGAGTTATGCTAAACGAATGCAAATACTAAATGAATGCAATGCAACTAGAAGAATGCACCCCCAAACTTAACATATGCAATGTCCTCATTGTATATAAAAAAACATAAGAAATTAGGCACTGAGGACTTCCCTAAAAGATCGAAGCCTTACTCCTCGTCCGTATTCTCTGCTTCTTCTTCATCAATCTCATCCTCAGGGGGTAAGTCAGTCGGGGGGTACACAGATGATGTAATACCTGAGAATTTCCATATCATATTAAATAAAAATACTATTGGAAATGAATATTTATTTGAATATAGATATTGATGTGTTGTAAAATGAATAATTCAACTAAGTTAAATTGAATTTATGTGAATGTGGACTGTGATAGGAAATGTGAAATGCCTCGTGTGGCATAATGCAAAATAAGAAAATTCACTAAGCGAGTTAAAAAGGGAATTAGGAAGATTAATCGTGTTTGCTCATGTGATTTCATATAGTTAATGAGTACACTCTTAGATTTGCAATATCACTCGTGTGGACATTAATTCATGTCATGTAAAATGAGTAGGGCAATGGAGATTGACACTGGCTTGAAGCTAAACCAGTCTTGATACTGTCAGGGTACGGCGCAGCTGCGCCAGTGGTCAGTTGGAGAAAATTAATTTTCTACTTTAGAAATAAAATGGAACACTTATGCGATATGTGTGATATTAATAAACCATAGGATAAAAGTACGTTGTGTTGATATTAATCGACGAAGGAATTATTAAGTGAGCAATTAATTAATATTAATTTTTAATGATTATTGTAGAATATTGATAATGGTAATTAATTAATAATATGTGATTATTATTGTTAGCAATATGTCTATAAATATAATAAGAATTATATAAATAATTAATGGTTATAGAGATCCGTAATTACATTAATCAATGAGGAATGAATTAATTAATATTGGTGGTAATTAATCTAGGAAGTGAATAATTTATTTATTTGACATAAAACAAATAAGTAAGTTATTAACATAATACGATTATATTGACTAATATGTGCAAGTGTGCAATAATTAAATATATTATTAATATATGGAATACAATTGTATTATATAATGTAGTACGACACTTATGTGAATATACTATATATAGTAACCATATATTAAGATTTATTGAAGCTATATGATATGAATACATAATGAAATGTGTATGTGACAATATGCATGTGGGTAGACATTAAACTAAAATATACATGGATTATATGAATGATTAATATCTACTACCTTGAAATATTAAATATGTACATCATATTGTGACATTAAGTTATAGCTAATGTATGGTTGATATGTGCATACAATATAACATAAGAATAAGAGTTGTGTATAAGTGTATAGTCTAAGTGTTGCAAACATGTTTAGAGAGCAAGCATGATAGACTTTGTGGTTTCATAACCTTAAATGGCCTTAACTTGTTGAAATGATCAATTTAGAATTATATTATGAAAGAAGGAACCTAGATTAACTTGAGAAGCATAACCAGACCTTTAACATGACAAAATAGAGTTTTAATGAATGTTGTGTTCAAGCCGGACAGAAACCAAAAGGCAACAACTGAGTCTTGTCTTAGCCAGAGGATGGCGCAGCTGCGCCGGTCCTAGGCTTAGCCATGGCGCAGCTGCGCCAGTCTGGAATCTGAGATAGTGCAATCTGATTTTGGACAGTTAACTTATATGATGCCTATATTGCTAGAAGTGGTTTAAAACCAACTAATACATGTATATATATGAGGATTAAGTAATATCATGGTGTTTGTCTTGTAAAAAGGAAAGTCCATGGGTAAAAAGGACATAACCTTGAGCATTCCAAATTTACTTATAAAGTAACTAGATATTTGATTCCGTGATAAGACTATGAGCTAATTTTGTACCATATATGCATACTTGAATCATGTCAAACTTGAATAAAGAATGTGTTAGCTAATGAGCATCTTATACATATAATACGCTATAAATGGGATTCGAAAGTGTTGATTCTTAACGTGGATAAACTACGCTTAAGGCAAGTATCTAAAATTTTCTTTACATTGTGAATGTATCCTAAACCCTTGCATTACTTTATTCAACGGATATCGTAAACAAACCTTATCTCTTTGAATGCAAGTAATATTACTTTCTCGTTCAATTGAGTTAGTATGTTAAACTCTTGAGGAAACTATTATTCATGTTAAACTTAGTATTGTTCTTGAAAATTGTGAAAGTGTATATGCCACTTGATTCGGCTAGACTATTTGCATGTTTATAAAACTATCCAAACCAATTGACTGGTGCAAAAATCTTGAAAATTGAGTTAAACAACCCTTATGGTAAGAGGAGTGTTTATTGTGGGAAGCCCCAACACACGCGTGAATATTACTGTATAGTTATGCATAACTTAGAGTATTGTAGACTGATCATCTATAGTACTTGATTCTTGTGGGTTATCAGTTTAATATTGGTAATTCTAGTAGATGTTCAATAGTCCTTAGTGACTGCTCAATATAAATTATTTATCTAGTTAGATACATTGATAGTCTTTAAATTCATATATATATATATATATATATATATATATATATATATCTGTTGATTTACATTAAATTTTTGTTCTTATTCCAAGGATTTGATTCAAGAATTATTGATATTCATTATTCGTGATATTTTTCTGAAACCTTGAACTATCTTAGAAATGATACTTCGATATTTCAAACTCGTGTTATAAAACTCTTTACCCTTGTTGTATATTACTTGCTGGGCAACTTGTGCACATCCTTGCTTATTTAAAACCTTTCAGTTAAGGCGGAACAAGGAAGTGTCTCTGGGAAAGATAAGGGCAAGGGCAAGGCTACTGGCTAGCTTGTTCCTTTATGTTTTAAGACTATTATGTTGTATTAAGACTATTTTCAGACTATGTTTAAGCTTAAGTAGGATTATGTAATAAGTCGTTATTCGATATTATTATGTAATCTATTAAGTACTGTAGGTTACGAGAATAAATCATTGTATATTATTCTAAATTAGATTTTCCGTTGTGAATGTGTGATTTTAGTTATTATGGTATTACCATGAGAACGTGATGAATCGAATTCGAGTGACCAAGTGGTGGTCCGAATTTGGGGGCGTCATAGGTTGGTATCAAAGCTATAGTTATAAACTTTAGGAATGAGAGTCCTTAGATTATAACTTAGGAACACTTAGAAGTTAGGAAGGAGATAAAACTCATGTAGAGTTTTCCTTGAGAGACTTAGTGTGTTATGAAATGTAACTTCATTCTACACAATGAACTTAAGTTTATTTAACATTCTGATGGAGTTGTTGTTTGTCTTGTCTTATGTTGGTGATTGTAGGATGACTGACATGGGAGGACCTAGACGAGTAGTAGAGGAGGAGCCGTGTGATATCCACGTGGTATATGAGGCATCATTGATAGCAGAACCCATATCAGTAGTGGCCCCTATTGATGATGATGATGATGATGATGATGATGAGGAGATGGAGCCTCTACCTGAGGAGTCTGATCCGGAGGAGGAGCCTGAACCTATGGAGGACTCCGACGAGGCTAATTTTGAGGATCGGATGTTGGGGGAGTATGAAGAGTAGATTTTGGAATTAGGATGTAGAGTCGAGGAGCTAGAGACTGAGACTCTTGAGAGGTAATTAGTGATTCAGGAAATGGAGGTGGCAATTGCTCACCGTAAGGAGGCAGAGATCCAGATGGGGACCTTGATTCACCGATCGGTGGCGAGGAACGTTGAGTTGGCAGGGAAGCTAGAGGAAATAGAACAGAGGGCTTTAAGTGAGAGGACGGAAAAGGAGGCTCTCTGAACTCAGTTAGAGATGTAGGTGATGGATATAATTCACTTCGAGGAGAAGTGGGAGGAAGCCAATGACAGGGTGGATGATCTAGAGGATGAGGTGCGGTGCAAGATGAGGAAGATGAACAAGATAGGCTATGCTCTACGCACGTCCATGTAGAGATTGATCGATGGGGTAAATCACTATCCAACTGAGCAAGGATAGACCCCGACATACCATAAGTCGAGATATGGTGGTGCACATCACGCAAAAGGAATATCAGAACGCCATGGAGCGTGGGATGTTAAATTGAGTCTAGAGGGAAAAGTTCAGTAGTGTAGTATTTTATTTATGTGTTCCTTATTATGTTGTTGTAATCTCAGTCTTTTGTGTAAGATGTGAGATGATGATAACCCCAACTTTTGAAAAGTGTTAAAGGGGTAGTAAGCTAGTGTTGTCCCCGTCTTTCGTGATAATAGGGGATGTGTGCTATCATTCATAGCACTATGCTAGAAAAGAATATATATTGTAACCATTTGGCATATGAATATAAATGATCTTACTTCAGGAATGTGTTATAGACCTTTAGTTCTTTTCAATTGAGAAATGTCTAAGTGTTATAATTAGATAATAAAATGAAAATTTTGTGATGCAGAAAATGCCGCCCAGACGTAGAATAATTGTCCCAGAAGAGTCAGTTAATGATGAGAGAGGACCAGTAGATCCGATACAGAGACTTATAGATTTATTGAGAGAAGCTCTGAGGGGAAGAAAAGAACCCGTACCACCCGTTCCCCAAGCTGTCCCAGTACAAACCTTCAAAGATTTCAAGAGTGTAGGACCCCTAGAGTTCGCGGGAACTACTGACCCGATAGTTGCGTAAACCTGGATCAAGGAGATCGAGAAGGCCTTCACTATAGCTCGCGTGGGTGAAGACCAGAAGACAGTATTTGCCACATACATGATGAGGGGCGAAGCAAACTATTGGTGGGAAACTAATCAGCAGAGAGCGGGGGAAGGAACGATAACATGGGAGAGGTTTACGACATTGTTCTTCGAGAACTATTTCCCGAAGAGTATGAAGAGTAGGATGGAAGTGAAGTTCCTAGAGTTAAAATAAGGAGATATGACGGTGGCACAATATGCAGCTAAGTTTAATGAACTAGCGCGATTTGCGGAGCACCAAGTTGGGGATGATGAAAGGAAGGTGAGATGCTTCGAGCAAGGGTTGAAGCCGTGGTTGTATAATAAGGTATCAGTCTTCCAGATTGATTCCTTTGCGATCTTGTTAGAGAAGGCAGTTATTGCGGAAGGTGGCAGTGAGGCCTTAAGTCTATATCATAACGAAAAGAAAAACAAGAACACTGGAAGTGAGCATCGTGGAGGAAGCAGCAGCAGAGGAAGTAACTCTGGAAAGAAGAAATGGGAAAATAACAACAACTGTAATGACCCCAAAATCTATACAATTTAAATCCTGACTTCGGTCGTTAACCATACATTCAAACTCTAAATAATACATCATTATTCGATGTTAAACTTAATAAAATTGCGAAATATTTAAAACTTTTATACATTTCCTTCTTTCTTGCCCTGAATCGCAACCATTACATTACATCTCTTTGATTCAATCTTATGTCATGAATCGTTACAACAAAATAACTATACAAAGTCTTACATCATAACTAAATATCCATATACATTTGATAGCTCAACTTACATTTCAACAACATGTTACGTTCAAAATATGAAATACATTTCTCATAAAACATAAGTAATCTTCGTGAATATAGATCTCTATAACTCACATAGCACGTATCTTTACCTTAAAATCTTAACCTGCAAAAGTGGTTATTTGCAAGAGTGAGCTCGACAGCCCAGCAAAGTCTAATAGTTTTCATGCATCACATAACACATAATAACATGCTCGATATGCATCTCATTAAAGTAACATGACATACATGCTTTTAATTCACATAGCAAATATAAAGATTGAGTTCCTTACTCAATCATCATTACTTAGCCAAAATAATGCAGTCATATATTGACTTTAACATTTCATGATTCAACATGCATAACATATCATGCAATTTAAAACAGTTCATCAAGTCCACGTAGAAAATAGGAACCGAAACACTTGCCTTGATCGTTGTTTACCAATAACAGTTTAACAGCTTACAGCTATATGCACTTCACGTGCCCTTTTGTTGTTAAGAAATTCTTGTTAACCCTTGCTAGTCACAGACAACCTTGCAACTTCAGACACCTTTTCCTCTCAATTTACTCTATTCTCTCTCAATTTCTGCCATCTTCCTTTTTTTTCTCTTGAGCCAAAACCCAAATACTCCTTACGTAAAAACAAAATAAAACCAACGCACGCCCGTTTAAACAAAACCGACGCCTACTCAATACCCCTATTCAATTTATCAGTTACCAAATTAATATATATATATATATATATATATATATATATTATTATATTTTATTCATTAAAATTCAAAATTTAAAAAAACAAAAGCCATAGGGCTTTGTTTGGCAAAACAATTTAAAATTAAGAAATTTATATCCTTAAGCATTGTTTGGGTAAAACCAAATCAAAACTACTTTAATTTATTTTAATAACTAATTATAATATAGTTATTTGTCGCACTTCTTTTAATTAAGTTTTCATACTTAATTAATTAATTCTAATAACAATTCATTGCAAAATATAATAATTTATTTGATCATTATAAACTCTCTAACTTAATTATTAAATTAAATTAGATTACTATTTCAAAATAATTACTTTCCTTAACTCATTAATTATTTATTAAACAAATAAATAATCAAATCACATCAAATTAATTAAATAAATATTTATTCAACAATAAACACATCCATTAAATATTTATATAATTCAATAAATATTTAAATATTATAATAAAAATCTGGATTGTTACATCATTCCCTCCTTACAAGGATTCTGTCCTCAGAATCACAACTAAAACCACTCATTCGTTACAATCTTCCCTACTTACAAAGATTCTGTCCCCAGAATCGAAGACACAAATTAAACAAATAACTCAAAAAATCTTTCATCATTTTATCTAAATATAGATTTTATATTTCCTACTACATTCATTACCTAACAAATTCTAGGTTTCATTTCATAACTTTCATTTGAACTCAATTATATTTTGAGTATTATATATCTTTTAACCCATTCATTTCATTTTCTAAGGATCGTTATCATAAACACTCGGGAATCGCTATCATAAACACTCGGGATATTACATTCACCCTTTCTTCTAAGAATTTCGTCCTCGAAATTTTATCAATTAATATTTATTCATTCCATCTATCAAAGTAGATTTTACGTTAATACTATATTCATTCCTTAGGTTCTATAACCACTTCTTCCACAAAGATCATTCTACAATTATTAACTTTTCTATTAAAAGTTTCACAAATTTCTTTGATAACTCATCCCCTTCTCATTTCAAAATCTCTTTTCTCACTTAATCAACACATTCATCATTCAGTGTTGCATTCTACGACTTACTTCTTTCTAAGGAATATTTTCCTTTTTCACTTCCATCTTGCAGAATAACAAGAATCTTCCATAATTGTTCAATAATTGGGAAGTAGTTTGAATAACTCAGGAATTTAAAAGATTCCAAATCATGCTGAGGGTCATAAGACCACGAACTATGTCCACAGTTGCAAGTAATCTTTCAACTTCAACTTTAACAGTCATAAGACTATAAGGACCCCCGTACTTAGGGTGTTAAGCCCTTCGTACGATGTATTGTGCACAAATATTTAAACGCTATGCATATGTCCATAGTTATAAGTAATCTTTCAACTTAAACTTTAACAGTCATAAGACTATAAGGACTCCTCGTACTTAGGGTGATCAGCCCTTCGTACAATGTATTGTGCACAAACATCTCAACGCCTCCACGTAATCCCCTATAAAAGGGTTGTTCATCTCAGCTTTTCAACATCTGAATCCGCACCAAAATAATTTGGTTTGGCATAACTTCTCAAGAAACTCTTGAATTTCATGAACATCTTTCAATATTTGTCTAGCTGAATCAAATAGCATAGACCTCTACAATAACTCGGACATTAACCGAAATATACATATACATACATACATATGTATTCTCATATATTAAAGAAATCTCAAAAATCTTTTTATGACGTCATGATACCGCACTGTATTTACAGTCCGTTGAGGATTCCGTCATTTGGTGATTTTATCATACTACATCATACCATAGTGGGCTGATGATCCTTAGATCACATCCAACACTAGGTAATACTGCATTGATGACTCCATCATTTTTATCATCCTTGCACCAGGTTACATGATGCATTAATGATATAAAATACATTTTGATATATTGTAAATAATTTTTGTCTAGCCGAAGCAATTAGCATAGACATACGAATAACAGTATTGTTGTTAAGACTCACTGGTTCCATCATTTGATCCAATATTTTTCAAGAAAATAGAAGTGTAAACATCAGCACGAAGTCAATAAATTTCGAAAGTCTAGCATAGCTAGTAGATTTAGATTACCTATGCTTCCACCATCAACTTCACTTTCTATAATGATCCATTGCTTAATAGGTCTATCTATTCTTATCATCGTCAATACTCCATTTACACTTATCTATACCCAGTTCGTCAAACTTACCACACGTTATGAGTTCAGGAACTTTTCACAATCATATGAGTTTAAGAACTTATCCTAGTCAGACCATAGGCGTCCATTCGCTGAGGGGTTCAAAATCATACCATATAATTATGAGTCACGAACCTACCATAAGTATGAGTTTTAAGAACTCGCACTTAACCTTATAATATTCACTAACTATACTCTACCTATCTGTTATACACATGAGAAAAGAATCACCTTCTCAACAAGCATATAACAAATAGCGCGACACAAACATTTCAATGATTATCAATGTAATAAACTGAGTGCAAGCACAAAACCCTCGCCCATACAAAGGTTTGTACAACTCAACCATCACATGAGACCTCAATTGAAATCCCACCTAACTCTATCTTGCTTATAACTTGCCCTTTGCTCGATACGAATTCCTCATATCACATCATCTATAACTCCTCATGAGTTATCTCGTACTATTTCATAGTACTCCATCTTCATAGCATTAAGCTATAATTATTCAAACATTATAGACCATCTTTCTTTTATAACTTAAACTGACCACGTCGTGATCTTATTCTATAATCATCTCCCTTAAAATTCTTTTCTTAACTCGTGATCGTTTTATTTTACGATCCTCTTTATTTCTCTTTTTCATCATTTACGACATTATTCGTTATCTTGGCTATTGGAGTTAGGAAACTCCCATTTCTTATCTTTATATCTCTTAGATTCTTCTTTGAATCTTCTTGTTTATATAAAGAAAAAAAAATTCCTTTAAGAATTTCTAACATCATTTACATCGCTCAAAATTTCATTCGAGTTCTACACTTTCATCATACGTATCCATTTCTACACTTGGTACACATCGAGTCTCTAACAGTTTCAATATGGTACGCTGAGTTGTTTCCCACAAACAACCAACAAACTAGGTTCCGAGTTACTAGTTCGTATATACCTCTGCTCTATGAAGGAATCGTTTAGCCTAGATACCATACATCAACTATTAAAGAGTACAATTGTACCACACTTAGACATAACTCTCTATTCTTAACTTCCTTACCATTCTCTTCTTATAGACATTGTCTATTTGTTATCACCTTACATCCTTATTATTGGAGTTGGGTAACCCCACATTTATATTCCTTATAACTCTGCGAGATTCTTCTTTGAATCCTTTCACGCAAGTTTTAATCCCTTATTGTTCAAACTCTATTTGAGCTTATTCGTTCATTATCTTCACCTCTCTTCTCTAAGGTTATAGCCTACGGTACTCCTACCTAAGGTTTATAACCTACAGCTCTGATATCAACTGTAACGACCCCAAAATCTATATAATTTAAATCCCGACTTCGGTCGTTAACCATACATTCAACCTCTAAATAATACATCATTATTCGATGTTAAACTTAATAAAATTGCGGAATATTTAAAACTTTTATACATTTCCTTCTTTCTTGCCCTGAATCGCAACCATTACATTACATCTCTTTGATTCAATCTTATGTCATGAATCGTTACAACAAAACAACTATACAAAGTCTTACATCATAACTAAATATCCATATACATTAGATAGCTCAACTTACATTTCAACAACATGTTACGTTCAAAATATGAAATATATTTCTCATAAAACATAAGCAATCTTCGTGAATATAGATCTCTATAACTCACATAGCACATATCTTTACCTTAAAATCTTAACCTGCAAAAGTGGTTATTTGCAAGAGTGAGCTCGACAGCCCAGCAAAGTCTAACAGTTTTCATGCATCACATAACACATAATAACATGCCCGATATACATCTCATTAAAGTAACATGGCATACATGCTTTTAATTCACATAGCAAATATAAAGATTGAGTTCCTTACTCAATCATCATTACTTAGCCAAAACAATGCAGTCATATATTGACTTTAACATTTCATGATTCAATATGCATAACATATCATGCAATTTAAAACAGTTCATCAAGTCCACGTAGAAAATAGGAACCGAAAGACTTGCCTTGATCGTTGTTTACCAATAACAGTTTAACAACTTACAGCTATCTGCACTTCACGTGCCCTTTTGTTGTTAAGAAATTCTTGTTAACCCTTGCTAGTCACAGACAACCTTGTAACTTCGGACACCTTTTCCTCTCAATTTACTCTATTCTCTCTCAATTTCTGCCATCTTCCTTTTCTTTTCTCTTGAGCCAAAACCCAAATACTCCTTACGTAAAAACAAAATAAAACCAACGCACGCCCGTTTAAACAAAACCGACGCCTACTCAATACCCCTATTCAATTTATCAGTTACCAAATTAATATATATATATATATATATATATATATATATATATTATTTATTAAAATTCAAAATTTAAAAAAACAAAAGCCATAGGGCTTTGTTTGGCAAAACAATTTAAAATTAAGGAATTTATATCCTTAAGCATTGTTTGGGTAAAACCAAATCAAAACTACTTTAATTTATTTTAATAACTAATTATAATATAGTTATTTGTCGCACTTCTTTTAATTAAGTTATCATACTTAATTAATTAATTCTAATAACAATTCATTGCAAAATATAATAATTTATTTGATCATTATAAACTCTCTAACTTAATTATTAAATTAAATTAGATTACTATTTCAAAATAATTACTTTCCTTAACTCATTAATTATTTATTAAATAAATAAATAATCAAATCACATCAAATCAATTAAACAAATATTTATTCAACGATAAACACATCCATTAAATATTTATATAATTTAATAAATATTTAAATATTATAATAAAAATCTGGATTGTTACAACAACAACAACAACAACAACAACAACAACAACAGAAACAATAACCAAGGTGAAAGTCACCAGGGAAACTTCAAGAAAAGGACCGAAGCTTGTAACAAGTGTGGAAGAAATCATCAGGGGGAGTGCTGGAAGGGAAAGAGTACTTGCTATAATTGCGACCAAGAGGGGCACTTATCGCCAAATTGACCAAAGCCAAAGAAGATCAGAGGATGTTTTGCTTGTGGATCAACAGAGCACCAGATAAAGGATTTCCCAAAGAAAGGAAGCGATGGAGCTGGCGGAGGCCAGGGAGGAGGAAGCAAGTTAATGATTGGTAGATCTGCGCAACCCAACCAATCGACCGCCCGAACCTTTAACATGACCATCCAGGATGCAGTAGCTGCAAAGGACGTGGTGTCAGGTATAATCCCAATCAATAATATAAATGCGTATGTATTATTTGATACGGGTGCCACCTATTCGTTTGTATCCGAAGAATTTGCTAGTAAACTTAGTACACCCCGAGAACGTTTAGATGATCCTTTGAACATAGAAGTTACAAATAAGGAAATAATCCTTGTAGAATACGTGTATCAAAATTGTCGCGCAAACATTAGAGACAATGAACTGAGCGTAGACTTGATTCCTATTAGACTAAGAGAATTTGACGTAATACTGGGAATGGATTGTTTATATAACCATGCGGTGATAATTGACTGTCAGAATAAGTGTGTGAATCTTCAGACTCCGAGTAAGTCTAAGGTAGTGTATTATGGTAGCGCATTACTTAAGCAATCGTGTTGCGTTACGATGATGCAGGCCAAGAAATTGTTGAGGAAAGGATGTGTAGGTTATTTAGCTTACATCGTAGATACTCAGAAAAAGGGAATGGAAATTAAAGATATATCCGTAGTGAATGAATTTCAAGATGTGTTTCCGGACGATCTGCCTGGTCTTCCGCCAGACAGAGAAATCAAATTCGTAATAGACTTAGCACCGGGAACGACACCAATTTTGAAAGCTCCATATCGTATGGTGCCTGTAGAAATGAAAGAATTAATGATACAACTTCAAGAGTTATTAGATAAGGGGTACATTCGACCGAGTGTGTCTCCTTGGGGAGCACCAATGTTATTCGTTAAGAAAAAGGACGGATCAATGATGCTCTGTATCGATCATCAAGAATTAAACAGAGTAACGATCAAGAATAGATATCTGCTACCGAGGATAGATGACTTGTTTGATCAACTGAAGGGAGCGAAATGTTTCTCGAAGATCGACCTACGGATAAGATATCACCAACTAAAAGTGCGGGAATGAGGACATACCAAAGACTGCGTTTCGAACCCGTTATGGACATTACGAGTTTTTTGTAATGTCATTTGGATTGACTAATGCTCCAGTAACATTCATGGCCTTGATGAATCGAGT
This sequence comes from Panax notoginseng, assembly GCA_016801055.1. NCBI lineage: Eukaryota > Viridiplantae > Streptophyta > Magnoliopsida > Apiales > Araliaceae > Panax > Panax notoginseng. The sequence continues at coordinate 160,885,560 of CM029017.1, read as the reverse complement.
CTTCAAGCCATTCTTAGATAAATTCATAATAGTTTTCATCGACGACATTTTAATCTACTCGAAGACAGAGGAAGAACACGCCGAACATCTGAAGATTATTTTGGAGGCACTACGAAAGGAGAAGATGTATGCGAAGTTTTCAAAATGTGAATTTTGGATGAAGAAGGTTCAATTCTTAGGCCACGTGGTGGATGAGAATGAAATCTCAGTAGACCCCGAAAAGGTCGAAGCAGTAAGTAATTGGGAACAACTGAGAAGACCCATGAAGGTGAGAAGTTTCTTAGGGTTAGCTGGGTACTATCGAAGATTAATCTAAGATTTTTCTAAGATAGCGACCCCGTTGACTAATATGACGAGGAAAACGGTGAAATTTGTATGGACCAACAAATGCGAAGAGAGTTTTCAAGAGTTGAAGAAGAGATTAAGCGAGGCGCCTGTATTATCATTACCAGATGATACGGGAGGATATGTGGTGTATAGTGATGCATTGCATAGAGGACTGGGCTGTGTGCTGATGCAGCATGGCAAAGTCATTGCGTATGCGTCACGACAATTGAAGGATTATGAGAAATGATACCCTACTCATGAATTAGAGTTAGCGGTAGTAGTTTTTGCGTTAAAGATATGGAGGCATTATTTGTATAGAGAGAAATGTGAGATATACACGGACCACAAAAGTCTGAAATATATCTTCACACAGAGGGAGTTGAATATGTGTCAGAGAAGGTGGTTGAAATTGATCAAAGATTATGATTGCTATATTCTTTATCACCTGGGAAAAGCGAATGTAGTAGCCGACGCGCTAAGCAGGAAAGGAAGGGAGAAATTGTTTCAATTGACAACTCAGGAGGAATTACTAAGAGATATGGAGAAGTTAGAAATAGAAGTAAAGGGACCCGAGAGGTCTGAAGAAAAGTTATTTGTAATGAAAGCTTGTTCGACATTGTTGGATAGAGTAAAGGAAGCACAGGAGAAAGATGGAGAATGTGAGAAAATTAGGAAGAGGATCACAGGAAATGAGGAAAAAAAATTTGAATAGATAAAGACGGCATCTTAAGATTCTAAGGGAGAGTGTGGGTACCAGCGGTAATCTAGTTAAGAAAATAGATTTTGCACAAGGCACACAATACGGCGTATTCCGTTCATCCAGGAGGCACGGAGATGTACCGAGATTTACGACAACATTTTTGGTGGCCCAATTTAAAACGTGAAGTCGCAGAGTGCGTTAGTAGATGTTTGACTTATCAACGCGTAAAATCATAGCATCAGCGGCCGAGTGGTTTGTTACAACAGTTGAAAATACCAGAGTGGAAATGGAAGCATATTACGATGGATTTTGTGGTAGGACTTCCAGTCGCGCAGAAAGGTTTTGATGCCATTTGGGTTATCGTGGATCGACTTACAAAGACCACACATTTTCTACCAATCAAGATCCGATACAGTTTAAACCAGTTAGCAAGTCTGTATGTAAAGGAAATTGTTTCACGACATGGAGTGCCGGTATTGATTATTTCTGACCGAGACCCACATTTCACGTTAAAATTCTATAAAAGCTTGCAAGAGAGGATGGGAACACAGTTAAGATTGAGTACCGCTTATCATCCTCAGACAGACGGACATAGTGAGCGGACAATATAAACGCTAGAGGACATGCTTAGAACTTATGTGATGGACTTCAAGGGAAATTGGAACGACCACTTACCCTTAGTTGAATTTACGTATAATAATAGTTACTATGCGAGTATCGACATGCCATCGTACGAAGCTCTTTACGGAAGGAAGTGCAGAACGCCATTATGTTGGGACGAAGTCGGAGAGCGACGAATACTTGGACCAGAGTTAGTACAATAAACCGCGAACGTGGTGACAGTTATAAGGGCCAGACTAGTAGCAGCTCAAGATCGCCAGAAAAAGTACGCGGATTTGCATCGACAAGACCGAGATTTTAAAGTCGGCAGTTTTATATTATTGAAGGTATCTCCATGGAAGGGAAAGATCCGTTTCGGCAAGAAAGAAAAACTAAGTCCAAGATTCGTAGGACCGTTCGAGATACTAAAGCGAGTGGGCGAAGTAGCGTACAAAGTTGCACTACCACCTGAGTTAGAGCACATCCATAACGTGTTTCACAAATTCGTGTTGCGTCCGTACAAGCCTGACTATAAACACGTGATTTCTTATGAACCCATTCAAGTGGAGAAGAACTTAGCGTATGAAGAAATTTATATCCAAATTCTAGATAGGAAAGAGTAAACTTTAAGGAACAACGTCATTTCTTCTGTAAAAGTACTTTGGCGTAACCACGATGTCAAGGAGACTACGTGGGAGTTAGAAGATAGGATGATGATGGATTATCCCCATCTATTTGTGTAACCTTATAGCAATTCCGGGACGAAATTTTTATAAGGGGGGGGGGAGGATGTAATACTCGAGAATTTTCATATCTTATTAAATGAAAATACTATTGGAAATGAATATTTATTTGAATATAGATATTGATGTGCTGTGAAATGAATAATTCAACTAAGTTAAATTGAATTTATGTGAATGTGGACTGTGATGGGAAATGTGAGATGCCTTGTGTGGCATAATGTAAAATGAGGAAATTCACTAAGCGAGTTAAAAAGGGAATTAGGAAGATTAATCGTGTTTGATCATGTGATTTCATATAGTTAATGAGTACACTCTTAGATTTGCAATATCACTCATGTGGACATTAATTCATGTCGTGTAAAACGAGTAGGGTGATGGAGATTGACACTGATTTGAAGCTAAACCAGTCTTGACACTGTCAGAGTACGGCGCAGCTGCGCTGTCCCAGCAGTACAAACTGGCGCAGCTGCACCAGTGGTCAGTTGGAGAAAATTAATTTTCTACTTTAGAAATAAAATGGAACACTTATGTGATATGTGTAATATTAATAAACCATAGGATAAAAGTACGTTGTGTTGATATTAATCGACGAATGAATTATTAAGTGAGAAATTAATTAATATTAATTGTTAATGGTTATTGTAGAATATTGATAATGGTAATTAATTAATAATATGTGATTATTATTGTTAGCAATATGTCTATAAATATAATAAGAATTATATAAATAATTAATGGTTATAGAGATCCGTAATTACATTAATCAATGAGAAATGGAATAATTAATATTGGTGGTAATTAATCAAGGAAGTGAATAATTTATTTATTTGACATAAAATAAATTAGTAAGTTATTAACATAATAAGATTATATTGACTAATATGTGCAAGTGTGCAATAACTAAATATATTATTAATATATGGAATACAATTGTATTATATAATGTACTACGACACTTATGTGACTATACTATATATAGTAACTATATATTAAGATTTATTGAAGCTATATGATATGAATACATCATGAAATGTGTATGTGACAATATGCATGTGGGTAGACATTAAACTAAAATATACATGGATTATATGTATGATTAATATCTACTACTTTGAAATATTAAATATGTACATCATATTGTGACATTAAGTTATAGCTAATGTATGGTTGATATGTGCATACAATATAACATAAGAATAAGAGTTGTGTATAAGTGTATAGTCTAAGTGTTGCAAACATGCTGAGTAATTGAGATTGTCCCAAAATTTGTGTCCCATTTTCTCTCACTTCTCAGTCACGTGTTTGGCAAAGAAAGGCTAAGGCCTATTATCTTTTTCTTCTTCCAAGCTCAAGCTAGCAATCTAGATGTCAATGATGAACAAGGGAGTGGGCAAAATGATGTAAATCAACTACCATCCAACAACTCCTTGTTAACCTTCATGCAATCCTTCAATACATGGGTTTGATTCAATGGGAAATTGCAAAATCTGTGTATTGGGTTTTCTATATATATGGACTTTCCTTCTCTAATTGTCATTGCTGAGAATTGTCAAGTGTGAGATTGAGAGCATACAAGTATTCTAGGAAATTGGAAGTTCAATTAGCAGCAAGTTCATTCATATTACAGAGGTATAACCTCACTTCCTTGCTTTCCATTTTCAGTCTCTGTCAAAATGAGTTTTGAGTTCTTGAATGTCAAATTCTTAATTTGGTGGAGTTAGATGTTAAAAGGGTTGAGTAATGTTTACATAGTTGTTATATAGCCATATAAGTATGTTTAAACTGATATATGACTGGTTAGAATCGAATTCGGGAATAATTTTTATGGTTGGGCTAGTTTTCTGCCGAAGCAGACTGTTCCTGGCTCGAACCAGACACGGCGCAACTGCGCCATAATAACACTGAGGCGCAGCGCAGCTGCGCCGGCCTCTGAGTCCAATTTTTGACTTCTATTTTGAAAACCTGCTAAGTGGTGATAAACTAATATGGCTTAAACTAGCATGCAAGCATGTGTAAGGGGTATATATAAGTATATTAACCTAAGGTGAGCATGTTTAGACTAGCATACATGACTAACGAAAGTGTATAGTTTAAAATTGATTTAGGACTTTAGAAAGGAACTTGATATGTATGTATATTGACTTTGCAAGCATGTTGGTATGATTTAAAAATGCATGAATAAACCATTAGCTTGTGTTTATGTGATTAGTAAGCAAGTATCAACACGTTGAACTAATTAGTAAGCTTTACAAATGAAAATACGAATTTTGAACGTGAATATTGACAAGCTACCTTGAAGGTTAGAATCTGACGTTTGTGATCATGTTTGATGTTACTCTTAGACTCACTCATGTAGCATAAATGTATATACACCATGCTTGTGTATTATATTTCAACTGAAGCATGAACGAAGCATATTTACAACCAAAGCGGTGCTAATTGCACATATGTGTTATAAATACTCAAAAGCATGCCTAATATGAGTTTTATAACTACCTTGTATGTTTAGAGAGCAAACATGATAGACTTTGTGGTTTCATGACCTTGAATGGCCTTAACTTGTTGAAATGATCAATTTAGAATTATATTATGAAAGAAGGAATGTGACGCCCCCAAAAATAGGTATACATCACCCATCTTGGGTCGTCAGATACATAGTACAGAATACAAATACAACTTACTAATATAACTGTCGTGTACAATACGACAAAACATAAACTGTGAGTTTGAATACAAATATTATCTTCTAGAGAGTATTCATACTCAAAAAGAGTCCTCATTACATTTATTAACACACTATTACATAGAATAGTGAGGACTACTAACTAATACTATCATTCGAACCATCACTCCGTTCCCCGACTTGCCCCAGCTACGTTCTCATTTCCTGAAGAGAACAGTGAAAGAAAGGGTGAGCTCAACTAGCCCAGTAAGAAATATTATGACTAAGATAATGCAGAATAAATTATCATTAGCCTTCAACAATGTTAAACTGATAAAATATAATAGACATCAAGTTTAACTGCAGTGGAACAAGCAATCCATTAAAAGAGTCAAGTAGAAAATAAACTCTACTATCTTTTATGATTTAAAAGGTTTTTCAACACTGTTATCGCTGTGACTCAGCTTAATAAAATAATCCACATCATCGAATCACCCCTGCACTACAGCCAAGGATATTCGTGTATTCATTAATGGTCATGATCATGCCAACAACTGTCCATCAATGCACTACGGGCCAATGATGACTTTTACCACATCATTTGTAACATTACGGTCATGATTATACCGAATAATCCCTGGTCATAATCATACCAAGTCCATCTATGCACTACATTCCACAGATGACTTTCAACATTTTATAAACATGAGGATGATGACAATGATATAAGAATTCAATAAAACAAGTTCAAGAATTAATTTATCCAAGAATTAATAACGTCCAAATTGTCAACATGATACTGCTTTGTGGAGTAAAATTTAAGAATGCTTAGAAGAATATTTTCATGAAAAAATACTGGATGAAACGCAATTATCAAGGATATTCCACAAATTTCATGGAGTATAGAAGTCAAAACTTAACCAACTGAGTACAATAAAGAATGGAATAACAAAAGAAATCCCCATGCATGCGATAGACCGTACAAACAGGTTATTCCAACAGAATAATAAATAATGGAACCAGGTCCGGCGTAAACGCACAGACAGGATATTCCGACAGAATAATAAATAATGGAACCAGGTCCGGCGTAAACGCACAGACAGGATATTCCGACATAATAATAAATAATGGAATCAGGTCCGGTGTAAAACACACAGACAGGATGTTCCAATAATAACAAGACGGAACCAGGTCCGGTGTAAAACACACAGACAGGATGTTCCAACAGAATAATAGAAGAATGTCACCAAGTATAGGGTAGACCGCGTATACAGGTTATTCCAACAGAATAATAAGAAATGGAATAACAACAGTTCTCTTCATGAATAAGAAAGAATAACACCCCTTACCGTTTTAAAGAAGAGCTGAAATAAGGAAGTAGTTAAGTAGCAGAATACTCTTCTTCTCTCTCTCTCTCTATAGTTTCTCTCTCTAGAGTTCAGTGAATTCGTAAGAAATAATGAAGGAATGAGCTGCTATTTATAGAAAAATAGAATGCATAGTAACTAATCCATGAACGGTCCAGATTGATTACTTTAATCTGACGGTCCATATTTAAAGAAAAATCTTTTAAATAAAACATAATATATTCTATTTATAGAATAACTTTAATAAAGTATTCTGTTTTATATAAAAAGATGTTTCTGTTTTATTACGTTAATAATACGAATAAAACAAAACGTCATTATCGCTAAATAATTCATATTATTAACTGACAATAATTGAATCAAACTGAGTGACTTCTCACATAAGCATTAATAATCAATACCGTGTGCTACTATGCAACCACACGTATTACTGTACTTTTACTACCGAGTAGTTCAACAGTAACAATGGTAAAACTTCGCCGTTATTTTTAATAAAATATTTTTGTCGTTTTCTCAATCCGATAATAATTTCGTTGTGGGGTCCACCAATGATTGTGTCGTTGTACGAATATTCCCTGTTAAAACGAATATTCCCCGACCAATCGAATATTATATAACAACTTGCGTACTTTGCAAAATTTATAAATATTACCCACAACTATAACATTATATCAAATTAACTCCATAATATTCAAAAATGATATTTATAGAAAATTCATCTTTATTTATAAAAGTTGGGGTCTTACAACCTCCCCTTCTTATGAAATTTCGCCCTCGAAATTAGGGTACGTACCTGGTATGTCGAAGAGATAAGGATACCTTGATTTCATTTCAGATTCTAACTCCCAAGTCATTTCCTCAACATCGTGGTTTCTCCACAAAACTTTGACTTGAGGTATAACCTTGGAGCGTAGAATATGTTCCTTCTTATCCAAGATTTGAACAGGAACTTCTTCATACGTCAAATCCTCCGCTATTTCGTCCGGTTCTAACTCAATAATGTGGTTCGGGTCTTCCACATATTTGCGTAACATGGATATGTGAAAAACGTTATGAACACGAGACATACTTGGCGGTAAAGCGAGTCTATAAGCCACAGTTCCTACTCGATCGAGGATTAAAAATGGACCGATGAATCGAGGATTGAGCTTTCCTTTCTTTCCAAATCTCGTAACTCCTTTCCATGGAGCAACACGTAAGAACACATGATCTCCTACATCAAATTCCACATCCTTTCGATGAAGATCAGCATAACTCTTTTGTCGATCTTATGAGGTTTTTATACGTTGTCGGATCGTTTGAATCTTTTCTGTAGTCATACGTACCAACTCCGGTCCCAACAACGTTGCTTCACCTACCTCATCCCAGCATACTAGAGAACGACATTTTCTTCCATACAATGCTTCGAATGGAGCCATGCCAATACTTGCTTGATAACTGTTGTTGTAGGAAAACTCCACCAATGGTAAGAACTTGTCCCAACTTCCCTTGAAGTCAAAGACACATAGTCTTAATAAATCTTCTAGAGTTTGAATAGTCCTCTCTGATTGTCCGTCCGTCTGAGGATGATATGCTGAACTAAATCGTAAATCTGTGCCCATAGCTTTTTGCAAACTAACCCAAAATCGTGAAGTGAATCTTGGGTCTCGGTCAGAAACTATGGATACTGGCATACCATGCAGTCTTACAATCTCGTTTATGTACATACGAGCAAGACGTTCAAGCGTATAAGTTTCTCGTATCGGTAAGAAATGAGCAGACTTGGTCAATCTATCAACAATGACCCAAATCGCATCAATATCTTGAGAAACCCTAGGAAGACCGGTAACGAAATCCATGGTAATGTGCTCCCACTTCTATTTTGGAATTTTAAGTGGTTACAATGGACCTTTTGGTACTTGATGCTCCGCTTTGACTCGTTGACAAGTTAGACACCTTGAGATAAACAACGCTATCTCTCTCTTCATATTGCTCCACCAAAATGTATGACAAAGATCATGATACATTTTGGTACTTCCAGGATGGATTGCAAACGGTGTGTTGTGCGCCTCCATCATGATTTCATACTTTAAATCAGGGTTGTTAGGAACACAAAGTCTGGAGTTGACTCGAAGTATTCCTTCTTCATCGATTCTTGCTTCCGGCATAACACCTTCTTGTACTTTCTTCCTCATACGCATCAGCTCCAGGTCTGTAGCTTGAGCAGCTTTAACTTTATCGATTAAAGTTGGTTCTACTCGTATATTCGCCATCATCACATGGGTCCATGGAGTCTTTAACTCTATCTCCATCCTTTGCAATTCACACAAAATGGGCTTTTGTGTTGACAATATTGCACTCGTACTTGCATATGATCTTCTACTCAATGCGTCAGCTACCACGTTCGCTTTTTCAGGATGGTATTGAATGGTATGATCATAATCTTTCAACAGTTCAAGCCAACGTCGTTGTCGCATGTTGAGTTCCTTTTGAGTGAAGAAATATTTGAGGCTTTTATGATCCGTAAAGATCTCCACCTTCTCCCCATACAAGTAATGCCTCCAAATTTTAAGTGCAAAGACAACAGCTGCCAACTCTAGATCATGAGTAGGATAATTCCTCTCATATTCCTTGAGTTGTCTTGATGCATAGGCTATGACTTTTCCATGTTGCATGAGAACACATCCCAACCCTTTGCTCGAAGCATCACCGTAGATGACAAATCCCTCCGAGCCAGATGGTATTGTTAGAACAGGTGCTGAAATGAGTCTCCTCTTAACTTCTTGAAAACTCTGCTCATATTCTTCCCTCCAACCGAACTTTGTATCTTTCTGAGTCAGCTGAGTTAATGGAGTAGCAATTCGAGAAAATCCTTCCACGAATCTCCGATAATAACCAGCCAAACCAAGAAAACTACGTACTTCGGTCACTGATTTAGGTTGCTCCCAGCTTTGAATAGCTTCAATCTTTGCCGGGTCAACCGATATTCCACGACTTGATACTACGTGCCCAAGGAATGCTACCTCTTCCAGCCAGAACTCGCATTTCTTTAACTTGGCATAAAGTTTGTATTCATGAAGCTTTTGGAGTACCAACCTCAAGTGTTGCTCATGATCTTCACGGCTTTTGGAATAAACAAGGATGTCATCGATAAAGACGACCACAAAGTGATCCAAATATTCCTTAAATACCATGTTCATCATATCCATGAAGGCAGCAGGAGCATTAGTCAATCCAAAAGACATAACTAAGAATTCATAATGCCCATACCGAGTTCTGAAGGCAGTCTTTGGAATATCCTCAGTTCTAACCTTCAGCTGATGATATCCAGAACGAAGATCGATCTTTGAAAAGAATTGTGCTCCTTGCAACTGGTCAAACAGGTCATCAATACGTGGCAATGGGTACCTATTTTTGATGGTGACATGATTCAACTCCCGATAATCAATACAAAGTCGCATACTCCCGTCTTTCTTCTTCACGAACAGAACAGGAGCACCCCAAGGAGAAGTACTAGGACGAATAAAACCAATGTCTAACAATTCCTGTAGTTGGGTCTTTAACTCCTGAAGTTCAATAGGAGCCATTCGATATGGGGCTTTGGAAATGGGTTTTGTACCGGGTTCAAGGTCGATACAAAATTCAATTTCACGCTCTGGGGGGTAGGCCAGGAAGTTCTTCGGAAAATACGTCAGGAAATTTATTAACAACAGAAATATCATTCAAAGCTGACGTATTTTTGTTTAGATCTGTGACATGAGCTAAGAAAGCTTGACATCCGTTTTTCAATAAACGAATAGCTTTATGGCTTGAGATGACAGCGATTGATTTTAATGGTTTGGTTGCTTGAATTCGCATAATAGGTCGATTAGGAATATGAAAGCTAACAACCTTACGAAAACAATCAATTTTTGCATGATAAGTAGTTAACCAATCAATCCCTAGAATCACGTCAAATGCAAGTATTTTTAATGAAATAAGATCGACAGGTAATGTGTGGGTACCAACTTGAACCAAACAAGACTTATAAACCGTGGATGTAATGAAGGTTTCTCCCAATGGAGTTTCAACTGCTAAGTCAAAGTCTAATTTCTCCGGAATCAAATTTAATCGATGAGCGCAAGTAGGAGAAATAAAAGAATGGGTAGAACCGGTATCAAATAAAGTATAGACTTCTTTAGAGTTTATGATAAGCTTACCCGTGATGACCTCATTCGGGTTCCTTGCTCTCTGGGAGTTCACAACAAACGCTCTCCCTTGCACAACCGGTTTTGACTTTTCTGGGACGACCTTTGGTGCCTCCATCCTAGCTGAATTTGTCTTTGGTAAACGACAAAATCGGGTTAAATGACCTTCTCTTCAACAATTATAACATGCTTTGGACGGCATCGCGCAGTTTGGACTGATGTGCCCCTCCCCTCCGCATTTGAAACATATGATAGGTGGTCGTTCTCCTTCCTTAACGACAGGTGCTGGTGCTGACGTCTTTCCATCATTGTTGAATCTCCTCTTCTTGAAATGCCCATTCTTATTGTTTTGGCCCTGATTACCACCGAAGTGGTTACCATTTCTGGCCTGCTGATTCCCTCCACGCTTGTTGTCACCGCTTCGATGACTGCTTTCACTGGTATTATCATTTTGCCGGCTGCTCTCTTTTGGTTGCATTGTCTCGTTATCGCGCTCCACCAACTGAGCCCTATTTACAACATCTGAATACAAACACAGTTTATGAGAAACAAGGTGTTGACGTATCTCCGGCTTCAAACCTCTTAAAAACATCCGCGTCATTCTTTCTTCATTATCCACCAGGTGGGACGCAAACCGGGATAACTCCGCAAATTTTGCCTCGTACTGCGACACGGTCATATTATTCTGCTCCAATTTGATGAACTCCACCTCCTTCATGTGACGAATACTCTCGGGAAAGTATTTGTCGTTAAACAGCTCTTGGAACTTCTCCCAAGACATCTTCAGTGCGGCAGGTTGAGTACGCTTTATCGATTCCCACCAGTAATCTGCCTCTCCTCGCAACATAAAGGCGGCAAAGGGAACCTTTTGCTCCTCGGAGCAACCCAAGACATCAAATATCTTGGTGATCTACTTTATCCATGTTTCAGCTACAAGTGGTTTGGTTCTCCCTTAAACTCCGGTGGTCCCAGCTCCTTAAACTGTTTAGCGGTGACCGCCTGAGAGTTTCCAGTATTTCCACCTACGTTGCGGACAGGAGCCGCTTTCACCTGTTGTTGCATGAATTGCATAAAACCTCTGAACATTCCATCATTCATCATCTGGTCAGTGTTGTTGTTTGCATGAGGATTGTCACCTTCCTGATGAACATTATCCTGATTATTGATATGTGGTGAATCAATAATCGCCTGTGCTCCATTGCTATTCTCAACATTCTCAGATGCCATTTTCAGATACTGCCACAAAATAAAAGTTAATTGATATGTCATATATTATCCTTATATTATGACCGACCAATTAAATACCATGCAAATAAACTTAGGTAGGTCATACTAGCGAAGAAATTCCCCGTCTCTCCCCTCCTAGTTCTATTCTCACATCTTAGCTAGGGATCATATCCCTAAGCTCTGATACCAACTGTGACGCCCCCAAAATTAGGTATACATCACCCATCTTGGGTCGTTAGATACATAGTACAGAATACAAATACAACTTACTAATACAACTGTTGTGTACAATACGACAAAACATAAACTGTGAGTTTGAATACAAATATTATCTTCTAGAGAGTATTCATACTTCAAAGGAGTCCTCATTACATTTATTAACACACTATTACATAGAATAGTGAGGACTACTAACTAATACTATCATTCGAACCATCACTCCGTTCCCCGACTTGCCCCAGCTACGTTCTCATTTCCTGAAGAGAACAGTGAAAGAAAGGGTGAGCTCAACTAGCCCAGTAAGAAATATTATGACTAAGATAATGCAGAATAAATTATCACTAGCCTTCAACAATGTTAAACTGATAAAATATAATAGACATCAAGTTTAACTGCAGTGGAACAAGCAATCCATTAAAAGAGTCAAGTAGAAAATAAACTCTACTATCTTTTATGATTTAAAAGGTTTTTCAACACTGTTATCGCTGTGACTCAGCTTAATAAAATAATCCACATCATCGAATCACCCCTGCACTACAGCCAAGGATATTCGTGTATTCATTAATGGTCATGATCATGCCAACAACTGTCCATCAATGCACTACGGGCCAATGATGACTTTTACCACATCATTTGTAACATTACGGTCATGATTATACCGAATAATCCCTGGTCATAATCATACCAAGTCCATCTATGCACTACATGCCACAGATGACTTTCAACATTTTATAAACATGAGGATGATGACAATGATATAAGAATTCAATAAAACAAGTTCAAGAATTAATTTATCCAAGAATTAATAACGTCCAAATTGTCAACATGATACTGCTTTGTGGAGTAAAATTTAAGAATGCTTAGAAGAATATTTTCATGAAAAAATACTGGATGAAACGCAATTATCAAGGATATTCCACAAATTTCATGGAGTATAGAAGTCAAAACTTAACCAAGTGAGTACAATAAAGAATGGAATAACAAAAGAAATTACCATGCATGCGATAGACCGCACAAACAGGTTATTCCAACAGAATAATAAATAATGGAACCAGGTCCGGCGTAAACGCACAGACAGGATATTCCGACAGAATAATAAATAATGGAACCAGGTCCGGCGTAAACGCACAGACAGGATATTCTGACAGAATAATAAATAATGGAACCAGGTCCGGTGTAAAACACACAGACAGGATGTTTCAATAATAACAAGACGGAACCAGGTCCGGTGTAAAACACACAGACAGGATGTTCCAACAGAATAATAGAAGAATGTTACCAAGTATAGGGTAGACCGCGTATACAGGTTATTCCAACAGAATAATAAGAAATGGAATAACAACAGTTCTCTTCATGAATAAGAAAGAATAACACCCCTTACCGTTTTAAAGAAGAGCTGAAATAAGGAAGTAGTTAAGTAGCAGAATACTCTTCTTCTCTCTCTCTATAGTTTCTCTCTCTAGAGTTCAGTGAATTCGTAAGAAATAATGAAGGAATGAGCTGCTATTTATAGAAAAATAGAATGCATAGTAACTAATCCATGAACGGTCCAGATTGATTACTTTAATTTGACGGTCCATATTTAAAGAAAAATCTTTTAAATAAAATATAATATATTCTATTTATAGAATAACTTTAATAAAGTATTCTGTTTTATATAAAAAGATGTTTCTGTTTTATTACGTTAATAATACGAATAAAACAAAACGTCATTATCGCTAAATAATTCATATTATTAACTGACAATAATTGAATCAAACTGAGTAGCTTCTCACATAAGCATTAATAATCAATACCGTGTGCTACTATGCAACCACACGTATTACTGTACTTTTACTACCGAGTAGTTCAACAGTAACAATGGTAAAACTTCCGCCGTTATTTTTAATAAAATATTTTTGTCGTTTTCTCAATCCGATAATAATTCCGTTATGGGGTCCACCAATGATTGTGTCGTTGTACGAATATTCCCTGTTAAAACGAATATTCCCCGACCAATCGAATATTATATAACAACTTGCGTACTTTGCAAAATTTATAAATATTACCCACAACTATAACATTATATCAAATTAACTCCATAATATTCAAAAATGATATTTATAGAAAATTCATCTTTATTTATAAAAGTTGGGGTCTTACAAGGAACCTATATTGACTTGAGAAGCATAATCAGACCTTTAACATGACAAAACATAGTATTAATGAATGTTGTGTTCAAGCCGGACATAAACCAAAAGGCAATAGCTGAGTCTTGGCTTGGCCAAAGGACGGCGCAGCTGTGCCAGTCCTGGGCTTAGCCATGGCGCAGCTGCGCTAGTCAGGAATCTTAGATCGTGCAATCTGATTTTGGACAGTTCACTTATATGATGCCTATATTGCTAGAAGTGGTTTAAAACCTACTGATACATGTATATCTGTGAGGATTAAGTAATATTATGGTGTTTGTCTTGTAAAAAGGAAAGTCCATGGGTAAAAAGGACTTAACCTTGCGCATTCCAAATTTACTTATAAAGTAACTAGATATTTGATTTCGTGATAAGCCTATGAGCTGATTTTGTACCATGTGCATACTTGAATCATGTCAAACTTGAATAAAGAATGTGTTAGCTAATAAGCATCTCGTACATATAATACGCTATAAATAGGATTCAAAAGTGTTGATTCTTAACGTGGATAAACTACGCTTATCTGAACTTTCCTTTACATTGTGCAAGTATCCTAAACCCTTGCATTAATTTATTCAATGGATATTGTAAACAAACCTTATCTCTTTGAATGCAAGTTATATTACTTTCTCGTTCAATTGAGCTAGTATGTTAAACTCTTGAGGAAACTATTATTCATGTTGAACTTGGTATTGTTCTTGAAAACTGTGAAAGTGTCTATGCCACTTGATTCGGCTAGACTATATGCATGTTTATAAAACTATCCAAACTAATTGACTGGTGCAGAAATCTTGAAACCTGAGTTGAATAACCTTTATGGTAAGGGGAGTATTTATTGTTGGAAGCCCCAACACACGCGTGAATATTACTGTATAGTTATGCATAACTTAGAGTATTGTAGACTGATCATCTATAGTACTTGATTCTTGTGGGTTATCAGTTTAATATTGGTAATTCTAGTAGATGTTCAATAGTCCTTAGTGACTGCTCAGTATAATTTGTTTATCCAGTTGGATACATTGATAGTCTTTGAATTTATATATATATCTGTTGATTTATATTAAATTTTCGTTCTTATTCCAAGGATTTAATTCAAGAATTGTTGATATTCATTATTCGTGATATTTTTCTAAAACCTTGAATTATTTTAGAAATGATACTTCGATATTTCAAACTCGTGTTATAAAACTCTTTACCCTTGTTGTATATTACTTGCTGGGCAACTTGTGCTCATCCTTGCTTATTTAAAACATTTGAGTTAAGGTGGAACAAGAAAGTGTCTCTGGAAAAGACAAGGGCAAGGGTAATGCTACTGACTAGCTTGTTCTTTTATGTTTTAAGACTATTATAATGTATTAAGACTATTTTCAGACTATATTTAAGCTTAAGTAGGATTATGTAATAAGTCGTTATTCAATATTATTATGTAATCTATTAAGTATTGTAGGTTGCGAGACTTGGAGGAATAATTATAATAAATCATTGTATATTATTCTAAATTAGATCTTTACTTATGAATTTGTGATTTTAGTTATTATGGTATTACCATGAGAACGTGATGAGCCAAATTCGAGTGACCAAGTGGCGATTCAAATTTGAGGGCGTCACAGACAAGGGTGGAGGTGGTGGAAATTGGTAAGGAGCATCTACTGGATTCATGTGGTTGAACATCTCTGTTAGTTCCCAGTAGGCACAATATAGATCTAGAAGGGGGGGTTGAATAGATCCTTTTATATTTAAATACTTTTCTTGTTTATTTTGTATTGCTATTGATTTAGCAGATGACAAACATAAGAATCTTTTCAAGCATATCGGAATAAGTAAAAAATCTCCTTCATTGATATATTCATAATCATACATACATTGTTCATAGAGTTGGTTCAGTGGTAAGAAGTTAATACATACATAGCAATTATAGCAGTTAAGTATATAATGTAAATGACATAAAGTAAAAGACACAAGAGATTTTAAGTGGTTCAGAGACTAAAGCTCCTAATCCACTCATCTGCTTTCAACTAGCAGGATTTCCACTAAGGAAGGGCAGCACCCTGAATCACTAAGATTCCTTCAAGGCCAGCAGCTTTGGGGCTTTAGTTCACTAAGAACTCTTCAAGGCCAGTAGCCTTGGAATTTCTCTAGTTCCCTAAGAACTCTTCAAGCCCAGCAGGCTTATAACTTCATTTAGTCCCTTCGGACAAGGACCCCTCAGACCCTGGCTTCTTGTTGATGTTGTTTGTTGTTGTTGTTAGTGCTGAACTGCTAAGATGTCTTTAAGCTCTGAACATCTTCTGTACTTAGCAGCTTGGTGTGGTCCTCTTTGCATTCTGTTTTGAGTCTGGACCACATCTTCTTTGGTGCAGCTGATCTTCTTCTGTTCTGCTCATCTTCATATAGTATTAGCTGTGCACCATCACCATTTCTTGAACCCTTCTTAATATGTTGGCAGACATGGTTATGCACTTACTCTGGTTCAGCTTTAGGTTTATGGTGAATCGTAGAGTGGCTCTTAGGATCTGCCTTGTGCTTTGCCACTCTTCTGAATGCTATCTTCTTATCCTTATCGGCTCTCATCTTAGATGCCAATTCAAGTGGCATTCTCATCTTTGTTAAGTGAAGCTTTGGTTTGTTCAAGTCCTTCTTCAAGGCTGCTTCATTTCCACCTTTGTAGTCTCACTGTCACTGAGACTTGTTCTGTTAAGCTCAGGTGAAACTCGTAGAGTCAACATTTAGCATTCTACTAACTTAATGATTCTGTAACATAGCAATCATCAGCTTCTCTTGATCTTTAACGCTCTGTTGATTTATACTCCTTCCCAATCTTCCCATTGGAAAGTAGCCATTAAAAGCTTTTTGAATTGCTTCGTAGATCTCGAGTTATTTGGTGTAGGCTGCAGATGTGACATGACATCCCTTTTCTGACTTTCTGACACTGCAGTCTACTGTTTCACCTACCCTATCAGAGACGTCACTTTGATGTCTCGGGCAGGTAGTTAACTTTATTTTCTTCTTCTGATTTCTTGATCAGAGGTTGTCGTTTTGCATCGATGCTCTCAATAAGCTCTTGTCCGAATATCAACCTTCAGATTGAACTGTTCCCAATGCTTCAATCTTCGGATGATCGAACTCTATGATCCTGATGCATGCTTTCTTGGACCTGATCATAGTGTCTCGTTAACTGTTGTTTATTGACATATAAAGACGACACTATGATCTTTGAAGGGTGTTCATTTGATCTTCAGTGTAGAACACCTCTTCCTTCTATTGTGCAGTGCTTCAACACTTCTGTTTGCTTTGACTGCTCTAGGATACTGATGGATTGACTCCTTGCTCTGGCCCCTTCTGAATAGCAAGACACTTCAGATTTGTGGCGTGTGTAGCTTGCTTTCTCCTCGTGATCTCCCGTTTACTTATCATCAATGGACTGACCCAATGCTTAATCACTTTAGCCTTGTTCTTCAGAAGCTGACCAGTATCTCTGTGTACACTCCATCAGTTCTTTCTTTGTTTGGCAAACACTACGATCCTGGTTGCTTCCAAGATCATTGTCTTCTGTTTACTTGACAGCTATTGCACTTGCTGACTTTCCTTAGTCAGTTACTGAAGTCTTCTTTTGATCAACTTGTGGAAAACTTCATCTAGAATGGCTTCACAACTCAATCTGGATGCTGATTGGGTTGACGCTTAGATCTTCTGTTAGCTTGCATGACATTCGTTGAGTGCTCTCTGGTTTCCTTCAGGTGGTGTGTATCTTTGCAGCTTGGACCGGAGGCTTCATACTTTGGATATTCTGGGAGTGCTCAATTGTTGAGAATCGTGTTTGCTCTACGATTCTGTCTTGGCGTTGTGAGCACATCTATTGAAGTATTAGTTCTACACTCTATGATTCAGCTTCGGCTGTGTAGACACTACGACTCCGAGATCAGATCTTGACACTCTACGATTTTTGACTTGGTGCTTGTTGTCTTTATCTGATCTTGCTCAACTACGATCTCTGCCTTTGATACGATCAGTAGACTCTATGACTCTGAGTGTAGTCTACGATTCTTGACTTGGCTTCGACATCAGTAGACTCTACGATTCCGAGTGTAGTCCACGATTCTTGACTTAGCTTTGGCAGATGCTCGGTCGGCTCGTAGGCAGGATGTCTCTACGATTCTGAACACTACAAGAATTTCAGGCTATAACGACGAGCTATACCGACGGTCAGTGCGGAAACGTAGCTATAGGGTTATATACCGACGGTCCCGCCTCAACCTTAGCTAAAACAGCTGAAGAGCAGCCCAATAGCGAGGGTCACCACTTGGCCATAGGTATAGGGTATGTTTTTGAGTAATCTATTTCGGTGTAAAGTCCATTTTCGGTCATATTCTACGTTCTCTCTCTCATCTCCCATTTTTCTCGTCTCCAAAATCTTGCCCTTTCTTTCTCGCCAAATTTCATCTTCCTTTTTTTTTCATCTCTAGATCTAAGATCTTTCCCTTTCTTCATCGCCAAATTTCTTCTTCCCTTTCTTCATCACCAAATTTCGTAGCCAAATATTCCTCGCTCGCTAATCTCAGTCAAAGCTAGCATTGCTCATCTAGGGCACTGAAATTGCAAAGCTCCACACGGTTGAAATTCGTATTTATCTCACTGAAATTTTAGGTTTAAAAGTGTCACGACCAATGACAGTGCCAGAACCATTATCCTTTCGTTGAGGAAAAAATCCAAATCCGCTGTCCTCGACTCTATTTCTACAATTAGAAGGTATGAATAATGTTAGATTCAATCAAATGTATAATTAGTTCAATTTTCCTGGTTTTGATACTTTCATGAGATGGGTCGATTTGGGTTTTGATTTTTCTAGGTTAAATTTAGTTTATAGACAATTTTATGATGATTCTATTTGATTAATTCTATTTAGGTGCTAATGGATGTGCATACTTTCCTTTTGAGGAGCTCTGTGACAAACCTCATGGAGCTGCATACTATTTTGGATTGTTTAGTAAGTCATATGGAGCTCTGTACAACCATGGTGAAGCAATGGAACAAGAAAAACTGGATAGCTCTACAAATTTTCTTGGATTGTACTTGAGATGGTAAGTCTCCTTGTTTGATGTTTCTTTATTGTAAATATGCTTTTTTGCTTCCATATTAGTTTCTAGGAAATATGAGAAAAGTTGTACGTTAAATATCTATCTTGATGCCCATTGAAAAGAGTTTATAATATCTATATTGGACTTTGTCAATATAAAGTTATTGATTACTTTTTAAAAAAAGGTACTTAAGTACAAATGCTTGCAAGTTGGATCAGTTTAATCCTTTAAATGGATAGAATTCTTATATCTTAATGAAAATGTCTCACAGTTGTTTACATCAATTGTGATATGATGATTTACACAAACACAAACACAAATACAGAGCCCAAGACAAGAACAAGACAGATCGAGCCTAATGAACATTGCTTTTAACAATTAACATTGCTTTTTAACTTTCTTCCTGGTTTGATTTCATGGATTTTTGTAATCAGTAGCATCATCATCTTTGTTGGGGTTCTATTATTTACCTTTTTTCTTTAACAGATTAGGCATGTATATAGGCGAGGTTAGATATGCTTATTTTTTGATTTTTTCCCCTTTTCATGTTATTAGTTATGCTAACTCTAATGCTGAAAGCTTATTTTAGATGTCACCTGAAAATATGGAATCTCCATTTCTTTTGTTCCTTGCTAATGCAGTTGTAATACACGCGCTATTGAAGCTCGTTGGACTTGTTCTGCAGCACTGAACTGACATCTCTAATGTAACATGTGAGTAGCATGTTAGGTGTCTAATATATCAACTTTAATGCAATTTTTTTTATGGATGAGTTATTGTATTTTAGTGTTTGAGCTTGGGAAGTGATGCCACTACACAAATGAAAAATCAGAAGCTGCCAGCCTGCTAATTTTATATATATATATATATATATATATATATATATATATATATGGAGTATCTATTTTTCATGTCAGTATGTTTATTAACTTGCTTGTTTCATGTTTTGGACTACTTTACCTTGCATTCTACTAATGTGTGTAGTTTATTACTGGCAAATTAATGTGTTTCTCTGTATTTATTAGCAATCATGTCTCCTGGTTGGCTAGAGGAAACTTCGTGACCCCTAGATAAAATCATAAAATACGCACTGAAGTCTGAACTTGAACTTAAAATACTACTACTAGGGCTTTTACTGAACTAACAATAATTTTTTTGCTTTCATCCTTATCTAATGGTAGAATCCTTTTTTTTCTTTTTTTTTATGTTTTAAATTTTGTGTGTTTTCATAAATGGGTGGATTAGGGAGTGGTTGTGACCTATGTCAAAGTATTGAGTTTGGCTAGGTTGATCAACAACCAAACCCCAAATGGGTAGAGCCCCAAGACTCTAAATCTTTAATTTCTAAGACAATAATACTTATTTGGCTAGGATGATGAGTTTGGACCATTTAATGATTTATTATTTGGTGCTACTATATTATACTTTGAGTTGAGGTCTTGGTGGAATTTACTCTCCTAATCTGTGCTATCTTTTGGTTGTGTCCAGACCTTTATTTTTTGATTAACTTAGCAAGCCTTTTTAAATGTCCAAACTTTGATCTAAGATTCTAAATTGAACCTCAAAGATTAAAGAACGAACCTATAACAGATCCAACAATCCCATAATTAACTAGTATTTGAAGCTGATCAGATTCTTAACCTTTTACAATTGTTTCACCTGGAGTTGCAAATGCTAAAGAGTCCTGTGTGACTAATGTGTTGCAAAATGAATTCTATTGCTCTTGGCGGTATGTTTGACCTAGAATCACCTATTGATCTATTTTTCTTATATGTTTCTTTTTAAAGTCGCTACTCTCTTTAGTTCCAATAGACTGAATCCAGCTATGACATCTATTTCCTAATCTGAACATTTGATCATTCTCAACTGCAGTTTATTTCAACTCGTCTTCTAACAAAGCTGGAATTATATAAAACATTTGAACATTTGGACATTCTGATGAACATTTGATCATTCTCAACTGCAGTTTATGACATCTATTTCCTAATTTGAACATTTGAACATTTGGACTGTGAAGATTATGGTCTGGTGGAGAAAGTTTCTCGATGTCTTCAAAGTTCAGGCCTGCTCCGTGATGGTGGGATCGCAACATCTTTCACAAATACAGGAAAACAACGGTAAGTAAGTACGCTTTTGATATTTGACTGTCAAATAAGTTGACACGAAACTTGAAATCTGTAGATGGGCAGATAGATATTTTAAATCTGTTTGTTCTTTCCTTTCTTTCGGTCTTGAGATCTAAATGAAATTGTTTAATTTAACATGGATTTTCTTAATGGTTGGGTTCCACTTCAACACATGATTGTTGAAGGTCTTGTAAAATCTGGATCGAAAGAAGCAAGGTCTTTGGCAGAAGATATTGCTGTGAGATGGATCAGAACCAACTATGCTGCTTACAAGGAAACGTGAACTTAGCTCTATAGTCTGTATTATTCTCTGTATTAGCTCTTCTACATACATATAACTGAACTATTGTCTTATAATGATGATGGTAAAAGTTATTAGTTTAGTAGTTTGATATAATAATGATAATCGTATTTTAGGCGATGAATTATTCAACTATTATATTGTAATGTTGTAATGTGAATGATTTTAAATCATGTATACAATATTTTTTTATGTTTTATTTTATATTATATTTGTGTTTGTTGGATAAATGTACACAATTAATATTTTTTTAAATTTAAAAAGTCTGTAATGACAGTCATCGAACGTAGCGGAAGGAGAATAATAAAACATAAACACAGGCCTATAGCGACGGTCATGACCGTCGCTAAAATATTTAACGACTGTTGGTAAAGAGCATATGCATGATTTTGCCATGACCTATAGCTAGGGTCAATGACCGTCGCTATAGGCCAAAAGACCGTCGCTATAGGCTTTACCGACGGGTTCTATGGCGACGGTCGGCGACCGCCGCTAAAACTTTTAGCGACGGTCTTTTGGCCTATAGCGACGGTCGGCGACCGTCGCTATAGGCTGATTTTCTAGTAGTGGAACATGACTTCCTCAGCAGACTATGGCTCTGAGGAAGTTCTACTCGACACACTACGATCCTTCCTCGTCTCTCCTGGCAGTCTACAAACTCCAAGATCTACTATCTTGCATACTACAATTCTGCCTCGATAGCTCTCAAGTTTTTCTTGACTCTCTTGGCAGACTACGATTTCTGGTGCAGTGCTCGACGATCAGACAAGCCTATCTATTACATTATAAGATCAACCTAACATGCTTGATCTTTCTATATTTATATTCCTTGTACATCATTTCTTTTTAAGGACTTTACAAAGCTGTTTTGCTTATGTAGGATCAACCTAACATATTTGATCAATTCATTTTAAGTCCTCGTACATATGTTTCTATTATCTATCAAAGGACTTTATAGCTTTTCTTAATGCAAGCATACTTGCGTATTCATTCATATATATCATAATCAAATCATATGTAAATAGGAATATCATTCACATGCTTATTCCTGACAATCTCTATGAATGATGCATTACAGTTTTGATATATCTCTGCTTGTCGCTGAGCCAGTCTATTATGCTTCCTATCCACCCGATCAAAACCCTAATGAATTTGGGTAGCCACCATGTCAATCCGTGTATTTTGATATCTCAATTCTCAATGAATATCCTCAAAAAACGATGGTGGCCCGTAACTCCCAACTGTAGTAGGATTGTCATTTGACTGCTCATTAGGTTCGTCAGTAGGATTTAGAGGCACAATAATGAAACCTAACCCTCTCAGGTGTGGTTTACCCCCAACCCATACCTTGTACTTTTTTATATCTGAGTGGTCAATTGGGGCTAAAGAATGTTATCTAGCTTCCTCGGCATCCCACTTTACTCCAGCTTGTTGACGTAGTCCAGTAATCAAAGATGGATGAGGTAGTCCACATGAAGTCCCTCCTTGAATTGCTTTGTCGATTGAATCATGTATAACTTGACCCACATCTATAGTTTTTCCTTTTGCAGTGCAGAAAAGCAACGCTGCCTGTTGATTTATGGCATCACTCATATGCCTACACGACATCAACTTGGCACAAATAAAAGTGTGCCATGCTTTCCTGTAACTACTCAGTGTGGATGCAGGAAAAAGAATTGCTTCTTGTTGATATGTTAATTTCCATTTAGTTCCAGGCACACACAATGCTTGAATGACCTCACTATAGTCCAGCTCGTGCTCTAGATATTGCATGTAGCCATTACCAGGTATTCATTCCAAGCCGTAGTAAGCATTTATTATCGTGAAACTGACCTCCACTAATTTTCCATGAACCCAAACCATGTTACCGACAACATCTTTTGCATTGGCATAGAATTCCTTAACAATTTTTATGATTGACGGATCCGGTTGAGCTGTAAAATTCACACATCTTCTACTTTCGATCATTTGTAGTAACTCCTCATCTTCTACCTCTGGCAATAATTCACGCTCGGGAACTAGAGTTTTACCAGAAAGTCAATTGTGATACGTTTCGAACGCACTAGCACTTGTGAATATCTTTTTGTCAAACTTTGTTGAAATGCCCGAAATCTCTCCTCTATGCCTTATAGGAGCCATAAGTTTCGTGTGTTAATTTCTTACCCAACAAATGAAGTTTGGTGGCTAAATTGAGGAAAAACCCTCTCTGTGACAATTTACCAAACACTTGGAGTGCGCTGTTAACAAACCCTTTATGAAGCCTCTCCCCCAAACTTATTTGTTGCCAAAATCTGTCAATTAGTAAGCACACTTCTCTTCCATTGCCATATAATCACAATTTAAGAACACTCAAATCCAATTGAACCAAAAACATGATTTCTCTAAATTACTTACTTAGCCAACACTGTTCAAGTAATTCCAAGCAATTCAATATAAAACCTTACAACACGAACTTGATTATGTTCAGTTATGATGTTTCATCAAAGTAGAAATAGTAATTTGGAGGGTTGATCACTTACTTCAAATTCGCATGTGTTGATTGGAGGTTGGAAACCAAGATGGTAGGCAGAAATGACAAGATGGAGTTTGTGGCATGAGCTTGATCTCTAATTCGTTCGTGTGGGTAGGCTTGTGTGTTGGATTATGCCTATAGGAGAAGAAGTTTGATTATCGTAGGCTAGATTAGAGGAGGAATGTTATTTGATTGAGTTTGGGTTGGAGTAGGAGAGTAGGAGAGCAAGAGAGTATTTGATTTGGGTTTGGAAAAGTTATACCCGATTAGGGCTTTTATTTTTTTCCAAGTCACAGCCGGAGCGCCAAGGTGCTTGACATTGTATTGGTTTGACCACCTAGGCAGTTGAGAGCAGAATGTTTTGGGCCTTTAGAGCGCCTAGGCACTTGAATTGGCCTAGGTGGCGGCGCTTGAGGCACATCTTGGCTTCTATAGTTAGGCGCATAGGCTCTTGGTTTGTGCATGGCTTGGGCGCCTAGGCACTTGGGCCTGTCTTGGTAAATTTTGTGCTTCTTCTATTCTTCCAACCTGCATACCACAACTTCAATTCTTAGTTTTTGTTTGCAAGAAGATTACTACTTATACTAAAACCCTAAACTAAGATAAAATATATAGTTAATTAAACTAACATACTAAAATAAAAGAAACTAACCAAAATTAAAGAGTCGCCTAAAGTACTAATAAACAAGATACCCTACACTACTAAGCAATTCAATATCACTAAAAATGAAGGAAAATGATTAGAAATATGAGAATTTAACAAATGGACATTCTGCAATTGAACTCATAAGTGCTTGGCTTCCAGGGGGCGCTGCCCCCTTGCAACTCCTGCCAGCTCACCTGCGAGCTGGGTAGTTGCTCGCTCACCGGTGAGCGAGACTCACGACTGGGTAGTCATAGTGGCCATTAGTCGAACCCGCCAAATATGAAATCTTGTTTCCTATCCTGAAATCAAATGAAGACTGTGTTAGAGAACATAAGGGGTGTAACTACTGAAATTAGTTCTATAAAATCCTAAGCTATAAAAGTTTAACTATTAACTAAACTAACACTTAAGCAAATAAAATAAAATAAAAATTCCTGGGTTGCCCCCCAGTTAGCACTTGGTTTATAGTCTTCAGCCTGACTTTCTTCTTTGTTCTAATCAGCAAGGCTAATCGATGTCTTTTCACGAACAACACAACCCCCATAGTAGTGCTTCAATCTCTGACCGTTGACTTTGAAAATACGTTTAGCATCTGGGTCTTCCACATCCACAGCTCCGTGAGGATAAACTTTTGTAATGATAAATGGTCCTGACCAACGGGATTTCAACTTTCCTAGAAAAAGTTTAAGCTTGAAATTATATAATAGCACTATTTTCCCTGCTTCAAACTTTCTTTCTAGGATTTTATCGTCATGCCATCACTTAACCTTTTCTTTGTATAACTTTGCATTTTCATATGATTGGAGTCTGAATTCATCTATTTGTTTCAGTTATAAGAGGCGCTTTTCTCCCGTAGCAGACATATCAAAGTTTAACTTTTGGATTGCCCAGTAAGCATTGTGTTCCAATTCAATCGAAAGATGGCATGCCTTCCTATATACTAACATGTACAAAGACATCCCTATTGAAGTTTTGTAAGCTGTACGATATGCCCATAAAGCATGATCCAACCTGCTAGCCCAATCTTTCCGACTAGGGTTCGCTATCTTCTCGAGAATTTGTTTCACTTCTCGGTTGGATACCTCGGCTTGACCACTTTTCTGTGGATGGTAAGCAGTAGCTATCTTATGAGTGACTCTGTACTTAGCAAGAATAACTGTGAACTTCTTATTACAAAAGTGCGTGCCTTCATCACTAATGATTACATGAGGAACTCCAAATCTAGAGAAAATATTCTTTCGGATGAACTTAACCACAACCTTAGCATCATTGGTGGGCGATGTTATAGCTTCAACCCACTTCAAAATGTAGTCCACCGTTAGAAGTATATATGAGTTGCTAAAAGATGATGGAAATGGTCCCATGAAGTCGATGCCCCAAACATAAAACAATTCGACTTCTAGGAGCATATTTAGTGGCATCTCTTGTCGCTTTGATATATTACCAACTCTTTGGCATCTGTCACATTTCAATGAAAACACACATACATCCTTAAAGAGCATTGGCCAGAAGAATCCACATTGAAGCACCTTGGTTGCCATTTTTTCTCCCCTAAAATGTCCACCATAGTCAGATGCATGCCATTTGTATATAATATTCTCCATTTTAACTTCTGAAATGCACCTTCTTATTACTTGATCTCCACACTGTTTAAATAAAAACAACTCATCCCATAAATACTGTTTCACATCATGGAGAAATTTCTTCTTCTGCTGACTCGTCAAATCTAGTGGAAACACCTTACTCACAATGAAATTTACATAATCTGCACACCATGGTGCATCCATCCTTACCGCAAACAGTTGTTCATCCGGGATTTTTTTTTGTTCACTTTTGTGTTATCCTCTTTTAGTTCTGCATTCTCTAACTGTGATATATGATCGACAACCTGATTTTCTGTTCCTTTTCAGTCCCGGATCTCTAAGTCAAACTCTTGTAGCAATAATACCCATCAAATCAATCTCGGCTTCACATCCTTCTTTGCTATCAATTACTTAATTGCTGAATGGTCTGTAAACAAAATCACCTTTGTTCTAATCAAATATGAGCGAAATTTATCAAATACATAAACAACTGCTAATAGCTCCTTATTGGTAGTGGTATAATTTAGTTGGGCATCCGTTAACGTCTTACTAGCATAGTATATAGCATGAAAAATTTTATCCTTTCGTTGGCCAAGAACTGCGTCAATCGCAAAGTTGCTAGCATCGCACATTAGTTCGAACGAGATACTCCAATCTGGCCCTATGATTACAGGTGCGGTAACTAGTTTCTTCTTCAACACATCAAAAGCTTCCAGGCATGCTTGATCAAATTTGAATGGGACATCCTTCTCCAAAAGATTGCAAAGTGGTTTCATGATTTTAGAGAAGTCTTTTATAAATTTTCTATAGAAACTGTAACATTCCAGAATTTTAAATTATAATGTTAAATATTTATTGAATTATATAAGTATTTAAAGGATGTGTTTATTGTTAAATAAATAATTGTTCAAATTTGATTCAATTTGGTTAACTATTTGTTAAATAAATAATTAAGGAAATTAATTATTTTTGCTAATTTAATTTAATTTAATTATTAAGTTAGAGAATTTTGATTAAATAAATTAATTTGAATTTGTAAATTAAAAGGATGTGTTAGTGGATTAAATAAAGTTATGATTATAAAGGAAATTATAATTATGAGATAATGATTTATGTGTTAAAGTAATTTAATAGATTAATATTTAATTGATTAAATCGATTATTTAATTTAAATAGAAGTGTGACAAATAACATTGCTATAAAGGAGTTATTTAAATAAATTAAAAGAGTTTAATTTTAATTTTTGTCAATGCATAATAAGTCTTTAATCTAATGATATTTTATCAAACAAGGTATAAGGATTAATCCATTTGTTTTAATTAAGTTTACCAAACAAGGTGTAAGGGTTAATGTGTTATTTTATTTTGATTAGCCAAACAAGCCTTATGGCTTTTGATTTTCAAATAAAACATAACTGATATAATTATATCTATATTTATATTATATCATTAATATATATTATTACTATATACGTTATATTGTTAGTACGTGTGTTAGAGAAGAAGACTCAGTTGAAGTTTACAGAGAGAAAAGAAGAGAGGAAGGAAGGCTAGAGAAATTGAGAAAGGAATTGGGGGAGAAGAAGCTTGATAATCAAAAGGATAATCTAACTCTAGGATATCATCTTTTTAATCAAAGGTAGGAGCTCAATCTCTTTCTTTAAAAGTTTAGTTTTCCTCTTCCCATAAAGTCTCTGTAAAATATTTGTATAAGATGAATTGTTGATATGTATATAATTTTGTATGATTAGTAGTTATAAGGTTGTTTCATGAGTTTGTATGTGATTATAGAGAAATTAAGTGAGGTATGTATACAATTTGTGAAGAAAATATTACAGAGTGTTCATATTAAAAATATATGAGTATGACTAAGTTTAAAATGAAATTAAGGTTTGATTAATTGTTAATATATATAAATTGACTATCGAAATTGATAGAGTATATATAATCATAACCATGGTATTTTGAATTAACTGTTTTGGTTGAAAAACAAAATCACAGTGTTGATTTTTGTTGAAAATATAAAAAGTGGAGTTTTTGCCAAAAACATTGAAATTGGGTGTTGTAAATTTGATGTTTATGATATTTTATGGGTAGAATCATGTTACAAGTCTTCACAATATGTTTACATGAAGTCTCTGTATGAATTTCATGTTAATTAGTCTATTAGATTGGAGCTTGTAGGCCAAATTGGCTTTTTCTTGTACTGTTGCCGAAGATGTCAGTCGAAACTGCAGTTTCGCGCCGCGGGGCGGCCCAGCAGTACGTTAGTGGCGCAGCAGCGCCGGCACCACGCCGCAGTGTGGCCTTGTAGCTTTATTCTCGAGCCGCAGCGCCATCTCCGCACCGCAGCGCGACCCATAGTATAAACTGTGGCGCCGCAACGCGGGTTAGCAGAATGGTCTGACAGTGTATTTTTTTTGTACTCAAAATTTGAAGGAATTGTTATGTGCTAATAGTAGGACTGTTAAATTATGATTTCAGTATTTCTATACCATGAATAAGCATGTTATTAGCAATTAACTTGTTTGTAATTCGATTATGTGAATTGAAAATCAAACCTACATGATGTATATACTTGTTGGTAAAGACTAATTATGTCATGATGACATATATATAGGGTATTGGGATTCAAGTTGTAAGGTTTAGCTTATGCTCAAGGCAAGTTCCCTAACCTTTGCTACTTTATTATTCACCAATGTTACTTTTCACTGTTATGTTATACTTGTGCAAGTTTTCTATTTCTAATCACTTGTTTAACGATTTATTGTCATGCAAGTTCTCTAACTCGATCTCGAGTTGATATTTTTGAAATATGCTTGGGGTTAATCATTACTGATTATACCATGTCTATGAATTATTGATTCGCACTCTGTGCACATTGCATGTATTCATCAGGTATGAAAGGCTGATCACCTTCATTACCGTTTGGTTCAGTTGATTTATTCATGTTCATTATTCGTTCAGCTATGAAAATTTATTCATGCTCTTTTACAATGTATATATTGTAGAAAGTTAGCCAGCTTATTGTTCAATTCTTTTAATCATGATATGTCCTTAATTGAACTTATACTTGCTGGGCAAAATTGTTGCTCATCCTTGCTATATCATGATAAACATTGTAGATTAGGATGAATACATCGGATACAGGAAAAGTCAAAAGACAAGTCAACTTTGAATATAATTACATAATTCAAAGTTGACTTGTCTTTTGACTTTTCCTGTATCCGATGTATTCATCCTAATCTACAATGTTTATCATGATATAGCAAGGATGAGCAACAATTTTGCCCAGCAAGTATAAGTTCAATTAAGGACATATCATGATTAAAAGAATTGAACAATAAGCTGGCTAACTTTCTACAATATATACATTGTAAAAGAGCATGAATAAATTTTCATAGCTGAACGAATAATGAACATGAATAAATCAACTGAACCAAACGGTAATGAAGGTGATCAGCCTTTCATACCTGATGAATACATGCAATGTGCACAGAGTGCGAATCAGTAATTCATAGACATGGTATAATCAGTAATGATTAACCCCAAGCATATTTCAAAAATATCAACTCGAGATCGAGTTAGAGAACTTGCATGACAATAAATCGTTAAACAAGTGATTAGAAATAGAAAACTTGCACAAGTGTAACATAACAGTGAAAAGTAACCTTGGTGAATAATAAAGTAGCAAAGGTTAGGGAACTTGCCTTGGGCATAAGCTAAACCTTACAATTTGAATCTCAATACCCTATATATATGTCATCATGACATAATTAGTCTTTACCAACAAGTATATACATCATGTAGGTTTGATTTTCAATTCACATAATCGAATTACAAACAAGTTAATTGCTAATAACATGCTCATTCATGGTATAGAAATACTGAAATCATAATTTAACAGTCCTACTATTAGCACATAACAATTCCTTCAAATTTTGAGTACAAAAAAATACATTGTCAGACCATTCTGCTAACCCGCGCTGCGGCGCCACAGTTTATACTGTGGGTCGCGCTGCGGTGCGGAGATGGCGCTGCGGCTCGAGAATAAAGCTACAAGGCCACACTGCGGCGTGGTGCCGGTGCTGCTGCGCCACTAACGTACTGCTGGGCCGCCCCGCGGCGCGAAACTGCAGTTTCGACTGACATCTTCGGTAACAGTACAAGAAAAAGCCAATTTGGCCTACAAGCTCCAATCTAATAGACTAATTAACATGAAATTCATACAGAGACTTCATGTAAACATATTGTGAAGACTTGTAACATGATTCTACCCATAAAATATCATAAACATCAAATTTACAACACCCAATTTCAATGTTTTTGGCAAAAACTCCACTTTTTATATTTTCAACAAAAATCAACACTGTGATTTTATTTTTCAACCAAAACAGTTAATTCAAAATACCATGGTTATGATTATATATACTCTATCAATTTCGATAGTCAATTTATATATATTAACAATTAATCAAACCTTAATTTCATTTTAAACTTAGTCATACTCATATATTTTTAATATGAACACTCTGTAATATTTTCTTCACAAATTGTATACATACCTCACTTAATTTCTCTATAATCACATACAAACTCATGAAACAACCTTATAACTACTAATCATACAAAATTATATACATATCAACAATTCATCTTATACAAATATTTTACAGAGACTTTATGGGAAGAGGAAAACTAAACTTTTAAAGAAAGAGATTGAGCTCCTACCTTTGATTAAAAAGATGATATCCTAGAGTTAGATTATCCTTTTGATTATCAAGCTTCTTCTCCCCCAATTCCTTTCTCAATTTCTCTAGCCTTCCTTCCTCTCTTCTTTTCTCTCTGTAAACTTCAACTGAGTCTTCTTCTCTAACACACGTACTAACAATATAACGTATATAGTAATAATATATATTAATGATATAATATAAATATAGATATAATTATATCAATTATGTTTTATTTGAAAATCAAAAGCCATAAGGCTTGTTTGGCTAATCAAAATAAAATAACTCATTAACCCTTACACCTTGTTTGGTAAACTTAATTAAAACAAATGGATTAATCCTTATACCTTGTTTGATAAAACATCATTAGATTAAAGACTTATTATGCATTAAGACATGTTTGGCAAAAATTAAAATTAAACTCTTTTAATTTATTTTAATAACTCCTTTATAACAAGGTTATTTGTCACACTTCTATTTAAATTAAATAATCGATTTAATCAATTAAATATTAATCTATTAAATTACTTTAACACATAAATCATTATCTCATAATTATAATTTTCTTTATAATCATAACTTTATTTAATCCACTAGCACATCCTTTTAATTTACAAATTCAAATTAATTTATTTCATCAAAATTCTCTAACTTAATGATTAAATTAAATTAAATTAGCAAAAATAATTAATTTTCTTATTTATTTATTTAACAAATAGTTAACCAAATTGAATCAAATTTGAACAATTATTTATTTAACAATAAACACATCCTTTAAATACTTATATAATTCAATAAATATTTAACATTATAATTTAAAATTCGGGAATGTTGCATCATTTCCTCCTTACAAGAATTCTGTCCTCAGAATCACAATTCAAACAATTCATTCGTCACATTCTTCCCTACTTAAAAAGATTTTGTCCCTAGAATCGAAGACACAGATTAAACAAATAACTCAGACTATTAACACAAATCAAACACAAATTAACACTTAAATTCTCTTCACACCAATTCACATATTTCACAATATATAGCACATATACACATACTCGTACTTAAACATCTTAAAATAAGAATTTTATTTATTAAATTCTCATTTATTAATTCTTAAAAATCTGGGATGTCACAGAAACCAGCGTGTCCCAAAAATCTTTGAATACCCTTTACTGAAACTGGTGGCGGGAGGCTCTCAATGGTTTTGATCTTAGCTCTATCAACCTCAATTCCTTTTGATGACACTCGATGACCCAAGATTATCCTCTCTTTCACCATAAAATGACATTTCTCTCAGTTTAAAACCAAATTCGTTTCCATACATCGTTTGAGCACAAGAGGGAGATTTTCCAAATAATAATCAAATGAATCCCTAAAAATTGAAAAATCATCCATAAATACCTCGAGATTTTGTTCGACCATATCGGAGAAAATAACCATCATACACCGTTGAAATGTCGTCGGCACATTACATAATCCAAAAAACATTCTGCGAAAAGCAAAGGTACCATATGAGCATGTAAATGTCGTCTTCTCCTGATCCTCAATTGCAATGGAAATCTGTTTATGTGACGCCCCCAGAATAGGTATACAACACCCATTCTGAGTCGCCAAATACATGGTACAGAAAGCAAACTACAACTTCAATAATACAATTGTCGTGCAAAATACGACAACACATACTGTGAGTTTAAATACAAATATTGTCTTCTAGACAATATCCACACTCAAATAAATCCTTATTACAATTATTCAAACACTATTTTACAGAAATAGTGAGGACTGCTAATACATCTTTCTAGAACCATCACTCCATACCCCGACTAGATCCTGCTATGTTCTCACCTCCTGAGAAGAAAAATGGAACAAAAAGGAATAGGGTGAGCTCAACTAGCCCAGTAAAGAATATTATGACTAAGATAATATACAACAAATTATCGTTAGTCTTCAACAGGGAAAAATCTGATAAAATATAATCGACAACAAGTTTTAGATCAACAACTGCAGCGGAAACAGCAAACCATTAGAAGAGTCAAGTAGAGAAAGAATTCTACTATCTTCTAAGATTTAAAAGTCCATCATCAATATTTTATCCCTGTAACATCAATTAATAATCATCTTTAACCAAATATTCATCTTTGCACTACAGGCCAAAGATATTCATTTGTATCATCAGTCGGTCATGTTCATCTCAACACCTGTTCATCTTTGCACTACAGGCCAAAGATATTCATCAAGTAATTATACATCTTTGCACTACAGGCCAAAGATATTCAGTAATATCATCATTTAGGACTGAGGATGATGAAAAATATCTTAAAGAGAACGAATCCAATGAGACAGAAGGACAAATAGTAGGGATTCGTATAACAGTTTATCCAAGATCAATAATACTTCATAATAATCAATTGTGAAGCAGAATTCAAAAATAAAGATCAAAACATGGATACAATCAAAGATAGTAACCATAATAGACATCTTGGACAAAAAGGGAAAATTTTATTTTTCGGTGAAT
This sequence comes from Panax notoginseng, assembly GCA_016801055.1. Taxonomy (NCBI): domain Eukaryota; kingdom Viridiplantae; phylum Streptophyta; class Magnoliopsida; order Apiales; family Araliaceae; genus Panax; species Panax notoginseng. The sequence goes on along the minus strand of CM029017.1, from coordinate 160,851,897 downwards.
AGTGCCGTATTCGTGAATAGTGCCGTATACGTGAATAGTGCCGTATACGTGAATAGTAACCCCCGACACAAAAAGTTCCAAATTTGATAAAAACTCATATCAATATTTCAGCATAATGATATTGAAGAAAATAATATCATTAAGAAGAAAATAATATCCCTTACCTCAAAATATCAGTACTTCTGGTCGGAATACCGGTATAAGGCTGAAAGAAACTTGCTCTGATGAATAGAAACTCTCAAAGTATCTAAATACTCACAAAATACACTCAATAATCTAGAGAGAGAAAGAGAGAAAACTTGTTTCTGGTGTGATTTTCAATTCTAACTTAGCCCTCTATTTATAGGAAAATTTTGGTAGGTTTGACCTGCAACCTGATGGCTTTACCTGCTACTATTCCCACCCACCACATTTGAAATATAATTCAGCACATTTCTTCACCAACCACAAGTGGGGCCCACCAATTCTAGAATTTTCCACCAAAATGATAAACTCCGAAAATTCAACAATTTCTGAACCAGTCATCTTGTAAAATTCGTAATAAATCATACGTTCATTTTTAACGGTTCAAAATTTGTGGACATATACTCAACTTATATATGTATAACATATCCAAAAATTACCACGATCCAACGGTCGGATTAAAAATTATAACCCCCGCAAAATATCTCAAAAACCCTGATTTTTAATACCTCCATTCCGACAAAAATATGGATAAAAACCTCAACATTAACTCCTTCATTTTTAACCACAAAAATATATCCCTCATTTATATCCACATAAAATAAATATTTCCTTATCATATGAATCAATAATTAATTATTCACAAATAATATTACAGAATCACATTTATGACAACCAGGCCGTTCCCAGGAAAGAGGGGGCTTTCCAATAAGGATTTCTCCTTACTGGCGCGCAATTAGATGACCAAACCTCTCCTTAGACAGAACTTTCTAGACATTGCCAATAATGTTATCTAATAATATTATTCAAATAATATGAATTATTGATCTGATAATGGAAAATACTGTGCAGCAACAATTATTGAAACAACAATAATATAAAATATCAATGCAGCAATTATTGAATCAATAAAATAAAATATTGAACAATAATCAACTGTAACAATTATTGAGTAGTGCCTTCTTACGTACGAATCAATAATTCAATATACTGTGCAATCCGTGTGCTACTGTGCAACCACGCGTTATTACTGTATTTTTAACCACCGGGTATTTCAACAGTATTAACGGTAACAACTACGCCGTTATTAATAAACAACTTATACTTGTCGTTTTCTTCATCCAATCGCTTTCCGTTATGGGGCCCACACAAGGCTGCGCCGTCGTACGAATATTCCCCGACAGCAAGAATATTCCACGACCAAACGAATATTCCCCGACAAAATGAATATTTTATAACCACTTGCTTATTTTGTAAAATTTGCACATTTCACCCATAACCAAAGTATTATATCAAATTAACCCCTTATTATTCACAATAATATTTAGAGAAAATTTGATTTTATTCATTAATAAGTTGGGGTCTTACAACCTCCCCTCCTTATGAAATTTCGTCCTCGAAATTGACGTACGTACCTGATGTTTCAAAAAGGTGAGGATACCTCGCTTTCATTTCTGATTCCAACTCCCAGGTCATTTCTTCAATAGCATGGTTTCTCCACAAAACCTTAACTTGTGGTATAACCTTCGTGCGTAGGACATGCTCTTTCCTATCCAAGATCTTAACAGGTACCTCCTCGTACGTTAAATCTTCAGCTATCTCGTCTGGTTCTAACTCAATAATGTGGTTCGGGTCTTTAACATATTTACGAAGCATAGATATGTGAAAAACATTATGAACACGAGACATGCTTGGAGGTAATGCGAGTCTATATGCCACATTTCCTATTCGCTCAAGAATCTCAAATGGACCAACAAATCTTGGATTGAGCTTTCCTCTCTTCCCAAATCTTGTAACTCCCTTCCATGGTGCAACACGTAACAATACATGATCCCCAATATTAAATTCCACGTCCTTCCGATGAAGATCCGCATAACTCTTTTGTCGATCCTGTGCCGTTTGTATACGTTGTCGAATCGTTTGGATCTTCTCTGTAGTAATGCGTACCAATTCTGGTCCCAACAATGTTGCTTCACCCACCTCGTCCCAGCATACTGGAGAACGACATTTTCTTCCATACAACGCCTCAAATGGAGCCATACCTATGCTCGCCTGATAACTGTTGTTGTAGGAGAATTCCACCAATGGTAGGTACTTATCCCAACTCCCTTTGAGATCTAAGACACAAAGTCTTAATAGATCTTCAAGAGTTTGAATAGTCCTCTCTGATTGTCCGTCCGTTTGAGGATGGTATGCTGAACTGAATCGTAAATCCGTGCCCATAGCTTTCTGCAAGCTAACCCAAAATCGTGAAGTGAATCTTGGGTCACGATCCGAAACTATGGATACTGGCATGCCATGCAATCTCACAATCTCGTTCACGTACATACTAGCAAGACGTTCAAGGGAATAAGTCTCACGTATCGGCAAGAAATGAGCGGACTTGGTTAATCTATCAACAATAACCCAAATCGCATCTATGCCTTGAGAAACCTTGGGAAGACCTGTAACAAAATCCATAGTAATGTGTTCCCACTTCCATTTCGGAATCTCAAGTGGTTGCAATGGACCCTTTGGTACTTGATGCTCCGCTTTTACACGTTGACAAGTTAAACATCTCGAGATAAACTCCGCGATCTCTCTTTTCATATTGCTCCACCAAAATGTATGTCGAAGATCGTGATACATTTTGGTACTCCCAGGATGGATTGCAAACGGTGTGTTGTGTGCCTCCATCATTATTCTATGCTTCAAGTCAAAATCGTTAGGAACACAAAGTCTGGAGTTGACTCGAAGTATTCCTTCTTCATCGATTCTTGCTTCTGGAATAGCACCTTCTTGCACTTTCTTCTTCATACGCATCAGCTCTATATCCGTAGCTTGAGCAGCTTTAACTTTATCGATTAAAGTCGGTTCTACTCGTATATTTGATATCATCATGTGGGTACTTGGAGCCTTCATCTCTATCTCCATCCTTTGCAAGTCATACAAAATGGGCCTTTGTGTTAAAAACATTGCACTCGTACCCGCATATGATCTTCTACTCAATGCGTCAGCTACTACGTTTGCTTTTCCAGGATGGTATTGGATGGTATGATCGTAATCTTTCAACAGCTCAAGCCAACGTCGTTGCCGCATGTTGAGTTCCTTTTGGGTGAAGAAATATTTGAGGCTTTTATGATCTGTATAGATCTCCACTTTCTCCCCATACAGGTAGTGTCTCCAGATCTTCAACGCAAAAACGACTGCTGCCAACTCCAAATCATGAGTAGGATAATTCCTCTCATATTCTTTGAGTTGTCGTGAGGCATAGGCTATGACTTTCCCATGTTGCATGAGAACACATCCTAACCCTTTGCCTGAAGCATCGCTGTAGATAACAAATCCATCCGAACCAGATGGTATTGTCAAAACAGGTGCCGAAATGAGTCTCCTCTTGAGTTCTTGGAAACTCTTCTCGCATTCCTCACTCCATACGAATTTTGTATCTTTCCGAGTCAGCTGAGTTAACGGAGTAGCGATTCGAGAAAATCCTTCCACAAATCTCCGATAATAACCAGCTAAGCCCAGAAAGCTACGTACTTCGGTTACCGACTTCGGTTGCTCCCAACTTTGTATGGCTTCAATCTTCGCCGGGTCGACAGATACTCCATGTTTTGACACCACGTGCCCAAGGAATGCTACTTCCTCAAGCCAGAACTCGCATTTCTTCAGTTTGGCATATAGCTTGTTTTCACGAAGCCTTTGCAGTACCAGCTTCAAATGGCGCTCATGATCTTCACGGCTTTTGGAATAGATGAGGATGTCATCAATAAAGACAACAACGAACTGATCCAAATATTCTTTGAATACACGGTTCATCATATCCATGAAGGCAGCAGGAGCATTAGTCAATCCAAAAGACATTACTAAGAATTCATAATGCCCGTACCGAGTTCTGAAGGCAGTCTTTGGAATATCCTCAGTTTTAATCTTCAGCTGATGATATCCAGAACGAAGATCGATCTTTGAAAAGAATTGTGCTCCTTGCAACTGGTCAAACAGGTCATCAATGCGAGGTAGCGGATACCTATTCTTGATGGTGACATGGTTCAATTCTCGATAGTCAATACAAAGTCGCATACTCCCGTCTTTCTTCTTTACGAATAAAACAGGAGCACCCCAAGGAGACGTACTAGGACGAATAAAACCGATGTCCAACAACTCCTGTAGTTGGACTTTTAACTCCTGAAGTTCAATAGGAGCCATTCGATATGGGGTTTTAGAAATGGGCTTTGTACCGGGTTCAAGGTCAATAAAGAATTCAATTTCTCGTTCCGGGGGTAGACCGGGAAGTTCTTCAGGAAATACATCGGAAAATTCTCTAACAATAGAAATATTATTCAAATCTGACTTGTCTTTGTTCAAATCCATAACATGGGCTAAGAAAGCTTGACATCCGTTTTTCAATAAACGAATAGCTTTGTGGCTTGATATGACAGTGACTGATTTTAGTGGTTTAGTAGTTTGAATTCGTATGACAGGTTGGTTAGGAATATGAAAACTAACAACCTTACGAAAACAATCAATTTTAGCATGATGAGTGGTTAACCAATCAATTCCTAAAATCACATCAAAAGCAAGTATCTTTAAAGAGATAAGATCAACAGGTAATGTGATAGTGCCAACTTGGATCATGCAAGATTTATAAACTGTAGATGTAACGAAGGTTTCACCCAACGGAGTTTCAACAGATAAGTTAAAGTCCAATTTCTCCGGAGTCAAGTTTAAACGTTGAGCACAAGCAGGAGAGATAAAAGAATGGGTAGAACCGGTATCTAGTAAAGTATAAACTTCGCAAGAATTCAAGATTAGCTTACCCGTGATCACCTCGTTCGGGTTTCTCGCGTTTTGGCCAGTAACGACAAACGCCCTTCCAGGAACCGCTGATTTCGACTTATCCGGGATAACTTTTGGAGTCACCATCCCCGCTGAACTTGGTTTTGCTACAGAACACTCTCGAGCTATATGACCTTCCTTTCCACAGTTATAACATACCTTGGATTGTTGTGGACAGTTTGGGCTGATATGTCCCTCTTTCCCGCATTTGTAACATCTAACTGGTGGTCGTTCTCCTCCCCTAAAATTTGTTGTTGGTGCTGGTGCTGCTGCTGATGTCTTCCCGTCATTGTTGAATCTCCTCTTTCTGAAATTTCCACTTGACTCACCTCTCCTATTATCATGGCCACGATGACCACTCGAGTGGTTACCGCCTTTGTTCGTATTTTTCCCTCCTCGTTGGTTATCATCGCTCTGATGATTGCTGTCACCGGTATGACCCTGGTTGTGGTCCCTCGGTTGAGTATACTCATTATCTCTCTCTAATAATTGGGCCCTGTTGACAACGTCTGAATACAGAGAAAATTTATGAGAGATAAGGTATTGACGAATCTCAGGTTTTAAACCTCTCAGAAACATCCTTGTCATTCGTTCCTCATTTTCGACCAAATGAGGTGCAAACCTGGATAACTCTGCAAACTTCGCCTCGTACTGGGACACCGTCATGTTGTTTTGTTCCAGTCTAATAAACTCAACCTCCTTCATATGACGAATACTTTCAGGAAAGTACTTGTCATTGAACAGTTTTTGAAATGTTTCCCAGGACATGTTGAGTGCGTCAGGCTGGGTACGCTTCACAGACTCCCACCAGTAGTCTGCCTCACCGCGGAACATAAATGTGGCGAATGGAACCTTCTGTTCCTCCGTGCATCCCAAGACATCGAATATCTTGGTAATTTGCTTGACCCACGTTTCCGCCATGATCGGATCCGGCTTTCCCTTAAATTCTGGTGGTCCCAATTCTTTGAACTGCTTAGCTGTGACAAACCGCGCGTTATCATTTCCACCCGTATTCTGCACACGAGTCTCCCTCGTCTGATTTTGCATGAACTGCAAAAAGCTCCTAAACATTCCATCATTCATCGTTTGCTCGGTAACGTTGTTTACAGGAGGAATATTGCCTTCCTGTTGCACGTTCCCCTGGGTAGTGATCAAAGGTGTCTCCATGGTCTGATTTACTCCATTATTAACGTTCTCAGCTGCCATTCTTAAATACTGCCATAAAACAAGGGTTAATAGTCATGTCATATATTATCCCTATACTCTGACCGACCAAATAAACACCAAATAAACTTAGTCAGGTCATACTAGCGAAGGAATTCCCCGTCTCTCCCCTCCTAGTTCTTGTCTCACATCTCAGCCAGGGATCATATCCCTAAGCTCTGATACCAACTGTGACGCCCCCAGAATAGGTATACAACACCCATTCTGAGTCGCCAAATACATGGTACAGAAAGCAAACTACAACTTCAATAATACAATTGTCGTGCAAAATACGACAACACATACTGTGAGTTTAAATACAAATATTGTCTTCTAGACAATATCCACACTCAAATAAATCCTCATTACAATTATTCAAACACTATTTTACAGAAATAGTGAGGACTGCTAATACATCTTTCTAGAACCATCACTCCATACCCCGACTAGATCCTGCTATGTTCTCACCTCCTGAGAAGAAAAATGGAACAAAAAGGAAAAGGGTGAGCTCAACTAGCCCAGTAAAGAATATTATGACTAAGATAATATACAACAAATTATCGTTAGTCTTCAACAGGGAAAAATCTGATAAAATATAATCGACAACAAGTTTTAGATCAACAACTGCAGCGGAAACAGCAAACCATTAGAAGAGTCAAGTAGAGAAAGAATTCTACTATCTTCTAAGATTTAAAAGTCCATCATCAATATTTTATCCCTGTAACATCAATTAATAATCATCTTTAACCAAATATTCATCTTTGCACTACAGGCCAAAGATATTCATTTGTATCATCAGTCGGTCATGTTCATCTCAACACCTGTTCATCTTTGCACTACAGGCCAAAGATATTCATCAAGTAATTATACATCTTTGCACTACAGGCCAAAGATATTCAGTAATATCATCATTTAGGACTGAGGATGATGAAAAATATCTTAAAGAGAACGAATCCAATGAGACAGAAGGACAAATAGTAAGGATTCGTATAACAGTTTATCCAAGATCAATAATACTTCATAATAATCAATTGTGAAGCAGAATTCAAAAATAAAGATCAAAACATGGATACAATCAAAGATAGTAACCATAATAGACATCTTGGACAAAAAGGGAAAATTTTATTTTTCGGTGAATAGTGCCGTATTCGTGAATAGTGCCGTATACGTGAATAGTGCCGTATACGTGAATAGTAACCCCCGACACAAAAAGTTCCAAATTTGATAAAAACTCATATCAATATTTCAGCATAATGATATTGAAGAAAATAATATCATTAAGAAGAAAATAATATCCCTTACCTCAAAATATCAGTACTTCTGGTCGGAATACCGGTATAAGGCTGAAAGAAACTTGCTCTGATGAATAGAAACTCTCAAAGTATCTAAATACTCACAAAATACACTCAATAATCTAGAGAGAGAAAGAGAGAAAACTTGTTTCTGGTGTGATTTTCAATTCTAACTTAGCCCTCTATTTATAGGAAAATTTTGGTAGGTTTGACCTGCAACCTGATGGCTTTACCTGCTACTATTCCCACCACCACATTTGAAATATAATTCAGCACATTTCTTCACCAACCACAAGTGGGGCCCACCAATTCTAGAATTTTCCACCAAAATGATAAACTCCGAAAATTCAACAATTTCTGAACCAGTCATCTTGTAAAATTCGTAATAAATCATACGTTCATTTTTAACGGTTCAAAATTTGTGGACATATACTCAACTTATATATGTATAACATATCCAAAAATTACCACGATCCAACGGTCGGATTAAAAATTATAACCCCCGTAAAATATCTCAAAAACCCTGATTTTTAATACCTCCATTCCGACAAAAATATGGATAAAAACCTCAACATTAACTCCTTCATTTTTAACCAAAAAATATATCCCTCATTTATATCCACATAAAATAAATATTTCCTTATCATATGAATCAATAATTAATTATTCACAAATAATATTACAGAATCACATTTATGACAACCAGGCCGTTCCCAGGAAAGAGGGGGCTTTCCAATAAGGATTTCTCCTTATTGGCGCGCAATTAGATGACCAAACCTCTCCTTAGACAGAACTTTCTAGACATTGTCAATAATGTTATCTAATAATATTATTCAAATAATATGAATTATTGATCTGATAATGGGAAATACTGTGCAGTAACAATCATTGAAACAACAATAATATGAAATATCAATGCAGCAATTATTGAACCAATAAAATAAAATATTGAACAGTAATCACTGTAACAATTATTGAGTAGTGCCTTCTTACGTACGAATCAATAATTCAACTATACTGTGCAATCCGTGTGCTACTGTGCAACCACGCGTTATTACTGTATTTTTAACCACCGGGTATTTCAACAGTGTTAACGGTAACAACTACGCCGTTATTAATAAACAACTTATACTTGTCATTTTCTTCATCCAATCGCTTTCCGTTATGGGGCCCACACAAGACTGCGCCGTCGTACGAATATTCCCCGACAGCAAGAATATTCCACGACCAAACGAATATTCCCCGACAAAATGAATATTTTATAACCACTTGCTTATTTTGTAAAATTTGAACATTTCACTCATAACCAAAGTATTATATCAAATTAACCCCTTATTATTCACAATAATATTTAGAGAAAATTTGATTTTATTCATTAATAAGTTGGGGTCTTACAGTTTATAACCTGAGTATCCATCCAAGAGGCAATAATACCCATGCCCTGCAAGCCTGTCCAACATCTGATCTATGAATGGTAGAGGAAAATGGTCTTTACGAGCAGCCTTGTTCAACTTTTTGTAATCCATACACACCCGCCAACCCGTAACTGTCCGAGTCAGGATTAATTCATTATGCTCATTTGCAACTGCTGTCATTCCTTGTTTCTTTGGCACACATTGAACTGGACTTACCCATGAACTATCTGAGATAGGGTAGACAATTCCTACATCCAACCATTTAATGATTCCCTTTTTGACAATTTCCTTCATGATGGGATTGAGTCTTCGTTGTTATTCAATAGTCGGTTTCGCTTCATCTTCCAACATAATCTTATATATGCAAATTGATGGGCTTATCCCCTGGATATCCGCAAGAGTTCACCTAAGAGCAATCTTGTATTGCCGAAGTACCCTTAGTAACTTTTCTTCTTGAACCTCATCAAGTGATGTAGAAATAATAATTGACAAGGTAGAAGAAGAACCAAGGTAGGCATATCGTAGATGGTTAGGCAATGGCTTAAGTTCCAAGGTGGGCGGTTCTTCTAAGGATGATTTCACCTTTTCAACTGGCTTTCCCCAATAACCCAAAGGTTTAAATTTTTGCATACATCGTGTGAACTTCGGAGCTGAATCTAACGTTTGAACCCATTCTACCACGGTTGAATCATCAGATATATTTTCACTTACCAATGTAGTTTCAAGAGGGTCTTCATTCAAAAATTCAATAAATACCTTCCTAGTTGCTCCTTCAATCAGATCAACCCTAAAACACTCTTCTTCTCCCTTTGGAAATTTTATAGCCTTGAAAATATTAAAAGTTACTTCTTCATCTTGGACTCTCATCGTTAACTCTCCCTTTTGTACATCAATTAATGTCCTTCTCGTGGTTAAAAATGTTCTTCCAAGGATAATGGATATGTCTTTATCCTCTTCATAGTCCAACAAAATGAAGTCGGCTGGAAATATGAATTTGTCCACCTTCACTAATATATCTACCATAATGCCCTTGGGGTATGTCACTGATCTATCCGCGAGCTGTAAAGAGATATTTATTGGGTTTGGTGCTTGTAATCCAAACTGAGTGTAGATCGAAAGTTGCATCAAGTTAATACTCGCACCCAAATCACACAAACATCTGTTAAAGAACTAGGGTCCAATCGTGCACGATATAGTGAAGCTACCTGGATCCTTCAACTTCGGTGGCAACTTCCTTTGTAGAATTGTGCTACATTCTTCTGTCAATGCTACAGTTTCAAACTCCCCTAGCTTCCTCTTCCTTGCTAAAATTTCTTTCATGAATTTCGCATAGCTAGGCATTTGTTCTAAAGCATCTGCGACTGGAATGTTGATTTGCAGCTTTTTGAACACTTCTAAAAATTTCAAAAACTGTCTATCTAATTTCTGCTTTTGCAATCTTAGAGGAAACGGTACAGGTGGTACGACTGTTGTTTGCTTATCCTCTTGCTATTTTTTCATAACTCCTTCCCCTGATTTATTTTCTGAATTTTCACTTCCTTTTTCATCATCCTCAGCAGAAATTATTTTCTTTTGTCCTTCTGAATCTGTAGTCAACTCCCTCCCACTTCTGAGTGTAACTGCCTTACATTGTTCATTTCCATCATTCCTCGAGGTTTTCTCCGTATCACTAGGTAAAGAACCTAGAGTTATAGTATTCAAAGCACTAGATATCTGCCCAATTTAGTTCTCAAGGTTCTTTATTGCAGCTTATTAGTTTTTTGTTGTGGCTTCAAACTGAGTTGCCAATCTTGCCAACAATTCTTCCATCTTTGATAGCTTATCAGGTTGTTGAGGTTGTGGGTGTTGTTAGGACTATTGATATGGCTGAAATCCAAGTGGATATGATTGCCTTGGAGCTTGTGCTTGAGCATGTGACTGATTATTACTCTAAGAAAAATTCGGGTGGTTCCTCACTCTTGGATTGTAACTGTTTGGATAACAACTGCCATGCTGCCTGTTATAACTAGAAACAAACTGGACTAACTCATGATTTATTGCACATTAATCACTTGAGTGGCTACTCGCACATATTTCACAAATTATTTCCATTTTATGAACTGGTTGTACCTTAAGTGCATATATCTTCTTTGTAAGAGCAAAAATCTGAGTTGTCACTTAAGCTGACAATGCTATCATCGCATCCACTTCATAAACCCCGACTGTCCTTGGCTGAGTCATTCTTACTGTTGGTCACTGAAAATTATAAGCTGCCATGGTTTCAAGCAACTAATACCCCTCCTCACAATTATTGGCCATAATAGCTCCACCCGCTGCAACATCTATACTTGATCTCACCGTGTCGAATAAACCATTATAAAAATTCTGCTCCTGAAACCATTTTAGAATCCCATGGTGTGGACATTTTCGCAATGAGTCTTTAAATCTTTCCCACGCTTCATATAGTGATTCTGAATCATGCTGAACGAAATAGAAGATATTGTTCCGCAACTTTGCTATTTTTACATGCGGGAAAAACTTTGCAAGAAATTTATGGGCTAGGTCGTTCCATGTAGTAATCGTGTAAGACCCCAACTTTTATGAATAAAGATTTAATTTTCTCTAAATATTATTTTGAATAGTAAGGTGTTGATTTGATATAATGCTATAGTTAAGGGTGATATTAATGTGAAAAGTTTACAAAGTAAACAAGTGATCATAAAATATTTATTTGGTCGGGGGATATTAATTTTATTGGGGAATATCCGTACGATGACACAATCATTGATAAACCCCACAACGGAATGACTGTCAGATATAGAAAGCGACAGAGATAATTTTTTTATAAAAATAAACGGCAAAAAATTGACGTTAAACTGTTGAAATACCCGATGATAAAAGTATAATAATACGCGTTGTTGCACAGTTGCACACGGTATTGCACAGTATCTCTGATTATTGATGCTTACGTAAGAAGTCACTCAGTCACATTCAATAATTGTCACAGTAGTTACTGCATAGTATCTCATATTATTTATTTAATTATTTTCAGTATCATTTGCATAATATTTTATATTATCAAATCAATAATTGAGAAGACACAGTTATTTATATTATTATTTGCATTATTGACAATGTCTAGAAAGTTCTATCGAGGAAAGGGGTTAGGTTATTTAATTACGTGCCAATAAGGAGAAATCCTAATCGAAAAGCCCCCTCTTTCCTGGGAACGATCTGGTTGTCAATATTGTAAGTTAATGAATAACTGTTGAAAGATTAAAAATATGTTGATTTAAGATAAATGATTTGTGATAAATATTTACTCAATTTTTGATATAAAAAGAGGGATTTGTCATGAGGCGTTTGTTGTAAGTTTGGTTTATTATTCCATGGAGAGATGTGCTAATTTTTTGGACCGTTGGTTGAAGTTATAATAGTAAATCAGTATGGACCGTTGGTTGAAGTTATAATAGTAAATCAATATGGACCACTGGTTTAAAGTTAAAATAGTAAATCAATATGGACCGTCAGTTGAAGTTTTAATTGTAAATCAGTATGGATCATCCGTTTTAATAGTAAATCAATTTGGACCGTTCATGAATTAGTTACTATTTAGTCCATTCTCCTATAAATAGAAGCTCATTCCTTCATTATTTCTTACGAATTCACTAAAACTATAGAGAGAGAAACTATAGAGAGAAAGAAGAAGAGTATTCTGCTACCTCACTATTGCAGTATCTAATTTTCTACTAAGGTAAGGGGTATTATTCTTTCGTATTCATAAAGAATGTTATTTTCTTTCAATACTCATAAGGGTTATCATTCTATTCCTTATTAATCTGCTGGAGTAACCTGTCTACGCGGATTACCGCATGCATGGTTAATGACCCTTCGTATTCTATTTTTTATTAATCTGCTGGAGTAACCTGTCTACGCTAATTACCGCGTGCATGGTGAATGACCTTTCGTATTCTATTCCTTATTAATCTGCGGGAGTAACCTGTCTACGCAGATTACCGAATGCATGGTGAATGACCCTTCGCATTCATTCTTTATTAATCTACGGGACTAACCTGTCTATGCGAACTACCGCATGCATGGTGAATAACCCTTTATATTCATTCTTTATTAAATTGTGGAAATGATCTGTCTACGCGGATTACCGCATGACGGGTGAAAACCCATTTGCAGTTTCGTATATTCTTTTATACTCGTATGAGATGTCATTTCTTTTGTACTCATCAAGGGATATCGTCTTCTTTCGTATTTCTCCATTTATGGAACAAATTTATTGTTTGTTTCCATAACCTTCTCATTAAATGGCGAAAACCCTTGAAATTAGTGGAATATTCTTAATAGTTTGTGCTTCGTCTATTATTATTTCACTATTAGTTTGAACTTTCTTATGGAAATTGGAATAATATTCATTCGAGATACTATTCATTTATTCATTTGGGGTACTATTCATTGGGGGTACTTTTTATTTGAGTACTATTCATTCGAGGTATTATTCACGATAAATTTGATTTCATTTCTGTCCAAAATTATTTTTGATACATGAATATCATTCTTGAATTTTACTCCACAATTGGTGATCATGTTGACAATTTGGATATTCTTGAACTCTAGATAAATTGAATTATAAATCTCTAATATTTATCCTTGATCTCACTTGATTGATTCTTTATATTATTCTCATCATCCTCGTGCTTATATTGTGCTAAAAGTTATCTTTGACCCGTAGTGCAAAGATGGACTATTGATTTGTATGATTATGACCAGAAATTGTGTATTGGTATATTTATAACCATTGATGTTACAGATAAAGGTTTGTCGTGAAAGTCCTTTTTGGCCTGTAGTGCATAGATGGACAGGTGTTTGATGTGATCATAACCACTGGTGATAGAAACGATTATCCTTGACCTGTAGTGCATAGATAATTCATTGATTGTAAATAATTATTGATTGGTGTTACAGGGATAAAATATTTATGATGGACTTTTAAATTATAGAAGACAGTAGACATCATTCTCTACTTGACTCTTCTAATGGATTGTTGTTTTCGCTGCAGTTGTTGATCTAAAATTTGTTGTCTATTGCATTCAATTAGATTTTTTCTTGTTGAGGACTAAGGATAATTTGTTCTCCATTATCTTAGTCATAATATTCTTTACTGGGCTAGTTGAGCTCACCCTTTTCCTTTTTGCTCCATTATTCTTCTCAGGAGGCGAGAATGTAGCTGGGACTAGTCAGGGAATGGAATAGTGGTCCAAGATGGTTATTTTAGTATTCCTCACTATTTTGTAAAATAGTGTGATAATAATTGTAATACGAATTTTATTTGAGTTTGTATATTGTCTACGAGACAATATTTGTATTAAAACTCATAGTGTATGTTTTGTCGTATTTTACACGATAATTAACAGTTATATAAATGAAGTTTGTATTTCGATTCTGTACCTTGTATCTGGCGACCCAGAATGGGTCGTGTGGACCTATTCTGGGGGCGTCACAGTTGATATCAGAGCTTAGAAATATGATCTCTGGCAGAGTATGAGGTTAGAACTAAGAGGGAAGAGACGAGTAAATCCTTCGCTAGTGTGTCCTACCTAAGCTTATTTGTTATTTAATTGGTCGGTCATAATATAGGGATAATATGTGGCAAGTCTATTTCTTTAATTAACCCTTGTTTTGTGGCAGTATTTAGGAATGACATCTGAAAATCAAGAGATGAACTCATATAGAGTTTTAAGTAATGAATTGATGAGGTTTATTTAAAGAATAAATAGTGGAGTATAATATCTCGTTATAACAAAGATGTTTATTGTGGAGTACTAATTAAGTTATTGAACTTGATTGTAGGATGTTAGGCAAAAAAGAAATTAGAGATATTTATGTGGTGAGTGAAGAATTAATAGTTGCACCCGAGCTAGTCGCAGAGGTAGCAGCTGAGAGTGAGGAAGAAGAGGAGCCTAAAGAGGATTTATTAGGAGAATTTTATGATCGAAATATAGAACTACAAGATAGTATTCGTGAGTTAGAAGAGCAGGGTGAAGAACGGCAGGCGATCGTGGAACAAAGGGATGCAACAATTCAAGATTTTGCTACCCGATATGCTAAGCTTGAACAGAAGCTCTCTTTGGCAGAGTATATGATAATAGAGCTGGAATCTGAGAATGCAAATGTCAAGTACCAGCTGAAAGAAGAAACAACTGAGTGAGTAAGAATGGAGGATGCATAGGTAAAAGCTGCACGACGCGTTGATATTGTAGAAAGAGACGTCCGATTCAAGAAGGCTAAAATAGATGATATGTATTTCTCTTTTTGGGCAGCAATTGGGAGAACCCAACATCGAATTTTAATTTACCTTGTTAAGAGAGGTAAACCCTAATTCGATATTGATCTAAGATTAATGATTCAAATCATGGATCAGGAGTACGACGAAGCACTTGAGGGTGGAATATGCCCTATAGTAAAGTCAAGCCCAGCGGTAATGATGACACCAAAGGTTGTCCCCAATAAGTAAAAGTCGGTGGTTCAAGGGAGAGCGTTTGTCGCGACTTCCCAAATAGTGAGGAACCCGAACGACGTTATCACGAGTAAGTTAATCATAAACTTTTGTGAAGTCTATACCTTATTAGATATCGGTTTTACCCATTCTTTTATTTCACCTGCTTGTGCTCAACTTTTGAACTTGACTTCGGAGAAATTAGACTTTGACTTATCGGTTGAAACTCCGTTGGGAGAAACTTTTGTTACATCAACTATTTATAAATCTTGTTTGATTCAAATCGACACCCTCACATTACCTGTTGATCTCATCTCTTTGAAAATACTTGTATTTGATGTGGTTTTAGGGATTGATTGGTTAACAACTCATCATGCTAAAATTAATTATTTTCGTAAGGTTGTTAGCTTTCATATTCCTAACCAACCTGTTATACGAATTTAAGCAACCAAATCACTAAAGCCAATCATTATCATATCAAGCCATAAAGCCATTCGTTTATTGAAAAATGAATGTCAAGCTTTCTTAGCCCATGTCATGGATTTAAATAAAAATACGTCAGATTTGAATGATATTTCTGTTAATAAATTTCCTGACGTATTCCTGAAGAACTTTCTGGCCTACCCCAGAGCGTGAAATTGAATTTTGTATTAACCTTGAACCCCATACAAAACCCATTTCCAAAACCTTATATCAAATGACTCCTATTGAACTTCAGGAGTTAAAAACCCAACTACAGGAGTTGGTACCCGAGTCCTCTATCTGGTGACTTCCTTTGTGGAATGCACTGAAGCCAGACTCTCTGTAGGGAACGCCATATTTGTGCGATGATAAACTGATAGGTGCCATTATGAGGTGCAATCCCAAGGTTGGGATATGAGTCATAGTTGAGAGCAACCTAAGTCAGTAATCGAAATACGTAGCTTTCTAGGCTTAGCTGGTTATTATCAGATATTCGTGGAAAGATTTTCTCGAATTGTCACTCCATTAACTAAGCTGACTCGTAAAGATACGAAATTCGGATGGAGCGAGGAATGTGAGAAGAGCTTCTAAGAACTCAAGAGGAAATTCATTTCAGCACCTGTTCTGACAATACCATCTTGGAAAAGTAAATGTAGTAGCTGACGCGTTGACTAGAAGATCGTATGTGGGTACGAGTGCGATATTGTCAACACAAAGGCCCATTTTGTATGACTTACAAAGAATGAAAATAGAGTTAAAGACTCCAAGGATCCACGTGAAGATGACAAATATACGAGTAGAACCGACTTTAATCGATAAAGTTAAAGCTGCTCAAGCTACAGATCCGGAGCTGATGCGTATGAAGAAAAAGGTGTAAGAAGGTGTTATTCCATAAATAAGAGTTGATGAAGAGAGGAAATCTTAATTTTTAATTCATTGGTCTATTTGAAATCTTTGACCGAGTAGGAACTGTAACCTATAGACTTGCCTTACCGTCAAGTATTTCTCGTGCTCATAACATTTTTCACATATCTATGTTACGTAAATATGTGGAAGACCCGAACCACATTATTAAATTAGAACCAGATGAGAGAGCAGAAGATTTAACGTATAAGGAGGTACCTATCAAGATCTTGGATAAGAAGGAGCATATTGTACGTTCAAAGGGTATACCTCAAGTCAAAGTTTTATGGAAAAATCATGATATTGAGGAAATGACTTGGGAGTTAGAATCTGAAATAAAATAAGGTATCCTCACCTCTTCGACATACCAGGTACGTACATTAATTTCGAGGATGAAATTTCATAAGGAGGAGAGGTTGTAAGACCCCAACTTTTATGAATAAAGATTTAATTGTCTCTAAATATTATTTTGAATAGTAAGGTGTTGATTTGATATAATGCTATAGTTAAGGGTGATATGTTAAAAGTTTTTAAAGTAAGCAAGTGGTCATAAAATATTCGTTTGGTCAGGGAATATTATTTTTGTCGAGGAATATCCGTACGACGGCACAATCATTGGTGGACTCCACAACGGAATGACTGTCGGATATAGAAAACGACATAGACAACTTTTTTTTATAAAAATAAATAGCAAAACTTTTACCGTTAAACTATTGAAATACCCGGTGATAAAAGTACAGTAATACACGTAGTTGCACAGTATCGCATAATATTGCACAGTATCTTTGATTATTGATGCTTACGTAAGAAATCACTCAGTCACATTCAATAATTGCCACAGTAGTTGTTGCATAGTATCTCATATTATTGATTCAATTATTGTCAGTATCATCTGCACAATATTTTATATTATTAAATCAATAATTGAGACGACACAATTATTCATATTATTATTTGCATTATTGACAATGTCTAGAAAGTTTTATTGAGGAAAGGGGTTAGGTTATTTAATTACGTGCCAATAAGGAGAAATTCTTATCTAAAAGCCCCCTCTTTCCTGGGAACGATCTGGTTGTCAATATTGTGAGTTATAATATTAAATGATGAATAATTATTGAAAGATTAAAAATGTGTTGATTGAAGATAAATGATTTGTGATAAATATTTATTCAATTTTTGATATAAATAGAGGGATTTGTCATAAGGCGTTTGTTGTAAGTTTGGTTTATTATTCCATGGAGAGATGTGCTATTTTTTCAGACCGTTGGTTGAAGTTATAATAGTAAATCAGTATGGACCGCTGGTTGAAGTTATAATAGTAAATCAATATGGACCGTTGGTTGAAGTTATAATAGTAAGAATGGTTTAAACACCCTGTTCATCAAATCCATGAATGCAACAGGGGCATTGGTCAAACCAAAAAACATCACCAGAAACTCGTAATGTCCATACCGAGTTCTAAATGTCGTTATAGGTATATCCTCCTTTCTTACCTTCAATTGGTGATACCCACTTCTTAAATCTATTTTCGAGAAGTATTTAGCACCCTTCAACTGATCAAACAAGTCATCTATTCTTGGCAACGAATATTTATTCTTAATAGTGACTTTGTTTAATTCCCTATAATCAATGCAAAGACGCATTGACCCATCCTTCTTCTTCACGAATAACACTGGTGCTCCCCACGGTGATACGCTCGGCTGAATGTATTTCTTGTCTAACAGCTCCTGCAGTTGTACCATCAGTTCCTTCATCTCTACCAGAGCCATTCTGTACGGGGCCTTTGATATCGGGGTTGTTCCTGACGCTAAGTCGATCACGAACTCAATCTCTATGTCAGGTGGAAGTCCTGGTAAATCCTCCGGAAACACATCCACGAATTCCCTAACCACTAGTATCTCTTCCAGTTTCACACCCTTTTTCTGATTATCGACTATGTAAGCTAAATAACCCACACAGCCTTGACTCAACAACTTTTTGGCCTGCATAATCGTCAAACATATCATTTATCTAGGCGATTTGGTACTATAGAAAACTACCTTTAACGGAGTCATAAGGTTTACAAATTTTTTTTGGCAATCAATTATCGCTCCATAATTGAATAACCAATCTATTCCCAAAATAACATCAAACTCTCCAAGTCTAATCAGAATTAAATCTACCATCATTATATTCCTCTTAATATTCACCCTACAATTCTTGTATACGAACCTAACATGAATTACTTCTTTATTCGCAATTTCTATGTTCAAAGGGAAATTTAATTTTTCACTAGGCAATCCTAACCTCCTAGCAAATTCATCAGATATAAACGAGCAAGTAGCACCCAAATCAAATAATATATAAGCATCAATATCATTGATTGGGATAATACCTGACACAACATCCTTTTATTGTACAACATCTTGCATAGTCATGTTGAAGGTTCTGGCTGTGGGTTTGTTTGATGCCGTTGGCTCAGCAATGGCCCATGTATCTCCACTGCTACCTCCCTTGCTTCCTATTGTCTCCCCAGCTTTCTTCTTAGGACACTCACGACCAAAGTGATCCTTGGACCCGCACATGTAGCAAATGTTCTTCTTGGGTTGATTGCAATTTGGGGCGATGTGACCCTCTTGGCCACAGTTAAAGCATACTCGTTTTCCCATTAAGCATACACCCTTGTGAAACTTCCCGCATGTAGCACATGCTTCGAACTTCTTATTCTGCTGGTTACCCTGCTGATTTCCAGCACCCACATTTCCATTCCATTTTCTCTTCAGGTTATTGTTACCATTTCCAATACCACCACCACCAGTCTTAACCTCCACTTCATTCTTCTTCTTTTTCTGTTCTTGATTAAACTTTATTACAGCCTCGCCTCCACCTTCAGCTAGAATTTCCTTCTCTATTATTGCTGTAAATATCTTCAGCTGGAACAGGGAGACCCTACTATACAACCAGGGTTTCAGTCCTTGCTCAAATCTCTTAGCCTTGCACTCATCAGTGTTAACTTGATATGACGCAAACCTTGCCAACTCGTTAAATTTTGCGACATACTCCGATACCGTCATTGTTCCCTGCTTCAATTCTAAAAACTGCACCTCCAACTGACTCTTCGAACTCTTTGGGAAATAGGTCTCGAAGAATATCTCCTTAAACCTATCCCAAGTTATAACCCCTTGTCCTTATCGAGTTTTATTGGCTTGCCACTAATATCTAGCCTCTGCTTTCAACATGAATATTACAAAAGCAGTTTTTTGATCCTCCCCTACTCTCGCAACATCGAATACCTTCTCTACCTCCATGATCCAGGTCTGTGCCTCAATTGGATTCATAGATCCATGAAATTATGGTGGTCTAACCACCTTGAAGTCCTTAAACGTTGTAGCTTGATTCTGCAGTTGATTCTGTAATGCACCGGTCAGTAACGTCACTAGCTGTTGAACGAGGTTAGCGTCAGCATTGTCATTATTGTTAGTTCCCTCAGCGGTTCTCTGTCTGGGTTGACGTCTTGGAGGCATTTTTTGTTAAAATACACCCATTAGATTGTTACTCAATTCTTTTAAGAATTTCCTACTTAGCTTGCATTCCATAAAGAAATCATCACATAACACATAACACTTTGAATAAAATAAAATAATAACTTTTATTCATTCATAATCTTTTGAAAACATAAGAAAAATAGCATCACTACTATTTACATTACTTTCCTGAACTACTGAAGTTTCAGGATAACATCTTCATCATATCTCATCGATTACATATCACTAGGAATTTACATATTATTTAACATTTTATTAATCTCATATTAGGTACATTCCCTACAATGTCCTACTAAGATACTGCTTAGCCTTATGACGCTCTTCCTCCATAATTCGGAATATTGTTCTGCGATCTAATATGTAAGATGGCAGCGTCTCAAACAGAATCGGATAACCCATGACCCGATCTTGAGCTCGATTAATCACGGTGTTGAATACGTTATTCATCTCCTCCATCTTCATCCTCTTTGCTTGTGCGTCTCTCTCTGCTATTTCGGCTCGTTGATAAGCTTCCTCGTACGCGTCTTCGGCTCTTGCCCTCTTAGTAAATTCTTCCTTCAGCTTGTTCTTCAGCTCTGTAATCTCCTCGGTCAGTTGTTCATTCTCTCCTTTAGTGTGGACCATCTTCTCTTCGACATTAGTCAGATGTTCATCTCGATCCTGGATCTCATCGTCCTTGTGTGCCATCGAGGTCTGGTGTTCAGCTACTATTTCTTCCAACTCCTTGACGGTATTATGAAGTTCCACGTTGTAGTCGTAAACGTCATCGTACATATGAGCAGCAATCGAGGTCAGTAGAATCTCTTCCTCCTCGTTCTCGTCATCCTTATTCGCCTGTGGCAGCTCAACGGGATCCTCCTCATCCCTTTCTACATCATCATCCTCATCTTCAACCACTGTGACCAACGGGGCTGACTCCCGTGGAAGTAGTTGTTCCCAAACCACCTGAATGTCACTAGACTCCTCCTCTCTAGGCATCTGAGGTCCCTCCTCCCTAGCCTGACTGGATTCTCCCACTTTAGTCATCTTGACAATAAAATTTTAAGTTTTAATTACTAATCATTACTACTTGACACTCACGAGTACATAAGTTGTAATCACATAAGCACATAAGTGTTTTATTACTTCTTTCTTAAAACTTGATAAGAGTTTATCACCACTATCTTTTCAAAGGTTACTTCCTAAGGCTTTTCCCCCCACCTAAGGTTCATAACCTAAAGCTTTGATATTAACTTATGACATCCCCAAATCCAGGTACTTTATTCCCTCAAGATTTGGTGTTCACTTAATAAAAACATTCATATCTAACTACCCAATCATAATAAAATTGAATAATAAACCTTCATATTAAAGGATTACATTAATAAAAATCTCCCAGGTTATCTAACCTTTAAATACAAACATTCATATGCGGAAAATTAAATATTACAATAATTCAAATAAAGTCTGACAATAAAAATGTCAACATATTACAAATCTTCAATACTTGTTCATCTTTCTTTTCCCTTTACTGGTGCCAGGTACGTCGACCTTCTCTACTTTAGCTGTAATAGTTATATAAGCAAGAGCGAGCAAACAAGGCTCACTTAAAATGATAATGAATAAAACTTTACAACCACTGCCAAATAATAGGCACAATGAAACTGAACAAAATGCTTTATCAATGATAATCAGAACCATGAAATATTTAACTGAGGGTCATAAGACCACGAACTATGTCCATAGTTATAAGTAATCTTTCAACTTAAACTTTAACAGTCATAAGACTATAGGGACTCCTCGTACTTAGGGGGATCAGCCCTTCGTACAATGTATTATGCATAAACATTTCAACGCTAAGCGTAAATTATCCCCTAATACTAGGGTTATTCATCTCACTATTTAGAGTACAAGTTCGCACCAAAGTAAGTTTGGTTTGGATACATTTCAAGGTAATTTAGATTTAACGAACATCAACTATGGATTAGTTGAATAAAAAAGTTCATAACGTTATGCTATGGAATAAATCATAATTGAATCACTATTTTATACTAAGGTCATGCTTTAGGAATAATTTAAGAGCATAAACATTGAATAATTATAATATACCTTGCTTGAACAATATTAAGCCAAGGTTATTTAGAATTGAGTACTAAGCATGCATAACAAATAGTAAATTGAACGATAAAACTTGTTCAACATTAGTATATCAGAATATGTAAACTTGCGTACTAAATAAGAAGTTAAAGACAAGAATAACTTGTTCAATATCAGAATAAGATTTCGACAACTTGCATCATCATAAACAAACTAGATACAAGAAACTTGCGTAATTATAATTGAGATAGGATAAGTAAACTTACACAATAATAACAATAGAACTAGCTTAACGAAAATGTAGAGTTCGAAAACTTGCACAACGAAGGTTTAGTGTTAGAAAACTTGCCTTGTGTGTAGGCTAAATCGTAACAATTTGATTCACAATATCCTAATCACATATTATTAAGATACAATCAGTTACTACAGATACTCTATATACCAATAAGTACCTAATTCATGTATGGCTTGATGTTTAATCACATAATCAAGTTACATCAATAATAACAACACTCGTTAAGTGCTAATTATATGTCCATTCATAATACTATAATACCACAATAACAAATTAATTTTTTTTAAAAGTCCTAGTATTGTGTTATATTAGCAATTACAGACTTTGTGCAAAACAAAAGTCATTTCTGACCATTCTGTTAACCGGCGCTGCGGCGCCACAGTTTGTACTATGTGGCGACGCTGCGGCGCGGTGGTGGTGCTGCGGCGCGAGACCTAAGCCATGGTCCGGTGCTGCGGCGCGAAAGTGGCGCTGCAGCTTCTACTTCGGCGCTGCGGCACGAACTTCTGAGCTGCGACACTGTTGCCTAATTTTTTTAATAGCACTTTAACACGCAAGTATACGCGTTCAATTGTAATATTCAGCAAGCAAGGATATCGTTCCCACGAGGAAATAGACTAATATTTATCAATTACTAATTTCAATGCAATTAATCCTATTTTAAACTACAAAAGATTGTTTGTGATTTGAAAATTAAACTTAACAAAACTAATAATTAAAATCAGAATTTCACAAGAATAACTGCAGATTTAACAAATTAAGATTACAACTTCCCTTAGTATTTCATTTAAACTAATTTACTTCCCATTTAAATTAATTAATTAATATGAATCATTATCCAAGAATGCTTTATAGAACTAATTCACACACTTTTTCCAAAACACGTGAACAAATCCTCCTAACTCCAATCCTTAAGACACAGAATTACAAGGAACACCCCAGTTAATCAACTCACTATATTCCTATGTGAATCAAGTTAATTAGGGTTTAACGCACAAATTCTTTCAATGGATACAAAAGACACATAGGTATATTCCTATCCTACATGCTAATCATATTAACCCTATTCAGATTATATGAACAGATGTTATCATATCCAGATCTCAATCTATACTCCATCTTCCAATTTTGTATAGATTATCACAGTAATTGTTGGCCAAACAATTAATCAATAAGCAAAAGATATAATAAATAATTCAATAAAAACCAACTTTCATTCAATGGGAAGATTTAATTTAAACTACATACCAAGTTCCGTTGCAATCTTAATAAAAATTTAGTTCATGATAATAATAAAGAAAAACATCATCCAGATGAATAATCCAAACATCCCAGATAATTACAAAAGATAAAACTAGAGAAGAGAAGAAGAAACTCTGAATTTGCTCCAATACTCTCTCTTTGATCTTTAGCCCTTGCAATTCTCCTTCGTGTTTTCCTTTGTTGTTCTCTCTGCAAATCTCTTGAGAAATTGAGTTGTTCGTCTTTTCTAAAATCTTCTCCTATTTGTATTAGATCTGGCCTCTTTGTAGATTCCTTCTTGGCTTCTAAAACCCACTTAGCAATAGAAAAACTCTCATTTTTCCGCACATGAGCGCCTAGGCGCTCATCATAGGCCATTTCCAAGCGCCTAGGCGCTTGCTCAGGATAGCGTAATTACAAAAATGCCACTCAGCTTTAATTTTAATGAATTTTGACCTTTTTCTTCTCCCAAATGACCAATTTGTCCCTCCAGCTCCAACCTACAAGAAATAAACACAAAACACATAAAAAGATACTAAAAAATAATTAAAGATAGCAATAATTAAGTTTAATAATATCCGATTCATAGGTATAAAACCTACTCATCAAATACCCCCAAACTTAACCAATTGCTTGTCCCCAAGCAACAAAACACAATGCAATAACTAAATATGCAATGCAAATGCAAATGCAGCTATCTACATGCCTAAAATTCCAACTGCCAAACAGAACAAAATCTATTCATCACGCCTCAGAGAAATCACAATAAACATGCTAGTACATCATACCAAGACAGATAAATAATTTCCTAGTCAATCATCAAATCTTACCCTGTCATTACTGATATAGTGCGTGTGTGTTCAACAACAATGCAAACTAATATAAGGTTAAATACAACACATACTAGATCTCTTTAAAGGCATCATACAGTATAAACTCACAAAATTCACGAACAAGCTAGATCCAACTAAAGTCAAACATCCACCAAATTCAAGAGTCCAATCCGGGATACTTATGCTTTACTTATCATTACGGGGGCTTTTTGCTCTTTTCCCTTTTTCTCCTTTTTTTTTTTGAATGATGGATAGTGAGTGCGTTTTACGCTCCATCTCACGCCTGTGTTTATGGGGAGGAGTGTATTCACTCTTCTTCTCGACCCACCACAGGACTCAATTTATTCAACTCAATATCTTTTTTTTCTTTTTTTTTTAGCTTATGTACCCCAAATATTCCCCCAAACTTAAGTTTTTGTCTAAATTCAGTCATCTCCGCCTACTCATGTCTTTCATTCATTCAAACTAGTATTATCCTCAAGAAGTCCATTGCGTGTCAATTTAAACTCAATCAGTCAACATAGTTATTTTTACTGTGCTATCCTTATTATATCAGTTTCAAACAGGTAAAGATTCAAATCATGACAAGAAATCACATCAAAGTCTTAACAGTCAATACTATACTTGTCTACTCAATTCCAATCTCACATTGGCCAAAACAGACTTAAACTATCTAACAGCTGGAAACATGCAAATACTTGAATTTTTCTTTTTCTTTTTTTTTCAAAAATATTCGAATGAAAACTAATGAAAAACTACAAAATGAATACTAAATGAATGCAACTGGAACTGGAAGAATGCACCCCCAAACTTAACATATGCAATGTCCTCATTGTATAAAAAAAACATAAGAAATTAGGCACTGAGGACTTCCCTGAAAGATCGACGCTCTATTCCTCGTCAGTATCCTCTTCTTCTTCTTCATCAACCTCATCCTCAGGGGGTAAATCAGCCGGGGGATATGCAGACAAGGGTGGAAATTGGTAGGGAGCGCCTGCTGGATTCATGCGGTCGAACATCTCTAGAAATGCTGCGCTACAGTTCTGATACATCTCTGATTGTCGCTGAGCCAAGCTATCCTGATTTCTTTCCACCCGGGTCAATCCATACTGAACTCGATTAGCCACCATGTCAATCCTTCGAGTTTGATTTCTTAATTCTTGACGAATGTCTTCAAAAAAATTTTGTGGTGGCCCAGAACTTCCAGCAGCAGTAGTAGGATTGTCATGTGACTGTTGATTAGGCTCGTCTGCAGGCTCGGGAGGCACAATAATGAAACCTAACCCTCTCGGGTGTGGTATTCCCCCTCCCTATACCTTGTACTTTTTTATCACTGAGTGGTCAATTGCGGCTAAAGGAGGTTGTGTAGCTTCTTCAGCATCCCATTTTACTCCAGCTTGTCGACATAGACCAGTAATCAAAGATGGATGAGGTAGTCCACCTGAGGTCCCTCCTTTAATTGCTCTGTCAATTGAATCATGTATAACCTGACCTACATCTATAGATTTTCCTTGTGCAATACAGAAAAGCAATGCTGCCCGTCGATTTATAACATCACTTGTATGTCTACACGGCATCAACTTGGCACAAATAAAGGCATGCCATGCTTTCCCGTAATTACTTAGTGCGGATGTAGGGAACAAAACAGCTTCTTGTTGATCTGTTAATTTCCATTGTGTTCCAGGTACACACAAGGCTTGAATGACTTCACTGTAGTCCAACTCGTGATCTAAATATTGAATGAAGCCATTATTGGGTATTGTGTTTAAGCCGTAGTAAGCATTTATTGACCCGAAACTGACTTCCACTGATTTTCCGCGAACCCAAATCATGTTACCAATATGATCTTTTGCATTGGCGTAGAATTCCTTAACAATTTTAACAACCGATGAATCTGGTTGGGCTGTAAAGTTCGCCCATCTTCTACCACCAATCATTTGCAGTAACTCCCCATCTTCTACCTCTGGACATAATCCACGCTCAGGAATTAGCGTTTTACTAGAGAGTGAATTATAATATTTGTCGGACGCACTAGCACTTGTAAATCTCTTTTTGTCATACTTAGTCGATGTGCCCGAAGTCTCACCTCTTTGCCTTTTAGTAGCCATGAGTCGTGTGTGTGAATTGCTTACCCAATAGATGATGTTCAGAGGCTTAGTATGGGTCAATCCTCTTTATGACAATATATCAAACACTTGGTGTGCACAAATTTTGAATACTATTGGTAGGCACTCCCCCAAACTTAATTTTCACCAAATTTGTCAATAACTAAGCATACTAGTCTTCCAATGCACTACAAGCAACAATTAACAGTACCCAAACCCACTTGAGCCAACACAATGAAAGAACTAACTTCAACTTCCTACCTTGGCTACTCTCCAAGCAAATCCAAATAATTTGTAATAAAACTTTGTGCACTTACTTGGTTATCGCCATAATTGATGTTCCAAGCAAAGTTGTAGGAGTTTGAACACTTACGTCAGCGAGATGAGGTTAGCATGTGAGTTGGTGCCCGGATTGGTGATGATGACCCCGAATTGGTGATGAAGGATGACCATATGGAGATTAATTGCCTTTGAGTTTGGGTAGGAGATTGAGTATTTGGTTATCCTTAGTCAAGAAGAAGATTATTATCGTGGCTAGATTAGAGGAGGGATGGGAGTTGAGTGAGTTTGAGTTGGAGTGGGAGAGCAAGAGAGTTGTAGAAGTTGTGCCCGATTAGGGCTTTAATATTTTTTTTTCTTCGCTGCAGTAGGAGCGCCTAGGCGCTTGGGATTACACTGGTTGGACCGCCTAGGCGGTTGGCTGCAGAATGGTTTGAACGCATATAGCGCCTAGGCGCTTGGTTTGGCCCAGACTGGACCGCCTAGGCGCTTGGGGCTCGTTGTGGCTACTGACTTGGAGCGCTTAGGCGCTGCATGATGCCTAATTTGGGGCGCTTAGGCGCTTGGGGCGGCATCTCAGCTACTGTATTGAGGCGCCTAGGCGCTTGTTTTGTACTGGGCTTGGGCGCCTAGGCGGTTGGGAATGTCTTGGGGAACTGTTTGCTTCTTTGTGCTCCCAACCTGCATACCACAGCTTAAATTAAGACTTATTCTAAAACCATAACTAAGATAAACTACATAATTAACTAAACTAACATACTAAGAAAGAAAAACACAAACAAGATACCCTACACCACTAAGCAATTCAATAACACAAAAAAATGAAGGACATGATTAGAAATCTGAGAATTTGACAAATGAATATTCTTCTATTAAGCTCATAAGTGCTTGGCTTCCAGGGGGCGCTGCCCCCTTGCAACCCCCGCCAGCTCACCGGCGAGCTGGGCAGCCGCTCGCTCACCGGGGAGCGAGACCCCCGACTGGGTAGTCGTAGTGGCCATTAGTCGAACCCGCCAAATATGAAATCTTGTTTCCTATCCTGAAATCAATTAAATATCTTGTTAGAGAACATAAGGGGTGTAACAAACCCTAAACTATAAAAGTTTAACCACTTAATAAACTAACAGTAACGCAAATAAAAAAATAAAAAAATTAAAAGTAAAAAAAAAAAAATAATAACAATAAAATTTCCTGGGTTGCCTCCCAGTTAGCGCTTGGTTTATAGTCTTCAGCCTGACTTTCTTCTTTGTTCTAATCAGCAAGGTTGACCGATGTCTTTTCACGATCAACACAACCCCCATAGTAATGCTTCAATCTCTGACCGTTGACTTTGAAATTATGTTTGGCATCCGGGTCTTCCACCTCCACAGCTCCGTGAGGATAAACTTTTGTAATGATAAATGGCCCTGACCAACGGGATTTCAACTTTCCTGGAAATAGTTTAAGCCTTGAATTGTATAATAGCACTGTTTGCCCTGCTTCGAACTTTCTTTCCAGAATTTTTGCATCATGCCACCTCTTAATCTTTTCTTTATATAACTTCGCGTTCTCGTATGATTGGAGTCTGAATTCATCCATTTGGTTCAATTGTAAGAGGCGATTCTCTCCCGCAGCAGACATATCAAAGTTTAACTTCTGAATTGCCCAATAAGCATTGTGTTCTAGTTCAACCGGAAGATGGCATGCCTTCCCATATACTAACCTATACGGAGACATCCCTATCGGAGTTTTGAATGTTGTACGGTATGCCCATAAAGCATCATCTAACTTACTAGCCCAATCTTTCCGATTAGGGTTCACTATCTTCTCAAGGATTCGTTTTACTTCTCGGTTTGATACCTCGGCTTGACCACTTGTTTGTGGATGGTAAGCAGTAGCTATCTTATGAGTGACTCCGTACTTAGCGAGAATAGCTGAGAACTGCTTATTACAGAAGTGCGTGCCTTCATCACTAATAATTGCACGAGGAGTGCCGAATCTAGAGAAAATATTCTTCCGAATGAACTTAACCACAACCTTAGCATCATTGGTGGGCGATGCTATAGCTTCTACCCACTTCGAAACATAATCCACTGCTAGAAGTATATAAGAGTTGCTAAAAGATGATGGAAATGGTCCCATGAAGTCGATTCCCCAAACATCAAACAATTCAACTTCTAAGATCATGTTTAGTGGCATCTCTTGTCGGTTTGATATATTACCAACTCTTTGGCATCTGTCACATTTCAATGAAAACACACGGGCATCCTTAAAGAGTGTTGGCCAGAAGAATCCACATTGAAGTACCTTAGCGGCCGTTCTTTCTCCCGCAAAATGTCCACCATAGGCAGATGCATGACATTGGTGTAGAATATTCTCCATTTCAATTTTCGGAACGCACCTTCTTATTACTTGATCTCCACACTGTTTAAATAAAAACAGCTCGTCCCATAAATACTGTTTCACATCATGGAGAAATTTCTTCTTCTGTTGACTTGTCAAATCTGGTGGAAACACCTTACTCACAATGAAATTTACATAATCTGTATACCATGGTATATCCATCCTTACCGCAAACAGTTGTTCATCCGGGAAAAATTCATTGACCACTGTTGTGTCATCTTTCTTTAGTTTTGCATTTTCTAATCGTGATAAATGATCAGCAACCTGATTTTCTGTTCCTTTTCGGTCCCTGATCTCCAAGTCGAACTCTTGTAGCAATAATACCCATCTAATTAATCTCGGCTTCGCATCTTTCTTTGTTATTAAGTACTTAATTGCCGAATGATCTGTAAACACGATCACTTTTGTCCCAATCAAATATGCGCGAAATTTATCAAATGCATAAACAACTGCTAATAGCTCTTTCTCGGTAGTGGTATAATTTAGCTGGGCATCCGTTAGCGTCTTACTAGCATAGTATATAGCGTGGAAAATTTTATCTTTTCGTTGGCCAAGAACTGCACCAATTGCAAAGTCGCTAGCATCACACATTAATTCGAACGGGATACCCCAATTTGGCGCTATGATTACAGGTGTGGTGACTAGTTTCTTCTTCAACACATCAAAAGCTTCAAGGCATGCTTGATCAAAGTTGAATGGGACATCCCTCTCCAAAAGATTACAAAGTGGTTTCGTGATTTTGGAGAAGTCTTTTATAAATCTTCTATAAAAACCAGCGTGTCCCAAAAAACTTCGAATACCCTTTACTGAAACTGGTGGCGGTAGGTTCTCAATGGTTTCGATCTTAGCTCTATCAACCTCAATTCCTTTTGATGACACTCGGTGACCCAAGATTATCCCCTCTTGCACCATAAAATGACATTTCTCCCAATTTAAAACCAAATTCGTTTCCATACACCGTTTAAGCACAAGAGTGAGATTTTCCAAACAATAATCAAACGAATCCCCAAAAACTGAGAAATCATCCATAAATACCTCAAGATTTTGTTCGACCATATCGGAGAAAATAGCCATCATACACCGTTGAAATGTCGCCGGCGCGTTACATAATCCAAAAGACATTCTGCGAAAAGCAAAAGTACCATATGGGCATGTGAATGTCGTCTTCTCCTGATCCTCGGGTGCAATGGCAATTTGGTTATAACCTGAGTATCCATCCAAAAGACAATAATACTCATGTCCTGCAAGCCTGTCCAACATCTGATCTATGAATGGTAGAGGAAAATGGTCCTTACGAGTGGCCTTATTTAACTTTCTATAATCCATACACACCCGCCAACCCGTAACTGTTCGAGTAGGGATCAATTCATTATGTTCATTTGTAACTACTGTCATTCCCCCTTTCTTTGGCACACATTGGACTGGACTTACCCATGAGCTATCTGAGATAGGGTAGATAATTCTCGCATCCAACCATTTAATGATTTCCTTTTTGACAACTTCCTTCATGATGGGATTGAGTCTTCGTTGTTGTTCAATAGTTGGTTTCGCTTCATCATCCAATAAAATCTTATGCATGCAAATTGATGGGCTTATCCCCTTGATATCCGCAAGAGTCCATCCAAGAGCAGTCTTGTATTGCCGAAGTACCCTTAGTAGCTTTTCTTCTTGAACCTTATCAAGTGATGCAGAAATAATAACTGGAAAGGTAGAAGAAGAACCAAGGTAGGCATACCGTAGATGGTTAGGCAATGGCTTAAGTTCCAAGCTGGGCGGTTCTTCTAAGGATGATTTCACCTTTTCATCCGGTTTTCCCCAATAATCCAGAGGTTCAAATTTTTGCAAGCATCGTGTGAACTTCGGAGCTGAATCTAGCATTTGAACCCATTCTAGCACAGTTAAATCATCAGATAAATTTTCACTTACCAATGCAGTTTTAAGAGGGTCTTCATTCACAGACACACTAAATACCTCCCTTGTCACTCCTTCAATCAGATCAACTTTAAAGCACTCTTCCTCTCCCTTCGGGAATTTCATAGCCTTGAAAACATTAAAAGTTACTTCTTCATCTTGGACTCTCATCGTTAACTCTCCCTTTTGTACATCAATTAATGTCCTTCCAGTGGCTAAAAATGGTCTTCCAAGGATAATGGGTATGTCTTTATCCTCTTCATAGTCCAACACAATGAAGTCAGCTGGGAATATGAATTTGTCCACCTTCACTAATATGTCTTCCACAATGCCCCTAGGGTATGTCACTGATCTATCTGCGAGCTGTAAAGAGATATTTGTTGGCTTTGGTGCTGGTAATCCCAACTGAGTGTAGATCGAAAGCGGCATCAAGTTAATACTCGCACCCAAATCGCACAAACATCTATTAAAGAACTGGGGTCCAATCGTGCACGGTACGGTGAAGCTACCCGGATCCTTCAACTTCGGTGGTAACTTTCTTTGCAGAATTGCGCTACATTCTTCTGTCAGCGCTACAGTTTCGAACTCCCCTAGCTTCCTCTTTCTTGCTAAAATATCTTTCATGAATTTCGCATAGCTAGGCATTTGTTCTAAAGCATCTGCAAATGGAATATTGATTTGCAGCTTTTTGAACACTTCTAAAAATTTTGAAAACTGTCTCTCTAATTTCTGCTTTTGCAATCTTTGAGGAAATGGCACAGGTGGTACAACTGTTGTTTGCTTATCTTCTTGTTGTTTTTGCACAACGTTTTCCCCAGATTTACTTTCCGAATTTCCACTCTCTTTTTCGTCATTCTCAGCAGAAATTATTTTCTTTTGTCCGTCTAAATTTGTAGTCAACTCCTTCCCACTTCTGAGTGTAACTGCCTTACAATGTTCATTTCCATCATTCCTTGGATTTTTCTCCGTATCACTAGGTAAAGAACCGGGAGTTCTAGTATTCAAAGCACTAGCTATCTGCCCCATTTGGTTCTCAAGATTCTTTATTGCAGCTGATTGGTTTTTCGTTGTGGCTTCAAACTGAGTTGCCAATCTTGCCAATAATTCTTCCATTTGTGATAGCTTGTCAGGTTGATAAGGCTGTGGGTGTTGTTGAGATTGTTGATGTGGCTGAAATCCAGGTGGATATGATTGCCTTGGAGCTTGTGCTTGAGCATGTGACTGATTACTACTCCAAGAAAAATTTGAGTTGTTTCTCACTCCTGGATTGTAACTGTTTGGATAACTGCCCTGCTGCCTATTATAACTGGAAACGAACTGGACTGATTCAGGATTTATTGCACATTGATCACTTGAGTGGCTACCCGCACATATTTCACAAATTGTTTCCATTTTCTGAACTGGTTGTACCCCAAGTGCATCTATCTTCTTTGTAAGAGCAGAAATCTGAGCTGTCACTTGAGCTGATAATGCTGTCATCGCATCCACTTCATAAACCCCTACTGTCCTTGGCTGAGTCGTTCTTGCTGTAGGCCACTGATAATTATTAGCTGCCATGGTTTCAAGCAACTGATACCCCTCATCACAATTCTTGGCCATAATAGCTCCTCCCGCTGCAGCATCTATACTCGATCTCACTGTGCTGAATAAACCGTTATAAAAAGTTTGCACCTGAAGCCATTTAGGAATCCCATGGTGTGGACATTTTCGCAATGAGTCTTTAAATCTCTCCCATGCTTCATATAGTGATTCTGAATCGTGCTGAACGAAAGAGAAGATATCGTTCCGTAACTTTGCTGTTTTTGCAGGTGGGAAAAACTTTGCAAGAAATTTCTGAGCTAGGTCGTTCCATGTAGTAATCGAGCCTGGTGGTAGTGAATGGAGCCAACTCTTAGCCTTATCTCTGAGAGTAAATGGAAACAGCCTTAGCCTTATTGCATCCTCTGACACATTATTGTACTTGAAAGTATCGCAGATTTCTATAAAGCTGACTATGTGATCGTTCGGATCATCATTCGGTAACCCTCCAAACTGACATGAATTTTGAATCATCTGTATTGTCCCCGGTTTTATCTCAAAACTTGTAGCAGTAATGGCAGGCCTCGTAATACTTGACTGAATTTCAGTAACCCGCGGCGTAGCATAATCCCGCAGTGCTTTTTGCTCTTCTTCAGCCATAGTATCTTTCTTTTCAAGTGCCTCTTTGGTTTCTTTAACCCACTGACGCAACTGTTGAAACCTTTTTTCGATGTCGTCCTCGTAAGGCAATAAATCTGGCTTCTTCGATCGCGTTTGCATACACTAGTCAAGAGCACCTGAATAGAACAGAAAAGAAAAAACGTTTAAATTAAGATTAATTCTGTCAAAATCAATAATGACAAAAAATTTTAAACTAATCTCCCCGGCAGCGGCGCCAAAAACTTGTTGCCTAATTTTTTTAATAGCACTTTAACACGCAAGTATACGCGTTCAATTGTAATATTCAGCAAGCAAGGATATCGTTCCCACGAGGAAATAGACTAATATTTATCAATTACTAATTTCAATGCAATTAATCCTATTTTAAACTACAAAAGATTGTTTGTGATTTGAAAATTAAACTTAACAAAACTAATAATTAAAATCAGAATTTCACAAGAATAACTGCAGATTTAACAAATTAAGATTACAACTTCCCTTAGTATTTCATTTAAACTAATTTACTTCCCATTTAAATTAATTAATTAATATGAATCATTATCCAAGAATGCTTTATAGAACTAATTCACACACTTTTTCCAAAACACGTGAACAAATCCTCCTAACTCCAATCCTTAAGACACAGAATTACAAGGAACACCCCAGTTAATCAACTCACTATATTCCTATGTGAATCAAGTTAATTAGGGTTTAACGCACAAATTCTTTCAATGGATACAAAAGACACATAGGTATATTCCTATCCTACATGTTAATCATATTAACCCTATTCAGATTATATGAACAGATGTTATCATATCCAGATCTCAATCTATACTCCATCTTCCAATTTTGTATAGATTATCACAGTAATTGTTGGCCAAACAATTAATCAATAAGCAAAAGATATAATAAATAATTCAATAAAAACCAACTTTCATTCAATGGGAAGATTTAATTTAAACTACATACCAAGTTCCGTTGCAATCTTAATAAAAATTTAGTTCATGATAATAATAAAGAAAAACATCATCCAGATGAATAATCCAAACATCCCAGATAATTACAAAAGATAAAACTAGAGAAGAGAAGAAGAAACTCTGAATTTGCTCCAATACTCTCTCTTTGATCTTTAGCCCTTGCAATTCTCCTTCGTGTTTTCCTTTGTTGTTCTCTCTGCAAATCTCTTGAGAAATTGAGTTGTCCGTCTTTTCTAAAATCTTCTCCTATTTGTATTAGATCTGGCCTCTTTGTAGATTCCTTCTTGGCTTCTAAAACCCACTTAGCAATAGAAAAACTCTCATTTTTCCGCACATGAGCGCCTAGGCGCTCATCATAGGCCATTTCCAAGCGCCTAGGCGCTTGCTCAGGATAGCGTAATTACAAAAATGCCACTCAGCTTTAATTTTAATGAATTTTGACCTTTTTCTTCTCCCAAATGACCAATTTGTCCCTCCAGCTCCAACCTACAAGAAATAAACACAAAACACATAAAAAGATACTAAAAAATAATTAAAGATAGCAATAATTAAGTTTAATAATATCCGATTCATAGGTATAAAACCTACTCATCAGACACTGATTTTGGCGCTGAGGCGCCGAAACTTACAGAACCCAACACACGAAGAACAAAACAACTAAATTTTTGACTGATTAACACTGCTAACATCTAAATTAACACGTATAATTTATGTAATTTACATATAACCATTACCAAGCATACATATACTAATTTAAACAACTAAACAACAATATCAGAAAACTTAAATCCTTGAATTTTTAAACCAACAACACTCTATTTTTGATATTTCTTGACACAGTGAACACACTAACCACAATTATAAACCAATTTGATTCCTTTGAACTACGTTCTCTTTAATTCTTACCTAATTAACATATACAACGTTCAATTTCACAATTAGCTCACAATAAAATATTAATTAGGGTACTCCTACAAGTCACTGCCATACATATGTTCACTGTAAAAACTAATTTCTTTCTTGCATACGTAATTTAGCATACAATCACATATATATATACATATATATATATATATGCTAGTTATAACAATTACCATTACAAATACACATAATTTCATAACCAATTATAAAAACATAGTTTACAGAAAATTTTGTAAAAACTTTATATTACAATCAAGAACACAGAGAACG
Organism: Panax notoginseng; assembly: GCA_016801055.1. Lineage (NCBI taxonomy): Eukaryota > Viridiplantae > Streptophyta > Magnoliopsida > Apiales > Araliaceae > Panax > Panax notoginseng. The sequence goes on along the minus strand of CM029017.1, from coordinate 160,816,138 downwards.
TAAAACGTGTATAGTGTTAAGATTATGGGAAAATACCTTTTGTTGCTTTGAAAATCCTTTCACTGAGAATCGCTTGAACACTCAGAACTTGCTTTGGAATTCGAGCCTTTTCTCTCTCAAACTCTCTCAAATTCTGACAAGTATCTCTCAAAACTCTATGTAAATTTTCTTTCTTCTCTCAGTATTAGACTAGGCTACTAACAATAAGCGTAAGCTAAAACCCAACTGATAACCAAATGGGTAAAATAAAAACGGATATGGCCATAATAAGCCTAATAATTAACATCAGTTACAAAATATAACGTATAGATATATTATAAATATATTTTATTTATTTTATTTATATTATTAATAATTCAAAATTCCAAAAGTCATAAGGCTCTGTTTGGCAAAACCCTTTAAAAATTAAACACTTAATATCTTTAAGCCTTGTTTGGCAAAATTAAATTAAACTCCTTTAATTTATTTTAATAACTCCCTTATAGTATAGTTATTTGTCACACTTTATTTAATTAAGTTTTCATACTTAATTTAATTAATTCTAATAACAATTTATTGCATAAATCATTTAATCATTTAATCATTATACACTCTCAAACTTAATTATTAAATTAAATTAGAATATTATCTCATAATAATTAATTTCCTTAACTCATTAATTATTTATTAAACAAATAATTAACCAAATCAAATTAAACAAATATTTATTCAACAATAAACACATCCATTAAATATTTTTATAGATCAATAAATATTTAAAAATTATAATTAAAATTCTAGATTGTTACATTAATCTTCAGCTGATGATATCCAGAACGAAGATCGATCTTTGAAAAGAATTGTGCTTCTTGCAATTGGTCGAACAGGTCATCAATGCGAGGTAGCGGATACCTATTCTTGATGGTGACATGGTTCAATTCCCGGTAGTCAATACAAAGTCGTATACTCTAATCTTTCTGCTTTACGAATAAAACAGGAGCACCCCAAGGAGATGTACTAGGACGAATGAAACCGATGTCTAACAACTCCTGTAGTTGGACCTTTAACTCCTGAAGTTCAATAGGAGCCATTCGATATGGGATTTTAGAAATGAGTTTTGTACCGGGTTCAAGGTCAATAAAGAATTCAACTTCACGTTCTGGGGGTAGACCAGGAAGTTCTTCAGGAAATACGTCAGGAAATTCACTAACAACAGAAATATTATTCAAATCTGACGTGTTTTTGTTCAAGTCCATGACATGGGCTAAGAAAGCTTGACATCCATTTTTCAATAAACGAATGGCTTTCTGGCTTGATATGACAGTGATTGACTTTAGTGGTTTGGTTGTTTGAATTCGCATAACAAGTTGGTTAGGAATATGAAAACTAACAACCTTACGAAAACAATCAATTTTAGCATGATGAGTGGTTAACCAATCAATCCCTAAAATCACATCAAATGCAAGTATTTTCTATGAAATAAGATCGACAGGTAATGTGATGGTTCCAACTTGAATCAAGCAAGATTTATAAACAGTAGATGTAATAAAAGTTTCTCCTAACGGAGTCTTAACAGATAAGTCAAAGTCTAATTTCTCCGGAGTCAAGTTCAAACGTTGAGCACAAGCAAGAGAGATAAAAGAATGGATAGAACCGGTATCTAATAAGGTATAAACTTTGCAAGAGTTTATGATTAGCTTACTCGTGATCATCTCGTTCGGGTTCCTCGTGTTTTGGGCAGTCACGACAAACGCCCTTCCAGGAACCACCGACTTTGACTTGTCCGGGACAGCCGTTGGAGTCACCATCCCCGTTGGACTTGGTTTCGCTACAAGACAATCTCTAGCTATATGACGTTCCTTTCCACAGTTATAACACACCTTGGATTGTTGTGGACAGTTTGGGTTGATGTGTCCCTCCTTCCCGCATTTATAATATAATACTGGTGATCGTTCTCCTCCCCTAGAAACAGTTGATGATGGTGCTGACGTCTTCACGTTATCATTGTTGTACCTTCTCTTTTTGAAATCTCAACCCGACTCGCTTCTTCTATTATAATGGCCACGATTACCACCCGAGTGGTTACCTCTTTTGTCTGTATTCTTTCCTCCCCGCTGGTTATCATTGCTCCAATGGCTGCTGCAACCGGTATGACCCTGGTTGTGGTCCCTCGGTTGAACATACTCATTATCTCACTCTAATAATTGAGCCCTGTTGACAACATCTGAATATAGAGAAAATTTGTGAGAAATAAGATATTGCCGAATCTCGAGTTTCAGACCTCTCAGAAACATCCGCATTATACGTTCCTCATTTTCTACCAAATGAGGTGCAAACCTGGATAACTCCGCAAACTTCGCCTTGTACCTGGACACCGTCATGTTATTTTGTTCTAGTCTAATAAACTCTACCTCCTTCATATGACGAATACTTTCAGGAAAGTACTTGTCATTTAACAATTTCTAAAATATTTTCCAAAACATGTTGAGTGCGGCTGGCTGGGTACACTTCACAGACTCCCACCAGTAGTCTGCCTCACCACGGAACATAAAGGTGGCGAATGGAACCTTCTGTTCCTCTGTGCATCCCAAGACATCAAATATTTTGGTAATTTATTTAACCCACATTTTCGCCTTGATTGGATCCGGCTTTCTCACAAATTCTGGTGGTCCCAACTCTTTGAACTGATTGGCTGTGACAAGTCATGCGTTGCTATCATTTTCACCCGTATTTTGTACACGAGTATTTCTCGTCTGATTTTGCATGAATTGTAAAAAACTTCTAAACATCCCATCATTCATCGTTTGTTCGGTAGTGTTGTTTACAAGAGAAATATTGCCTTCATGTTACATGTTACCTTGGTTGGTGATTAAAGGTGTCTCCACAGTCTCATTCACTCAATTGTTAACATTCTCAGCTGCCATTCTCAAATACTACCATAAAATAAGGGTTAATTAAAGAAATTGACATACCACATAATACCCCTATATTATAACTGACCAACAAATAAGCTTAGGTAGGACACACTAGCGAAGGATTTACTCGTCTCTCCCCTCCTAGTTTTATTCCCCGATCTCCGCCAGAGACCATATCCCTAAGCTTTGATACCAACTGTGACGCCCTTAAAATAGGTATATATCACCCATTCTGAGTCGCCAAATACATGGTACAGAGAACAACTACAACTTTATTATTACAATTGTCATGCAAAATACGACAACGCATATACTGTGAGTTTAAATACAAATATTGTCGTCTAGAAAGTATTCAAACTCAAATAAGTCCCCATTACAATTATTGATACACTATTTTACAAAATAGTGAGGACTGCTAAACAACTATCCTGATCCATCATTCCATACCCCGATTAGTTTCCGCTATATTCTCTCCTCCTGAGAATAAAAATGGAACAAAAAGGAAAATAGTGAGCTCAACTAGCCCAGTAAAAAATATTATGACTAAGATAATGAACAATAAATTATCGCTAGCCTTTAACAAATCAGATAAAATATAATGGACAACCAGTTTTAGATCAATATTCACAGCGAAAATAACAATTAATTAGAAGCGTTAAGTAGATAATAAAATCTACTATCATCTATGAATTTAAAAGTTCATCATCAATATTTTATCCATGTAACATCAATCAATATACATTTTGAATCAAATATTCATCTTTGCACTATGGGCTAAAGATATTCATTTGTATCACCAGTTGGTCGTGTTCATCTCAACACCTGTTCATCTTTGCACTATGGGCCAAAGATATTCATTAGGTAAGCATTCATCTTTGCACTACAGGCCAAAGATATTCATCAAGTATGACCATTTAAGACTGAAGATGATGAAAAATATTTTAAAGAACGAATCCAGTGAGATAAAGGACACGATTAGGGATTCATAATTTAGTTTATCCAAGTTCAAGAATACTCCATAATAATCAATTGTGGAGCAAAATTCAAGAATAAAGTTCAAAATATAGATCCAATCAAAGTAAGAACCATAATAGACAACTTGGATACAGAAAAGAAAACTCAAGGAATTTCTGATCATTTCAGGAATTATAGAAGCAATACTTACCATAGTAAGTTTAGAGTTAGGAATCTGAAATGAATAATATACGAAACTGTAAATGAATTTTCAACTGTCATGCAGTAGTCCGCGTAGACAGATCATTTTTACAATTTAATAACAATTGAATACGAAGGGTTATTCACCAGACATGCGGTAGTCCGCGTAGACAGGTTATTCCCACATAATAATAAAGAATGGAATAACAAAAGGATTTCACCATGCATACGGTAGTCCGCGTAGACAGCGAAGGATTTACTCGTCTCTCCCCTCCTAGTTTTATTCCCCGATCTCCGCCAGAGACCATATCCCTAAGCTTTGATACCAACTGTGACGCCCTTAAAATAGGTATACATCACCCATTCTGAGTCGCCAAATACATGGTACAGAGAACAACTACAACTTTATTATTACAATTGTCATGCAAAATACGACAACGCATATACTGTGAGTTTAAATACAAATATTGTCGTCTAGAAAGTATTCAAACTCAAATAAGTCCCCATTACAATTATTGATACACTATTTTACAAAATAGTGAGGACTGCTAAACAACTATCCTGATCCATCATTCCATACCCCGATTAGTTTCCGCTATATTCTCTCCTCCTGAGAATAAAAATGGAACAAAAAGGAAAATAGTGAGCTCAACTAGCCCAGTAAAAAATATTATGACTAAGATAATGAACAATAAATTATCGCTAGCCTTTAACAAATCAGATAAAATATAATGGACAACCAGTTTTAGATCAATATTCACAGCGAAAATAACAATTAATTAGAAGCGTTAAGTAGATAATAAAATCTACTATCATCTATGAATTTAAAAGTTCATCATCAATATTTTATCCCTGTAACATCAATCAATATACATTTTGAATCAAATATTCATCTTTGCACTATGGGCTAAAGATATTCATTTGTATCACCAGTTGGTCGTGTTCATCTCAACACCTGTTCATCTTTGCACTATGGGCCAAAGATATTCATTAGGTAAGCATTCATCTTTGCACTACAGGCCAAAGATATTCATCAAGTATGACCATTTAAGACTGAAGATGATGAAAAATATTTTAAAGAACGAATCCAGTGAGATAAAGGACACGATTAGGGATTCATAATTTAGTTTATCCAAGTTCAAGAATACTCCATAATAATCAATTGTGGAGCAAAATTCAAGAATAAAGTTCAAAATATAGATCCAATCAAAGTAAGAACCATAATAGACAACTTGGATACAGAAAAGAAAACTCAAGGAATTTCTGATCATTTCAGGAATTATAGAAGCAATACTTACCATAGTAAGTTTAGAGTTAGGAATCTGAAATGAATAATATACGAAACTGTAAATGAATTTTCAACTGTCATGCAGTAGTCCGCGTAGACAGATCATTTTTACAATTTAATAACAATTGAATACGAAGGGTTATTCACCAGACATGCGGTAGTCCGCGTAGACAGGTTATTCCCACATAATAATAAAGAATGGAATAACAAAAGGATTTCACCATGCATACGGTAGTCCGCGTAGACAGCGAAGGATTTACTCGTCTCTCCCCTCCTAGTTTTATTCCCCGATCTCCGCCAGAGACCATATCCCTAAGCTTTGATACCAACTGTGACGCCCTTAAAATAGGTATACATCACCCATTCTGAGTCGCCAAATACATGGTACAGAGAACAACTACAACTTTATTATTACAATTGTCATGCAAAATACGACAACGCATATACTGTGAGTTTAAATACAAATATTGTCGTCTAGAAAGTATTCAAACTCAAATAAGTCCCCATTACAATTATTGATACACTATTTTACAAAATAGTGAGGACTGCTAAACAACTATCCTGATCCATCATTCCATACCCCGATTAGTTTCCGCTATATTCTCTCCTCCTGAGAATAAAAATGGAACAAAAAGGAAAATAGTGAGCTCAACTAGCCCAGTAAAAAATATTATGACTAAGATAATGAACAATAAATTATCGCTAGCCTTTAACAAATCAGATAAAATATAATGGACAACCAGTTTTAGATCAATATTCACAGCGAAAATAACAATTAATTAGAAGCGTTAAGTAGATAATAAAATCTACTATCATCTATGAATTTAAAAGTTCATCATCAATATTTTATCCCTGTAACATCAATCAATATACATTTTGAATCAAATATTCATCTTTGCACTATGGGCTAAAGATATTCATTTGTATCACCAGTTGGTCGTGTTCATCTCAACACCTGTTCATCTTTGCACTATGGGCCAAAGATATTCATTAGGTAAGCATTCATCTTTGCACTACAGGCCAAAGATATTCATCAAGTATGACCATTTAAGACTGAAGATGATAAAAAATATTTTAAAGAACGAATCCAGTGAGATAAAGGACACGATTAGGGATTCATAATTTAGTTTATCCAAGTTCAAGAATACTCCATAATAATCAATTGTGGAGCAAAATTCAAGAATAAAGTTCAAAATATAGATCCAATCAAAGTAAGAACCATAATAGACAACTTGGATACAGAAAAGAAAACTCAAGGAATTTCTGATCATTTCAGGAATTATAGAAGCAATACTTACCATAGTAAGTTTAGAGTTAGGAATCTGAAATGAATAATATACGAAACTGTAAATGAATTTTCAACTGTCATGCAGTAGTCCGCGTAGACAGATCATTTTTACAATTTAATAACAATTGAATACGAAGGGTTATTCACCAGACATGCGGTAGTCCGCGTAGACAGGTTATTCCCACATAATAATAAAGAATGGAATAACAAAAGGATTTCACCATGCATACGGTAGTCCGCGTAGACAGGTTATTCCAACAGAATAATAAAGAATGGAATAACGAAAAGATTTTACCATGCATGCGGTAGTCCGCGTAGACATGTTATTCCAACAGAATAATAAAGAATGGAATAACAACCCTTACGAGTATTGAAAGAAAATAACTCTCTTCATGAACACGAAAGAAATAATACCCCTTACGAATGCAACAACTAATATCCCTTACCTTAGTAGAAGATTGAAGACTGAAGTAGAGTAGTAGCATAATACTCTTCTTCTTGCTCTCTATGGTTTCTCTCTCTAGAGTTTCAGTGAATTGTTAAAAAATAATGAAGGAATGAGCTTCTATTTATAGGAAAAAAGGACTGAATAGTAACTAATTCATGAACGGCTCAGATTAATTTACTTTTAAACGGACGGTCCATATTGATTTACTATTAAAACTTAAAGTAACAGTCTATACTGATTTACTATTAAAACTTTAAACCAACGATCCATATTGATTTACTATTATAACTTTCCACCAGCGGTCCATATTGATTTACAATATTATCTTCAACCAACGGTCTGAAAAATTAGCACATTCCCTCATGGAATAATAAGCCAAACTTATAACAAACACCTCATAACAAACCCCTCTATTTATATCAAAAATTGAATAAATAATTACCACAAATCACTTATCTTTAATAAACACATTTTTAATCTATTAACAATTATTCATCATTAATATTATAACTCACAATATTTAACAACCAGATCATTCCCAGGAAAGAGGGGGCTTTTCAATAAGGATTTCTCCCTATTGGCGTACAATTAGGTGACCAAACCTCTCATCGATAGAACTTTCTAGGCATCGTCAATATTGCAAATAATAATATGAATAGCTTTATCGTCTCAATTATTGATTAAATAATATAAAATATTATGCAGATGATACTGTGACAATAATTGAATCAAATAATGTGAGATACTATGCAGTAATTATTATAGCAATAATTAAGTATAACTGAGTGACTTCTCACGTAAGCATCAATTATCAATACCGTTTGCTACTATGTAACCATGCGTATTACTGTACTTTTATCATCGGGTATTTCAACAGTTTAACGGTATCAATTACGCTGTTATTTATAAAAAGCTCAAACTTGTCGTTTTCTTCATCCGACCATTTTTCGTTATGGGCCCACAAATGGCTGCGCTATCATACGAATATTCTCCGACATCAAGAATATTCCACGACCAAACGAATATTCCCCGACAAAAATGAATATTTTATAACCACTTGCTTATTTTGCAAAATTTGCACATTTCACCCATAACCAAAGCATTATATCAAATTAACACCTTATTATTCACAATAATAATTAGAGGAAATTCGATTTTATTTATAAAAAGTTGGGGTCTTACAGATAGAGTTGAAAACTTCAGGGACCCACGTGATGATGTCAAATATATGAGTAGAACCGACTTTAATCGATAAAATTAAAGCTGCTCAAGCTACAGATCCGAAGCTGATGAATATGAAGAAAAAGGTGCAAGAAAGTGTTATTCTAGAAGCAAGAATCGACGAAGAAGGAATAATTCGAGTCAACTCCAGACTTTGTGTTCCTAACGACTCTGATTTAAAGTACAAAATCATTATGGAAGCACACAATACACCATTTGCAATCCATCTTGGAAGTACTAAAATGTATCGTGATCTTCGACATACATTTTGATGGAGCAATATGAAAAGAGTGATCGCAAAGTATATCTCAAGGTGTTTAACTTGTCAACGTGTCGTGAAGGTAGAGCATCAAGTACCAAAAGGTTCATTGCAACTACTTGAAATTCCATAATGGAAGTGGGAGCACATCACCATGGATTTCGTTACCGGTCTTCCCAAGGTTTCTCAAGGCATAGATGAAATTTGGGTCATTGTCGATAGATTAACAAAGTCTGCTCATTTCTTGCCTATACGAGAAACTTATTCACTTAAATGCCTTGCTCGTATGTACATAAATTAGATTGTGAGATTGCATAACATGCCAGTATCCATAGTTTCTGATCGAGACTCAAGATTCACTTCATGATTTTGGGTTAGCTTACAGAAAACTATGGGCACTGATCTACGATTCAGTTCTGCATATCATCCTCAGACGGAAGGACAATCGGAGAGGACTATTCAAACTCTTTAAAATATATTAAGACTCTATATCCTATACTTTAAAGGAAGTTGGGACAAGTACTTGCCATTGGTGAATTCTCCTACAATAACAATTATCAAGCAAGTATAGGCATGACTCCATTCGAGACGTTGTATGGATGAAAGTGTCGTTCTCCAGTATGATGGGATGAGGTGGGTGAAGCAACATTGTTGGGACCAAAAATGGTACGCATGACTACAAAAAAGATTCAAATGATCCGGTAACGTATACAAACCTCACAAGATCGACAAAAGAGATATGATGATCTTCATCAAAGGGACGTGGAGTTCAATGTGGGAGACCATGTATTGTTACGTGTTACTCTATGGAAAGGAGTTACGTGATTTGAAAAGAGAGGAAAACTCAACCCTCGACTCATTGGTCCATTTGAAATCCTCGATCGAGTAGGAACTGTGGCCTATAGACTCTCTTTACCGCCAAGTATGTCTCGTGTTCATAACGTTTTTCACATATCCATGCTACATAAATATGTGAAAGACCCGAACCACATTATTGAATTAGAACCATACGAGATAGCAGAAGATTTGACGTATGAGGAGATACCTGTTAAAATCGTGGATAAGAAGAAGCATATTCTACGCTCAAAGGTTATACCTCAAGTCAAGGTTTTTATGGAGAAATCACGATATTAAGGAAATGGCCTGGGAGTTAGAATCTGATATAAAAATAAGGTATCCTCACCTGTTCGACATACCAGGTACGTACATCAATTTCGAGGACAAAATTTCATAAGAATGAGAGGTTGTAAGACCCCAACTTTTTATGAATAAAGATTTAATTTCTCTAATTATTATTTTGAAAAATTAGGTGTTGATTTGATATAATGCTTTAGTTATGGGTGAAATATGCAATCTTTGCAAAGTAAGCAAGTGGTTATTAAATATTCTTTTGGTCGGTCAATATTCTTTTTGTCGAAGAATATCCATACGACGACACAATCATTGGTGGACTACATAACAGAATAACTGTTGGATATAAAAAGTGACAGAAATAATATTTTTATAAAAATAACGACAAAACTTTTACCGTTAACTGTTAAAATATCCGGTGATAAAAAGTATAATAATACGTGTGGTTGCCATGTAGCACACGGTATTACACAGTATTTTTGGATTATTGATTCTTATGTAAGAAGTCACTCAGTTTTATTCAATAATTGTCACAGTAATTGTTACATAGTATCTCATAATATTGATTCAATTATTGTCACAGTATTATCTACATAATATTTTATATTATTAAATCAATAATTGACATGACACAATTATTCATATTATTAGTTAGCATTATTGGCAATGTCTAGAAAATTATGTCGAGGAAAGGGGTTTGGTCATCTAATTGCTCGTCAATAAGGAGAAGTCCTTATCGAAAAGCCCTACTTTCCTGGGAATGATCTAGTTGTTAATATTGTGAGCTTATAATATTAATCGTGAATAATTATTATGTGGTGGATACTGGTTCAATTTTGATATAAATGAAGGAATTTAGCATGAAATATTTGTTGAAAGTTTGGCAATTATCTTCTCCGATAAAATATTCATTTAAATATATTATTATAATATATAATAATTGTTTAAATAATAATATTATAATATATATATATATATATATATATATATATATATATATATATATGCATGAGATAAAAAGGGACGGATGTGATTTAATTTTATTTAAATGATTTTCTAAGTTGGTGGGTGGAAGAAATTTTCCTGCATATGTATGTTTTGTTTTTTTATGGATGGCCATTTAATTCTCCTACAAACAAATCTTCCAAATATGTGGGCCCTCCTAAGAAAAAAAATGAGAAGTTAGGCATATGCAGAGTTAGGCAGGAGAAAAAGGAAAAAGGAAAGTTAGGCAGGGATTTGGCAGATTCAATTTCTTCCTCCGAGGTTTCACTATAAATAGAGGTAATCCCTCCTTCCTAAAACACACCTTCAATATCAGAAATTCTTATTCTATAGTATTGTGAGTATTTTTCTTGAGTATAAGGATACTTTGAGTGTAGTTTTTTTGTGCAAGATTTTCTCAGAATAATATCCGATATTTCAGTCAAATCCAGTTTCTACTAAGGTAAATGATATTTTTATTTTGCAATACTAGTAAGAAATATATTATTTTCTTTCATACTCCATATTATGAAAGGGATATTATTTTATTCCGTATTCCTAAATTTAAACTTACTATGGTAAGTATTGTTTCTATAATTCCTGAAATGATTAGAGATTCCTTAAGTTTTGCGCTTCATCTAATATCATTTCACTGGAATATTGGTCTGAACTTTCTTATTAAATTTTAAACTTTTCATGTCTGGGTACTATTCATACGGTACTATTCATGGGCATTATTCCCCTATACGGTACTATTCATAAGTACTATTCACAAAAGAATCTAATTTTCTTTTCTGTCCAAATTATTTTTGATACATGAATATCATTTTTGAATTTTACTCCACAAAGTTATCATGTTGACAATTTGGATATTTTTGAACTCTGGATAAATTGAATTATAAATATCTAATATTTATCATTTATCTCACTTGATTGAATCTTTATATCATTATCATCATCCTCATGCTTATATTGTACTGGAAGTCATCTTTGGCCCGTAGTGCAAAAATAGACTGTTTATTGGTATGATTATGACCAGGAATTATGTATTGATATAATCATAACCTTTAATGTTACAAATAAAGTTTGTGGTGAAAGTCATCTTTGGCCCGTAATGCATAGATTGACAGGTGTTTGGCATGATTATGACCACTGGTGATACTAACGAATATCATTGGCCCGTAGTGCATGTATAATTCGTTGATTTGAAATATTTATTGAATGATGTTACAGGGATAAAATATTGATGATGGACTTTTAAATCATAGAAGATAGTAGATATCATGATCTACTTGACTCTTCTAATGGATTATTGTTTCCGCTGCAATTGTTGATCTAAAACTTATTATCTATTATATTATATCAGATTATTCTCTGTTGAGGACTAAGGATAATTTATTCTACATTATCTTAGTCATAATATTTTTTACTGGGCTAGTTGAGCTCACCCTTTTTCTTTTTGTTCCATTATTTTTCTCAGGAGGCGAGAATATAGCAGGGACTAGTCGGGGTGTGGAGTGATGGTTCAAGACAGTTATTATAGCAGTCCTCACTATTTTATAAAATAGTGTAACAATAATTGTAATGAAAATTTTATTTGAGTTTGAATATTGTCTACAAGACAATATTTGTACTAAAACTCACAACATATGTGTTGTCGTATTTTGCACGATAATTGTATGAATGAAGTTTATATTTGGTTTCTGTACCATATATTTGGTGACTCAAAATGAGTTGTGTGGACCTATTTTGGGGGTGTCACATGACAAGTATAATTTTTGGGAACAAGAATGTAATAATTCGAATTTCCAGAGTAATGTTAAAATAAGAATTTAGTAAATAATTTTTTTTTATTTTATTATATGAGATACGGTATATGTGTATACGTACAGTATAATGAATATTTGTGATGTAATGAGTATATATATATATATATATATATATATATATATATATATTACGTGTGAATAAATTGTTAAGAAACAATTTATATTACGAAACAAAATTAGTAGTTTAAGTATATAAAAATGATTGTATACTTTAAAGTAAGGATATTAAAATAAATTCTAGTATTGACTTATTTTAATAAAGAGAAGATATTATATTATTTACAAAATTACAATATCTTATTTAATGTATAAATTTACATTTATATGAGAATAATATGTAACGCATATATTTTTGCAAATACAAGGTAAAAACATATTACAATTATAAATGTTATGTTTTTATATAATGGGTGATACATAATGTATATTATAATAATTATATATCTTATGTATTACAAAAGAAAGCTAAATTAATTAAAAAGCTATAAGCTAAATAAATTAAAGCTAAGGCAGTGGAAACAAAACTAACTGCCTAACAAATTTGGTATTGTAGTAAGATTTAAGGCCAAGCCTTTTACGTGAAGAGCAAAGTAGAGGATGGGTAGAGAGCAAGAAAAATATGTGGGAAGCGAAGAGATGGGTTTTATAAAAATTGAGCAAACTCAATCTTCTCCTTCTCTTCCTCCCAGCTAGGGTTGCACAAACGGTCTGGGCCTGTGGCTCGACCTTTATCTGACCTGAACCCAAACTGATCAAAGCCTAGTCTGGTCGAGTCCTGGACCGGACCTGAAGGCTTAAAAAAGGCCACTGTTTAAATGCCAAAATCCGGCCTAAACTGGCATAATTAAAAACCCGGCCTGGACCAACTTGTGGCCTTTGTCCGACCTGGGCTAAAAAAAACCTAAGGATCCAGAATTTTTGCACTTGGACTGTTTTGATTAATATACTTGCGGCCTAGCCCATGTCAAAGTGTTGAAAAAATAATCAAATTGGACCAACCCACATCTTGCTTCAAGTGGAGGAGAGTCCCTTTTATAAGGAAAGATTCCTTTACCACTTTTCCCAGTAAATAATATGGGACTTAGATGTGATCAAAATGAATGGTGGTAATGTAGTTACACTTTCTTTAGTTCTGGATATGCCCTTGTAGTTGCTATTATCATCAAAATTGCCACTCCCACTATCCATGTTATCACAGCTTACCCAAAAGTCCCATATTGTCTACCAATATGAATTTGTCCGACCTTTGTTTTATAAATAGACAGTTGAGTTCATGGCAAAATTATTTAACCAAGCAATTAAACCATTAACATCTTGGGTTCGGCCTGACTGGTCAGCAGGCTTCGACAAATCAAGGTTTTAAGTTAATAATGTGGCCTGGCCTAGTCTTTTTATTCTTGGGCCTGGTTCAGTCAACGATCAAAGCTTGGCAGGCTGGTTCAGTCAACGATCAAAGCTTGGCAGGCCTAGGCCGGGCCAGGCCAGGAGCCCTGTTTGTGCATGTCTACTCCCAGCCCGGCTTTACCTCCCCTTCTTTTCCCCCATATAGTCGACCTCCTCCCCTAACAAAACAGCCCCAGCCGAGCTCACTTCTCTCAATTCAATTCCAAATTTGGTTTAAGTTGAAGTCAAGAATTAAAGCTAAGGAGAGCTTATTGAAATTAAAATCAAGTTAACAAAGAGGTATACATTGAATTATGTATGTGTTCTTTAATTTATATGGAGTTAATATATAAATATGTAATTTTGTTTGTAATTGCTAATTTACATAAAAATTGACTAAGGAGAAGAATTAGCTTGATTAGTATTGATAATTGAGGCAATGGGTAATTTTTATATGTATGGGAATTACTATATTGCATGATTGGTATATTAGAATCAAAGAAACTAAGAAATTGCAAAGTTAGTTAGTATATTGGTTAGTTAGTTAATTAGCTAACTTATATATACTAGTTGGTAGCCCGTGCAATGCACTGGCTAGTTTGAATAACTCAAAAACTCCAAACTAAATAATTCATTCTTCACCCTCAAAACCAAGCAACGACTGAAAGTTCAATCAACAAACAGTACATCAAAATCAAAGTTCCTTGTAAAATTACTTATTTAACAGACAACGATAGACCATTAATTTATCAAAAACATGAAATTTAGAGAGAAAATTAAATTAATATACCACGAAGGTCTCCAATTCAGGTTTAGAGATGTCAGAATAAAACCAAACTTGGTAACCTACGATTAACAAATAAATATCTTGATTTCGGAAATATAAATAGTTCATAAAGTGACTTGCATTAAGCTACCTTCATGTACTGCTTTCGGAAACATAAATAGTTCATAAAGTGACTTGCATTAAGCTACCTTCATGTACTCCCTCTTTCAAAGAACCTTTATAGAATTCTGAATTATGATATTGCTTCTTTCCAATCCCATGATGAACGTTCAACCTCCAAGAGCCTCTTGAAAAGATGGTTTCACTACTTCTAAAACGTAAATACTCTGAATTAAAGCATCAATAATAACAATAAAGCACATTTAGAATTAACTTTAAAATTTTTAATTATGCAAAGCAGTATTTTCCATCAAAAAGAATCCTCAATGCTAAAGAGCAGTACTACCTTTCGCTGCTCTCCACGATCAGTGAATGATAAATGATCTACCAGACCAAAATGACATTCAATGACCTCATTTTAAAAACCAAATTTATGTAAAGTTAGCTAACCAAAAACCTCAAAGTAAAATCTTCTTTCATGAGCTAACAGAGCTTAGTCATCC
The DNA here is from genome assembly GCA_016801055.1 of Panax notoginseng. Lineage (NCBI taxonomy): Eukaryota > Viridiplantae > Streptophyta > Magnoliopsida > Apiales > Araliaceae > Panax > Panax notoginseng. Next base: position 160,800,869 of record CM029017.1, on the reverse strand, counting down.
AGTGTTGGTGATCTGAACAATCATTAAATCATTCTTTTAAATCAAAAGGTGACCTTTTTAATAGTAAACATAAGTCTAGTCTGTACTATGATATTAGAGCTGTTTGGCTTCAATTTTTTGTAAAAACTAATTATGTTAGTTATAAATAAGTTAAAAGTTACCATAAAATCATAGAAAATAAATAAAGAATGAAAAACAGATCTTCCTCAAAGATGATTATTTTCTTATAGTAATTTCTGACCACATTCTGTGCACCGAACATTATTGCTGATGTTTCTTGCTCGCGCATCCACCACCTGCGAATTCTTTATAATTTCATTGAATTCACTCCCCATCCCTATAAAAATAACGTTAACACTCCAATTCTGTTACAATTATACAAATAAGTAAATAATTAGAGCAAGACTTTAATCTTCAATAACATAACTCTCGATGACGCATTTTATCAAACATATACACGACCCTATGAAATGTCATCTCTACGCTTATAAACTATGCTTATTGATACTCAATGTAAGTTGTTGATATGTTTGAGTATAGCTTACATCGGTTAACAACTTTTAATAAACTAATATTATTCCTGCGTCCAAATTCAATGATTCATGCCATGTCGGGGAGAGAGAGAAAAAAAGTAAAAAGGGTAAAGCAGTAGAAGTTTAGCAAGTATTGAAACCTAGAAATTGATAGATTCCATTCACAGTAAAACAGTTACTTATAGATAAATGAAACCCCTCTGGCGAAGCCAAACTTCGTCCTCATCGTCTTCTACCCATAGGACCATTCCTCAATGTATTATAGTATTAATTATACACAATCATTATATAGGAGAGGAATGAGGTTGGGTATGTTGAGATAGGAAGAACCGAAAATATAAAGAAATAATTACTACCTAAGGTTAACAGGTATTCCATAAGGCCAAAAATTGATGGTACACAGCTTGGCCAGAAATTGATGGTGTATGTTTGATGTTTTTTTGCTTACTATATATACGCATTACATATGCATTGAATTACCACATGCAAATATACACATAACTTTCAAGCAAAAAAACATTTTAATGACTATTACAATGTGTTAATCCTAGATAACTTGAATGTTATTAATTTATCAAACGGTTCACAGTCTTGTTGTTGAAAGTTAGTACTGGATAGTTTTTACCATATTGATCATCATTTCAGGGAGGACCCAAAAGAACTAACAACTTAAAAAACTATGAACAAACAAACAAATAGATATAAACATACATGCAAAGGGTAAAAAGAGAAAGTAACAATTACTAATGAAATTTCTCAAACCTTTACAGGATCAACACAATCAAGATTTATTACTACCTACAGCATGAAGCATGCCTTTCAGTTTCAAGCTAATTTATTAGATTCAGGATAAGATAAGAAAATTCACTATTATGATAAAAAGGAAAATGAATAATAAAATATACAATAAAAGAGTCACCTACAATGCTGCAGATATTGAGCCATAATTTCGAAGTTTGAATTTCTGCCATGCCAAAAATACTTGAATATACAACAATTAGAAAGCTACAATTTATAAAAGCACACCTTTCAAAACAACTATGCTCTCTTCATTATAATGAAGGAGAAGTGCAATCCCAGTAATTCCACCTAGTACAGCAGTCGGTTGCAATGATGATGAAAAGCTATGTTTAAGAAGGAAAATGTTTAAAGAAGGTGGTGGAGGAAGGCTGAAGACATTATCCAGAGTTCCACATCAGTAAATTACATCAAAGCATAAAGAAACAATTACTACTTGAGGTTAACAACTTACTATATACTATTTGTTTACTATATACACATCTTACTATATACTTACTATATACCTGAGGTTAACAACTTACTATATACACATAAAGAAACAATATCAAAAGGCCAGAAATTTATGGTACACAGCTTACTATATACCATATGCTTGATTTTTTTTGCTTACTATATAAACGCATGCATTACATATGAATTGAATTACCACATGCAAATATACACATAACTTTCAAGTAAAAAACACTTTAAAGTTTCTACTGTTCTACAAAGAGAAATATAAACAATAACTAACCTCGGGGGAGAGATCATATCCTATGACATTAGTTCCCACTCCCGATAAAAGTAACAAAGGGTGATTCCTCTGTGGAGCCTATATTGAAGATTACAGAAAGATTTCAATACATAACTAAGTAAATACAACATCAAATTCATTAATCGTGAAAGAATTTGTTTTCATAAATTATTTTACCTGAAATCGATTATCTCACCCGAAAATCTTTCTCCTTTCCCCTTCTCTTTCTCAGTTATTGGCAGTTATCCTTCCTCTTTGTTAATTGCCGAGAGTTTCCAGATGAGCAGGAAGGGCAATTTAACGTCGATCTCTCTTCATTATTGGCAACCCAATTGAACGGCGATCTCTTCAATCATACGATGGAATACCAAGTAGCCCCTTCACATCTTTACACTGAAGTTTCTTAGCATATCCACTGCAATTTTATTTATCAATTTCATCACTTAATGTTCTGATTACATGTTACTAGCAACCCATTTATAGGGTTTTATTTTTATTTTTATTTTGGTCGGGGACTGAAGGAGAACGGATGACGAAAACAACAAATCGCTTTACATGTATCGTGGGAAAGAATTGGAAAAGTCGATCGAAGAGGAAGAGGAAGATGAAATGAAACAAAAGAAAAAGTTAGGGGAATCGATTTCATAGGGAAAGGAAGAAACTAAAGTGATTGAAGAGAAGATAAATTTTTATGGTTGAGGATGATTACGAGGATGAGGAACAGGAAGAGGAAGAGGTTACCCCAACTCGCTAAATAACTCAATGAAATTGAAAAATTGACTCAAAATTGATTAAGACTCGACTATTAATTGGGATCGCCTTTGTTGCCTTTTATATATAAGGTATTGATGAGTTGTTGTGTAAATCAGTTGGTATGATTGGAATTAGAGCCAAGGAGTATATGATTAGTTGTGGGTAGTAATAAGGTGGAAAATATTGGGTTAGAACGTAAGCAAATAGCTATGAAAGCTGCGTTTTAAAGTGGCGCACGCCACGTGCTCGCTAAAAGTCCTTTAAGGATTACTTTTGTTAAAAACAAAGAATTAAGTAAAGCCAAGGCTTAAGTCACATATATATACATTATATATATCTAATTAAAGGGTTTGAGCGAATCGAAAAGAAGTTAAAACGAATTTATAGAGAATGTTTTAGTAAAACATGTTGAAAACCATAAACTAGTTTGACTACTGACCTTTAGGCAATTTCTGGATTAGTTTGAGTTCCTGGAAAATTCTTGGGTTTTGGGAGTGTATAGTACACTGGATAAGGAATCCATAGCCTCCGGAACAGACTAATTATGACCTCGGAGGAGGGAGTTATGGCATTCCAAAGTAAACACATCAAAACTGTCCTAATCTGAAAATCAGATTCGGACGTGTCCCTTGTATGAATTTTCTGGAATTATATGTTTAGAAGTTGAAAATGGTTAAAGCATAAGAATTGTAGCCCCGAAAGTTAGCTTCTCGTGGGCATAAGAATCGCTCAAAAATGCTTTGAAACAAATTAGTTATGACTGTTTTAGTGAGAGAGGGTAAAGTTAGAAAAAAGTTAAAAACTGTGATGATTGGGCATTTTCGAGGCCTGTTATGGGTTGTTTATAGAACCCGAAATAGGTGGGTTGTATTTTTAAAAAATAGCCTCATATATCAAAAATAACATATTTAAAAATGGGAGCAATCCGTTAAGTGACTAAGAAGTTAAAAATCGGCAAAGTAAGCATTTCAATTAGGAACAGCAGCAGGGCACTGCCCAGCCGCTTCATATTGCGCTGGGTAGTCTGTCTGGCTAGTTTTGGACTCGCTTTTTGGGTCAGTTTGGGGCATTTGTAACGCGTGGTTGATATTTTTGGATAGATAGATATATAATCTATAACATACTAAAAATATGTTATGATTGAATAAGTAGATTGCAAGTTATTAAGCCGCGAAGTGGGTGTCAAAAATAAGGGGTTGCTACCCTGTGGCAGCAGCAGATAGCAGCAGCTGTGGGCATTAGGGCCAAGCAGCCGCACCTTGCTGACCCAGGCAGTGCTCAGTTGGTGCGCTGCTTGGTTTTGCGATAAATATTACTCGTTTGGACATTTAAACACGAAAAATGAAATAAATAGAAAGATATAACGTGCTATAATGCGATATAAAATGTAAAACTCGTTCAAAATATAAAAGGAACAAAAGAAGCAATAAAAGTGCTATGTGAATGTAAGTTTACATATGCATAGCCTATTCATGCGTTGGAGTATAAAAAGAATTATATATTGAAATGAAATGCATCAACATTGAACGAAAAATTTGAAAACAAAAAGTTTTCATAATGCAAAGCGAAGGTTGTAAGACGGTATCAATAATTCATTAAAGTGCATATGTATAAAACTAATATACATATGAAATGAGAATTGAATTTATTGCGGGTATAGGTGTTAAGCTATGTAAACTAACAGTACGAGATGTCCGTGTACGTGGTTATAAATGGTTTAGCGAACTATTGCGAAGAATTAAAAGCTATATAAACTAAAGATGCGAAAAATGAGTGAGTTATGTCTACGCAATAGAAACCAACCCTAAATCCTATAACTTCAAGTTTAATAATAGAGATAAGAAAGGTCCGTAAAATGGGTTATAAATGGTTGGTAACCTGAAACGTAAAATTATTTATATACTAAAGTCATGAGAAAACCTTTTTGGGCATAAAAGGGGTTATAACGGACAAAAGTTTCTAAAGAAACGCGGAATGATTTTAAGACAAGAACAAAATATTTTAGTTAATATAAAATAAAATTAGTTTACATTTAGTATGTGAACTTAGTATGTGAAACTAATGTGTGTATGTACGTATACCTAGACCTGACAAAATATGGTTATGGGTTGGTTTTGGTTTTTAAAATATGGTTAACCAACCATTTAAAAACTAAAACCATATTAACCATTTTTAATATGGATAATGTGGGTTGGAACCATATGGTTATGGTTAAAAACCATATTAACCATATTAACCATTTTAAGATGTTTCATGTAAATATTTATTTGTATTAGTTGTTATAATATTATATATTTTTTATATTGTGATTGTATCATAAATAAATAACTAAAATATAATAGTATTTAATTATAATTTGTGCTTGAGATAATTTTATTATATAATCTATCATAAGTAAAGAGGAGTGAAAACAGTAACAAAATATTATTTTTTTTCGTGGGTCGGGTGGGTGAGGTAGGGGGTGGAGTGGGGTGGGGTAATATTATTATTTTTTACATAATATTATTTTTTTTAGTGGGGGTGGGGTAGGGGGTGGGGTGGGGGTGGGGGTGGGCGTGGCGTGGGGGTGGGGGAGGGGGTAAGGTGGGTGGGTGGATAGGGTAGGGTGGGTGGGTGGAGTGAGTGGGTAGGGTGGATGGGTGGTGGGGTGGGTGGGGGGTGGGTAGGGTGGATGGGTAGGGTGGGTAGTGGGTGGGTGGTGGGTAGGGTAGGGTAGGTGGGTGGGTGGGTGGGTAGGTGGGTGGGTGGGTAGGGTAGGGTGGGTGGGTAGGTGGGTGGGTAGGGTAGGGTAGGGTAGGGTAGGGTAGGGTAGGTAGGTGAGTAGGGTAGGTAGGGTGGGGTGGGTAGGGTAGGTAGGGTAGGGTGGGTAGGTAGGTGGGTGGGTAGGGTAGGGTAGGTAGGGTAGGGTAGGTAGGGTGGGTAGGGTAGGGTAGGGTAGGTAGGTAGGGTAGGGTAGGGTGGGGTGGGGTGGAATGGATAGGGTAGGGTAGGTGGTGGGTGGGTGGGTAGGGTAAGTAGGGTAGGGTGGGGTGGGGTGGGGTGGGTAGGGTAGGGTAGGTAGGGATGGGGGTGGGGTAGTGGGGTGTATTATTGTATAACAGTATAATAGTATAACACTCAACGGGAGAAATAAATTAGGAAATAAAGTCCACAATTTAAATTAAAAAGTGTTATATAAATATGGGTCGAAAAATGGTTAACTGGTTCAGAACCATAACCGACCTGAATAAATAAAAATGGTTAACCGACCTATTTGGTTCTAATTAATATGGTTTGACCCAACAGTTAACTACTTATATTGCCAGGTCTACGTATACCCAATTTGTGTAGGATCATCACAAAGCAGATAAGATATAACATTAAACATGATTCAAGGCAATTTTTTCAATTCTGTTGTGTTTGTGGACTTACTGTTGATTAAGTGAAATCTTTCTCTCATTAGATCTTGTTGTATGTGTTTAATTACATACTGTATTTTATAAATTGCTAAAGTCAAAAAATGACTAAGCTAATTGGGTTATGGAACCCAATTTACATGTGATATGAGAAAGCACATGTTGTATGAGAATTTGAGATATATAAAGCTGGTGTAAATGTATTGCATGGAATTTATATTGCATAAATGATATGCCTAGCAGAAGAATAATGTTGTATGTTGTAAATATAAAGTTGTGTGCTATGTGAAGGAATGATAGACTGCTAGAATTGTTGAGCCGTCGTGCTCAACCTTGCAAAAACATACTTTTTGCAAATAAAGTGTTAATTAGATAAATTCCAAAATCAACATTTCCTAATGCAAGAAGATTCCTATTCTTTTCAAAAAGATTTTTTGAAAATTGTTTTGGGCAAAAAGAAAATACTAAGTTGTATTTGCTATGTAGGAGAATGATCCATAGCATGTATTTGCTATGGAATAAAAAGTGGCATATAGCATCTATACCTTCCGTTTAAGAAATGAAGGGCTGAGATTAAAATTAAAAACACGTCGTCAGCTAGTAATTCTAGCGGATGTGGTGTTTGAAAATATTATGTGATATTTTGCCACTTTTGCCCATTCATGCCAAGTATTACTTGAAAATATTATGTGATATTTTGCCACTTTTGCCCATTCATGCCAAGTATTACTTGAAAATATTATGTGATATTTTGCCACTTTTGCCCATTCATGCCAAGTATTACATAATATCCGCTAGGCATACTAGCTGATGGGCAACAACAAATCAATCAATTCGTCTCCATTGATTCGAGAATTGAGGGAATCAGAAGTTAAAGAGAAGGAAGGAACACAAAACACTAGAATAATTAATAGATATGGAGTGGATGCAAATTAAACTGCTGAGGATGACCAAACAGCTCTTCATTTTGCTGTTCGCAAGGGGCATCTTGAAACTGTAATGATGTTGCTGGAAAGAGGAGCAAATATGAACAAACCAGATGCGAAAGGGTGGACACCAAAAGCTCTAGCAGAACAGCTAGGAAGCAAATCCATTTATAACCTTCTACTAAGTTATGAAAAGAGAGGCTCACCAAATGAGCACAAAATAGAGTTTCTTGCAGAAACATCTGACAACACAAGGAATGATCAATTTAAACCAACACAAAGCAGGGCCCTCAATTGTTCCAATTCCTGTGTTCCAATTTAAACCAACACAAAGCAGGGCCCTCAATTGCAGGTAAGCTTTCTTTGACCATCAAGAAAATACACCTGGAGATTCAGATACAATATTATTAGTTAAATTAACATTACAATAAATTCAAATATAAATCAAGACAAAATGAAATTCAAAATAAAGCTCATACCTTGAAAGCCAATGGTTTTGCTATTTAAATGATTGTTGGTCAATGCTTAATCTATTTGTCATCCTGCACCTTTTCGATCTGCAGGCCAAATATTTGGAGGCTACAATCTTATAAAAGTTGTAAATTCAGAGAATGCAGAGATAGATGACTTAAATGTCATCAGGGATGGAGACCATTTGCTTTTCATTCCAGAAAAGTATGAAAGTAAAGACTGTAATATGACCCAATGAAAATTTGAAGGTTGCATTTTAAAAATGCAGAGAGCTTTTTGCTAGCTATAAGTAATTGTATACTGAAATATTGTACAAAAAATAGGCTACCACAATCAATCTATTTGAAATTGAAGGGATCGATTATACTGGAAAACTGAATCAAGTCAATTACAAGATTGCCTTCAAAGCATTACAACGGAAGATATTTATCCCAATTGCTAGAGTCAATAGCTAAGTAGAGACACAAACCATGCAAATTGCAGTTGTGTGGTGGGTTATACATATTAAGACGCTTAAAACCTTTACCCTTGACTGGGATATTTAGTATGCAAAAAGTATGCAGGCCAAACAACTCATGCAATGCAGCAGAGATAAACCAAGTTGTGCCCACTGATATTGGTCAACATAATGACCAGATTTCCTTTTGATTTAAGATAAAACAATTAAACCATGTCAACAACATGATTCGATTCAACAAGCTGTAAGTTGCATAGATGTTTCTGCTGCAGTGAACATATCATTCCCTCTTAGTAGTGCTTTTAATGGGAAAAGGATGAGATTCTGTGTTAAAAACAAACTCATCCAATGGAATAATTAACTTTGCTGTCTCCAAACAACAAGTTTAAATACTCGAGTGTTTCACCCAAGAAAAGGGTCTCCATCTTGTCTCTTCTTTGTGGAGGAAGAACAGTGACATCATCTAAAGAAGTGTAACCTCCAGAATTAACTTTTGTAGACTTCTCAAATGCCTCAAATATTTCCCATCCCCATTCTCGATATCTGTAAGAGTAAATATTAGATAAACAGTGAAACCACATTACTAAATCTTAGAAAGATGAATACCATAAATGAAATATGCAGAAAACTGATATAATCCTTTAAAGCTTTTGGGCCGTACTTTGGATCTTCAGTGATACTATACAAGATGAACACTGATTCAGGACGCAAAACATTGTGACGATCAGCGGGTTTGACAATTATGTCATGTAAATATTTTGAACTCTTATTTCTACCATCAGGACCTCCAGAATTTCCCTGCTTGAAATGGAAATAGAAATATTTTTGGTGAATATCAGCGGGTTTGACAATCAATGATAGCATTTTAAAAATATTGTGCTTATAATGGGTGAATTGATTGATTTGTTGTTCCCCATCCGCTGGTATGCCTAGCGGATATTATGTAATACTGGAATATTTTCAAACACCACGTCTGCTAGAATTACTAGCGGACGGCGTGTTTTTAATTTTAATCTCAGCCCTTCATTTCTTAAACGGAAGGTATAGATGCTATATGCCACTTTTTATTCCATAGCAAATACATGTTATGGATCATTATCCATATATATATATATATATATATATATATATATATATATATATATGGGATATGATCCATAGCAAATACTTGCTATGGAGGAAATTTGGGCAAATAGAATCATATCCGTCCATTCTATAAATCAAGGGCGCAGATTAAAAAAGGAAAATGCCTTTACGCTAGACGACATGGCGTACGCTGAAAATTTTAATCTCCCATACGCTACATCAACTAGCGTACTATAAATGGTTGAGTTGGGCGGTGCCAGTTCACAGAAGAAAAGCAATCCATATCATAAGGAGTTGGGCGGTGCCAGTTCACAGAAGAAAAGCAATCTATATCACAAGGAAACCCAAAGATATGCCTAAACATATAATTTATTTATTTTTTCTATCTGAATTTGTTGTAAAGTTTTCAAGGAGAAACTCCATTTTCAAAATGATAAATAAAAATTGTACTCAATTTGATTTGGAGTATATGCTGCTAGTAACTCTGAACAAAAAATAACCACAAAATTAAATTTCGAGCGTAAAATTTAGCAAAAACTGGTGCTACCAATATCATCATCATTCATTTTGGCCGGTGGAATCTCAAAATGCCACAGCCTACCTACGGCCTTCACTAAATACTTCTTGCACAAAAACTCTTCCGCATACGCCTTCTCAACCTTCTTATTTACGTCATGAAGAAAGACGTGCATCACCCCCAGCCGCTTCCTCTCCCTCGCCATCACTGCCGCCGAGAATATCGCCAACATCCGCCCCGGCGCTGCCGCAAAGTAGCCTCTCGGTGCGTCAATCATTATCACGTCGCACTCCTTACCGTACACCTCGTTCGGCAGCTGGCTCAGCGCCAACCTGCACCGGGTGTTACCGCGTAGAGAAACGCCTGGCGGCAGGCATTCCTTGACGGACTTGTAGGAGGAGAGGAGGTCATCGACGTCGGAGAGGCGGGTGTCGTACCGGACAGCGTGGGAGTGGAGCGTCCTTGAGGACCTTGTGAACCCACTGGATGTCTTCCTCGAGGAATATGGTGGCGCCACGTGTGTTAAAGGAGGCCCACATGAGGGAGTCGTGGCCGAGGCCGAAGACGAGGAAGTTGCAGGGGGAGCGTGAGCGGAGGACGTTGAGGGAGTCGTGGCCGAGGCCCACATGAGTTCTGCTATTCTGCCCAACTCAACTAACTGGTGGCTTGGGGGCAATATTGGTTAGATCATATTTTTTTATAGTACGCTAGTTGATGTAGCGTATGGGAGATTAAAATTTTCAGCGTACGCCCTTGATTTATAGATTGGACGGATATGATGCTAATTGCCCAAATTTCCTCCATAGCAAGTATTTGCTATGGATCATATCCCATATATATATATATATATATATATATATATATATATATATATATATATATATATTAGTAGTGTGTGTAAATGAAAAAGGAGCCAATAATTGATTATGATAGCATGCCAAATGGAAAGAAAAAAGGCTTGGCCTTTGTGCTGTGTTTGAAATTTAAAATTACAAACATATACTGACATTTATGTTAGTAACATTCCTGCATAAACAAAGTTGGCCAATCTGTGTGTCCCAAACTGATCCAAGCCATTCAATGTTTTATCTTGCAATCCGGACCCTCTGTTTTTCATCCTTACAAAATCGGATCATTCAAATTAAATTTAGATTTCCAAAAGACTATTTTGCCACTAACTTCAAAACTCTATAAATAGGAACTTTTTTCTTCATTTCCAACTTACCAATTTACAAAGCAAACAAAAGTTATATCTCTTTGCCTACATTTTCTCTCTGCAGAAGCTTTCCCTTTATCTTCTAATTCAAAGTTCTATTTCTTGAAAGAAGATAAAATTGGTCAAAGTAGTAGAGATAAATTATTGAATTGTTGTATTTATATTATCTCATATTTGCTTGTATATATAGATATATAAAGATAAATTGTTATACACATTTATATATATATATATATATATATATATATATATATATATATATCTATTAAATATCATATAAAAATTCAGTACTTGGTACTTAGATACCTATATAATTCGGATATTATTTCTCTGAAATTCTCCGGACAGTGTTTAAAATCCTAAGTGACTTTTTATTGATATAGATACATTATATAAATATTGAAAAGTATTTTTATAATTATCATATTGTGAAACAAATAATTTGTTCAGTACTCAGATACCGATATAATTAGGATATTATTTCTTTAAAATTCTCCAAACGATCTTTAAAATCCTAAGTGGCCAAATTTTCACAACATAGACTAAATATAATATAATATATATACGTGAGTGAAACAAATTTTATCACACTTTCTCATATATATATATATATATATATATATATATATATAATTGTTATACACATCTATATATATCTATATTTAATCTATTAAATATCATATAAAAAGTCAGTACTTAGATACCGATATAATTCGGAAGTAATTTCTCTGAAATTCTCCGGACGGCCTTTAAAATTCTAAGTGGCTTTTTATTGATATAGATACATTATATAAATATTTAAAAATATTTATATAATTATCAGATTGTGAAACAAACAATTTGGTCAGTACTTAGATACTGATATAATTCAGATGTTATTATTTTAAAATTCTGCGAACGATCTTTAAAATGTTAAGTGGTCAAATTTTCACAATGTAGATCAAATATAATATAATATATATACGTGAGAGAAACTAATTTCTTTAAGTATCATTTAAATTGATTAATCTGTCATACTTGATAACTGTCATTACAAGTATCATACTCACAAACTTACTTATTCACAAGGTACTTGTTTCATTATAAAATTGAGTGACTTAGTCAAAGATATATTTGTTTAATCATAGAAACACACTCTTTTATTATAAAGAAAATCTTTTTTATACAAGTTTAATCCTTAGAAACACATTCTTTATTAAAAGAAAAGAAAATATTTATAAAAGTGCATCATTTTTCATATCTACTTACCTGGAAGCATCCCACATAAAAGTCTTGAACTTTTATTTGATATTTGATCTTTAACTACATATCTGCTTATTTGAGAATTATCAACTATAAAAGTTATTAAAACTTTTATAATTGTACTAAACTTTATCTGCTTACTTAGAAGCAAAGTCAAAACTAATCTTTTGTAAAAAGGAAAAGGATATAGTTAGTTTCTTTTATGTATTTGTGAGAAAGACAAATTCTTTGACCAATACCAGAGTCTTAGAGAGGTCAGCTAGGAGTTGGGTCTCTAGTGTACTTGTGAGGTAATGAAGAGATTGTTGCTTCAAGACCAGATCATAGAATAGTTCTGAACACAAAAAGAAGGTATAACAAAGCTTGAGGAAGGAGCTAGGAGTTCACTGTCCGAGATAGTTAGTTGTGGATAGTTGTAAGTTAATCTTTAAAACTTTGTAAAGGCTTCTTCGCCTATTGAAAGAGTATTTATTACTGGGAGTAATAGGATCTCAAGTCCTGGAGAGGATCTTGAGATTGGACGTAGCAATATACTCGAGTTGTATATTGTGAACCAAATAAATCTCTATGCATTGTGTGATTGAATCTTTCTTATCTTGCATATTAATTTCTAACATTATAAATTAATTTGCTAAAAAAATCAAAAAGGCCTAAGATAATTTTTTTAAAACGGTAATAATCTATTCAACTCCCCCTTCTAGATTATTATTGGACTTTCATACTAGACCAAATGTTGCTCATACACTTAATGTAACAAGCAGATATCAGTCGAATCCGGGAGAAGAACACTGAAAGGCAATGAAAAATATCCTAAAGTACTTAAGAAGGACTAATGATTTATTTCTTTTCTGCGGTGGGTTTGAGTTAAAACTAGAGGGATATACAGACTCAAGTTTTCAAACGGACCAGGATGAAAGTATATCCGTTTCGGGGTATGTGTTTACTCTAAACGGTGGCGCAGTAAGTTAGAAGAGTTCCAAGCAGTAAACAGTTGTTGATTCAGTGACATAGGCAGAGTACATAGCTTCAATTGAAGCTACAAAGGAAGCTGTTTGGATAAAGAAGTTCATGACTAAACTTGGTGCGGTTCCTAGCATTAAAGGAGCAATACCTTTATTCTGCGACAACTCTAGAGCTGTTGCGCAGGTCAAGGAACCCAAGTCTCATTAGAAATTTAAACACGTGTTGTGACGATTTCATTTGATTAGAGAAATCATTGAAAGAGGAGAAGTCGCACTGGAGCGTGTGGACTCTCAAGAGAACATTGCAGATCCATTTACTAACGCTTTAACACACCAACAATTTGATCGTCACTTAGAGAAGATGGGTATTAGAAACTATAGCGATTAGCTTTAGTGCAAGTGGAAGATTAAAAGTAGTATGCACACAAGTCAGACATATTTGATATGATGTAGCATATACTTTGTAATCTTATTCGTTTATTAATAAAAAGAATTCATTTATTAAAGGCATTTTACTTTATCTACATGGTGTTCTTATATTATATGTGATAAATCCATAGTCTTAAGTAATGTTTTTAGAATCTTGATGATGATCGTGCTAATAAGATCTAAATTCTTAGATAGCTTAAAACTAAAATTATTCCCAATTGTTGGATTACTAAAAAGGATATTAGTGAATCCGAATAGATTGGTACATATTTTCCTTGCTCTTAGGAAGATGATGATTGATCTCATAATCATTTGTGTGGAGACATTAAAGTAAGTATGTGTTTGTTTATTAGAGAATAAGTTCACTGAACGTGGCTCACTAAAGGAATACCTAATGAAGTTTTGCTTGTCTGTCAATAAGAATTTCTATAGTGATAGTAGTACAAGTGATCCTTGGACTTAAGATCATCATAGTATATTGTCTATAATGAGTTATACTTTAACATGTCCCTTAAGACCTTTAGGATATATTAAAGGGTATGCTTGAGTATAATAAGTTGTGCATGGGGATAGGTGAATGATCAATACAGAATTTACCGCTTATAGTAAAAGAAAAGAATGTCATATGTGATTTGATAAATGACAATTCAGTAGTCCTTGGCCAAGACAGAATAAAATTTTAACTTAGTTTCTAATTTGGATTATTTAGAATTGTGCATTTTAGAATCGAAATATATAGAATTAAATAAAATAAGACTTGACACTAATTTTATATCTTATATTTAATTGGGACATTGTATGGTAGAAGAATTGAATTGTACGGTAACTATTCACTGAAAGGTTGTTTTATGATTAATGTTGAAATTTATATTATCTAGAAAGTCGTTGATCGCTAAGGGGGCTTACCATTATTGTAGAATAAATATTATTTATTTAAATGAATTAAATAATTTAATTTATTTATTTAAATTAGATTAGAATTATTTTAATTGATTTATTGACAACCAGTTTAATATGGAGAACCTAAAGGGTCATATCATAAAAGAAAAATATTTATTTAAGAAGTAAATGGCATAATCATAACAATGAATTAAGTATATTTAATTTAATCTATGATGATAGAATAAATTAAATAGCTTAATATTTTAGAAATATTAAATGTAAATTAATATGAGGAGTCTTATTATTATTATTATTATTATTATTATTATTATTATTATTATTATTATTATTATTATTATTATTACTATTACTATTATTTTAATTCCTAAAAGGGTTTGAGAATTAATTAATAAAAGTACTCTTATGAGTTCCTAATTGGATTAAAAACTTAATTAATTAAAAGAGCTTAATAAAACTAAACCATATTCCTAAATGGTTTAGGAGGGTTGCATTCATCTATAAATAAAATGAGTCTTATCATGAATTAGGGTTACACACATTTCCAATAGTTGGGAGAGTATTTACAATTTCTATAGAGATAGAAACTAAGGTTTTGTCAACACTCATATTCTTGAATACATATTTCCTTGGTGGATCACCTCTAGATGTTAAACATTTGGGTGGCTTACATTAATCTAAAGTAGGAATCCGTTGTCCTAATTGATCAATCAAATTGATAATGTTAAGAACTTTATCTGTACTATAGTGTCATCGGTCGTTCTAGATCGAAAAAGCTCCTTAGATATCTGATATCTATCAGTCCTACTTTCTTCACCATCAACTACTTGATGTGCAGGAATATAGTAGGAGTATCCATAGTTTCAGGCTGACGCTGAAGCTTGTTACTCATGGATACGAGCATGATGCATTAAGCCAACTGTGCATCATCTTGCCACTTTCTAAAAGTAGCAATCTCTTCCTCAGAGGCATTGTCTGCAACCATTACAGAAAAAACGTATTAAGGACATAAGATAGCTTTTCAGCCATGAAAACTATTCTCAAATTCCTTAACCAATCCGTTTAATTCGATCTGGTTAATTTAGCATCTAATATGTTTCGCAGTGATAGTAACTTAGACATTATAAAATTCTGTAAATGAATTTGTAATTAACAACATTTTAGCATACATTCTTTTATTAGTTACCAAAATAAATTAGGTCTTGTTTTAAATTGGTATCTCTCACTATTTTCATCAAACTATATTACCCTCACTTATATAGTTCGGCAAAATCTAATTAAAGATTTACTAGTGAGAATAAGGATCCCATTTCAAATGTATATAGCATTGTGTGTGCACAACAAACTATATATAAATAAATAAGTAGACAACTCTTGTCAATTACATCAACTATGTAACTCTTTGTAATTTGCCTCTTAAATCATAATGGTCAAGTGTGTGCACATCCGAACTAAAATGATTTAAGTTAAGTCAGACCCAGCATTTTCATATAAGTGAAGAGAAAACTACAGCCGTTGTGTGTGTACAACAAAGCAGTAATGTTTAATTCCTTATAAACATCATATGTAATAAAAATAACATCTTAAATATTTAATACTTGCCTTGTGTGTGCACAACAAACTCATATTAAATATTCAATACTCTATTGTTTCTATCATGCTAGAAAGCGACGCTCGATATTCCAAATATCTTTGAACGTTACAACTTAATATAAAATATTTGAGGGATTTGTTATTAATTTGTCTCATCTTGTTTAGCGCACATGCACATATATATATATAAAATGCGCGTCATATTAATTAACATGCGAAGCATGTTTGCATAATATATATAATATATATATAATATAAGTATGCACATATAGAATACTATATTCTACCTGGATTGATTATGCACTTTTATTCTAGTTTGGTTCACTAGAGCCACCAAGTGAACTAAAAGGTCAAACCCTAGGGGTGCAAGAATTAATATAAATATAATTATTACATTTAAACCTGGGTTTCATTACAAACGGGTCTTCAAGCGCTCCTTGCTCCTTGATCTCCAATTCTTCAAAATAATTCTAACTATTCCTATTACAAAACTATTTAAAATAAATAGAAACCTTGATCAGCAGTCAAGGGGAAGTACATAGGAGGGAGTTAGAATTTATATTAAGAAAAAATTAGAGAAGACGAGGTACGCAGACCCCATTTAATAAAACCCATACATTCATTCATCCAACTAAATAAAATTCAATCACATTGGTCAATAGTCCATAATCAATCCCATTTATTATCATACACATCATCATATGTATCAATAAATAATATTCATCTCATGAATAATAAACATGCAATATATATATATATATTGATATCATTTAATGGGCAAATTTAGTTAGCATAAAATCTAATTTTGAATCAAAATAAACTCCTTTATTTTAATCCAAATTTAAATCAAAATAAACCTTTTTTATTTTAATTTATCTAATTTTGAATAAAATAAACTATTTTATTTTAATCAAAATCTTTAATCAAAATAAACTCCTTTATTTTAATTAATTATTGAATTCAATTCCAAGTAAAAAAAAACTTTTATTAAAGGAAACACAAATTCTCTTTCCTATTCACAAATAAACTCTTTTATTTTGAATAATATGAAATCTTATTTCATATCTTAATAAACTCCTTTATTTAAGGAAATATGGATTCTCTTTCCTATTCACAAATAAACTCCTTTATTTTGAATAATATGAAATCTTATTTCATATATAAATAAACTCCTTTATTTAAGGAAACATGGAATCCAATTTCAACTCCAATTAGTTATCATGGAATCCAATTCCAACTCTAATTAGTTAGCATGAAATCCAATTTTAAAATTAAAATAAACTATTTATTTTAATTATAAAATAATTAAGATTATTATATATATATATATATATATATATATATATATATATATATATATATATAATCATATTAGCCGAATGCCCTCGCACAAGATACTGTTCAGAAGTATTATATATATAACTAACTTATATATATAATGATTCAATGATCCATTTGGTTAATAATAATATATATCATCATATATATATGATACAAAAGATCCTGTAAAGCACGTGAATCTTGGTGGATACCAGCCCCTTAAAATTCGTGACATCCAAATATATATATATATATATATATATATATATATATATATATATATATATTAACGTCATTGTAAAAGGAAGACGGAGGCAGTGATCAAGTAAACACGGTTAACAACAGGCTTCGCCAAAAAAAAGATTTCGGTCCCTCTTTTTTTTTTTAAAAAAAAATTTATACAACAAATTATGCCAAATTAAATTGTTCTAAACACATATCAATATACATATCAAATTAAAACAATTAATAATTCGCATAAAGGTTTGGCTTTGATACCACGGTTAGGTTTGTAATATTCATGAACGCAATCGAATTGCACAAAATAAGCAGAAGCATGAAAAATCAAAGTTTTAAAATTTTTACAAAGCATATACCCGGATCATCCTTTATGCACAATTATTAATTAAATGAAAAGATAAAAGACAAGAATCATACCCTTGAATATCCGAGTTTCCTCAGGTACAAGTTCACCTCCAATCTTTTTCGCGTTCAACTTGAGTCCACCGGGTTTGGTTCCTTCCTTTGATCAACGTTAGTCACCCAAGTGTTTGGCCTCTAGAGGTGATCAACCAAGGAAGATGAAATATTCAAGAAGACGGGTGGTTGGCTAAACCCTAGTTTTCTATCTCTATAGAAAAGGAGCGTACTCTCCAACTATTGAAATCACGTCTGTTGTGAAAAAGTCAACAACAACTCTACACCCATAATAAGACTCCTCTTCTTTATAGAGGTAGGCAACCCTCCTTAACAATTAAGCAATTGGGTTTTATTTTAATTAATTAAACTGCTTTAATTAATTAGGCTCCTAATCTTATTAGGATTAATTAATTAAACTTTTAATTAATTAGCCTCCTAATCTTATTAGGAGTAAATGAGAGCAATTTTATTAATTAATTCCTAAACTCCTTTAGGAATTAAATAATAATAATAGTAATAATAATAATAAGACTCCTCTTATTAATTTATATTTAATATTTCTAAAATATTAAATAATAAATATTAAGCTATTTAATTTATTCTATCACCATAGATTAAATTAAATATACTTAACTTATTATTACGATTATGCCATTAACTTCTTAAATAATTATTCTTCCTTTTATGGTGTGACCCTTTAGGTTCTCCATATTAAACCGGTTGTGAATAAATCAATTAGAACAATTCTAATCTTATTTAAATAAATAAATTAAACTATTAATTTATTTAAATAAATTATATTTATTCTACAATAGGGATAAGCCTCCCTAGCGATCAACGACTTTTTAGATAATATAGATTTTAACATTAATCATAAAAGAACATTTGAGTAAATAGTTACCGTACAATTCAATCCTTCCACCATACAATGTCCCAATTAAATATAAGACATGGAATTACTGTAAAGTCTTATTTTATTTAATTATATGTATTTCGATCCTTAAGTGCACAACTTCAAATAATACAAATTAGAAACTCATTTCTAATTTTATTCTGCCTTGGCCAAGGACTACTGGGTTGTCATTTATCGAATAACATAGGACATTTCTCTTCTTTTACTAGAAGCGGTAGATTCTTTATTGATTATACATTATCTCCATGTACAGCTTATTATACCTAATCATACCCTTTGATATACCCTAAGGGTCTTAAGGAATAAGTCAAATTATAACTCATCATACACAAGATACTATGATGATCTCAAGTCCAAGGATCACTTGTACTACTATTACTACATGAATTCCTATTGACATGTAAGTAAAACTCCATTAGGTATTTCTTAGCTAGCCACGTTCAGTGAACTTATTCTCTAATAAGCACCTACATACTTGCTTTAGTGTCTCCACACAAATGATCATGAGATCAATCATCCCCATCCAATGAGCAAGCAACGTATGTACCAATCTATTCGGATTCACTAATCCCAAATTTAGTAATCCAACGATTTGGAACTATTTTAGTTTTAAGCTTTCTAAGAATTTAGATCTCATTAGAATGATCATCATCATTATTCTAAAAGTATTGCTTAAAACTATGGGTTTATCACATATTATAAAACAACATCATTTAGGTAATTTAAAAGCCTTTAATAAATTAATACTTTTTATTAATAAATGAATAAGATTGTTAGAAAATATATGCTTTATCATCAAACATGATTGACTTGTATGCATACTACTTTCAATCTCCCACTTGCACTAAAGCCAATCGCCACGGTATCTCATACCCTTCTTCTCTAAGTGACGATTATCCTGTTGTTGGATAAGCTTTAGTAAATGGATATGTAAAGTTATTCTTGAGAGTTCACTATCTCTATAGTGATTTCCCATCTTTCAATGATTCTTATAATCAAATGAAAGTGCCACAACACATGTTTAGATCTAAGATGAGACTTAGGAACTATTCCTAGTTCTGTAATGAACTTTTCATCTAAATAATCAACTTGCAGCTTCATTTATAGCTATATACTTTGTCTTTATCACTAAACTAGCAACTCTTTGCTATTTGAAACCATTCCAATTCACTACACCACTGTTCAAGGTAACCCTTTACCTTAAAATAGATTTTCTGTCTTCTTGGTTTGTCTGAAAAACTTGAGTCTATTTTGCCCTCTAGTTTTAATTCCGACCCACCATGAATATGATCGCATCCTTAGTGCTGGTTAAGTATTTTAAGATATTTTCGCTGACTCACAGTGAACTTCTCCAGAATATGATTAATCATTACCAGGTCTCGTATATTTCATTGTATACATGATTGTCACTCATGCGATATCTCTTTTCAGGAGTCTATGGGGACTATTAAGAGAGATTCACTCCATGACTCATCAACATGAGACATCTCTTGGAGTTTGCCATGCTAAATGACTTTAGCATCAAATTAATATACATTCCTTGGGTTAAGTCGAGCATCCTCTTAAATCTATCTATATTGATTTGTATCACCAATTACGATACTCTTCCCAAATCATTCATGGAGGAATGTTTAGACAACTTTATCTTTACCGATTATAGCACTGGTATGTTATTCCTTATCCGTAGTATATCAACATATAATACTAGGAATATCACGACACTCCCACTGACCCTTTTGTACACATTAGGTTCATTCTTGTTTTTGATAAAATCAAACTCTTTTGATTGTCTCATCAAAACGAATGTTTTATATTTGAGAAGCTTGCTTCAATCCATTTCTCTGAGTGTCTACAACTTTTACCTCATCGTATGTAACTGGGTCATCATCTTCTATGATGTGTACCTCATCATCATCATCTATGATGAATCCATACCTCCTAGGTATCTTTGGTACTGTTCCAGATTTACGATTCAGTTGTGGTACAATAGGTCTATCTACAGGTTCCTCTTATTTGACTTATAGTGATTTGTGGTTCTTGAACTCTTCAAGATCTATTATCCTCCCACTAGCCCCTTCAATGATAAACACATTTATCTTAGAAGGCAGCGTGTTTTATAACAAACACCTTTTGCTAAGTAGGATTATAGAACATATACCCTAAACTTACTTTAGGATGTCCCACAAATTTACACTTGTCAAATCTTATCCCAAGTTTATCCTTTGAAACCTTTTCACATAAGCTGGACAAACCCTTATTTTAACTTACTTAAAATTAGGAATCCTTCCTGTCCATAACTTTTATGGACTCTTGTGACCGGATTTTGAGGTTACCGTTTTCGTAGATATGCAGCCATTTCTAGGACATTATCCTAGAAGGATATTGGAATATCAATAAAATCATTATGGACCGCACCATGTCCAATAATGTACGATTTTTCTTTTCAGATACATCAATCAATTATTGCGTATCAGGAGGCGTACATTATGAGAAAACCATTTGAGATGATCTAGAAACTTATTGCACACGTATTTATTTCTTGATCTAATCAAAGAATCTTAATACTTTGCCAATTTGTTTCACTTCTGAATTCTTTGAACCTTTCAAATAATTCACACTTGTATTTCAGCAAATACACACATTCAACTCTTTGAATGATCATCTCCTTTTCTTATACTAGTTTGTTCAATTTGCAAAATATATTTTCACGTAAGTCAAGTTCACAAAATCCATTAAGTAATATTTCAGTTCTATACAAAATATTATTATTATAAATAGAACAACAATTGTTCTTAATTATAATACCAAAGTTTTCATTGTCCAACAATAAAATAGAAATAATGTTTCTAACGCGAACTGGAATACAATAACAACTTATTGACTTAATAGATTTGCCCGTAGGTAATGCTAAACTATAAGTTTCTATGGCCAATGCAGCAACATTTGCTTCATTTTCCACACATAAGATTACTTATCTTTGTTTAGCTTTCTACTTCTGCTTGGTCCCTTCATAAATTTATATTTATGATAACCAAAGTCGGTATCCAATACCCAAGTAGAACCTTGACTTAAAGAAAAAATTATTTTAAATCATGAACAAAATTGTATTTGTAACCGAAACTTCACTAAGCTTCTTCTGGTTAGCCTCTACAAAATGCTTCTTGCATTTTCTTTCCAGTGTTCAGGCTTATTGCAGTGGAAGCAAAATCCTTTGCTATCCGTATCAGTTTAGTTCTTATTATCCTTTGTTTTTGCCTTTTATATTTACTTCTTAGAATCATTCTTCTTTTAGAAGATCCTTTGGCCCCTACCAGTAAGACTTGGTCTTTCTTGGTTGGAAAGTGACTCTCAACATTTTTCAACATGTTAAGCAAATCAACGAAGCTGATATCTAGCTTGTTCATATGAAAAATTCACAATAATTGTGAGAGGAGTTCGGAAGTGAGTGCAAGATTAAATCTTGGCTCAACTCTCAATCTATGACAAAAACCGTTGTCCTAATTGATCAATCAAATTGATAATGTTAAGAACTTTATCTGTACTATAGTGTCATCGATCATTCTAGATCGAAAGAGCTCCTTAGATATCTGATATCTATCAGTCCTACTTTCTTCACCATCAACTACTTGATGTGCAGGAATATAGTAGGAGTATCCATAGTTTCAGGCTGACGCTAAAGCTTGTTACTCATGGATACGAGCATGATGCATTAAGCCAACTGTGCATCATCTTGCCACTTTCTAAAAGTAGCAATCTCTTCCTCAGAGGCATTGTCTGCAACCATTACAGGAAAGACGTATTAAGGACATAAGATATCTTTTCAGCCATGAAAACTATTCTCAAATTCCTTAACCAATCCGTTTAATTCGGTCTGGTTAATTTAACATCTAATATGTTTCGCAGTGATAGTAATTTAGACATTATAAAATTCTGTAAATGAATTTGTAATGAACAACATTTTAGCATACATTCTTTTATTAATTACCAAAATAAATTAGGTCTTGTTTTAAATTGGTATCTCTCATTATTTTCATCAAACTATATTACCCTAACTTATATAGTTCGACAAAATCTAATTAAAGATTTGCTAGTGAGAATAAGGATCCCATTTTAAATGTATATAGCATTGTGTGTGCACAACAAACTATATATAAATAAATAGGAAGACAACTCTTGTCAATTACATCAACTATGTAACTCCTTGTAATTTGCCTCTTAAATCATAATGGTCAAGTGTGTGCACATCCGAACTAAAATGATTTAAGTTAAGTCAGACCCAATATTTCCATATAAGTGAAGAGAAAACTACAGCTCTTGTGTGTGCACAAACGACATCACTAGGAACTCATAATGACCGTAACGAGTTCTAAATGCTATCTTTGTTACATCTTCTGTTCTCACCTTCAACTGATGATAACCAGTTCTTAGGTCAATCTTCGAAAAACATCTCGCTCCCTTAAGTTGATCAAACAGATCGTCTATTCTTGGTAACGGATATTTGTTCTTGATTGTCACCTTATTCAATTCTCTATAATCCATACACAACCTCATCGAACCATCCTTCTTCTTTACAAACAACACCGGTGCTCCCCACGGAGATACACTAGGTTGAATGTAATTCTTATCCAACAACTCTTGTAGCTGGATCATCAACTCTTTCATTTCTACCGGAGCCATTCGATACGGCGCTTTCGATATCGGCGCTGTCCCCGGTACTAAATCAATCACAAACTCTATTTCTCTGTCTGGAGGAAGTCCCAGAAGTTCTTCTGGAAAGACATCCCCAAACTCATTAACTATAGGTATCTGCCCCATGTCCGAATTCACAACCCGTGTATCCACTACATGAGCCAAATAACCTTCACAGCCTTTTCGTAACATTCTTCTGGCCTGCATCATCGTCAGACAACTTGTTTGCCTTGGCGACTTGCTACCATAAAATACAACCTTAGACTTATTTGGGGTCTTAAGCTGTATACTCTTTTTCTGGCAATCTATAACTGCCTCATGGTTAAACAACCAATCCATCCCTAAGATAATATCAAATTCTCCTAAGCGTATCGGAATCAAATTCACGCTTAACTTATGTCCCCTTATTTCCACACCACAGTTGTTATGGATAAACTCTACAGGGATCATTTTTTTGTTTGCAACTTCTATATTCATTGGGTTCTTTAACTTTTCAAATGGTAAGTTTAATCTTCTAGCAAATTCATCAGACACAAATGAACAGGTAGCTCCCGAATCAAATAATACGTAGGCATTTATATTATTGATCGAAATAATACCTGACACCACCTCCTTTGATGCAACTGCATCTTGCACAGTCATGTTGAACGTTCAGGCTGTCGGTTTGCTCTGCTGCGTTGGCCCTCTAATAGTTAACTTTGTTGAACTGCTCTTGTTTCCACTTCCTCCATCTGTATTCTTCTTCAATGGACAGCCCTTGAATCGGTGCCCCGTTCCTCCACAAGAAAAACAACCACCTTTCTTCGGCTTAGGATAATTTGGTGAAATACTTCTTGGCCACAATTATAACAGACGTTTTTCCCTTTCATACACTCTCCAGAGTGATTCTTTTCACACTTCGAACACGCTGCCTTCTTCTGCTGAGTATTCCCTGGTTGCGTTCCTGATTCATTGCCACTGTTGTTCCACAGACGCTTCTTGCTGTTGCTGCCACCACTACTCGCACCCTGATGACCACCTTCAATCTTCTTCTTATTCTTCTCTCGATTGAATCTAGAAACTACCTCACTACTACCTTCTGCAATGATGGCTTTTTCTAACAGTGTTGAGAAGGTAGCAATTTGCAACACTGCAACCTTACTGTGAATCCACGGCTTCAGCCCATTTTCAAACCTACGTGCCTTTCGTAGTTCTGTATCCACCCGATGAGGTGCAAATCTGGCTAGCTCATTAAATTTTGCTGCATATTCGGCAATTGACATGTTTTCTTGCTTTAATTCAAGAAACTGCACTTCCATTCTGGCTTGCATGGCCTCTGAGAAATAACTTTCTAAGAATAACTCCTTAAACTTGGTCCATGTCACTACCTCTGTTTCGGCTCTAGCTTGGTTCGTCTCCCACCAATAGTTAGCCTCTTCTTTCATCAAGTAGGTAGCAAAAGCCGTCTTTTACTCTTCGGCTACCCTAGCAATGATAAAGGCCTTTTCCATCTCTTTCACCCATGTTTGAGCCGCTATAGGGTCCGTAGTTCCGCTGAATTTTGGTGGTCCTACAGCTTTAAAATCTTTAAAATTTGCCAATCTATTATTCGCTTGCCCCCTTGCTGCAGGTGTATGAGTTCGCATAGCTTGAGCTATCATATCAACGAAGTTCTGCATTGGGTCATCTTGATTCCTTTCATTATTCACAGAACGTTCCTCCCTCTGGTTACGATTTTGACGTCTTGGCGGTATTATCTGATTAACAAAACCTTAATTTATTACATCGAGTTTAATTATATGATGTATTTTCTAAGTGTTTAAAATATAACATGTAATTTAAACTCTAACAATCATATCATCATAATGTTGTATTAGGGAATTCAACCTACTAAATTGACTAATTCATCTTGCTGAATTAACATATTCAGCTTGCTGAATAACACATTCAGCTTACTGAATTCACATATTTATCTTACTGAATAACACATTCAGCTTGCTGAATTAACATATTCGATTTACTGACTTTTCAAACAAACAGCTTCTCATTTTAATTCTTAATACTTTTCTATTTGATCAAACAAGTAATAATAAAAGGGCATTTATATTCATATACCAAATTTTAACGTCATATACTTACATACTTGGCATATTTTTATAAACGCTAACTATTCCATTTTTAAACATCAACAGATGGGATCTACTAAAAAAACATACTCCCCTACACACCTAAGATGGGGATACATCATATTTACATACTACCTTACACCTACTGAGGTTTACATCAAACATAAAACCTTAATAAACAAAAGGGGTTCTACTGCATCTATATACCATAAAAAGCTAATAAACTACCACTGCGCATCTGGAGAGGGTGCGCCTGAATGCTCCTGCTCTGGTGGAAAGAGTCCATCCATGAGTCGACGTCTAACAGCTCAACTCGACTCGCCTATCTCAAAGGATCTCCTCACTCCTACTTGGGGACCAGTATATTCTGCATCTAAAGCCCGTCCCAAGGACTCCATCCTAACCCGTCCAGCCTCCGTCTCAACCTCTAACTGATCCACTCTTCTCGCTGCTTGGACCCAAGCATCCTCAACTCGGACCCTGTTAGCGATCTCTAAGTCAAACCTCAGGTGCAACACCTGATGCTCAATACTCAATATTTCAAACTTATTATGCTCTTGTTCTAATATCTCTCTCAGCTCAGTATTCTTGGCAACCATACGGGTAGCCAAGGTTGTCTGCTCCTGCAACTGTATCTTCATCTCAGCAAGCTCGTTCTGAGCTTGATATGCCAGTTCCTTGTATTGAGTTTCAGTAAACTGATGAGTGGCATTATCCTGCTCTAACTTTGTCACTCTATTCTCCAGTGCCATGTTATTTTCAAACAAAACTTCCATCACATCCTCATCATGCTCGTCACTAACAACATGATCCTCTACTGGATCTAACGGCTCTTGCTCGACTGTATGGCTACCTTGTCCTTCCTCAGGCATCCTATAACCAAACAAACACAACATCAATATCACAATAAAATATATTCATTGATAAAATGAAACAATATTTTATTATGCACACTGTATACTAGATGAATCTCCACAATCCACCTCTTAGCATACTCTATACGAGTTTTCTTCTAAGGTTATAACCTAAGTTTCGCATCCTAAAGTTTATAACCTACAGCTCTGATACCAATCTGTGACGCCCCCAAATCCGAGTTCTCAACCCCGGGCTTGGTGCTCACTATCCATCATCAACATAAGCATTCTATATACTATTGCGAAATAATAAACATGTTCATTATAATAAAGTCTTATACAATACCCCAAGGTCTATTACCTTAACATAAACATACCTTACTTAAGTTATATAAAGTAACACAAAAGATTTACATAAACATCAAACATAGTATTTCATGATACTTAAACATTTATAATAACTATTCTTGGACCTTTCCCTTGCCCTTGTCCTTCTTACTTGAACTCTCTGGCTTAGCTGAAATAAATGTCATGATATAGCAAGGGTAAGCAACTAATTTGCTTAGCAAGTTTAAGTACAAAGAAGATATATCATGATTAGCAAGAAATTTATCGTTCAATGTTCAACAATAGAAATTAATTGCGAAAGAACATGAATTAAGTCTTGATAACTAAATATTCGAAAAACAGATACTGAGTGGTCATAATGACCATGAACATACTGGTCCTTTTAATAAGTTTTGGTAATCAAGGGGATCAGCCTTTCATACCCGGTGTATTATGCATAACCACTTATTATACGAGTAATAATTGGTTTTTCAATAATGCTTTAATCAAATTGTTCTTTTTCTCAGTATTGAGTCCTTACCACGTCAATTGGTGAAGAACAACTTTTAACAACATATTTGATTTAACAAATTTACACATATTTGATCTAGCCGATACATTGAGCATAGATCCATATCTTAAACAGTTCATGAATAAAAGAACTTTAACTAATTCACAGTTCAATAATAATAGAACAAGAATTTAATTGCACTGAGTGCGAGCATCAATAATCAATAAGGATGTGAATAATAAACAATAATTATTCACTAACATGCTTTGAAAAGAATAACTCAAGTTTGAGTTAGAGAACTTGCCTTGTCTGCTATCTACTACTATGCAATTTAATTTAATCTCTTTATTGTAAAGACCTATCATTGTTAAGATTGATCTTACCATCAGCATATAATACTTTATATCATAATGCAATTACTCTATCAGCAATTTTCTTATCCACATAATCAAATACCTGAAAACATTCTTATTATGATCATTTTTTTTGATAATATATTATTTACTTTATCATATTTCTTATGATTTAACACTTAATCTTTTCCTTTTATTAGCTCTTCCTTATAATCTAGTAAGCTAAATACTAACATTATAGCCTATATTATTCAAGCATGCAATCCAGCCACCTGGATTGGCTAATCCAGCAAACTGGATTTAACAAACTTCTAATCCAGCAGGTCTAGATTCCAAATCCTGCAATCCAGCAAGCTTGGATTCTAAATCTTTCAATCCAGCAAACTAGATTCAACATTATTTCCAATCCAGCAAGCTGGATTCCATATTTCCTTTACGAAAATACCAAATCAACTTATTATTTTTCTATCCTTTGGCCATACTTATATACATGTATTTCATACACAAAAAGTATTTTTTTTGTAATTTTTCAATTTCTTTTACTATTTTTCAAAAATTATTTTTAGTGCATGGCTTAAGAAATTAGCCCCATCATGCTCAACTCCAGAAATTCCCATCTCTTGTCATAATCTCATACATATTAACGTGACCCTCCAGTTTAAATTTCATGGCCAACGGAGTTATAGAACTCCGGTTATAGAGATTTTCGTCCGAAAAACCTAAATATTGAAATGATCATAACTTGGTCATTTTAAGTCGGAATGATCTCATTTTTGGATAGGAGCTACTTTATGACATATATTTTCATGTCCCAAAAGGCCGGAATTTATTTCATAATTTAAGTGGCCGAAATTGCCCTTGCAAAATTTTGGGCAGACTCTTTTTTGGGATTTTTAGCTTTTACCTACTTTGCTAAAACCAGTCCATACGGAAATCTGCAACTCCTTTTTAGGTGATTCCACTTGTGTTTGAAAGATAACTCATCATATTACTCTCCCAAATTTTTCCAGAATTTTTAAATGTCAGAAATATGATGAAAATACCCCTTGCATTGACTGTCCAAAAATAGTTTATTTTTCTTTCAAAAGACCAAACTATTTTTGCTAAAACAGTTGCTATCACTTGTGTATTCAATATTTTTGAGTTCTACCACTTGAGTTTAGTAGTTAACATACCTATCTAGCACCCCTCTTTGACGGATCACAAAAAGAAGGTGTAGATTAAAAATGGTAGATGATTAAAGGAAGTGAAAAAAAACTAGAGTTTTCTTACAAAATAACACTAGTTTCTTTTCTATCCTTTTTATTCACTTCCTAACACTCAAATATGTTAGATCAATACATGAAACCATATAAAACATGTAGATAGAGGGTTTTAGACCTCTAGATCATAGACCTTAGATAACCAAAATCAACCAAAATAAAAAGGAAATCCACAAGTTTAAGATTTATACCTAGATCTTTGAGCACTTCTTCTTAATCTTCCAAAGTAATTAACAAACTTAGGATGCATCAATGGTGCAACACCTTTCTTTCTCTCCTCTTGCTTCCACCGAACTTCTCTCCCTCTCTCTTTTTCTCTTATGCTTTTTATTGGCTAGTTTAAGAGAAAATAAGACAAAGAAAAATAAAAGTGGAAAGAGAATATGGTTTAATATGTTGGACAAATGTCTAGAGATACAATAGTATATCTATACATTTCTACTAGCCTATCTCCTCTCTCTATATCTCTTAATTATTACAAGATTACTTTACTAATATGTTGGCTCCATACTAGAGTTGACACCTAGCCAATCTTGCACTTATCTTTGAAAATTTGGGAGCTTGAAATGATAACATTCATCCCCCCCTTTCTCCTCCTTACTTGGCCGGTCAAGTGGCCTTCTTATCTCCAAGCTTTGCTTTTGTTTTTATGGAAAAATCTAGCATACAAAATGTCTAAAGTACCCTCATCAATTGGGCTACAAGTTGGGCCATAAAAAAAAAGTTTTGGGCTTTCCATAAATAACCTATTGAACCTTTAATTAACTAGTTTGACTTACTAATTGATATGAACTTGGGCCTCCACCCTTAAATAATTGTGCTACTAGCATACTTGCCCATTAAATTTAATAGTGGTCTAGCTTAACAATCAAATTATCTACAAGTCCAATGCTTAAATAATTATTCAGCTTGTTTAAACTACTAGCCATCCTTAGTAATATTAACCCTATTATCACATGAACTATTACTCATTATTATTGATATTTACACATTCATATCAATTAATAATGTTAATTAACTTACATAACCCAATTAGACTTGTCTTATTCAAGTTTATTGAGTACTTACTTACGGTTTAACATCCTAAATCTATTTCCTAGATTATTAAAATACTTAAGTTAGTTCACTAACTTATATAACTTATTAGTGAGACTTTCTTTAAATATTATATCATACTAACCACATAATCACGTCATCATCCATAAAATATTATCGATTATGTAATACTTATTTACAATGTATCACAGAAATTCTTGGTTATTACAGGGGGGGTTGAATAGATCCTTTTAATTTCAAATACTTTTCTAGTTTATTTTGTATAGATAATAATTTAGCATATGACAAACATAAGAATCTTTTCAAGCACAGCGAAATAAGTAAAAGATCCCCTTCATTGATATATTCATAATCATACATACATTGTTCTTATATAGAGTTAGTTCGGTTGTAAGCAGTTAAAACATACATAGCCATTATAGCAGTTAATGTACATAATGTAAATGACATAAAGTAAACGACACAAGGGATTTTAAGTGGTTCAGAGACTCAAGCTCGTAATCCACTCTTCTGCTTTTAATTAGCAGGATTTCCACTAAGGAAGGGCAGCACCCTGAATCACTAAGATTCCTTCAAGGCCAGCAGCCTTGGGACTTCAGTTCACTAAGAACTCTTCAATGCCAGTAGCCTTGGAACTTCTCTATTTCCCTAGGAACTCTTCAAGCCCAGCAGGCTTGGAACTTCATTTAGTCCCTCCGGACAAGGACCCCTCAGGCACTGACTTCTTATTGTTGAGTTGTTTGTTTGTTTGTTTGTTAGAGTTGGTGATGAGCTGCTAAGATGTCTTTAAGCTCTGAACATCTTCTATACTTAACAGCTTGGCGTGATCATCCTTGAAGTGCAGTTGAGTGTTCCATGATGCTCAACTTTCTTCAGTTACTCAACCACTTCTGATGATCCCTTTATGAACTGCCTTGAAGATCATTCTTCTTGATACTTGATGGATGCACATGATGAGTTTCTAAGATGACTGTAAGCTCTTCTGCTAGGTACTTAAAAACTTTCTCATGTTTGACACCATGATGGCATTGGTGATCTTCTTTTTTGGTACTTGATGCCTTCTCATGATGGACTTGCTAAGATGACTTTAGGCTCTTCTCTCTGGTACTTAGAGTCTTCCCATGATGGACATCAAGATGACATTGATGCTCTTCTTTCTGTTGACAGTTCAGAACACTCTTTTTATAGTAGAACTCTCGCTTCTACATTGTAGAACTCTCACTTCCACTTTTTTCTTTGTTTGTCTCTAAGTGTTCTTGGTGGATCGTAAAGTGAGCCTTCGGACCTTCATTGGTCACTCACTATTTTACTTTGGTTAGATCAGTCCACCACTTCTCCAAACTCAGCAACTCCAGCAACCTTTGATCTTTGAAGCTCTAGTTGATTTATACTCCTTTCCAATCTTCTCGTTGGAAAGTAGCCATTGAAAGCTCTTTGAATTGCTTCACAGATCTCGAGTTGTTTGGTGCAGACTGCAGATGTGACGTAACATGACTTTATGACAATGCAGTCTACCGTTTCACCTACCTCGTCAGAGATGTTACTTTGATGTCTCGGGCAGGTCGACGACTTTATTTCCTCCTTCTGATTTCTTGATCAGAAGTTGTAAGACCCCAACTTTTATGAATAAAGATGAATTTTTTATAAATATCATTTTTGAATATTATGGAATGAATTTGATATAATGTTATAGTTGTGGGTAAAATTTATAAATTTTGCAAAGTACGCAAGTTGTTATATAATATTCGATTGGTCGGGGAATATTTATTTTAACAGGGAATATTCGTACAACGACACAATCATTAGTGGACTCCACAACAAAATTATTGTCGGATTGAGAAAACGACAAAAATACTTTATAAAAATAACGGCGAAAGTTTTACCGTTAACTGTTGAAACACCCGGTGTTGAAAGTACAGTAATACGCGTGGCTGTATAGTAGCACACGGTATTGATTATTGATGCTTACGTGAGAAGTCACTCAGTTTTGTTCAATTATTGTTACAGTAATTGCTGCATAGTATCTCACGTTATTTAATTCAATTATTGTCAATATTTTATAATCAATAATTGAGATGACAAAGTTATTAATATTATTATTTACAATATTAACGATGTCTAGAAGTGCTGTCAAGGAGAGGTTTGGTCACCTAATTGCGCGCCAATGGCGAGAAATCCTTATTGAAAAGCCCCCTCTTTTCTGGGAACGACCTGGTCGATTGATATTGTGAATTATAATAATGATGATAAATTTTGTTTTATTAGTATTATTAAGATAATAAAACAGAAAAGCTTTTTATATAAAATAGAATACTTTTATAAAGTTATTTGTTTTATTAGACTATAAATAGAATATATTATATTCTATTATGCATAGTAATTTTCATAGTAAAATCTTTTCATATAAAATATAATACTTTTATAAAGTTATTTGTTTTATTAGACTATAAATAGAATATATTATATTTTATTATGCATAGTGTTGCATAGTATTTGTATAGTAAAAACTTTTTATATAAAACAGAATACTTTTTATAAAGTTTTGTTTTATTTGATTATAAATAGAATATATTATATTTTATTGCATAGTGTAACATAATATCCTTTCCATTCTTCTATAAATAGGATGCTTAGTTAGAATTGAAAATCACACCAGAAGTTCAGAGAATTCTCCTTCTATAATCTTGAGCGTATTTCTTTAGAGTTTAAGAAAGCTTTGTGCATAGAAATTAATGCAAGTTTTCTTCAAGAATATCCTCGCCCTACCAGTCGGAATACTCTTTTTTACGGTAAGGAATATTATTTGTTGTACTTGTAAGGGGTATTATTTCTTTCGTCTTCATGAAGAGAACTTCTGTTATTCCATTCTTTATCATTATGTTGGAATACCCTAAGCGAAGTACCGCATACATGGTGAAATTCTTCTGTTATTCCATTCTTTATTATTCTGTTAGAACATCCTGTCCGTGCGTTTACGCATGACCTGGTTTCGTCCTTTATTATTCTATTGGAACATCCTGTCTGTGCGGTTTATGTATGACCTGGTTCCGTTCTTTATTATTCTGTTGGAACATCCTGTCTGTACGGATTACACATGACCTGGTTCCATTCTTTATTATTCTGTTAGAATAACCTGTCTGTGCGGTCTATGTAACAATCCAGATTTTTATTATAATATTTAAATATTTATTGAATTATATAAATATTTAATGGATGTGTTTATTGTTGAATAAGTATTTGTTTAATTGATTTGATGTGATTTGATTATTTATTTGTTTAATAAATAATTAATGAGTTAAGGAAAGTAATTATTTTGAAATAGTAATCTAATTTAATTTAATAATTAAGTTAGAGAATTTATAATGATTAAATAAATTATTATATTATGCAATGAATTGTTATTAGAATTAATTAAATTAAGTATGAAAACTTAATTAATTAGAAGTGTGACAAATAACTATATTATAATTAGTTATTAAAATAAATTAAAGTAATTTTAATTTAATTTTGCCAAACAAGGCTTATATATATTAAGTCTTTAATTTTAAATAATTTTGCCAAACAAAGCCCTATGGCTTTTGAATTTTTAAATTTGATTTATTAGTAATATAAATTAAATTAAACAAAATATAAATAATATATAATATATTTGGTAACTGATATTTTAATAGGGTTATTAAGTATATGGCAGTTTCGTACGTTTGGGTTTTAGTTTATTTGGTTTTACGTATATTGTTTGGCTTAAGCCTAAGAAAAACTACAGAGAAAGGAAATGTTCAGAAAGGTTTGAGAGAGTCTGAGAAAGAGAAGCAACAAGAGCTGAGTTCTTCAAGTTATTATTAGAGTTTAACACGAATTTCTTAACAACATAAGGTCAAGATTTTAAGGTAAAGATATGTGCTAAGTGAGTTATAGAGATCTATATTCACAAAGATTACTTATATTTTATGAGAAATGTATTTCATATTTTGAACGTAACATGTTGTTGAAATGTAAGTTGAGCAATCCAATGTATATGGATATTTAGTTATGATGTAAGACTTTGTATAGTCATTTTGTTGTAACAATTCATGATATAAGAGTGAATCAAAGAGATGTAATGTAATGGTTGCGATTCAGGGCAAGAAAGAAGGAAATGTATAAAAGTTTTAAATATTCCGTAATTTTATTAAGTTTAACATCGAATAATGATGTATTATTTAGAGGTTGAATGTATGGTTAACGACCGAAGTCGGGATTTAAATTGTATAGATTTTGGGGTCGTTACAGTTGGTATTAGAGCTGTAGGTTATAAACCTTAGGTAGGAGTACCGTAGGCTATAACCTTAGAGAAGAGAGGTGAAGATAATGAACGAATAAGCTCAAATAGAGTTTGAACAATAAGGGATTAAAACTTGCGTGAAAGGATTCAAAGAAGAATCTCGCAGAGTTATAAGGAATATAAATGTAGGGTTACCCAACTCCAATAATAGGGATGTAAGGTGATAATAAATAGACAATGTCTATAAAAAGAGAATGATAAAGAAGTTATGAATAGAGAGTTATGTCTAAGTGTGGTACAATTGTACTCTTTAATAGTTGATGTATGGTATCTGGGCTAAACGATTCCTTCATGGAGCGGAGGTATATACGAACTAGCAACTCGGAACCTAGTTTGTTGGTTATTTATGGGAAACCACTCAGCGTACCATATTGAAACTGTTAGAGACTTGATGTGTATCAAGTGTAGAAATGGACACGTATGATGAGAGTTTAGAACTTGAATGAAATTTTTAGCGATGTAAATGAAGTTAGAAATTCTTAAAGGAAGAATTGTTTTATAAACAAGAAGATTCAAAGAAGAATCTTTAAGAGATATAAAGATAAGAAATGAGAGTTTTCTAACTCCAATAGCCAAGATAACGAATAATGTCGTAAATGATGAAAAAGAGAAAGAATGAGGATCGTAAAACAAAACGATCACGAGTTAACAAAAGAATTTTAAGAGAGATGATTA
This sequence comes from Panax notoginseng, assembly GCA_016801055.1. Classification (NCBI taxonomy): domain Eukaryota; kingdom Viridiplantae; phylum Streptophyta; class Magnoliopsida; order Apiales; family Araliaceae; genus Panax; species Panax notoginseng. The sequence continues at coordinate 160,765,830 of CM029017.1, read as the reverse complement.
TAGAATAAGGTCACGACATGATCTGTTTAAGTTATAAAAGAAAGATGGTCTGTAATGTTTGAATGATTATAGCTTAATGCTATGAAGATGGTGTACTATGAAATAGTACGAGATAACTCATGAGGAGTTATAGATAATGTGATACGAGGAATTCGTATTGAGCAAGTTAAGGGTAAGTTTTTAAGAGAAAGATAGAGTTAGGTGTGTGTTCAATTGAGGACTCATGTGATGGCTGAGTTGTACAAATTCTTGTATGGGCGAGGGTTTTGTGCTTGCACTCAGTTTATCATATTGATAATCATTGGAATGTTTGTGTCGCGCTATTTGCTATATGTCTGATGAGAAGGTGATTCTTTTCTCATGTGTATAACAGATAGGTAGAGTTTAGTTAGAGAATATCATAAGGTTAAGTACGAGTTCTTAAAACTCATACTTATGGCAGGTTCGTGACTCATAATTATATGATATGTTTTTGAACCCCTCAGCGAATGGACGCCTATGGTCTGACTAGGATAAGTTCTTAAACTCATATAATTGTGGTAAGTTCCTGAACTCATAACATGTGGTAAGTTTGACGAACTGGGTATAGATAAGTGTAAATGGAGTATTGAGGATGATAGGAATAGATAGAATTATTAAGTAATGGATCAATATAGAAGGTAGAGACATAGGGTTTTTCAAATCTTCTAGCCTTGCTAGATTTTCGAAATTTATTGACTTCGTGCCTATGGTTGTACTTTTGATTTTTGAAAAATGTTAGATCACACTAGTGAACCAAAGAATTTTTAAAATAGTACTATTGTTCGCGTATCTATGTTGTTTGTTTTGGCTAGAAAAAAAATGATTTTTAAATTTTCAAAATATATTTTAATTATATATATCAGGTGATATGATAAACGATGGAGTCATCAATGCAATGGAACCTGGTGTTGGATGTGATCATATGATCGTCAGCCCACTATGGTGAGATGTAGTATGACAACGTCATAATCATGACGCCATAAAAAAAAATTTGAGATTTCTTCAAGATATGAGAATACATATGTATGTATGTATATGTATATTTCGGTTGATGTCCGAATTGTTATAGAGGTCTATGCTATTTGATTCAGCTAGACAAATATTGAAAGATGTATATGAAATTCAAACATTTATTGAAAAGTTATGCCAAACCAAATTGTTTTGGTGTGGATTCAGATGTTAAAAAGCTGAGTTGAACAACCCTATAAGGGGACATGTTTTCGGGGACAATGGTTCCGAGCGTAACGCATATAGTCGTTACAAAACACTACGTTGCGACCCAACGTAGTGGTACAATAGGCTGGCCACCTAGTGTACGAGTGGAGGGTGTTTTCAGTCTTTGTGATTGATAAACATTCTGCTAAAGTGGGTTTAAAGTGTGATGAACCGGAGGGGGTGAAGCACTATTAAACCTAGAGAATAGAGTTCACGGTCTTGTGACCCCTCAGCATGATTTGGAATCTTTTAAATTCCTGAGTTATTCATACTACTTCCCAATTATTGAATAATTGTGGAAGATTCTTGTTATTCTGCATAATGGAAGTGAAAAGGGAAAGTATTCCTTAGAAAGAAGTGAGTCATAGAATACGACACTGAATGATGAATATGTTGAATAAGTGAGAAAAGAGATTTTGAAGTGAGAAGTAGATGAGTTATCAAAGAATAATGTGAAACTTTTAATAGAAAAGTTAATAATTGTAGAATGATCTTTGTGGAAAGAAAGTGGTTATAGAAACCAATGAATGAATGCAGTAGTGATGTAAAATCTACTTTGATAGAATGAATAAATAAAAATTAATAAATAAAATTTTGAGGAAGAAATTCTTAGAAGAAAGGGTGAATGTAATATCCCGAGTGTTTATGATAGCGATTCCCGAGTGTTTATGATAACGATCCTAGAAAAGGAAATGAATGGGTTAAAAGATATATAATATTCAAAATATAATTGAGTTAAAATGAAAGTTGTGACAACCCAAAAAATCGGATTGTCAAGAATTTAAGTTAAAGAATTAGTTATTAATAAAATGAATTTTTATTAATACTATTCTGTGCTATGTGTTTATTAATCGTTCTATAACCTAGAATGATTATTAATCGGGAGGATTCTGGCTACGAGCTAGATTGAACGAGTATGAATTTTCAAGACGAAAATAAAATTTTTTCGGGAATAAAATATTTTTCGGGGAAAAAGACAAAATAGACACTATACACCTATTTCTGCTCGGAGATTATTTTTGAAATTCTGAGAAGTTCTGAATTACGTTTAATTCTGAGACGTGATGGAATGTTCAATAATATTTCAGTTATGGCAAAAACGAAGTTTTCACCTGCGGACTCAAAACCTAAGGGTTAGGGAAAGTGAGTTTCGAGAATTTTATGATCGCGTATAATAATTAGGGTTATTATGCGTGAGAAATACGAGTATGATACGAGTTATTATACAAGTATATTACGAAGATTAGTACGACGTATAATACGAATATCGTACGAATAATATACGAAGAGAATACGGAAATACGAGAAAGAAATGCGTAGAATACGATCGGAGAATGCGATAAGTCTTAATGGACTTGGTGTTCGTGGACTTTGTAGAATCCAATTGGACTTGGATTATGTCAAGCCCAATGATTTGTGAAGTTAAGCCCAAGTTAGGCCCAATAAGAATTAAGGTTAAGGCCCAAACCAAGAAAAGAAACCGCGGATCGAACCGATGGGTAAACGGATGGGTAAAACCCATGGAGCAACCCATGGAGATGACCCATGGGCATAAGGGGCGGCCACTTGGCCATCAAGTAAGGGTGGTGGCCAAGTAAACTTGGTTGCCAAGTGTGGAATAGTAAGGAGGTGGAGGGGAAATGACCAAAATGCCCCTAACCTTGAAAATCTATAAATATGAAGCTTAATTTCATTTTCTAGGATTTTGGAAAATCCTAGAACTTGAGAGAGAGAGAGAGAGAGAGAGAGCTCGGTTGGAAGAGGAAGAAGAAGAGTATGAGCATGAAGGCTCGGATCAAAAGTGATCGTGAAATAGAAAAGCTAGCAAATCGCCGGCTTTGTCTAACGGAAGAGAAATAAAGAAGAACGGTAATCCGAACCCTAGTTTCTTCTACTATTTTCTTTAAGTTTAATATGTTTAAAACATAACTTAATGAGAATAAGGAGTAAAAGATGTTAGTAATGATTTCATATGGTTGAAATCATGAGAAAATAAGAAATAAGAAATAAGAAATTTAGTTTATAAATTTCTTAAGCAAGTATAAGATTTGTGAGGATTCTGAGCGATCCGAATGAATATTATGAACGAGTAGGTGAATTAAGTAAGGAATGGTGTCCTATAACATCAAATTCCAAGAAAAAGTGAAATCGTAATCCAAAATATCGATTAAAAACGAAGAACGCGAAGAACACGTGAAGAACGTTGTTGATGGACAAATTTAAAACCATCGTAGTGTAAATGTTGTTGATGGATAAGTTTAAAACCATTGTGTATAAGTTAGATGCTTATTGCTTGGTTAGGAACGTTAGAAACGTTCATGAAGAATGGATTAAAATGGAGCTATAACGAAGTTATGGCGAAATTTCGTAAAAGACGAACGAGAATTAGAAAGTTAGTAAATGAACCCGAACGTGTAGGGTTTCATAAGAATGTAAGAGAACGTATAAAACGTGAGTCGTTGACTCAAGAACTAGTGAATTCCGAGTTCGGATGACCGAATTACGGACGAACGAACGAAGAACGTTAAAAGCGTAAAATGAACGAAGGGTCAAGATTAAGCCAATCGAATGGCATGTTAGCGGATTCAGAATGAAGTTCTGTCCAAGGAGTATTGAAGTACGTAAGATAAGGAAGAGAATGGCTTTGGAGCGACCTCGTTCCGAGTTATAACGAAGAAGTTATGAGATCATAAAGTAAGCATCTCAAACTTGACTTAACACTTAGAAAAATTTCCTAGGGTTTTGTCTTGGCGCCGCAGCGCGGGAAGGGGCGCCGCAGCGCGAGAAGGGGCACCGCAGTGCGGAGCTCGGCCATACACTCTGGAGAGTGGCGCCGCAGCGCGAGAGGAAAGGCAAGGCACGGCGCCGCAGCGCCAGTGCAGTGCAATACCCAGAAATGAGATTTTAACTGCTCAATTTCTCGGGGGATGTGCAAGAAAGAAGTATGAACATATAGTTCACGTAATGTAACACTTAGTCAAGTATTTTAAACCTTTAGCAAAGGTTGAACGAAAAGATTAAACGAGAATAAAAGACAAAGAATGTAGATGCGGGTTACGGAACCGATGTCCAGGGACCGTAGTCGCGATAAACGAACGTGAGGGATTGCTATGGTTGTGATTCCTTAGACGTTGGTTGACGATGTTAATGTATAACATTTTGATGTTATGACATGACATTGAGAGATGAATGTAAAGCGTATAGACGCTATGAACGTAACGTAGTTACAGTGAACGATCGGTCTTAGCATGCAACAAACGGTATGGCTTCGACATTAAGAAAGAATAATGAACATGGGGTTCATGGGATGGATAATGATGAAAGTAATTGAAACCTTGAGTAAAGGTTGAATGAGAGATTAAAAGACGAACAAGTAAAACGTTGAATACGTAAACGATCCTTGTGAATTGTATTCGCGTTGGACGAATGTTCTAAGTATACCGTGGTTGTATGACATAGACGTTGATGAAGGTAGTAAGTAAGATATGAATTATCAAGGAAAGTCGTAACAAACGGTAATGAGATTAAAGAAAGTCCGAGTGTGAGTCAGATAGAGAATGTTAGAATGAAGTAAGCGCTGAACACTTTAACCAGCGTAAGGGTTGAGTGTAAGCGAGTGTTAAATGGGCAGAACCTACACACTGTGTATGGTTTAACCGTAATGTAATGAAGAATGTTGATTAACCGTGAACGGTGAAGAAACTAAATTGGAGATAATAACGTATAACGTTAAGAAGCCGAGTTAATAAGTATAACTTGGACAATGTTACGAGTTGAGGGAACCGGACGTTGTAAGATATGAATAAGTTCATATGAAATGTTTAACGCTATGACCTCGTAGTATTGACATTGAATGATCGTTCTGAGTATACAAAAGATTGTATAACTTAGACGATAAAGAATGAATCCTGAGGTATGGCATTTAGTTGCCAGAAAGCCATAAGGAATAAGAAGTTGACTTAACGAACATTATAGTTTAATGGTTCGGATAAGTTAAGGTAAGTTAGGTTGTAGTACAATCGTAACCTTTGATGGTTGACATATGGGAGCTGGGCTAAACAATTCCTTCAGAGAGCGAAGGTATATACAAAACTGGCAACCGATCTAACTCACTGTGATGGCAGTGTAGATGAGACGGGAACTTGTTTGTTGGTTGTTTGTGGGAAACCACTCAGAGTACCATATGGACTACTAGCAGAAAAGCGATGTGTGCTGAGTCCTAGAAAAGTATAAGAAGAAGATAAGAATGTGAATCATCAAAGATGATGAACGTGTTGAGTAAGACATCGCAGTATGTCATAAAGCCATAATCTAGTAATGAAAGTTAGTCGCGTAAGCTTAAATTACAAGAACGCGAACCTTAAGAAGTAAAGTTAAGTAAACCAATGCGTAAGTCAAGTATATGACTAATTGGTGTACTTGTTATTTCCTTATTTGTTATATAGGGTTTTGGAATAAGCATTTCAGCGTAAACTGTAAGCTGTAGCTATGCGTAAGGCAAGTTTCCTAACTTCATTCATATTTTAAATGAATGCTAGTTTCTAAAACTTCTCAGATGTTGAACTTGAGAAGTTTTGTCTATGTGCGAATGTGTGATATTTGTACAAGGTGGTAGAACGTATGAGGCCTTGTGCCACAATGTGAACGCTTCGGTGTTTCTATGAGATGAACTGTTTTGTGATCAAACTGTTCAATACAAGTATGCTCAGTTTATTCATGAACCGTTATTGTTAAGTCTGTGCTAATGATTCTAGCCAGACAGAATGTGTATGCAAAAGGTAGAAGAATGAAAGTATTTCAAAGTAAAAGTGAGTATGGTTTTAAAATGATAGGAATCAAGACTATTCCTATTATTCAAGCTGCTTCATAACCTTTGTTCGGTTATTAAAGTTCAAAAGAAATGTTTAAATTCTGAACTTGTTTGTTCAAACTGTGATGACTTGCTGGGCAATTGAATGCTCACACTTGCTTTAAATGAAAAACATTTTCAGCAAACGATGTTAAAAAGAACTTAAGGATCCCGTAAAGATCAAGCTGAGCGGTATTCAGACGAAGTGCCCTTCATTATATGAATGTGCGTGAAGAGCAAGTGAAGACTTGTAATATAGAATGATAGAATTAAACTATAGACTAGTTTAATGAACAGTTATGAATCCTTTGTGGCGGATGAAAGTCACTCGTGTAAGATGTAAAGAATAATGTAATTATCATTATTTGTAATGAAAAAGGTTTTGTGGTTATAGAACCTGAGATTTTAAAATATATGTTGTTATATTTTAGTATATAATGATGTATGTTTGGAAGAAAATGGGACAGTGACGTACGGAATCCAGGTCTGAAGGTAGACCGAATTTCGGGGCGTTACAAAAGTTATGAAATGAAACCTAGAATTTGTTAGGTAATGAATGTAATAGAAAATATAAAATCTATATTTAGATAAAATGATGAAAGATTTCTCTGAGTTATTTGTGTAATTTGTGTCTTCGATTCTGGGGACATAATCTTTGTAAGTAGGGAAGATTGTAACGAATGAGTGGCTTGAGTTGTGATTTTGAGGACAGAATCCTTGTAAGGAGGGAATGATGTAACAATTCAGATTTTTATTATAATATTTAAATATTTATTAAATTATATAAATATTTAATGGATGTGTTTATTGTTGAATAAGTATTTGTTTAATTGATTTGATGTGATTTGATTATTTATTTGTTTAATAAATAATTAATGAGTTAAGGAAAGTAATTATTTTGAAATAGTAATCTAATTTAATTTAATAATTAAGTTAGAGAATTTATAATGATTAAATAAATTATTATATTATGCAATGAATTGTTATTAGAATTAATTAAATTAAGTATGAAAACTTAATTAATTAGAAGTGTGACAAATAACTATATTATAATTAGTTATTAAAATAAATTAAAGTAATTTTAATTTAGTTTTGCTAAACAAGGCTTATATATATTAAGTCTTTAATTTTAAATAATTTTGCCAAACAAAGCCCTATGGCTTTTAGATTTTTAAATTTGATTTATTAGTAATATAAATTAAATTAAACAAAATATAAATAATATATAATATATTTGGTAACTGATATTTTAATAGGGTTATTAAGTATATGGCAGTTTCGTACGTTTGTGTTTTAGTTTATTTGGTTTTACGTATATTGTTTGGCTTAAGCCTAAGAAAAGCTACAGAGAAAGGAAATGTTCAGAAAGGTTTGAGAGAGTCTGAGAAAGAGAAGCAACAAGAGCTGAGTTCTTCAAGTTATTATTAGAGTTTAACACGAATTTCTTAACAACAAAAGGTCAAGATTTTAAGGTCAAGATATGTGCTAAGTGAGTTATAGAGATCTATATTCACGAAGATTACTTATGTTTTATGAGAAATGTATTTCATATTTTGAACGTAACATGTTGTTGAAATGTAAGTTGAGCTATCCAATGTATATGGATATTTAGTTATGATGTAAGACTTTGTATAGTCATTTTGTTGTAACAATTCATGATATAAGAGTGAATCAAAGAGATGTAATGTAATGGTTGCGATTCAGGGCAAGAAAGAAGGAAATGTATAAAAGTTTTAAATATTTCGCAATTTTATTAAGTTTAACATCGAATAATGATATATTATTTAGAGGTTGAATGTATGGTTAACGACCGAAGTCGGGATTTAAATTGTATATATTTTGGGGTCGTTACAGTCTATCGCATGCATGGTGATTTCTTCTGTTATTTCATTCTTTATTATTCTGTTGGAATAACCTGTCTATGTGGATTATCACATGCATGGTGAATGATCCTTTGTATTCATTTTTTATTAAATTGTGAAAATGATCTATCTAAGTGGATTACCGCATGGCGGACGAAATTCATTTGCAGTTTCATATATTCTCTTATACTCAGTTGGTTGAAGCTTTGACTTCTATACTCCATGAAATTAGTGAAATATCCTTAACATTTGCGCTTCATCCAGTATCTTTTCATGGACATATTCTTCTGAGCATTCTTGAATTTTACTCCACAAAGCAGTATCATGTTGACAATTTGGACATTATTGAGTTCAGGATAAATGAACTTATAAATCTTTAAAATTTATTCTTGAACTTGTTTTATTGAATTGTCATCATCCTCATGTTTATAATATGTTGAAAGTCATCTGTGGCTTGTAGTGCATAGATGGACTTGGTATGATTATGACCAGGGATTATTCGGTATAATCATGACCGTAATTTTACAAATGATGTGGTAAAAATCCTTATTGGTCGTAGTGCATTGATGGACAGTTGTTGGCATGATCATGACCATTGATGAATACACGAATATCCTTGGCCCGTAGTGCATGGATAATTTGTATACGAATATCAGAGTCGTTAGGAACACAAAGTCTAGAGTTGACTCAAAGTATTCCTTCTTCATCGATTCTTGCTTCCGACATAGCACCTTCTTGCACTTTCTTCCTCATACGCATCAGCTCCAGGTCTATAGCTTGAGCAGCTTTAACTTTATCAATTAAAGTCGGTTCTACTCGTATATTCGCCATCATCACATGGGTCCCTGGAGTCTTTATCTCTATCTCCATCTTTTGCAAGTCACACAAAATGGGCCTTTGAGTTAACAATATTGCACTCGTACTAGCATATGATCTTCTGCTCAATGCGTCAGCAACCACGTTCGCTTTTTCAGGATGGTATTGAATTGTACGATCATAATCTTCAACAACTCGAGCCAACGTCTTTGGCGCATATTACGTTCGTTTTATTTGAAGAAATATTTAAGGGTTTTAGAAATGGGGTTTTGTACTGGGGTCGGTACAAAATTCGATTTCACGCTCTAGGGGTAGGCTAGGAAGTCTTCAAGAATACGCCAGGAAATTTATTAACAATAGAAATATCATTCAAAACTGTGACTCCCATCCAAGACTTGGATAACCCGTCACATCGATACCTATCAACTTGCCATCGTCATTCATGACGTCGCCTACAAAAAGTCTGGCTTCGGTGCATTACACACAAGGAAGTCAACAACGAAAGGATCGGGGCTATTTACTTATGGCTTGATATAACTATGATTAACTTTAGGGTTTGGTTGCTTGAATTCGTATAACAGGTTGGTTATGAATATGAAAGCTAACAACCTTACAAAAAGCATGATGAGTAATTAACCAATCGATTCCAAAAATTGCATCAAAGTCAAGTATTTTCAAAGAGATAAGATCGACAGGTAACGTGAAAGTGTCGATTTGAATCAAACAAGATTTATAAATAGTGGAGGTAACGAAGGTTCCTCCTAACAGAGTTTCAACAGATAAGTCAAAGTCTAATTTCTTAAGAGCCAAATTTAAACGTTGAACACAACTAGGTGAAATACAAGAGTGGGTAGAACCGGTATCGAATAAGGTACAAACTTCGCAAGGGTTTATGATTAGCTTACCCGCGATAACTTCATTTGGGTTCCTCACTTGTTGGGAAGTCATGACCACCGCTCTCCCTTGAACTACCCGGCTTTGACTCGTCTGGGGCAGTATTTGGTGTCATCACTACCGTTGGAATTAACTTTTCTATAGGCCATATTCCACCCTCAACTGCTTCGTTGTACTCCTGATTTATGATCTGAATCATCAATCTTCGATCCATATCGAATTAAGGTTGACCGCTCTGTACAGGGTAATTCAAAACTCGATGTCGGGTTCTCCCAATTGCTGTCCAAAAAGAGAAATACACATAATCTATTTTAGCCTTTTTGGATCGTACGTCTCTTTCTACAATATCAACACGTCGTGCGGCTTTTACCCATGCATCCTTCATTCTCACACATTCAGTTGTTTCTTCTTTCATCAGAACTTTGATCATAACATTCTCAGATTCTATCTCTAATATCTTATACTCTGCCAAAGAGTGCTTCTGTTCAAGCATCGCACATCGGGTAACACAATTTTGAATCGTTACATCTCTTTGCTCCACGACCACCTACCGTTCTTCAGCCTACTCTTCTAACTCATGAACACGATTTTGTAATTCTATGTTTTGATCATAAACTTCTTCTAACCAATTCTCCTCAGGTTCCTCTTCTTCCTCACTCTCAGCTGCTACCTCTACAACTAGCTCGGGTGCAACTATTAGTTCTTCACTTACCACGTAGATATCTGTAATTTCTTCTTCGCCTGATATTACATTATCCTGGTTGGTGATTAGAGGTGTCTCCACGGTCTCATTCCCTCCATTGTTGACATTTTCAGTTGCCATTTTCAAATACTGCCACAAAACAAAGGTTAATTAACATGTCACATATTATCAATATACTCTGACCAACCAATTAAATAACAAATAAACTTAGGTAGGTCATACTAGCGAAAGAATTTCCCGTCTCTCCCTTCCTAGTTCTTGTCTCACATCTTAGCCAGGGATCATATCCCTAAGCTTTGACACCAACTGTGACACCCCCAAAATAGGTATACATCACCCATCTTGAGTCGCCAGATACATGGAACTGAATACAAATACAATCTTAATTATACAACTGTCGTGTAAAATACGACAAAACAAATGCTGTGAGTTTGAATACAAATATTATCATCTATACAATATCCACACCCAATGGAGTCCTCATTACATTTATTGTCACACTATTTAACAGAATAGTGAGGACTACTAATACTATCATCTGGACCATCACTCCGTTCCCCGACTCGTCCCAGCTATATTCTCATTTCCTGAACAGAATAGTGAGTAAGAAATATTATGACTAAAATAATGCAGAATAAATTATCAATAGCCTTAAACAGTGTTAAACTGATACAATATAACAAACATCAAGTTTAACTGCAGCGGAACAAGCAATCCATTAAAAGAGTCAAGTAGAGAATAAAATCTACTATCTTTTATGATTTAAAAGGTTTTTCATCACTTTTATCGCTGAGACTCAGCTTAATAAATAATCCACATCATCGAATCACCCCTGCACTACGGCCAAGGATATTCTTTAGTATCACGACCACAAATTATCAATGTACTACGGGCCAAGGACATTCGTGTATTCATCAATGGTCATGATCATGCCAACAACTATCCATCAATGCACTACGGGCCAATGAGGACCTTTACCACATCATTTGTAACATTACGGTCATGATTATACCGAATAATCTATGGTCATAATCATACCAAGTCCATCTATGCACTACAGGCCACAGATGACTTTCAACATAATATAAACATGAGGATGATGACAATGATATAAGAATTCAATAAAACAAGTTCACGAATTAAGTTGTCTAGGAACCAATAACGTCCAAATTGTCAACATGATACTTCTTTGTAGAGTAAAATTCAAGAATGCTCAGAAGAATATTTTCATGAAAAGATACTGGATAAAGCGCAAATATCAAGGATATTCCACTAATTTCATGGAGTATAGAAGTCAAAACTTTAACCAACTAAGAATAATAAAGAATGGAATAACGAAAGAAATCACCATGCATGTGGTACTTCGCATAGACAGGTTATTCCAACAGAATAATAAGTAACGGAACCAGGTCAGGCGAAATTCGCACCGACAGGATGTTCCAACAGAATAATACAGAATGGAATAACAACAGAAAGCACCATGCATGCAGTACTTCGCATAGACAGGTTATTCCAACAGAATAATAAAGACGGAACCAGGTCCGGCATAAAACGCACAGACAGGATATTCCAACAGAATAATAAAGAAGAAACCAGGTCCGGCGTAAAACGTACAGACATGATATTCCAACAGAATAATAAAGACGGAACTAGGTCCGGCGTAAAACGCACAGACAGGATATTCCAACAGAATAATAAAGAATGGAATAACAGAAGAATTTCACCAAGTATAGGGTTGCCCGCGTATACAGGTTATTCCAACATAATAATAAAGAATGGAATAACAGAAGTTCTCTTTATGAATACAAAAGAAATAATACCCATTACCGTAAAAGAAACTTGATATTGGATTAGTGAAGTAGCAGAATACTCTTCTTCTTTCTCTCTATAATTTTCTCTCTCTAGAGTTTTAGTGAATTCGTAAGAAATAATGATGGAATGAGCTTCTATTTATAGGAGAATGGAAGGGGTACTGTTAAGAAACGGACGCAACAATTATTTACGGATGAACAACACAACTTCACGGTTCCTACGTATCAGTACACATTTTCAAGGAGTTGGCCAATTAGTGTCTAGGTTTGAAAAAGCACCCCACAATCTGCCAAATAAATCTAGCAATTGTCAATCCTCCAACCAATAAGAATAATCAAAAATTATAAAACATATCTATATATATATTCCACACATGTTATAAACCTATATATATATATATATATATATATATATATATATATATATATACACACACACACACACACACATTCCCACCCGTAATAACATTTTACAAGATTCCTTCCCTCCCCCATTTTTTTCTAAATTCCAACACACACACACACATACATATATATATATATATATATATATATATATATATATATATATATATATATATATATATATATATATATAATACACTCCACCTTTTTCACCACTTTCCACTCACATTATATTATATATATATACACACATCACATACTTATATATATAAATATATTTTACCTCTCCTTGATAGAACTTGTAGATATCGTTAATATTGTAAATAATAATAATAATAACTTTGTCATCTCAATTATTGATTTAATAATATATAAAATATTGACAATAATTGAATTAAATAACGTGTGATACTATGCAGTAATTACTATAACAATAATTGAACAAAATTGAGTGACTTCTCACGTAAGCATCAATAATCAATACCGTGTGCTACTATGTAACCACGTGTATTACTGTACTTTTACTACCGAGTAGTTCAACAGTATTAATAGTAAAACTCCCGCCGTTATTTTCAATTAAATATTTTTGTCGTTTTCTCAATCCGACAATAATTCTGTTGTGGAGTCCACCAATGATTGTGTCGTCGTACGAATATTTCCTGTTAAAACGAATATTCCCCAACCAATCGAATATTATATAACAACTTGCGTACTTTACAAAATTTATAAATATTACCCACAACTATTATATCAAATTAAAAATAATATTTCGAGAAAATTAAATATTTATTCATAAAATCGAGGGTCTCACATTGTTAGCTTTCATATCCTAACCAACCTATTATGCGAATTCAAGCAACCAAACCATTAAAATCAATCACTGTCATCTCAAACCATAAAGCTATTCGTTTATTGAAAAACGGATGTCAAGCTTTCTTAGCTCATGTCACAGATTTAAACAAAAATACGTAAGATTTGAATGATATTTCTATTGTTAATAAATTTCCTGACGTATTCCCTGAAGAACTTCCTGGCCTACCCCCAGAGCATGAAATTGAATTTTGTATCGACCTGGAACCCGGTACAAAACTCATTTCCAAAGCCCCATATCGAATGGCTCGTATTGAACTTTAGGAGTTAAAGGCCCAATTGCAGGAATTGTTAGACATTGGTTTCATTCATCCTAGTACGTCTCCTTGGGGTGCTCCTGTTGTAAGACCCCGAATTTTATGAAATAAAAGTATTCAATTTTTCTTATAATTACTATTTAGTAAATGGTTAAATTGATAAATGTTAAAGTTAAGGGTGATATATGAATTTTTTTCAAAATAAGCAAGTGGTTATAAAATAATCATTGTTGTCGGGGAATATTTGTTTGGTCGTGGAATATTCTTTCTGTCGGGGAATATTCGTATGACGGCGCAGCTATTTGTGGGCCCCATAACGAATAATTATCGGGTGAAGAAAATGACAAATTTGAGTTTTTACAAATAACGGCGTAGTTATTACCGTTAACACTGTTGGAATACCCGGTGGTTAAAATATAGTAATACACGTTATTGCACAGTAGCACATGGTATTGCACAATATTTTTAAATTATTGATCCTTACGTAAGAAGACACTACTCAATAATTGTTACAGTAATTACTGTTCAATATTTTATTTTATTGATTCAATAATTGCTGCGTTGATAATTTATATTATTGTTGCTCAATAATTGTCACTGCACATCATCTCCATTATCAGATCAATAATTCATATTATTTAGAATAATATTATTAGATAGCATTATTGACAATGTCTAGAAAGTTCTGTCTAAGGAGAGGTTTGGTCATCTAATTGCTCGCCAGTAAGGAGAAATCCTTATCGGAAAGCCCCCTCTTTCCTGGGAACGGCCTGGTTGTCATAAATGTGATTCTGTAATATTATTTGTGAATAATTAATTATTGATCTATATGATAAGGAAATATTTAGTTGATGTGGATATAAATGAGGGATATATTTTTGTGGTTAAAAATGAAGGAGTTAATGTTGAGGTGTTTTATCTATTTTTTTGTCGGAACGGAGGTATTGAAAATCAAATTAGGATTTTTGAGATATTTTGCGTGAGTTATAATTTTTAATCCGACCGTTGGATCATTGTGATTTTTGGATATGTTATACATTTATAAGTTGAGTATATGTCCACAAATTTTGAACCGTTAAAAATGAACGTATGATTTGTTATGAATTTTACGAGATGACTGGTTTAAAAATTGTTAACTTTTCGGAGTTAATTATTTTGGAGGAAAATTCTAGAATTGGTGGGCCTCACTCTTGGTTGGTGAAGAAATGTGCTGAGATTTTTATTCAAATGTGGTGGGTGAGAATAGTAGCAGGTAAAGTCATCAGGTTACAGGTTAAGTCTGCTTCGGCGTGCTAATATTTTCCTATAAATAGAGGGCTAAGTTAGAATTGAAAATCACACCAGAAACATAAGTTTCTCTCTTTCTCTCTCTATATTATGAAGTATATTTTATGAGTATTTAGATAATTTGAGAGTTGCTATTCAGTGCAAGTTTCCTTCGGCTTTGCATTCCAGTCAGAAATACTGCATTTTTGAGGTAGGGGATTGTAAGGGATAGTAAGGGATATTAAGGGATGTTATATTCTTCATAATGCTGTTATTCTTTCAATATCATTATACTGAAATATTGGTATAGATTTTATTGTAGAATTTCTTTCTTTTCGAGTCGGGGTTACTATTCATGTATACGGCACTATTCACGTATACGGCACTATTCATGTATATGACACTATTTACATATATGACATTATTTACATATACGGTACTATGTACGAATACGGAGTACTATTCATGAGTTACTATTCATGAGTTACTATTTACGAGTTACTATTCATGAGTTACTATTTACGAGTTACTATTCACGAGTTACTATTCATGGGTACTATTCACGACAAAAATTGGTTTCTTTTTCTGACCAAATTATCGTTGATTTATGATTGTTGCTCTTGAAAATAAGTGCAGTTGCTGATCATATTGTTTTTATTATCATATATAACATTTTTATAACCCTGATGCTGAATTTCTCTTTAACTTGAGTGTAAAGATAGGTAAATTATTGGTATGATCGTGACTGAGGAATATCTTTGGCCTGTAGTGCAAAGATGAATTGTTAACTGGTATGATCATGAAATATAAGTTTCTCTCTTTCTCTCTCTATATTATGAAGTATATTTTATGAGTATTTAGATAATTTGAGAGTTGCTATTCAGTGCAAGTTTCCTTCGGCTTTGCATTCCAGTCAGAAATACTGCATTTTTGAGGTAGGGGATTGTAAGGGATAGTAAGGGATATTAAGGGATGTTATATTCTTCATAATGCTGTTATTCTTTCAATATCATTATACTGAAATATTGGTATAGATTTTATTGTGGAATTTCTTTCTTTTCGAGTCGGGGTTACTATTCATGTATACGGCACTATTCACGTATACGGCACTATTCATGTATATGACACTATTTACATATATGACATTATTTACATATACGGTACTATGTACGAATACGGAGTACTATTCATGAGTTACTATTCATGAGTTACTATTTACGAGTTACTATTCATGAGTTACTATTTACGAGTTACTATTCACGAGTTACTATTCATGGGTACTATTCACGACAAAAATTGGTTTCTTTTTCTGACCAAATTATCGTTGATTTATGATTGTTGCTCTTGAAAATAAGTGCAGTTGCTGATCATATTGTTTTTATTATCATATATAACATTTTTATAACCCTGATGCTGAATTTCTCTTTAACTTGAGTGTAAAGATAGGTAAATTATTGGTATGATCGTGACTGAGGAATATCTTTGGCCTGTAGTGCAAAGATGAATTGTTAACTGGTATGATCATGACCATTAAATTTATAATTGAATATCTTTAGCTTAAGTGTAAAGATGAATTGATTAACATGGTTATAATTATTGTTTATATAAATTCTGAAATGATTATATATTTCTTTGAGATATGAATATATTTGGCATGTAGTGCAAATATGAACTGTTGAGGAATATCTTTGGCCTGTAGTGCAAAGATGAATTATTGGTAAATATCTTTGGCTCGTTGTGCAAAGATGATCTGTTGTTAAATATCTTTGGCCTGTAGTGCAAATGTGGTCTGTTGATGAATATCTTTTGTGAGACCCCAAATTTTATGAATAAATATTTAATTTTTCTCGAAATAATTTTTTTTATATTATGGTGTGGATTTGATATAATAGTTATGGGTAGTATTTATAAATTTTGCAAAGTATGCAAGTTGTCATATTATATTCGATTGGTCGGGGAATATTCTTTTTGTCGGAGAATATCCGTACGACTGTACAATCATTGGTGGACCCCACAACGGAATTATTGTCGGATTGAGAAAACGACAAAAATACTTTATGAAAATAACGGCGGAAGTTTTACCGTTGATACTGTTGAACTACTCGGTAGTAAAAGTACAGTAATACGCGTTGTTGCATAGTAGCACACGGTATTGATTATTGATATTTATGGGAGAAGTCGCTTAGTTTGATTCAATTATTGTTGATTAATGATATGAGTTATTATAACGATAATGACGTTTTGTTTTATTCGTATTATTAACGTAATAAAACAGAAACATCTTTTTATATAAAACAGAATACTTTATTAAAGTTATTCTATAAATAGAATATATTATATTTTATTATGTATAGTGTTGCATAGTGTTTGCATAGTAAAAATCTTTTTATATAAATAGAATATATTATATTTTATTTAAAAGATTTTTCTTTAAATATGGACCGTCAGATTAAAGTAAATCAATCTGGACCGTTCATGGATTAGTTACTATGCATTCCATTTTCCTATAAATAGAAGCTCATTCCTTCATTATTTTCTTACGAATTCACTGAACTCTAGAGAGAGAAACTATAGAGAGAAACTATAGAGAGAGAGAAGAAGAGTATTCTGCTACTTAACTACTTCCTTATTTCAGCTCTTCTTTAAAACGGTAAGGGGTGTTATTCTTTCTTATTCATGAAGAGAACTGTTGTTATTTCATTTTTTATTATTCTGTTGGAATAACCTGTATACGCGGTCTACCCTATACTTGGTGACATTCTTCTGTTATTCTGTTGGAACATCATGTCTGTGTGTTTTACACCGGACCTGGTTCCGTTTTTATTATTATTCTGTTGGAACATCCTGTCTGTGTGTTTTACACCGGACCTGGTTCCGTTTTTATTATTATTTTGTTGGAACATCCTGTCTGTGTGTTTTACACCGGACCTGGTTCCGTCTTGTTATTATTCTGTTAGAACATCCTGTCTGTGTGTTTTACACCGGACCTGGTTCCATTATTTATTATTCTGTCGGAATATCCTGTCTGTGCGTTTACGCCGGACCTGGTTCCATTATTATTATTCTGTTAAGAATAACCTGTCTGTGCGGTCTATCGCATGCATGGTGATTTCTTTTGTTATTCCATTCTTTATTATACTCAGTTGATTAAAACTTTGACTTCTATACTCCATGAAATTAGTGGAATATCCTTGATATTTGCGCTTCATCTAGTATCTATTCATGAAAATATTCTCCTGATCAGTCTTGAAGTTTACTCCACAAAGCAGTATCATGTTGACAATTTGGACGTTATTAATTCCTGGATAAACTAATTCTTGAACTTGTTTTATTGAATTCTTATATCATTGTCATCATCCTCATGTTCATAAAATGTTGAAAGTCATCTGTGGCCTGTAGTGCATAGATGGACTTGGTATGATTATGACCAGGGATTATTCGGTATAATCATGACCGTAATGTTATAAATGATGTGGTAAAAGTCCTCATTGGCCCGTAGTGCATTGATGGACAGTTGTTGGCATGATCATGACCATTAATGAATATACGAATATCCTTGGCCGTAGTGCAGGGGTGATTCGATGATGTGGATTATTTTATTAAGCTGAGTCCCAGCGATCACAGTGTTGGAAAATCTTTTAAATCATAAAAGATAGTAGAGTTTATTTTCTACTTGAGACTCTTAATGGATTGCTTGTTCCGCTACAGTTAAACTTGATGTCTATTATATTTCATCAGTTTAACATTGTTGAAGGCTAATGATAATTTATTCTGCATTATCTTAGTCATAATATTTCTTACTGGGCTAGTTGAGCTCACCCTTTCTTTCACTGTTCTCTTCAGGAAATGAGAACGTAGCTGGGGCAAGTCGGGGAACGGAGTGATGGTTCGAATGATAGTATTAGTTAGTAGTCCTCACTATTCTATGTAATAGTGTGTTAATAAATGTAATGAGGACTCCTTTTGAGTATGAATACTCTCTAGAAGATAATATTTGTATTCAAACTCACAGTTTATGTTTTGTCGTATTGTACACGACAGTTGTATTAGTAAGTTGTATTTGTATTCTGTACTATGTATCTGACGACCCAAGATGGGTGATGTATACCTAATTTTGGGGGCGTCACAGTTGGTATCAGAGCTTAGGGATATGATCCCTGGCTAAGATGTGAGAATAGAACTAGGAGGGGAGAGACGGGGAATTCCTTCGCTAGTATGACCTACCTAAGTTTATTTGCATGGTATTTAATTGGTCGGTCATAATATAAGGATAATATATGACATATCAATTAACTTTTATTTTGTGGCAGTATCTGAAAATGGCATCTGAGAATGTTGAGAATAGCAATGGAGCACAGACGATTATTGATTCACCACATATCAATAATCAGGATAATGTTCATCAGGAAGGTGACAATCCTCATGCAAACAACAACACTGACCAGATGATGAATGATGGAATGTTCAGAGGTTTTATGCAATTCATGCAACAACAGGTGAAAGCGGCTCCTGTCCACAACGTAGGTGGAAATACGGGAAACTCTCAGGCGGTCACCGCTAAACAGTTTAAGGAGCTGGGACCTCCGGAGTTTAAGGGAGAACCCAAACCACTTGTAGCTGAAAAATGGATAAAGCAGATCACCAAGATATTTGATGTCTTGGGTTGCTCCGAGGAGCAAAAGGTTCCCTTTGTCGCCTTTATGTTGCGAGGAGAGGCAGATTACTGGTGGGAATCGATAAAGCGTACTCAACCTGCCGCACTGAAGATGTCTTGGGAGAAGTTCCAAGAGCTGTTTAACGACAAATACTTTCCCGAGAGTATTCGTCACATGAAGGAGGTGGAGTTCATCAAATTGGAGCAGAATAATATAACCGTGTCGCAGTACGAGGCAAAATTTGCGGAGTTATCCCGGTTTGCGTCCCACCTGGTGGATAATGAAGAAAGAATGACGCGGATGTTTTTAAGAGGTTTGAAGCCGGAGATACGTCAACATCTTGTTTCTCATAAACTGTGTTTGTATTCAGATGTTGTAAATAGGGCTCAGTTGGTGGAGCGCGATAACGAGACAACGCAACCAAAAGAGAGCAGCCGGCAAAATGATAATACCAGTGAGAGCAGTCATCGAAGCGGTGACAACAAGCGTGGAGGGAATCAACAGGCCAGAAATGGTAACCACTTCGGTGGTAATCAGGGCCAAAATAATAAGAATGGGCATTTCAAGAAGAGGAGATTCAACAATGATGGAAAGACGTCAGCACCAGCACCTGTCGTTAAGGAAGGAGAACGACCACCTATCATATGTTTCAGATGCGGAGGGGAGGGGCACATCAGTCCAAACTGCGCGATGCCGTCCAAAGCATGTTATAATTGTGGAAGAGAAGGTCATTTAGCCCGATTTTGTCGTTTACCGAAGACAAATTCAGCTAGGATGGAGGCACCAAAGGCCATCCCAGAAAAGTCAAAACCGGTTGTGCAAGGGAGAGCGTTTGTTGTGAACTCCCAGAAAGCAAGGAACCCGAATGAGGTCATCACGGGTAAGCTTATCATAAACTCTAACGAAGTCTATACTTTATTTGATACCGGTTCTACCCATTCTTTTATTTCTCCTACTTGCGCTCATCGATTAAATTTGATTCCGGAGAAATTAGACTTTGACTTAGCAGTTGAAACTCCATTGAGAGAAACCTTCATTACATCCACGATTTATAAGTCTTGTTTGATTCAAGTTGGTACCCACACATTACCTGTTGATCTTATTTCATTAAAAATACTTGCATTTGACGTGATTCTAGGGATTGATTGGTTAACTACTCATCATGTAAAAATTGACTGTTTTCGTAAGGTTGTTAGCTTTCATATTCCTAACCAACCTATTATGCGAATTCAAGTAACCAAATCACTAAAGTCAATCATTGTCATATCAAGCCATAAGTAAAAATCCCCGTTCCTTTCGTTGTTGACTTCCTGGTGTGGAATGCACCGAAGCTAGAGGAGACGTTGTAAATGACGATGGCAAGTTGATAGGTATCAATGTGACGTGTTATCCAAGTCTTGGATGAGGGTCACAGTTTTAAACGATATTTCTATTGTTAATAAATTTCTTGACGTATTCTTGAAGACTTCTTAGCCTACCCCAGAGCGTAAAATTAAATTTTGTATTGACCCCAGTACAAAACCCATTTCTTAAACCCTCAAATATTTTTCTTCAACTAAAACGAACGTATTATGTGCCAAAGACATTGGCTCGAGCTGTTGAAGATTACGATCGTACCATTCAATAACATCGTGAAAAAGCGAACGTGGTAGCTGACGCGTTGTGTAGAAGATCGTATACGGTTATAAGTGCGAATATACGAACCCACGTGAAGATAACGAATATATGATTAAAATCGACTTTAATCGATAAAGTTAAAGCCGCTCAAGCTACATACTCAGAGATGATAAATGTGAAGAAGAAGGTTCAAGAGGGCGTTATTCTAGAAGCAAGAATTGACGAAGAGAGAAAATCTCAACTCTCGATTTAATTGGCCCATTTGAAATCCTCGATGAAGTAGGAACTGTGGCCTATAGACTCATTTTACCGCCAAGTATGTTGCGTGCTCAGAACATTTTTTTACGTATCGATGTTACGTAAATATGTGGACGACCCGAACCACATTATTAATTTAGAACCGGACGAGATAGCGAAAGATTTAACGTATGAGGAGATACGTGTTAACATCTTGGATAAGAAGGATCATATTCGATGCTTAAAGGTTATACCTCAAGAGTTAGAATTTGAAGTGAAGTCAAGGTATCCTCACATGTTCGGCATACCAAGTACGTACGTAAATTTCGAGGGCGAAATTCCATAAGGAGGGGAGATTGTGAGACCCCAGATTTTATGAATAAATATTTAATTTTTCTCGAAATAATTTTTTTATATTATGGTGTGGATTTGATATAATAGTTATGGGTAGTATTTATAAATTTTGCAAAGTATGCAAGTTGTCATATTATATTCGATTGGTCGGGGAATATTCTTTTTGTCGGAGAATATCCGTACGACTGTACAATCATTGGTGGACCCCACAACGAAATTATTGTCGGATTGAGAAAACGACAAAAATACTTTATGAAAATAACGGCGGAAGTTTTACCGTTGATACTGTTGAACTACTCGGTAGTAAAAGTACAGTAATACGCGTTGTTGCATAGTAGCACACGGTATTGATTATTGATATTTATGTGAGAAGTCGCTTAGTTTGATTCAATTATTGTTGATTAATAATATGAGTTATTATAACGATAATGACGTTTTGTTTTATTCGTATTATTAACGTAATAAAACAGAAACATCTTTTTATATAAAACAGAATACTTTATTAAAGTTATTCTATAAATAGAATATATTATATTTTATTATGCATAGTGTTGCATAGTGTTTGCATAGTAAAAATCTTTTTATATAAATAGAATATATTATATTTTATTTAAAAGATTTTTCTTTAAATATGGACCGTCAGATTAAAGTAAATCAATCTGGACCGTTCATGGATTAGTTACTATGCATTCCATTTTCCTATAAATAGAAGCTCATTCCTTCATTATTTTCTTACGAATTCACTGAACTCTAGAGAGAGAAACTATAGAGAGAAACTATAGAGAGAGAGAAGAAGAGTATTCTGCTACTTAACTACTTCCTTATTTCAGCTCTTCTTTAAAACGGTAAGGGGTGTTATTCTTTCTTATTCATGAAGAGAACTGTTGTTATTTCATTTTTTATTATTCTGTTGGAATAACCTGTATACGCGGTCTACCCTATACTTGGTGACATTCTTCTGTTATTCTGTTGGAACATCCTGTCTGTGTGTTTTACACCGGACCTGGTTCCGTTTTTATTATTATTCTGTTGGAACATCTTGTCTGTGTGTTTTACACCGGACCTGGTTCCGTTTTTATTATTATTCTGTTGGAACATCCTGTCTGTGTGTTTTACACCGGACCTGGTTCCGTCTTGTTATTATTCTGTTGGAACATCCTGTCTGTGTGTTTTACACCGGACCTGGTTCCATTATTTATTATTCTGTCAGAATATCCTGTCTGTGCGTTTACGCCGGACCTGGTTCCATTATTATTATTCTGTTAAGAATAACCTGTCTGTGCGGTTTATCGCATGCATGGTGATTTCTTTTGTTATTCCATTCTTTATTATACTCAGTTGATTAAAACTTTGACTTCTATACTCCATGAAATTAGTGGAATATCCTTGATATTTGCGCTTCATCTAGTATCTATTCATGAAAATATTCTCCTGATCAGTCTTGAAGTTTACTCCACAAAGCAGTATCATGTTGACAATTTGGACGTTATTAATTCCTGGATAAACTAATTCTTGAACTTGTTTTATTGAATTCTTATATCATTGTCATCATCCTCATGTTCATAAAATGTTGAAAGTCATCTGTGGCCTGTAGTGCATAGATGGACTTGGTATGATTATGACCAGGGATTATTCGGTATAATCATGACCGTAATGTTATAAATGATGTGGTAAAAGTCCTCATTGGCCCGTAGTGCATTGATGGACAGTTGTTGGCATGATCATGGCCATTAATGAATACATGAATATCCTTGGCCGTAGTGCAGGGGTGATTCGATGATGTGGATTATTTTATTAAGCTGAGTCTCAGCGATCACAGTGTTGAAAAACCTTTTAAATCATAAAAGATAGTAGAGTTTATTTTCTACTTGACTCTTTTAATGGATTGCTTGTTCCGCTGCAGTTAAACTTGATGTCTGTTATATTTTATCAGTTTAACATTGTTGAAGGCTAATGATAATTTATTCTGCATTATTTTAGTCATAATATTTCTTACTGGGCTAGTTGAGCTCACCCTTTCTTTCACTGTTCTCTTCAGGAAATGAGAACGTAGCTGGGGCAAGTCGGGGAACGGAGTGATGGTCCGAATGATAGTATTAGTTAGTAGTCCTCACTATTCTATGTAATGGTGTGTTAATAAATGTAATGAGGACTCCTTTTAAGTATGAATACTCTCTAGAAGATAATATTTGTATTCAAACTCACAGTTTATGTTTTGTCGTATTGTACACGACAGTTGTATTAGTAAGTTGTATTTGTATTTTGTACTATGTATCTGACGACCCAAGATGGGTGATGTATACCTAATTTTGGGGGCGTCACATCTTTGGCCCGTAGTGCAAAGATGAATTTATTAATATGATTATAAACATGAACTGTGATTTGGTATAACCATGATCTTTGATGTTTCAGGTGATGAAAATTATCTTTGTCTTGGATGAGAAAAGGAATTTAGAACAACAATTATGATTATGAGTTATTCATATGATTGTGGAAAGGAACTGTTGATTGATATTACAGGGATAAAATATTGTTGGTGGACTTTTAATGTGGAGAAGATAATAGACTTTATAGTCTATTTGACTCTTCTAATGGATTGCTCGTTCCGCTGCAACTATGGTTGAAATTTTTATCATCTACCATATGTTCTAAATCTCTGATTTATTACTGATGAAGACTATTGATAATTTATCTTTAGTCATGATATTCTTTACTGAGCTAGTTGTGCTCACCCTTTTGCTTCACAATTCCTTTCAGGTAATAAAAGTGTAGCTGGGTCGAGCGAGGGTAACGGGGAAATAGAACGGTGGTCTCTAGCTGTGGATGTTCTCCCGAAGCAGTATAGAAAAGTTCATTTAGTAGTTTTATTTGGTGAATCCAATAGGGTAAGGTGTACCCAACGTTGGAAGGGTGTTTTGTCACTATCATACAAGATGTCTAACGACATACAACCTCGTGTCATCATAAGACAGGGATGTGCTCATCCACTTGCTGAGTATATATACGAGCACTACCTATATAATCTTGGTGTTTGTTTGAAGTATAATTCTCAATTAAAGACAGTAGAGATAATGATATGTCAAGAGAAGACTCACCATTGGAAAGAATATGATAGTAATCTTCTCGTTTTTCTTTGGTGTCTATTGGGTCAACCAAGGATAATTCTGTGGTCATATGATATCTATCATAATCTAGACGCATGGCCTTCCATGTACGAAGGTTTCCTTGAGCACTTCCCAAAGATTCTAATTTCTAAAACAGTTTTTGACTATACCTTTATGTAAGGTGTCATTGTGACGTTCTATCCAAGGTTGGGACATGAGTCACAGTTGGTATATATTTGTATCCAAACTCACATCATATGTGTTGTTGTATTTTGCATGACAATTGTTGTAATAAAGTTGTAGTTGTTATATGTACCATGTATTTGGCGACTCAAAATGGGTTGGATGGAATGGACCTATTTTGGGGGCGTCACACCTGTTCTATTCGTGAAAAAGAAAGATGGGAGTATGCGACTTTGTATTGACTACCGGGAATTGAACCATGTCACCATCAAGAATAGGTATCCATTACCTCGCATTGATGACTTGTTTGACCAGTCGCAAGGAGCACAATTCTTTTCAAAGATCGATCTTCGTTCTGGATATCATCAGCTGAAGGTTAAAACTAAGGATATTCCAAAGACTGCATTCAGAACTCGGTACGGGCACTATGAATTCTTAGTCATATCTTTTGGATTAACTAATGCTCCTACTGCCTTCATGGATATGATGAACCGAGTATTTAAGGAATATTTGGATCACTTTGTGGTCGTCTTTATTGATGACATCCTCATATATTCTAAAACCCGTGAAGATCATGAGCAGCACTTGAGGTTGATACTCCAAAAGTTTCGTGAAAACAAGCTTTATGCCAAGTTGAAGAAATGCAAGTTCTGGCTTGAGGAAGTAGCATTCCTTGGGCACACAGTATCAAGTCATGGAATATCTGTTGACGCGACAAAGATTGAAGCTATTCAAAGCTGGGACCAACCTAAATCAGTGACCGAAGTACAAAACTTTCTTAGATTAGCTGGTTATTATCGAAGATTCGTACAAAGGTTTTCTGTGACACCCCCAAACCCAGGTACTTCGATTCCACGGGATTTGGTGTTCACTGTACAAATATCATCTATCTATCTACCCATAATAAAAAAAATGCAAACCATGCAATAGATATAATTAAAATCTTCCCTTAAGGGTTACAACATCTGAATAATAATAATACAATCCCAGGTTAAACTAACCTTAAACATCTGTGCGGAATCATAAACAAATAAGTCTTAAACAATAACATTAACTCAAGTCTTAAACAAATACATCGTCAAATAAAACAACATGTCTTCGTCACTTGCTAATTTTGCCCTTGCCTTTACTAGTAGAAGGTTCATCAGTTCTTTCGTTCTTAACTGTAATGTTATTATTAAGCAAGAGTGAGCACAAATGCCCACAAGTATAAAAATGAAATAACAGTATAATAACATACGAATAAATCAAAGACATCTGAATAAAAACTCAACTTTTGAATTAAGAGTGAATAACAAGAATTAAAAAAATTCTGAGGGTCATAAGACCTTGAACTATGTCCTAGGTTAACAAGGGTTATACTTGAAACCTTTAACAGTCATAAGACTATGGACCTTCTTCTCGTACTTAGGGGGATCATCCCTTAGTACCATACCGTGCACAATATCTTAACGCTAAAGCGTAAATAATCCCCTATACAGGGTTGTTCATCTCAGTTTGACATTCGAGTCCGCACCAAAGGAAGTTTGGTTTGGATAATTCATCAAGGGTTTTGAAATTTAGAACGCTCATCAACTATGGACTAGTTGAATCATGAAGGTTTCACTAGTCTAATAAGGTTCAACAATAATGATATTCAATTTGAATAATAATCTCAAGAAGTATACAATAGAACAATTATTATATAACTAAATCATACTTTGAAAAGATAATCAATCTTTAATAAATCATTTGAACTTGAATAATAGTAGCGATAGTTTATTCAAGGTAAATAATAAGCTTGAATAATAATGACAAGTAGGGTTAGGGAACTTGCCTCGTGCGTATATTATACTTTAACTAATCACGTTCTTTGAATTAAATCCTACATACCATTCACATTCACAATACCAGTTAATTATAACTTAAATAATCATCATAAACTCATTCTCTTTATGTACTTTGATTATTGACTATACTTAATCAATTTACCACTTTGTCACATAATTTGCACTTCATGAATTATCAAGCTAATTATGTATTCAATAATTCAATTCACATGTAATTATGTTATTTACATGTTAAACAACTATTTTATCATTTCATTATATTTCTAACATGTTTACATGTTCATTACATTAAGTTACTAACACATTGCTAGACTTAACATTTAAAAAAATTACATTTCTGGACATTCTGGAGAGTGGCGCTGCGACGCCACTTTTATACATGATCTTCACGCTGTGGCGCCGTGGCACTGCAGCCGGACACATGGCACTGCGGCGCTGTGGCACTGCTGCTGAAATCTTGGCGCTACGACGCGGTGGCGCTGCAGCGCGGATGTTTAGGCGTGAGACTGGCGCCACGGCGCGGCGAGCCAGAAACTGTTCTGCAATTCGCAAAAATTGCAGAACACAACCAAAAACTCCAATTTAATTTATTACTACACGAATTTAGACATACCCACATGTTATAATTCAAGTATAATCATAATACAACATCTATAAAGTGATTTTAACCCATTAAAACATATAATCACAGAATTAAAACATAAAATTTTTCTCTATTCTTGATGTTCTTGAAGTTTTTAACATAAATTCCTAAAATTCAACGCCACAGATTCGTTATAAAGCCAAATCCGTTCATTTAAAGTTTAGTCTCTTCGTATTAACATGCACAATAATATACGAGTGTAAAATCTATGAAAACATTTATGTTTGACATACTAAAATCACGTATAAGGTCATAAGGCCAAAAACCCAAACTCTGTATATTTTTGAAATAGCAAGTCATCAGATTAATGACACTTAGGATATGGAATCATGCAATATATATATAAAACATGTTATGCTACTCTTATTATTACATATATCCGTATAATAGCACAATTTCTCAATTACAGAAACATAACAGAGGTTTTGAAAGCCAAAAACTATGAAACCCAAAGACGTAAAAATGGAATTTGGGAAAGAAGAGATTACCCTGTAGAGTATAAAAAGATGATTAATGATGATCATTTCACAAGTATTTGATTGATTACACACTCACAATCTTTTATCAATCTCACAAATTCTCTCTGACTCTCAAATGTTCTCCTTCTTTATTTTCAGACTTAGACAAATAATAAAGAATAAAGAGAAGACGCGTAATAATTAAACCAACTGATGCGTTGGTGGTCAGTTACCCAGTCATGGTTTAACTGGCCCCAACTCCCTTTAGTTCCATGTTTGGCTAGATTAACATAATACAAAACTATTTAATTTAATAAAACTTTATCATATAGTTTAATAAATGTCACACCCAATTGCACAATAATTCATATATCTTATTTAATATAAATAAAATATAATAATTTCTCATAAATTCACATAGTCATATATTTAATGTTCTCATATGTAAATAATATCAAATTATTAATTCTCTAATTAATAATTAAATTAATTTAAATAACATTAGGCTTATTAATTTTTTTTAATACAATAAGCTCACATAATGACCTACTTCGAATAATAATTATTCTCTACATTAATTTAATAAATGTAACACATATAATTAAATTAAACTACCACAATTGCATCAAATAATTATTTAATCCATTAATTAAATCCTCGAAAAAAATATTTATTTAATTCAATAAATATTAGAATTTAATTACAAAATCTCGTTCGTCACATCTTTTCCCCCTCAAAAGGATTCTGTCCCCAGAATCACGACTCAATAACTTCGACCCGTTAAATTCTCCCCCCTTACAAAGATTCTGTCCCCAGAATCGCTTACAAATAATTAAGTAAATAAATGAGGGTAATTCTTCATTATATTCTCTTCCAGTTCCCACATAGCTTCTTCAGCGTTGTGGTTTCTCTAAATTACCTTAACTAAAGGTATAACTTTATTTCTCAGAACTTGTTCTTTTCGGTCAACAATTTGTACAGGAATTTCTTCGTAAGATAAGTCTTTCTCAAAATGTAGGGGTTCATATTCAATTACATGCTTGTAATCAGGCTTGTAGGGTCGCAACACAGAAACATGGAAGACGTTATGGATATTCTCGAGTGCTGGAGGTAAGGCTACCTCATACGCAACTTCTCCGATTCTTCTCAGTACTTCAAAGGGTCCAATGAATCTTGGGCTCAATTTTCCTTTCTTTCCGAACCTGATCTTCCCTTTCCAGGGAGAGACCTTCAAGAAAATATAACTACCTGATTCAAACTCGATAGTTTTACGATGTGGATCAGCGTATTTCTTCTGTCGATCTTGAGCCGCTACCAGTCGTGCTCGGATTACTTTGACTATTTCTACTGTCTGCTGTACCAATTCTGGCCCTAGCAATTATCTTTCACCAACTTCATCCCAGTAAAGCGGAGTTCTGCACTTTCTACCATATAAAGCTTCATAAGGCGGTAGGCCAATACTAGCGTGGTAACTGTTGTTGTAGCCGAACTCTACTAATGGTAGGTGATCATCCCAATTTCCTTTAAAGTCCATCACACAAGCTCTTAGCATATCTTCTAATGTCTGAATCGTTCTCTCACTCTATCCGTCTGTTTGAGGGTGGTAAGTTGTACTCATTCGCAATTGCGTACCCATGCATTCCTGAAGAAGTTTCCAGAAATTTGATGTGAAGCGCGGATCCCTATTTGAAACAATTGATACCGGAACTCCGTGCCTCGAAACAATCTCTTTTACGTATAGCCTGGCCAACTGATCTAAGTTGAATCTTATTTTGATTGGAAGGAAGTGTGCAGATTTCGTCAGTCGGTCAACGATAACCCATACTGCGTTGTAGCCTTTCTGAGTCGTCGGAAGGCCAACCATGAAGTCCATTATAATATGTTCCCAATTCCATTCTGGGATTTCCAACGGTTGAAGTAATCCACTTGGTCTCTGATGTTCTGCTTTTACTTTCTGACAGGTCAGACACTTGGCAACACATTCTGCAACATCACGTTTCAAATTCGGCCACCAAAAATGTTGTCGAAGATCTTGGTACATTTTGGTACTACCAGGGTGAATCGAATATCGTGAACTATGAGCCTCGCTTAAAATATCTTCCTTAATCTCTTGTACTGGCGGTACCCAAATTCTACTCTCAAATCTCAGTATTCCTTCCTTATCCATCTTAAATCTCGGTTTGGTCCCTTCAGATATCTTCTTTGCCACCTTTTTGCATTCATCATCCTGAAGCTGAGCCTCCTTCACTTTATCTAGTAAAGTTATACCAGATTGCATCTGAAATAGCTTCTCATCAATCTCCATTGAATACTTCACTTCCAACTCCAGTTTTTCCATTTCTGTGATTAGCTCCTCCTGAGCAGTCAACATCATCAATTTCTCACGACCCTTTCTACTTAAGGTGTCGGCAATTACATTCGCTTTACCTGGATGGTATAAAATCTCACAGTCGTAATCCTTAATTAATTCTAACCATCTTCTTTTACGCATATTCAAATCCTTCTATGTGAAAATATATTTCAGACTCTTGTGGTCCGTATATATCTCACACTTGTCCCCGTAGAGATAGTGCCTCCAAATTTTTAAAGCAAAAACAACTGCAGCTAACTCCAAATCATGGGTCGGGTATCCCTTCTCGTAATCCTTCAACTGTCGTGATATGCATACGCGATGACTTTACCGTTTTACATTAGCACACAGCCAAGTCCTTTATGCGACGCATCACTAAAAACAACAAAATTGCCTGTATCATCCGGAAGAGATAACACAGGTGCTGTACTCAACCTCTTCTTTAATTCTTGAAAGCTCTCCTCACACTTCTCCGACCAAACAAATTTCATAGCTTTTCGAGTTAAATTCGTTAACGGAGTTGCGATCTTGGAAAAATCTTGAATGAATCTTCTATAATATCCAGCCAATCCAAGAAAACTTCTTACTTCTGACGGCGTTCTCGGCTGTTCCCAGTTAATCATGGCTTCTACTTTGGATAGATCTACTGAAATTTCGTTTTTATCGATCACGTGACCAAGAAATTGTACTCGCTCGATCTAGAATTCGCATTTCAAAAATTTAGCGTACAACTTCTCCCTTCTCAATACTTCCAACGTTAACCTCAAATATTCTTCGTGTTCTTCTGTTGTTTTGGAATATACCAGAATGTCGTCTATAAATACCACCATAAATTTGTCCAAAAATGGCTTGAACACACCATTCATTAGTCCCATAAATGCTGCAGGAGCATTCGTTAGACCAAACGACATTACTAAAAATTTGTAGTGATCGTATTGCGTTCTGAACGCTGTCTTCGGTACATCCTCTGGCCTCACCTTTAGTTGGTGATAACCACTCCTCAAGTCTATCTTGGAAAAGTATCTTGCTCCCTTTAATTGATCAAACAGATCGTCGATTCTTGGTAATGGATATCTATTCTTAATCGTGACCTTGTTCAGTTCTCTGTAGTTAATGCAGAGCCGCATCAATTCGTCCTTCTTTTTCACAAACAACACCGGCGCTCCCCACGACGATACGCTCGGTTGAATGTACTTTTTGCCCAGCAATTCTTGTAGTTGGGCCATCAATTCTTTCATCTCTACTGGTGTCATTCGGTATGGTGCCTTCGATATTGGAGCGGTTCCGGGCGCCAAATCGATCACGAAATATATCTCTCTATCTGGTGGAAGTCCTGGCAAATCGTCTGGAAATACATCAACGAAGTCCCTCACAATCGGTATCTCTTCTACCTTCGGATTCTCTTTTCGACTGTCGACTATGTAAGCTAGATATCCTACACAGCCTTGTCTTAACAACCTCCTGGCCTGCATCATCGTCAAACAACTCGCTTGTCTAGGCGACTTGCTACCATAAAACACAACCTTTGACGGAGTCATAAGGTTAATACGCTTCTTCTGGCAGTCAATTACAGCCCCAAAATTTGATAACCAATCCATACCCAAAATAACGTCAAATTCCCCAAGCCGAATAGGGATAAGATCTACGTTCATGATATTACCCTTAATATCCACACTACAGTTCTTAAACACGTACTTAACAGGAATTATCTCTCTATTCGCAATTTCTATATTCATGGGATATTCCAACTCATCCATAAGCAAATCTAAACTATTAGCAAAGTCTTCGAATATAAAGGAACAAGTAGCACCCGAATCAAATAAAACATAAGCATTAATTTCATTGATCAGAATGATACCTGACACCACATCACGAGACTGGATTGCGTCCTGCACTGTCATATTGAAAGTTCTGGCGGTCGATCGGTTTGTTGCAGGTGGTCCGATAATGGTTAAGGTATTTCCACTGCTATTTCCACGGTTACCTCCTTGCACTGCTCCTTCTGATCCCTTCTTGGGGCAGTCTCTTGCTAGATGATCCTTAGAACCATAGTTAAAACAAGCACCCTTCTTTGGGTTTGGACAGTTTGGTGCTATGTGGCCTTCCTGACCACAATTGTAGCACACTCGCTTCCCTTTCATGCAAACTCCCAGATGAGCTTTTCCGCAGTTTGAGCACGCTTCAATTTTCTTCTTCTACCCTCCTTGTTGACTTTCAGCTGACGAGTTATCCGTCCACTTCCTCTTCTGATTATGACTACCCCCAGTGTTACTCCCACCAGTCTTGTTATTTCCTTCACCTTCACTCTTCTTCTTCCTCTGCTCTTGATTGTACTTGGTCACCGCATCGCTCCCACCTTCAGCGAGGATAGCCTTTTCCAGTACTCCGGCAAATGTGTTTATCTGAAACATTGACACCTTACTGTAAACCCAAGGCTTTAGTCCTTGTTCAAATCTTCTGGCCTTTCTTTCTTCAGTGTGTACTTGGTACGGGGCAAACCTTGCCAACTCATCGAATTTAGCCGCGTAATCAGGTACGCTCACGTTTCCCTGCTTCAGTTCCAGAAATTGAATTTCCATCTGATTCTGCGAACTAGTTGGGAAGTACATTTCGAAAAACATTTCTTTAAATCTCTCCCACATAATTACACCTTCACCTCCTCGCACTTTGTTTGCTTGCCACCAGTAGCTGGCCTCAGACTTCAGCATAAACGTTGCGAAAGCGGTCTTCTGGTCTTCTCTAACCCTAGCAACGTCGAATACTTTCTCCATTTCCATGACCCACGTTTGAGCCTCGATTGGGTTCCTGGAACCTTTGAACTCTGGCGGTCCCACCGCCTTGAAGTCTTTAAACGTTGTGTTTGGTGGAGCTTGAGGTTGATTGTTCATTGCTCTCGTCAGTAAGTTCACAAACTGCTGAACAGGATTAGCGTTGGCATTATTGTTATTATTGGTTGACTCTTCCTGAGCCGGTTGACGTTGTTGTCTTCTCCTTGGTGGCATATTTCTGATAAAATAAACGCTTATTAGAACTTTATTTATTTCTCTAAATAGTTAAGGCATTACTCAACAATTTAACATACTCGTTTATCACATCATCTCAAACAACTTAATATATTTAATTCAACTCAAAGTTTTAACATCAAACTATAGCATAACTGCTATTTACATCAACTATCCTGGAATAAAGAATCCACAGGATTTAAAATATTAACATATTCCTTCGTTCATAAACACATATGAATTTACATATAAAAACTAATTAAGTATTTCACATAATTAAACGGATTCTAATCCTGTCTATCAAGGTGCTGAATAGCCTTGCCACGCTCCTCATCCATGATACGAGATATCGTCCTGCGATCCAGCATATACGACGGAAGTCCTTCGAACTAGATGGAGTATCTCAAAACTCATTCCTGAGCCTTATCCATTGCATGATTAAGTGTGGAGTATGTCTCTTCAAGCTTTGCCTTCTTTGCACGACTATCATCTTCTGCACGATCAGCTCGACGTGATTCTCTTACCCATCCTTCCTCTGCTATTTTCAGTCTTCCGGAGGTTTCTTTCAGTTCCTTTTTCAGCTTCTCTATCTCCTCGGTCTTATCTTCGGTTTGACCCTTCTCATGGACCAAATCACATTCCACATTTCCCAATCATGTGTGAAGAGTCGAAATCTCCCTCTCCTTCTCCTCTAAAGTAGACTGCTGAACAGTCGCTCGCTCAGTCAATTCCTGAATCTCGTCTTGTAATTCCATATTACGGTCGTATAACGTGTCATACATCTCTGCATCAACGGTGTACCGTGGTAACTCCTTTTCTTCCTCTTCCTCATCAAACTCCTCCTCAGGATCCTCCTCAAAATCAGTCTCGGGCTCATGCTCCTAACCAACAACGGTGATCAATGGAGATGACTCCCTCTGAACTAACTGTTCCCTAACAACATGTATGTCTCGGGGCTCCTCCTCTGTAGGTACTATAGGTAATCGGGGTTCTTCCTCCCCAGCTTGACTAGCTTCTCCAACATTCGTCATCCTGACAACAAAATTTTAAGTTTTAGTTACTAAGTCATACTAACGAGCACATAAATTAACACATAAACACATAATGTATTTTATTATCTTCAATGAATTACCAAAAATTTATTTCTTAAAACTCGATAAGAGTTTTCCTTTACTATCTTCTTTCTATAAGGCTACTACCTAAGGTTGTTCCCCCACCTAAGGTTCATAACCTACGACTCTGATACCAACCTGTGATACCCCCAAATCCAGGTACTTCGATTCCACGGGATTTGGTGTTCACTGTACAAATATCATCTATCTATCTACCCATAATAAAAAAAAATGCAAACCATGCAATAGGTAGAATTAAAATCTTCCCTTAAGGGTTACAACATCTGAATAATAATAATACAATCCCAGGTTAAACTAACCTTAAACATCTGTGCGGAATCATAAACAAATAAGTCTTAAACAATAACATTAACTCAAGTCTTAAACAAATACATCGTCAAATAAAACAACAGGTCTTCGTCACTTGCTAACTTTGCCCTTGCCTTTACTAGTGGAAGGTTCATCAGTCCTTTCGTTCTTAACTGCAATGTTATTATTAAGCAAGAGTGAGCACAAATGCCCACAAGTATAAAAATGAAATAACAGTATAATAACATGCGAATAAATCAAAGACATCTGAATAAAAACTCAACTTTTGAATTAAGAGTGAATAACAAGAATAAAAAAAAATCTGAGGGTCATAAGACCTTGAACTATGTCCTAGGTTAACAAGGGTTATACTTGAAACCTTTAACAGTCATAAGACTATGGACCTTCTTCTCGTACTTAGGGGGATCAGCCCTTAGTACCATACTGTGCACAATATCTTAACGCTAAAGCGTAAATAATCCCCTATACAGGGTTGTTCATCTCAGTTTAACATTCGAGTCCGCACCAAAGGAAGTTTGGTTTGGATAATTCATCAAGGGTTCTGAAATTTAGAATGCTCATCAACTATGGACTAGTTGAATCATGAAGGTTTCACTAGTCTAATAAGGTTCAACAATAATGATATTTAATTTGAATAATAATCTCAAGAAGTATACAATAGAACAATTATTGTATTACTAAATCATACTTTGAAAAGATAATCAATCTTTAATAAATCATTTGAACTTGAATAATAGTAACGATAGTTTATTCAAGGTAAATAATAAGCTTGAACAATAATGACAAGTAGGGTTAGGGAACTTGCCTCGTGCGTAGATTATACTTTAACTAATCACGTTCTTTGAATTAAATCCTACATACCATTCACATTCACAATACCAGTTAATTATAACTTAACTAATCATCATAAACTAATTCTCTTTGTCTACTTTGATTATTGACTATTGTGAGGACCCCAAACTCGAATACTTGAAACCCGAACTCGGTTCTTCACGATACCATTTCTATGAGCGGAATAATACTAATAATAATAACAATAATATAAAAGATCAAATTAATTTACATAATTATCAGAGTCTAGCTCCCAAGTACGTAACCTTTAAACATTCATTACAACCCACGATAGATAATATATATCATAATTGTCTTAATAACCTTAAACTATTACATAACATAGTAATTCGTTCATTCAGCAACCTTCCCTTTTCCTTTGTTCTTAGCAGAGTTCTCTGGTCGTTCGCACTTAGCTGAAAACATTTAAATTTAAGCAAGGATGAGCATTTGAGTGCCCAGCAAGCAATAGCAATTATATATATATATATATAAGCTGAAAGGATTTAAATGATTTCTTTGTACTATTCTTCTACAACAAGTCAATAGTTGTGAAGTATTCTGAACCAATAATAATAACATAACAACTCTCTTTCAAATTTTTGAAACTACATAATGACTATAACTGGGGTTATGGTGACATGCCATGAACATTGTTTTCATTTTCGAAAAGGTTAAACAGAAATTCATCTGTAAACCGTCATAACTTACGGGCACGGGGGTGATCAGCCCGTTATGCCCTGCATTGATCAATACTACATTGCTAGAACGATATTATCGTTCATCCTTTGTCCGCCGGAGCGCATAAAAATTTTCCCGTGTAGGGATGTTCATACCTGTCTGGGTTCTAAATCAAAAGTTTTAATCTTGTTCAACAATAATCTATAATTCAACATATATGTATACGGGTAATTGACAAAGATATATCAACATGTGATTAAATACAATGATTATCCAAGTGGGGACACTTGTTTAACCATTTCTAGAAATTAACGAACAGAATATATATATCCGAATTATCATATACTAACATGTTGATATTCAATGAGCTTATATAATATAAAGTTCATAATCTGTACAATAATAATATAGTTTAGAAACATTCTTACTCACATCCATTGCATAAAGAAAATGCAAAGGTTAGATACTTGCCTGAAGCGCTGCTTACAACTTGTAATTAAGATCTATCGCTTATCTCACGACCTATCATTAATAAGATAGTTCGTTTGATTAGAACAACATACTATAACACATAACACTGCTTATTGCAGTCAACACATAACCTAATCACATTAGCACCTATGTTTAATAACCATTGAATCACAAATAATCACTTATACAATCAAAATATCTAAGTCCAGATCAATTTCTGAAACATGTCGGTCTACCGACAACTTTATTGGATAATTATCGAGTCTAAGACTCTATTTTATAACTTAACATCAGTACGTATCAGTCATATTATTTTTAAATGACTCAATATAATTTTAAAATATTTATTATAATTTATCATAAATTTTCAAACATCGGAATCATATTTAAATGATTTAAATACCAATCAATTCTATTATCATTAATATTTAATTAGTATTAAACTATTAATGAAATCATTTCCAAAATATTAAAGTTATGCATAATAACCCAAAATACTTTTAAAGTATTAATATTACCCTTAAATGATTTTTAAAACATTTAAAATCATTTTTAAATAATTATCATTAATATTAATGTATTAATGTTCTATTTATCAAAATATTAAAAGTCATTATTCATAACTTAAAATATTTTTAATTCATTTATATCTTTTTTTAAATGATTTTTAAAGTAATAAAACCATTTTTAAACTATTTATTTAATATAATTATTAAATAAATTCAATATCAATAATAATAACTTAATAATCATTAATATTAAATTATTAATGAAATTATCCTTTAATTATTAAAAGTTATATTTTATAACTTAAAATATTTTTAAACACTTTATTTTCATTTAAAAATGATTTTTAATATAATAAAATCATTTTTAATTAATTTATTTAATTCATTTAGTAAATAAATTAATTACCATTAATATCAATTTATTAATGAAATTTATCATAAAATATTAAAAGTCATTAAAAATAACTTAAAATATTTTCTTATATCATAATATAATTTTTAATGATTTTTCTAATATTAAAATCATTTTTAAATAATTTATTTAATATTATAATTAAATAAATTAAATACTTTTAATATTCCAAAAATATTAAATATTTATGAAATATAATAAAAATAATTAAAAACTAATTTTCGGAATTTTTTATAATTTTTAATAATTTATTTTGTATTATTAATAATTAAAAACTAATTTTTTTCTATTTAATAATTAATTTCCGAAAAATATTAAATAGTCTGTCGCTAAAGACCACCTATAGCGACAGAACCGTCGCTATAGGTGTTCTTCCTGTTCTTGGCCAAACCCAGAAATTCATAGTCAGTTTCCGAGTTGCTTACTTTGACCAATCATAATCTTGTGTGTGTTGTGTTTCTGGGTGTTTTGTTGATCAGAGAATGTAGTACAAATACAAGACTACACGATCCAACAAATAACATCATCAAACCATGCATAACTAACGAGATCTGAAGCGTTGAACAAGCTGTCAGAGCTGTTCTTCATTTTCTGGGCTACCCAGAAATGAATAACAGTTCGACAGGCTCGTTTTGGGCTTCCACAACTTGTGATCTAGGTGAGTTTTTAGCGACTTAAGAGGTCTACCTTGTAGAACACATGTAGTACTACATATCTATCACCAAACATTCTCATAACATCAACACAATCATAAAGATACATTCCGGTCAAAGGTTGTCAGTCGTCATGTTCATCAGTTTTCTGGGTTACCCAGAAAACCGATGTCATGAACTTCTTCCCTCCTTTGACCAACCACAAAATCCTGTATACAAGATATCTGAAGTTACTAAAAGCATAGATCGGGAGTTAAACTAATATTCTAGAACATGGATTCAAAAACAAACTAAACACATAAATACACAGAAAGATATAGCTGGCTCAAAATCTTGTCAGGCCTTTCTGGGCTCGTTCTGGGTTACCCAGAACTTGTCCAGTCATGGTTGGTCAACGCCTTTTGACCGACTCTAACTTGCAATCTAGACCAGATATGAGCTTTATTCTTGAACCAGATCAAAGAAAACATAACAGACTACACATTTAAAACATAAACTAACCAAAAACATAAACCGATAAGGATCTACAGGCTCTGACATTCGCTGTCAGACGCCTCTTTAAAAATTTCCAGACTTTGAAGATCTTCAAATTCGAGCCTCTAGATGTTATGGATCTAACATCTAGCAACCCAGATCATTAAAGTAGACTATAAACAACATCTTTTAACAACAAATTACAAGATCTAACAACAGATCATTGAAAAAAATTATGGTTAGGGTTTATACCTTTGATGAACAAATTTTTGATTTTGTGTTTCTGATTTGGGTATGGTGTTAGTGGGGCTTGATAATGGAACTATAATGCTAGATAATTTCGTTGGTTTTAGTGAGAGAGACTCAAGGATGTGAGTTTGTGCAAAATAAGTAGCCAAATGAGATTTTTCTCTCTCCAATTCTATATATAGATGTTATAATGCACATGGCTGCTGAGATTACTTGTTTTGCTAGAGATCTTAAGTCTCTAAAAAGTCAAGGTTAGCTCACCAACTCCAACAACTCATACACTTGCCAAAATCCAATAATTCAAGAGGATAAAATGGTCTTTTTGCTTGGAAATTTAAGGGCAATCTTGTAATCATGCAAACCCTTAGGG
The DNA here is from genome assembly GCA_016801055.1 of Panax notoginseng. Taxonomy (NCBI): domain Eukaryota; kingdom Viridiplantae; phylum Streptophyta; class Magnoliopsida; order Apiales; family Araliaceae; genus Panax; species Panax notoginseng. Next base: position 160,726,337 of record CM029017.1, on the reverse strand, counting down.
TTTAGGGTTTGGGTTAGGGTTTAGGGTTTGGACCATTTTAGCAAAAATCTATGATTTCTATTTTAGAGTTTACTCAAAAATAAAAATGAAATAAAAATTAAATAAATTTTAGTTTCTAAAATTTTAAAATTAGGGTTTCCTAATTATGATTAATTTTATAATTACCTTATACAGGAACATTAGGGTTTAAATCATATAATTATCATTAACCTTGCTAAAATAGCAATCAGGGCTTACAAATGGTAATTAAGTTTTATAATTTCTAATTAGGGTTAGTAATTATAGAAATTAGGGTTTCTAAAACTTTAATTAGGGTTTACCTAATTAGTCACTTAGTACACAACATAAAACATATAACATAGTTATATGACAGTCTTAAGCTCACAATTGATTTTCAATTTAGAGTTTCCCTAAGTAAAATTAGGGTTTAACCAATTAATACTAGGGTTTTGAAATTAAACACCATAATTGACCAATTATCATCAATACGTACATGCAGTACATATTCATAGCACTGAAAAATCAAAATATAATTAATATTATATTATTATTCTCATACCTTGACAATAATCCAAAATTAGGGTTTGGATTCCATATCTGATTTATCTGCCAAATTTACCCTTAATAATTAAGGTAAAATAATTAACTTAATACCTGTACTAAAATTCATATAATAAAATAATTATTATATTTATTCTAAAAATCACTCCATATATTATTTAAATAATATATCATTATATATTTTCATGGAAAATATTTCTACCATAAATTAATTATTATAATTATATACTTTTTAATAATCAATAATTTTAAAATAAATTCATTTGTAAATAATTATGTAATAAATATATTTTTACTTACCACATAAATACATATACACATAATCTTGTACAAATCCTCATCCTTAATATAAAAAAAAATTTATTCGCAAAATTTCTTATTTATTTATATAGAAAATATCGGGTTGTTACATTCACCCTCCCTTATAAAGATTCCGTCCCCGGAATCACCGTTTTAAAACCTATACATACACGGTCACATAGCGTACACAATCATTGTAAGTAAATCTCGATCAACTTTGATCGAACTGATCTTTAACTATTCACATGAAGCTTGTCTTTCTGATTACACAGAAAAATTGATTTCTAAAAGAACTCAAATTCCTCCTCAAAATTTCTTTATAAAATAATTTTACTATATATAGGAAAATCATGCATAAGAAAATAAAAAGGCATACGAATAATACCTGGAGTTCCAGTGCCAGCTGCTGCCGTATCCTGAACTGTCATGTTGTAGACCCTTGCCGTAGATTTTGTTGGCTTGCTTGACGAAGTCGGTCCCGTGATTGCTAACGTTCCGCTGCCAGTGCCCATGTTCACACTTCCTGTCTCCACCCTCCTTTTTGGACAATCTTTCACCCTGTGCTCCGTCGATCCGCATATAAAACATCCACTATTCATCCTAGGATTGGGGCAGTTGGGAGAAATATGGCCCTCCTGCCCGCACTTATAGCAAACAAATTTTCCTTGCAAACACTCCCCCGAGTGATTCTTTCCACATGTTTTACATGGCACTATTTGTTTCTTAACACCTTCCTGTTTCACTTGTACACTTGCAAAACTGCTCACCTTCCTCTTACTATCACCACTCCTGCTCCCACTATTAATTTCCACCTTCCTAGCTCCTTCTATCTTACCCTTATTCTTCCTCTCCTTATTGTAAAGGCTCATGGCCTCACTTCCCTCCTCAGCTATGATCGCTTTCTCCATGAGTGCTGCAAATGTAGGAATTTGCAACACTGCCACTTTATTGTAGAGCCAGGGTTTTAATCCCAGCTCAAACCTTCTGGCTTTCCTAGCCTCCGTATCAACTTGATGCGGAGCAAACCTAGCTAACTCATTGAATTTGGCGGCGTATTCAGACACCGTCATATTCTCCTGCTTCAACTCTAAAAATTTAACCTCCATCCTCGCCTGCATACTTGGTGAAAAATAATTTTCGAAAAACAAAGTTTTAAATCTATCCCATGTGACTACACCTTCTCCTGCCCTAGCCTGATTCGCTTCCCACCAAAAATTTGCTTCCCCCTTCATCATATAGGTGGCAAAAGCAGTTTTCTGCCCCTCATCTACCCTAGCTACCATAAACGCTTTTTCAATTTCCTTAACCCAAGTTTGAGCTTCTACAGGGTCAGTTGTACCTTTGAATTCTGGTGGTCCTACAGCCTTAAAGTCTTTGAAGTTCGCTAAGCGGTTGCCCGGCTGGTTTTCAGCGACCGGTATTCCCTGTTGCATAGCCTGAGCTATCATGTTCGCAAATTGCCGCATCGGATCTGGTTGTTGTTGTCCCTCAACGTTGTTGACAGATTCCTCTGCCCTTTGATTGCGAGTTCGACGTCTTGGCGGCATTATCTGATTAAAAAAAATCATAATTTAACTTACGTTCTAAACCTTATCACATAAGTTTAATATTTTAAACTTATTTCATCATTTCTCAAACATAGATTCATATTCATTTAACGAATATTTTACATAGCACAAAATACTTTGAACTTCAGCTATCCCTTTATGACCTCAAAAGTCGGGATTTACAGTCTTGACTTAATATCAAAAGTTGGAAACATTACATTACACAAACATACTTATCATATGTATTATATTAAACACTCCTACACAACAGAACCTATACTACCTATTTATTACACCTTTTTTGTGGACATTCTCTCGCCTGATGACCTTCTATACCACAGACATAACATGCTCCTTTTTTGTAGTCAGGACAGTACGGGGTGGTATGTCCTTCATAGCCACAAAGATAACAAATTCCTTTCCATTTCTTCTTATTAGATTTTCCTAAATCATGGTCTTCTATCTTTCTTTTCCCCTTCTTATCCGGAGCTGCACACGATGTGTTGCTTGTAGCTCCCATCTGACCAATTTGGATTTTAAGCTTATCTTGTCCTTCCAATATTTCTATTAACGCTTGACGCAACTGACTATTCAACAGCCTTTCTATCTCCCACAGCCTTTCCAGAGAAGAAACCTTGTTCTTCAGATTCTGCACCTCTGTTGATGCTTGATCAGCTCCAACTTTAGTGTCTGAATCGCTATCTGTCAGCTCTACCATCTCCGGATCTGGTACTATATTTTCTACAATAACCACATCTTCTGAGCTATTTTCATTGTGAGCCTCTATTTCAGTTATCGGCTTCGATATTGGCTCCTTCTTTACTATCCGAGGGTAATCGAATCCTTTTTCACCTGACATCTACACACATAGGTTATCCTAATTAGCATATAGTATATACACACAATAAATAAGAGTTTTATACAAGTTATCTTTTATTTAGTTTGACGATGAATTTAGTCAATTCATCTCTTTTTAAACTCTATATGAGTTGTTTATATTTTCAACGTTTCCCTCTGTTCTAAGGTTATAGCCTAAGGTCTAGCTCACCTAAGGTTTCTAACCCTATAGCTCTGATACCAACCTGTGAGGACCCCAAACTCGAATACTTGAAACCCGAACTCGGTTCTTCACGATACCATTTCTATGAGCGGAATAATACTAATAATAATAACAATAATATAAAAGATCAAATTAATTTACATAATTATCAGAGTCTAGCTCCCAAGTACGTAACCTTTAAACATTCATTACAACCCACGATAGATAATATATATCATAATTGTCTTAATAACCTTAAACTATTACATAACATAGTAATTCGTTCATTCAGCAACCTTCCCTTTTCCTTTGTTCTTAGCAGAGTTCTCTGGTCGTTCGCACTTAGCTGAAAACATTTAAATTTAAGCAAGGATGAGCATTTGAGTGCCCAGCAAGCAATAGCAATTATATATATATATATATAAGCTGAAAGGATTTAAATGATTTCTTTGTACTATTCTTCTACAACAAGTCAATAGTTGTGAAGTATTCTGAACCAATAATAATAACATAACAACTCTCTTTCAAATTTTTGAAACTACATAATGACTATAACTGGGGTTATGGTGACATGCCATGAACATTGTTTTCATTTTCGAAAAGGTTAAACAGAAATTCATCTGTAAACCGTCATAACTTACGGGCACGGGGGTGATCAGCCCGTTATGCCCTGCATTGATCAATACTACATTGCTAGAACGATATTATCGTTCATCCTTTGTCCGCCGGAGCGCATAAAAATTTTCCCGTGTAGGGATGTTCATACCTGTCTGGGTTCTAAATCAAAAGTTTTAATCTTGTTCAACAATAATCTATAATTCAACATATATGTATACGGGTAATTGACAAAGATATATCAACATGTGATTAAATACAATGATTATCCAAGTGGGGACACTTGTTTAACCATTTCTAGAAATTAACGAACAGAATATATATATCCGAATTATCATATACTAACATGTTGATATTCAATGAGCTTATATAATATAAAGTTCATAATCTGTACAATAATAATATAGTTTAGAAACATTCTTACTCACATCCATTGCATAAAGAAAATGCAAAGGTTAGATACTTGCCTGAAGCGCTGCTTACAACTTGTAATTAAGATCTATCGCTTATCTCACGACCTATCATTAATAAGATAGTTCGTTTGATTAGAACAACATACTATAACACATAACACTGCTTATTGCAGTCAACACATAACCTAATCACATTAGCACCTATGTTTAATAACCATTGAATCACAAATAATCACTTATACAATCAAAATATCTAAGTCCAGATCAATTTCTGAAACATGTCGGTCTACCGACAACTTTATTGGATAATTATCGAGTCTAAGACTCTATTTTATAACTTAACATCAGTACGTATCAGTCATATTATTTTTAAATGACTCAATATAATTTTAAAATATTTATTATAATTTATCATAAATTTTCAAACATCGGAATCATATTTAAATGATTTAAATACCAATCAATTCTATTATCATTAATATTTAATTAGTATTAAACTATTAATGAAATCATTTCCAAAATATTAAAGTTATGCATAATAACCCAAAATACTTTTAAAGTATTAATATTACCCTTAAATGATTTTTAAAACATTTAAAATCATTTTTAAATAATTATCATTAATATTAATGTATTAATGTTCTATTTATCAAAATATTAAAAGTCATTATTCATAACTTAAAATATTTTTAATTCATTTATATCTTTTTTTAAATGATTTTTAAAGTAATAAAACCATTTTTAAACTATTTATTTAATATAATTATTAAATAAATTCAATATCAATAATAATAACTTAATAATCATTAATATTAAATTATTAATGAAATTATCCTTTAATTATTAAAAGTTATATTTTATAACTTAAAATATTTTTAAACACTTTATTTTCATTTAAAAATGATTTTTAATATAATAAAATCATTTTTAATTAATTTATTTAATTCATTTAGTAAATAAATTAATTACCATTAATATCAATTTATTAATGAAATTTATCATAAAATATTAAAAGTCATTAAAAATAACTTAAAATATTTTCTTATATCATAATATAATTTTTAATGATTTTTCTAATATTAAAATCATTTTTAAATAATTTATTTAATATTATAATTAAATAAATTAAATACTTTTAATATTCCAAAAATATTAAATATTTATGAAATATAATAAAAATAATTAAAAACTAATTTTCGGAATTTTTTATAATTTTTAATAATTTATTTTGTATTATTAATAATTAAAAACTAATTTTTTTCTATTTAATAATTAATTTCCGAAAAATATTAAATAGTCTGTCGCTAAAGACCACCTATAGCGACAGAACCGTCGCTATAGGTGTTCTTCCTGTTCTTGGCCAAACCCAGAAATTCATAGTCAGTTTCCGAGTTGCTTACTTTGACCAATCATAATCTTGTGTGTGTTGTGTTTCTGGGTGTTTTGTTGATCAGAGAATGTAGTACAAATACAAGACTACACGATCCAACAAATAACATCATCAAACCATGCATAACTAACGAGATCTGAAGCGTTGAACAAGCTGTCAGAGCTGTTCTTCATTTTCTGGGCTACCCAGAAATGAATAACAGTTCGACAGGCTCGTTTTGGGCTTCCACAACTTGTGATCTAGGTGAGTTTTTAGCGACTTAAGAGGTCTACCTTGTAGAACACATGTAGTACTACATATCTATCACCAAACATTCTCATAACATCAACACAATCATAAAGATACATTCCGGTCAAAGGTTGTCAGTCGTCATGTTCATCAGTTTTCTGGGTTACCCAGAAAACCGATGTCATGAACTTCTTCCCTTCTTTGACCAACCACAAAATCCTGTATACAAGATATCTGAAGTTACTAAAAGCATAGATCGGGAGTTAAACTAATATTCTAGAACATGGATTCAAAAACAAACTAAACACATAAATACACAGAAAGATATAGCTGGCTCAAAATCTTGTCAGGCCTTTCTGGGCTCGTTCTGGGTTACCCAGAACTTGTCCAGTCATGGTTGGTCAACGCCTTTTGACCGACTCTAACTTGCAATCTAGACCAGATATGAGCTTTATTCTTGAACCAGATCAAAGAAAACATAACAGACTACACATTTAAAACATAAACTAACCAAAAACATAAACCGATAAGGATCTACAGGCTCTGACATTCGCTGTCAGACGCCTCTTTAAAAATTTCCAGACTTTGAAGATCTTCAAATTCGAGCCTCTAGATGTTATGGATCTAACATCTAGCAACCCAGATCATTAAAGTAGACTATAAACAACATCTTTTAACAACAAATTACAAGATCTAACAACAGATCATTGAAAAAAATTATGGTTAGGGTTTATACCTTTGATGAACAAATTTTTGATTTTGTGTTTCTGATTTGGGTATGGTGTTAGTGGGGCTTGATAATGGAACTATAATGCTAGATAATTTCGTTGGTTTTAGTGAGAGAGACTCAAGGATGTGAGTTTGTGCAAAATAAGTAGCCAAATGAGATTTTTCTCTCTCCAATTCTATATATAGATGTTATAATGCACATGGCTGCTGAGATTACTTGTTTTGCTAGAGATCTTAAGTCTCTAAAAAGTCAAGGTTAGCTCACCAACTCCAACAACTCATACACTTGCCAAAATCCAATAATTCAAGAGGATAAAATGGTCTTTTTGCTTGGAAATTTAAGGGCAATCTTGTAATCATGCAAACCCTTAGGGTTTAGGGTTTGGGTTAGGGTTTAGGGTTTGGACCATTTTAGCAAAAATCTATGATTTCTATTTTAGAGTTTACTCAAAAATAAAAATGAAATAAAAATTAAATAAATTTTAGTTTCTAAAATTTTAAAATTAGGGTTTCCTAATTATGATTAATTTTATAATTACCTTATACAGGAACATTAGGGTTTAAATCATATAATTATCATTAACCTTGCTAAAATAGCAATCAGGGCTTACAAATGGTAATTAAGTTTTATAATTTCTAATTAGGGTTAGTAATTATAGAAATTAGGGTTTCTAAAACTTTAATTAGGGTTTACCTAATTAGTCACTTAGTACACAACATAAAACATATAACATAGTTATATGACAGTCTTAAGCTCACAATTGATTTTCAATTTAGAGTTTCCCTAAGTAAAATTAGGGTTTAACCAATTAATACTAGGGTTTTGAAATTAAACACCATAATTGACCAATTATCATCAATACGTACATGCAGTACATATTCATAGCACTGAAAAATCAAAATATAATTAATATTATATTATTATTCTCATACCTTGACAATAATCCAAAATTAGGGTTTGGATTCCATATCTGATTTATCTGCCAAATTTACCCTTAATAATTAAGGTAAAATAATTAACTTAATACCTGTACTAAAATTCATATAATAAAATAATTATTATATTTATTCTAAAAATCACTCCATATATTATTTAAATAATATATCATTATATATTTTCATGGAAAATATTTCTACCATAAATTAATTATTATAATTATATACTTTTTAATAATCAATAATTTTAAAATAAATTCATTTGTAAATAATTATGTAATAAATATATTTTTACTTACCACATAAATACATATACACATAATCTTGTACAAATCCTCATCCTTAATATAAAAAAAAATTTATTCGCAAAATTTCTTATTTATTTATATAGAAAATATCGGGTTGTTACAACTATACTTAATCAATTTACCACTTTGTCACATAATTTGCACTTCATGAATTATCAAGCTAATTATGTATTCAATAATTCAATTCACATGTAATTATGTTATTTACATGTTAAACAACTATTTTATCATTTCATTATATTTCTAACATGTTTACATGTTCATTACATTAAGTTACTAACACATTGCTAGACTTAACATTTAAAAAAATTACATTTCTGGACATTCTGGAGAGTGGCGCTGCGGCGCCACTGTTATACTTGATCTTCGCGCTGTGGCGCTGGAGCCGGACACATGACACTGCGGCTGATATCTTGGCGCTACGGCGCGGTGGCGCTGCGACGCGGATGTTTAGGCGTGAGACTGGCGCCGCGGCGCGGCGAGCCAGAAACTGTTCTGCAATTCGCGAAAATTGCAGAACACAGCCAAAAACTCCAATTTAATTTATTACTACACGAATTTAGACATACCCACATGTTATAATTCATGTATAATCATAATACAACATCTATAAAGTGATTTTAACCCATTAAAACATATAATCACAGAATTAAAACATAAAATTTTCCTCTATTCTTGATGTTCTTGAAGTTTTTAACATAGATTCCTAAAATTTAACGCCACTGATTTGTTATAAAGCCAAATCCGTTCATTTAAAGTTTGGTCTCTTCGTATTAACATGCACAATAATATACGAGTGTAAAATCTACGAAAACATTTATGTTTGACATACTAAAATCACGTATAAGGTCATAAGGCCAAAAACCCAAACTCTGTATATTTTTGAAATAGCAAGTCATCAGATTAACGACACTTAGGATATGGAATCATGCAATATATATATAAAACATGTTATACTACTCTTATTATCACATATATCTATATAATAACACAATTTCTCAATTACAGAAACATAACAGAGGTTTTGAAAGCCAAAAACTATGAAACCCAAAGACGTAAAAATAGAATTTGGGAAAGAAGAGATTACCCTGTAGAGTATAAAAAATGATTAATGATGATCATTTCACAAGTATTTGATTGATTACACACTCACAATCTTTTATCAACTCACAAATTCTCTCTAACTCTCAAATGCTCTCCATCTCTATTTTCAGACTTAGACAAATAATGAAGAATAAAGAAAAGACGCATAATAATTAAACCAACTGACGCGTTGGTGGTCAGTTACCCAGTTATGGTTTAACTGGTCCCAACTCCCTTTAGTGCCATGTTTGGCTAGATTAACATAATACAAAACTATTTAATTTAATAAAGCTTTATCATATAGTTTAATAAATGTCACACCCAATTGCAAAATAATTCATATATCTTATTTAATATAAATAAAATATAATAATTTCTCATAAATTCACATAGTCATATATTTAATGTTCTCATAAATAAATAATGTCAAATTATTAATTCTCTAATTAATAATTAAATTAATTTAAATAACATTAGGCTTATTAAATATTTTTTTAATACAATAAGCTCACATAATGACCTACTTCGAATAATAATTATTCTCTACATTAATTTAATAAATATAACACATATAATTAAATTATACTACCACAATTGCATCAAATAATTATTTAATCCAATAATTAAATCCTCGAAAAAAATATTTATTTAATTCAATAAATATTAGAATTTAATTACAAAATCTCGTTCGTCATATCTTTCCCCCCTTAAAAGGATTCTGTCCCCAGAATGACGACTCAATAACTTCGACCCGTTACATTTTCTCAAAGCACTACTCCATTAACTCAGCTGACTCGGAAAGATATAAAATTCGGTTGGAGCGTGGAATGTGAGAAGAGTTTTCAAGAACTCAAGAGGAGACTTATTTCAGTACCTGTTCTGACAATACCATCTGGCTCGGAGGGATTTGTCATCTACAGTGATGCATCGAGCAAAGGGTTAGGATGTGTTCTCATGCAACATGGAAAAGTCATAGCATATGCCTCTCGACAACTCAAAGAATATGAGAAGAATTATCCTACTCATGATCTAGAGTTGACAGCTATTGTCTTCGCACTTAAAATTTGGAGGCATTACTTGTATGGGAAGAAAGTGCAAGAAGGTGCTATGTCGGAAGCAAGAATCGATGAAGAAGGAATACTTTGAGTTAACTCCAGACTTTGTGTTCCTAACGACCCTGATTTAAAGTACAAAATCATGATGGAGGCGCACAACACACCGTTTACAATCCATCCTGAGAGTACGAAAATGTATCGTGATCTTCGTCATGCATTTTGGTGGAGCAATATGTAGAGAGAGATAGCGCTGTTTATCTCAAAGTGTCTAACTTGTCAACGACTTAAGGCGAAGCATCAAGTACCAAATGGTCCATTGCAACCACTTGAAATTCTAGAATGGAAGTGGGAGCACATTACCATAGATTTCGTTACCGGTCTTCCTAAGGTTTCTCAAGGCATAGATGCGATTTGGGTCCTTGTTGATAGATTGAACAAGTCTGCTCATTTCTTACCGATACGAGAAACTTATACACTTAAACGTCTTGATCGTATGTACATAAACGAGATTGTAATATTGCATGGTATGCCAGTATCCATAGTTTCTGATCGAGACCCAAGATTCACTTCACGATTTTGGGTTAGTTTGCAGAAAGCTATGGGCACAGATTTACGATTTAGCTCGGCATATCATCCTTAGACGGACGGGCAATCGGAGAGGGAGATTCAAACTCTTGAAGATTTATTAAGACTCTGTGTCCTTGACTTCAAGGGAAGTTGGGATAAGTTTTTACCATTAGTGGAGTTTTCCTACAACAACAGTTATCAAGCAAGTATTGGCATGACTCCATTTGAGGCGTTGTATAGAAGAAAGTGTCGTTCTCCAGTATGCTGGGATGAGGTAAGTGAAGCAACGTTGTTGGGACCGGAGTTGGTACGTATGACTACGAAAAAGATTTAAACGATCCGACAACGTATAAAAATCTCACAAGATCGACAAAAGAGTTATGCTGATCTTCATCGAAAGGACGTGAAATTCGATATTGGAGACCATGTGATGTTATATGTTGCTCCATGGAAAGGAGTTACGAGATTTGGAAATAGAAGAAAGCTCAATCCTCGATTCATTGGCCCATTTTTAATCCTCGATCGAGTAGGAACTGTGGCCTATAGACTCGCTTTACAGCCAAATGTCTCGTGTTCATAACGTTTTCACATATCTATGTTATGTAAATATGTGAAAGACCCGCACCACATTATTGAGTTAGAACTGGACAAAATAGCGAAAGATTTAACATATGAAGAGGTTCCTGTTAAAATCTTAGATAAGAAGGAACATGTTCTATGCACCAAGGTTATACCTCAAGTCAAAGTTTTGTGGAGGAACCTCGTTGTTGAAGAAATGACCTAGGAGTTAGAATCTGAGATGAAATCAAGGTATCCTTACCTCTTCGACATACCAGGTACGTACCCTAATTTCGAGGACGAAATTTCATAAGAAGGGGAGGTTGTAAGACCCCAACTTTTATGAATAAAGATGAATTTTCTATAAATATCATTTTTGAATATTATGGAATGATTTTGATATAATGTTATAGTTGTGAGTACTATTTATAAATTTAGCAAAGTACGCAAGTTGTTATATAATATTCGATTGGTCGGGGAATATTCGTTTTAACAGAGAATATTTGTACAACGGCACAATCATTGGTGGACCCCACAACAGAATTAGTGTCGAATTAAGAAAATGACAAAAATACTTTATGAAAATAACGGCAGAAGTTTTACCGTTAACTGTTGAAACACCCGGTGTTAAAAGTACAGTAATACACGTGGTTGCATAATAGAACACGGTATTGATTATTGATGCTTACGTGAGAAGTCACTCAGTTTTGTTCAATTATTGTTACAGTAATTGCTGCATAGTATCTCACGTTATTTGATTTAATTATTGTCAATATTTTATAATCAATAATTGAGATGACAAAGTTATTAATATTATTATTTGCAATATTAACGATGTCTAGAAGTTCTGTCAAAGAGAGGTTTGGTCACCTAATTGCGCGCCAATGGGGAGAAATCCTTATTGGAAAGCCCCCTTTTTCTTGGAAATGACCTGATAGAATAATATTGTGAATTTTAATAATGATGATAAATTTTGTTTTATTAGTATTATTAATTTAATAAAACAGAAAAACTTTTTATATAAAATAGAATACTTTTATAAAGTTATCTGTTTTATTAGACTATAAATAGAATATATTATATTCTATTATGCATAGTATTTTTCATATTAAAATCTTTTTATATAAAACAGAATACTTTTATAAAGTTATTTATTTTATTATACTATAAATAGAATATATTATATTTTATTACGCATAGTGTTGCATAGTGCCTGCATAGTGTTTGTATAGTAAAAACTTTTTATATAAAATAGAATACTTTTTATAAAGTTTTATTTTATTTGATTATAAATAGAATATATTATATTTTATTGCATAGTACAGCATAGTATCCTTTCCATTCTTCTATAAATAAGATACTTAGTTAGAATTGAAAATCACACCAGAAGTTCAGAGAATTCTCCTTCTATAATCTTGAGCGTATTTCTTTAGAGTTGAAGAAAGCTTTGAGCATAGAAATTAGTGCAAGTTTTCTTCAAGAATATCATCGCCCTACCAGTCGGAATACTCTTCTTTTACGGTAAGGATATTATTTGTTGTATTTTTAAGGGGTATTATTTCTTTCGTCTTCATGAAGAGAACTTCTATTATTCCATTCTTTATCATTATGTTGGAATAACATGTCTATGCGAAGTACCGCATACATGGTGAAATTCTTCTGTTATTCCATCCTTTATTATTCTGTTGGAACATCATGTCTGTGCGTTTACGCATGACCTGGTTCCGTCCTTTATTATTCTGTTGGAACATCCTTTCTGTGCGATTTACGCATGCCCTTGTTTCGTTATTTATTATTCTGTTGGAACATCCTGTCTGTACAGATTACGCATAACCTGGTTCCATTCTTTATTATTCTGTTGGAATAACCTGTCTGTGCGGTCTATCGTATGCATAGTGATTTCTTCTGTTATTCTATTCTTTATTATTCTGTTGGAATAACCTATCTATGTGGATTATCACATGCATGGTGAATGATCCTTTGTATTCACTTCTTATTAAATTATGGAAATGATCTGTCTAAGTGGATTACCGCATGGCGGACGAAAATTTATTTGTAGTTTCATATATTCTCTTATACTCAGTTGGTTAAAGCTTTGACTTCTATACTCCATGAAATTAGTGAAATATCCTTGATATTTGTGCTTCATCCAATATCTTTTCATGGACATATTCTTCTGAACATTCTTGAATTTTACTCCAAAAAGCAGTATCATGTTGACAATTTGGACGTTATTGAGTTCAGGATAAATTAACTTATAAATCTTTAAAATTTATTCTTGAACTTGTTTTATTGAATTGTAATCATTCCCATGTTTATAATATGTTGAAAGTCATCTGTGGCCTATAGTGCATAGATGGACTTGGTATGATTATGACCAGGGATTATTCGGTATAATCATGACCGTAATGTTACAAATGATGTGGTAAAAATCCTCATTGGCCGTAGTGCATTGATGGACAGTTGTTGGCATGATCATGACCATTGATGAATACACGAATATCCTTGGCCCGTAGTACGTGTATAATTTGTGGTCGTGATACTAATGAATATCCTTGACCGTAGTGCAGGGATGATGTGGATTATTTATTAAGCTGAGTCTCAGCGATAAAAGTAATGAAAAACCTTTTAAATCATAGAAGATAGTAGATTTTATTCTCTACTTGACTCTTCTAATGGATTGCTTGTTCCGCTGCAATTAAACTTGATGTTTGTTATATTTTATCAGTTTAACACTGTTGCAGGCTAACGATAAATTATTCTGCATTATCTTAGTCATAATATTTCTTACTGGGCTAGTTGAGCTCACCCTTTCTTTCATTGTTCTCTTCAGGAAATGAGAACGTAGCTGTGACTAGTAGAGGAACAGAGTGATCGTCCAGATAATAGCATTAGTAGCCATCACTATTCTGTTAAATAGTGTGATAATAAATGTAATGAGGACTCCATTGAGTGTGCATATTGTCTAGATGACAATATTCTTATTAAAACTCTCAGTTATGTCTTGTTGTATTCTACACGACAATTGTATTATTAAGTTGTATTTGAATTTTGTACCATGTATTTGGCAACTCAAGATGGGTGATGTATACCTATTTTTGGGGCATCACAGAGGTTGTCCTTTTGCATCGATGCTCTCAATAAGCTCTTGTCCGAATATCAATCTTCAGATTGAACCGTTGCCAATGCTTCAATCTTCAATTGACCAAACTCTACGATTCTGATGCACATCTTCTTGGACCTGATCGTAGTGTCTTGTTGAATGGTGCTCATTAACTGGTAGAGTCAACACTATGATCCTAAAGAGTGTTCATTAGATCTTCAATGTAGAACACCTCTTCCTTCTTACTGTGCAATGCTTTAACACATCTGTCTGCCTTGACTATTCTTAGATATTGATGGCTTGACTTCTTGTTCTGACCTCTTCTGAATAGCAAGACACTTCAGATTTGTGGCGTGTTCAGCTCTCTTTCTCCTTGTGATCTCCCATTCACTTATCATCAATGGATTGACCCAATGCTTAATAACTTTAGCCTTATTCTTTAGAAGCTGACCAGTATCTATGTGCACACTCCATCAGTTCTTTCTTTGTTTGGCAAACACTACGATCCTGGTTACTTCCAAGATCGTTGTCATCTTACCACTTGACAGCTACTGCACCTGCTGACTTTCCTCAGTCAGCTACTGGAGTCTTCTTATTATCATCTTGTGGAAGACTCCATCTCGAATGAAATCATAACTCAATCCGGATGCTGATTGGGTTGATGCTTAGATCTTCTATTAGCTTGCATGCCATTCGTTGAGTGCTCTCTGGTTTCCTTCAGGTGGGATGTATCTTTGCAGTATCAACTAGAGGATTCATTACTTTGGATATTCTGGGAGTGCTCATTTGTTGAGAATCGTATTTACTCTACGATTCTGTCTTGGCGTTATGAGCACATCTGTTGAAGTCTTAGTTCTATACTTTACAATTCAGCTTCGACTGTGTAGACATTACGACTCCGAGATCAGATCTTGACACTCTACGATTTCTGTCGGTGTGCTTGTTGTCTTCATCTGATCTTGCTCTACTATGATCTCTGCTTCTGATACGATTAGTAGACTCTACGACTCTGAGTGCAGTCTACGATTCTTGACTTGGCTTCGACATCAGTAGACTCTACGACTCCGAGTGTAGTCTACAATTCTTTACTTGGCTTTGGCAGATGCTCGGTCGGCTCGTAGGCAGGCTGTCTCTACAATTTTGAACATGACTTCTTCAACAGACTATGGCTCTGAGGAAGTTCTCCTCGACACACTACGATCCTTCCTCGTCTCTCCTGGCAGTCTATGACCCCCGAGATCTACTATCTTTCGGACTACGATTCTGCCTCGATAGTTCTCGAGTTATCCTTGAATATCCTGGCAGACTATGATTTCTGGTGCAGTGCTCGACGATCAGATAAGCCTATCTATTACATCATAAGATCAACCTAACATGCTTGATCTTTCTATATTTATAGTCTTTTTACATCATTTCTTTTTAAGGACTTTACAAAGTTGTTTTGCTTATGTAGAATCAACCTAACACATTTGATCAATTCATTCTAAGTCCTTATACATATGTTTCTATTATCTATCAAAGGACTTTACAGCTTTTCTTAATGCAAGCATACTTGTATATTCATTTATATATATATATATATATATATATATATATATATCATAATCAAATCATATGTAAATATGAATATCATTCACATGTTTATTCCCGACAATCTCCCCCTATTTTATTATGACAAAAATAATAAGTGCATGTGCATGTTATGAATGAATCTTATATACAGTGAGCAACTGTATTTCTAAAACAGATAATCGTGAATGTTATTTATAAGAATATAGAATTTAATACACTATGATATTTTACATCCTAGATCCAGAACATACCTAACTAGTTAGGGATGTACCTTTTTGGTTTCATGTATGCTTCCAGGATGTCTTGTTGATCAGCTATTCTTCTGTTTGATTCATTTCTTTGCTCCTGCTCCCCCTGGGATGTGGACTTCATTTCTTCTTCTTCTGGCTCCCCCTCAGCCTTTGCAAATATAGGCTCATCATCCTTTGGCTCCCCCTCAGATGATGACCCAGCTTCTTCTTCTTCTATCTTCTTCTTTAACTTCTTCTCTTGTTTCCTTCTGCTCTCCTTGCCCTTTCTTGAGTGCCACTTACTCTGCTTCTGCCTCTTTCTATGCCTCTTCTTTTTCTCCCCCTTTTTGTCATTAACCACTTGATAGAGCTGCTCTATGTTGGACATAAGCTGCTCCATCAGATAGGAGGAGTTAGCAACTTCAAACTTGAGTTCTTGTTGGCTTAGCTCAAGTTGCATAGAGAAAGACTAATTCATGTTGTCAATCTTTTTAGAGAGGACTTGGAGTTGTTCTTCATTTGCCTTCTGTGCTCGTAGTGCATATGCCTTTTGATCATTCATGGCCTTCAGATAGATGTGATCTCTCTCTCTTTGATTTTGAGAGATACATCGTCCATCGTTGCTTGGAGTCTCTCTTGAACTGAGTTATCTTTTGTTGCTATCAACTTCTTTGACTCTTCAGTGATTAGAGATATCTTTCAACCAGCTCATCAAAATTTTTCATCAGCTCCTTCTCCATACGAATTTGATCATTTGGTTGGGCAGCCTCTTGTTGAACACTAGATTGGACTCTACGATTTTCATCTTTGGACAGATTTTTGAAGGTGTTTAGAATCTGAAAAATCGTTGAGTACCAATCGCTATTAGAGGATGAAGGAATGTCAGATAGCTGAGCTTGGATAGATGGAGGTTTCTCATTCTGGATTTGAACACCGTCAATGGTAGAGTGAATAGACTCTACGATTATCTTCTTGGCCATAATCCTTTTGCCTTCAGAGTCCACTCTACGATCATAAGGAATATAGTGGTTTCCAGCATGTCTGTAGACTTTGTAGTGGGGCTGGTCTTTGATCATCATTGTTGCAAAACTCTTCACCTTTAGGTAGTTCTGTGCCACCAGCTCCATGCTTGGAAACTGAGTAGCACCAGCTGAAGTAACTTCCATAACTTTCAGTATGTGCCTTTAACCAAGACATACATTGGAAGAACCATCTCATCAATAGATCATCAGGATTGTAGAGGATAGTCGTGCAGTCTAACTTTATGTTGTTCCAATTTTTGAACACATCATGTGCAGTCATCCTTACAACCTTGAGCTGTTCATTGCCATATCTTACCCATCTTTCTACTGGGAGTTCTTCTGGTTCATCAAAAACTTCTACCACTATTCTTCTACTGATTCTTGCTGGAGAGAGGACATGATAGTCTTCTGGTTCCTCTGATTCCTGATGTGCAGAATCAGAATCTTTCTCCATTTCTTCTCTTTCGGTGCCTGAAGCATTCTGATCAGATTCATCAGTGAATCCTTCTTGTTGATCTTCATTACCAGACTCTTCTTCAGCAATGTCTTCCTTGGATTCATCTTCTTCATTACTAATTCCATCTTCAGCACTTTTCTCCTTTGATTCAGATTCATCATCACTTACTTCAATGACTGCAGTTGAGTGATCACTTCTCTTCTTAGAGGAAAATTGAGCAATTAATCTGTAGCTCTTCCTTCTCCTTGGGGGTTCGGCTATGGGAGAGTCAGACTCTTCTTCCTCTTTAGACTCTGAGGCCTTTGGATAAGACGAACTTCCATGAGGTTCAGCATTATCAGGAGCAGATCCTTCTTCTTCGGACTCATCATCTTTTGAGCCATCATGTGGGCTTGTAGGAGTAGTTGCAGTGGGAGATGCAGTTTTGTCATCTTGCAACCTTTCTTCATTTTCAGAGTGAATACTCTGAGAGTTAGCCACAGGGCTTGTGCATTCTTCTTCATCATCAAAGTCTGCATTATCTTCCATGAATCCGGTTCCACCTTCATCGCTGGATTTGTTCTTTGGGGACTCAGTCATGACATCATAAGTTCCTTTTTCTTCTTCTGACTCTACGTCCTCTTCTTCATCAGATGTACTTTATTGGGAAACTGGGACTGGTCTGTTTACCACCTTAGCTTTCTTTCTGGATGGCCCTTGAAGTAATATGTTACTTCTCCTCTTTGTGGTCTCTGCAATTGAGACCTTTTCATCTTCATCCTTGTCTTCTGTGGAAAGACTTCTTGGTAAGGACTCAGTTTTCTTCACGCCCTTGGATTTCTTCCTTGCTGGTGCAGAGTCACCAGACTCAGAGCTTTCCACCTCTTTTGCCTTCCTCTTTTTCGCAGAGTTCTTTCTGTTGCTCCCTGTTATTGTCAACCTCCTGTTTTCCTTTAGGTTCTTCTTCCAGTTCACAAAAAGTTGTGGAGACATTACTTTGTGAACATTTAAAGGCTCTTCTTCATCATTCTTGATTTTGTTTCCCAGTTTCTTCTTTAGCACTATACTCAACAGTCTTCCATGAAACACCTTTGTCAGGGGTTTTTCTGTAGACTTTTTCAACTCAGCCTTTTCTACCCATTTGGAGATCTGATCAAACAGGATAACTCCAAAGTTGATTCGCTTCTTCAGAACTATAGCAGACATGATTTTCAACTGCTGATCAAGCACAGTGTCGTGTACAGTATCCTTGCATAGTATACATTTGCCCACTATCTCAACAAGGAACTCGAATTCCTCCGAAAACTCCTTCTTCATGTCCTTCAGACTAGGGTTTCTTTGGTACCACATTAGCCTCTTGCCTTCTTCAATGTCGATTTCGTCCAGGTTTATCAGACCTTGGTTGGGAAACCCTAGACATTGATTGATGTCTGATGCTCTTATTTTTAGACTTGATCCTTTCACCTTCGTGGTCAGAAGCCCAGAATCTATTGAAGCATTTGAGTAGAACTTCTTCACTAGCTCTGTATAGACTGGAGTGTCGGCCTCCAAGAACTCAGAGAACCAAGCCTTCTTTACGAGCTCAAGTATGTCCTTGAACTTCATTTCTGATCTTTCGAATTCTTTGAAGCCGAGTTGGATTCCGGTTATAACTCTCCATTCTGCCATTTGAAGAATTCAAGATATATGGGTATGTGATTTAGGGAGTCTAAAGAGAGATAGTTGAATGTGATTTGGGCAAGACTCTGGAGGGTTAATGGGTTTTGGCTTTCAATAGGATTCTAGGGTTTGAAAATAGAAGGGAGAGAGTTTTGATAGTTTCTGAAAACTGTTTGCAGATTTTAAATTTGTCTTTATGGTAGTTCCCTCTGACTCTGCATAAGCAGTTATGTGTCAACCAACCATTGGTTGCATGATGTCCAATAATGAGCTGTAACTTGTGACACCCCCAAATCCGGGTACTTCATTTCCACCGAATTTGGTGCTCACTATCAAAATAATTACATCTAACTACCCATAATAAAGGATAAAATATTAAATAACTTAAACAATAATCTTTCCCATTAAAGGGGTACATCATCTCATAAACAATCTCAAGTAATCTAACCTTAAATTATTACATCAGTTTACGAAATACATTATAAAATAAAACAAGTCTTATAACATCATACATTTAAATAAACTTTAAATAATCCTTCAACACTTGGACATCTTGCCCTTTCCCTTGCTAGTAGATGGCTCATCACCTCTTTCGACTTTAGCTACATTGTTAATGGCAAGAGTGAGCAAACCATTGCTCACTGATATAAAGAGTAGTAATAATAACCGTTTAAGAATGAACATCGAATGCTGAACAATAAGGAACTTGTTCTATGAATCCAAAAATAGAAAACAAATTTGAATTTAATATCTGCGGGTCTTAAGACCACGAACTATGTCTTCGATATTTAGGTATTATTACCTCAACCTTAACAGTCATTTAGACTATACAGACTATTCTTAACGTACTTAGGGGGATCAGTCCTTTGTACCATGTATTGTGCACAAACATCTAAACGTTACACGTACAAAATCCCCTATGTTAGGGTTGTTCGTCTCAGTTTGAATTTAGAATTTCCTCACTAAAGAAAGTTTAGTTTGGAACTAGCTTATCAATGTTTCTAGAATTTTAGAACACTATTCAAATTCCATCAATAAAGGTTTGCTTACTACTTGAAGGTTTAACACAAGAATGTATAACTGAATAAGGCTATCAAAGTCAAAGATAGAATATCAACAATATATAATTGGATAACATGATACACATGCAAAGTACTATATTCAAAGAATTAGATCAATCTCATTTGAATCAATGTATTAGAACAATATATGCGTTGAATAATAATCAAGAAAGTGAAACTTGCTTGATGTAACGAATTAAGTTACAAGAGCTTGTACAAACATATGCAAGATAGATTAGGCTTGCTCAACCATACAAGAATTTTAGGACTTATACAATAATAATTTAGGAATGGGAACTTTCATTCAATATGTAAAGAATGAAGTTAGAAAGCTTGCTCAGTGTAAAGAGTTAAAGTTTAGAAACTTGCTTTGTATGTAAGCTACACAAGTGTAAAATAATCTCCAATTACCCTACATGTATCATTGAAATCGCAACAACCATTAGTTGTATAAACATTAGCTTTAGGGTTTAAACCATCATTTAGGTCATAACCCTAACCTAGCACCTAACCATGTAGGTTAACATACTTAACGAATCTAAAATTTCATTACGATCCAACATAACTTAATCATTCATCTCTAACTTTGGAAAACATCACATTTGATTTCATTTTATAACTTATTAAACAATTATTTAAAAATCTTCACACTTCGCATTACCACACATTACAATTTGATAGTATAGCTTATATTATGTCTTAACATCATTAACATGCATGCTTGATCAACCCAAGTCCCTTACACATGACCTGCAAATGAGCAGACTTCACTGCCTCAGACCAGAGTATGGCGCAGCTGCGCATTTTTTTGCCTTGGCACCAGTGCAGCTGCGCTGGTGCATAGACAGAGGCAGAGCCGGCTATGAACAGTAGCCGTCTTTAGCCCAACAAATAAGAATTTCACCAACAAATCAGTGAAATTAGCACATTCAATTGATATAAAACTAACACAAACCTGTTTCCTCACATATTCATTGACTTAGAACAATTAAACATCAAATTAAACTAATTTAATTCTTTAAATTTCATGTTTTCATACAAAAACTCAATTTTTGACATCTTTGGCGAATTCGATCATCACAAATTCGTTTCTTAACCAATTGACACGATTCGAACTATGCCGCTTTCGTTTCTTAACATACTAACATAATCTAACATCAATTTATAGAATATATCATCTATAAGGCATAAAATTTTGTACTTACTAAAGCCAAATTTTCATGTAATAACACTGTGATTTGAAATCTTCTACTACAATCAACTTACACGAATTTGATAACTAATACAACACTCAGACATGATAACAACATATTCTACAACATAATCCACACCATATACACAACGTTTGAACAACAAATCCAAAAAATCAATTTACAGAGAACTTAGATAAAACTAAAACTTGGAATTTTATGAGTGAATTATACCTTAATCCTCTTGATTATAGTGTGACGCCCCCAAAATTAGGTATACGTCACCCATCTTGAGTCGTCAGATACTTAGTACAGAATACAAATACAACTGATTAATACATCTGTCGTGTACAATACGACAAAACATAAACTGTGAGTTTGAATACAAATATTATCTTCTAGAGAGTATTCATACTCAAAAGGAGTCCTCATTACATTTATTAACACACCATTATATAGAATAGTGAGGACTACTAACTAATACTATTCTTCGGACCATCACTCCGTACCCCGACTTGTCCCAGCTACGTTCTCATTTCCTGAAGAGAACAGTGAAAGAAAGGGTGAGCTCAACTAGCCCAGTAAGAAATATTATGACTAAGATAATGCAGAATAAATTATCATTAGCCTTCAACAATGTTAAACTGATAAAATATAATAGACATCAAGTTTAACTGTAGCGGAACAAGCAATCTATTAAAAGAGTCAAGTAGAAAATAAACTCTACTATCTTTTATGATTTAAAAAGTTTTTCAACACTGTGATCGCTGAGACTCAGCTTAATAAAATAATCCACATCATCGAATCACCCCTGCACTACGGCCAAGGATATTCGTATATTCATTAATGGTCATGATCATGCCAACAACTGTCCATCAATGCACTACGGGCCAATGAGGACTTTTACCACATCATTTGTAACATTACGGTCATGATTATACCGAATAATCCCTGGTCATAATCATACCAAGTCCATCTATGCACTACAGGCCACAGATGACTTTCAACATTTTATAAACATTAGGATGATGACAATGATATAAGAATTCAATAAAACAAGTTCAAGAATTAATTTATCCAGGAATTAACAACGTCCAAATTGTCAACATGATACTGCATTGTGGAGTAAAATTCAAGAATGCTTAGAAGAATATTTTCTTGAAAAGATACTGGATGAAACGCAACTATCAAGGATATTCCACAAATTTCATGGAGTATAGAAGTCAAAACTTAACCAACTGAGTATAATAAAGAATGGAATAACAAAAGAAATCACCATGCATGCGATAGACCGCACAGACAGGTTATTCCAACAGAATAATAAATAATGGAACCAGGTCCGGTGTAAAACACACAGACAGGATGTTCCAACAGAATAATAATAAAAACGGAACCAGGTCCGGTGTAAAACACACAGACAGGATGTTCCAACAGAATAATAAACGGAACCAGGTCCGGTGTAAAACACACAGACAGGATGTTCCAACAGAATAATAAACGGAACCAGGTCCGGTGTAAAACACACAGACAGGATGTTCCAACAGAATAACAAAGACAGAATAATAGAAGAATGTCACCAAGTATAGGGTATTCCGCATATACAAGTTATTCCAACAGAATAATAAAGAAATGGAATAACAGAAGTTCTCTTCTTGAATACAAAAGAATAATATCCCTTACCTTAAAAGAACTGGATATTGGAAAAGTGATGTAGCAGAATACTTTTATTCTCTCTCTTTCTTATTCTCTCTATACTTTCGCTCTCTATAGCTTGAATGAATTCGTGAAAAATAATGAAGCCCTAGGCCTCTATTTATAGAAAAACTGAGGGTGGCTCTTGGTCTTAACGAAGGGTCAAATGACTCTTGGTCTTAACGAAGGGTCAAATGACTCTTGGTAATATTGAAGGGACAACTACTATTGACGAAAGTAATTACTATTGACCAAGGTAAATAATATTGACGAAGGTAATTACTATTGACCAAGATAAATACTATTGACGAAGGTAATTACTATTGACCAAGGTAAATACTATTGACGACGGTAATTACTATTGACGAAGAGACTCTTAGATGATGACATATGGCTCCCTATAAAATAACCAAACTTACCACAACGTCTCAATTATTGATTTAATAATATAACATATTATACAGATGATACTATGACAATAATTTAAGAGATATGATGCAGCAATTACTGTAGCAATAATTGAGTATAGCTGAGTGACTTCTCACGTAAGCATCAATAATCAATACCGTGTGCTACTATGCAACCACGCGTATTACTGTACTTTTACTACCGAGTAGTTCAACAGTAACAATGGTAAAACTTCCGCCGTTATTTTTAATAAACTATCTTTGTCGTTTTCTCAATCCGACAATAATTCTGTTGTGGGGTCCACCAATGATTGTGCCGTCGTACGAATATTCCTCGACAAAAAGAATATTCTCCGACCAAACGAATATTTTATAACAACTTGCATACTTTGCAAAATTTATAAATACTACCCATAACTATTATATCAAATCCACACCATAATATAAAAAAAAAATTATTTCGAGAAAAATTAAATATTTATTCATAAAATCTGGGGTCTCACATATAGGCTAGCACAAGATGGTGAATCTCTTCTTTCTCTTGGCAAACTCACAGAGATTACTCTCTCACTTTCTCACTCTCAATACTCTGTAATTCTCTCTTCCTCTGTTATCTAGCAAGCCTTAGGAAATAATACGTGAAATAACCCCCAGTGCTTAAACACGGATAATCGTGATTATCAGTTTATTAAGCCAAGCGTCTTTGGCAGTTACATTAACTAAAGGCCACAAGGCTTTGTTTCGTTACACAGAATTTCTATAGTAGATTATTATTATAATATTTTTATTATATAGTTTCACTTGTCACACATGCAACCCATTAAATAGCTTATAATTTATAATTATAATAATTATAATCTTATTATAAATATACTTATAATAAATAAATAATTATATATCTAATTTTAATTAATAAATTAGAAACATCACTTTATTTAATTTATTCATTTAATATTAAACAATTCATTTAATTTAATTATTTTCTTAAATATTAAGTAATCGATTTAATTTAATTATTTCCTTAAATTAAATTCTTCAGATAAAATTATCATTATTCAATTTAATTAACATTAATCAATTTAGTTATTAAATTAATTCACCATAATTCATCAATTATTTATTTTTCTCAATAAATAAATTATTTAAAATATTTATTTAATTCAATAAATATTTCAATTAAATTATAAATTTTTCGATCGTTACATCCTTCCCTCCTTAAAATGATTCTGTGTTGGGATTTCGGCACAAAAATGCAGCGGAAATTTAAAATAATCAAAGCAATTCCGAAACCCAAAACAGGATCCAAGC
This sequence comes from Panax notoginseng, assembly GCA_016801055.1. Classification (NCBI taxonomy): domain Eukaryota; kingdom Viridiplantae; phylum Streptophyta; class Magnoliopsida; order Apiales; family Araliaceae; genus Panax; species Panax notoginseng. The sequence continues at coordinate 160,701,328 of CM029017.1, read as the reverse complement.
GAAACTGAAATTAATACAGTGGTTTAGATATTATACCGATTATGGAAAAATTCTGAAATAGCTTCGAATCCTTTACGCAATCCAATTAGAACCACGTCTCTACGCTATCCACACGAACGCCGCACGAACCGTCGAACGATTCTGCAATAAGAGGGACTTACGGTACTAGCCACCAAAGGAACGATTATGAAACTGTTTTCTCTCTAGTCTCTCTCTCTAAGAGTGGCTAGGGTTTTTTAATTATGATAATCCCTAAGTAGCTGCTATATATCATATATATAGTAGTTAAAAAGAATTAATCAAATCAAAACCTAATTTCATAATGAAATATGGATCTTGGCTCACTAGAAAGATTTAATAGAAAATGCTTTCCGAATTAATGGTGAGGGCTATTAATTTGAATAAAATAGTGAGAGGTATATTTTGAATGTACTATTATCAATTACATAATATCAACTCTGCAATTTGACTAATTATTTTGGCACTTATAAATTATAGATATCATTGGCAAATAACAACAACACAAGTAGTCTTTCACTACGATCAGTCCTTGAGAAGGACAAGCTGAGTGGGATTAATTTTCTTTACTGGCACAGGAACTTGAGGATTGTCCTCAAACAAGAGCGTAAGCTATATGTCCTTGATGGGCCCATTCCTGCAGCACCGGCTGTCACTGCACCACGTGCGGAGCATAATGCATACAAGAAGCATCAAGATGATGCTCTGGACGTGAGTTGTCTCATGCTAGCAACCATGAAGCTACGTTTTTGTGCCGAAATCCCAACAGTGGTATCAGAGCGAAACTGAAATTAATTCAGTGGTTTAGATATTATACCGATTATGGAAAAGTTCTGAAATAGCTTCGAATCCTTTACGCAATCCAATTAGAACCACGTCTCTACGGTATCCACACGAACGCCGCACAAACCGTTGAACGATTCTGCAATAAGAGGGACTTGCGGTACTAGCCACCAAAGGAACGATTATGAAACTGTTTTCTCTCTAGTCTCTCTCTCTAAGAGCGGCTAGGGTTTTTTAATTATGATAATCCCTAAGTAGCTGCTATATATCATATATATAGTAGTTAAAAGGAATTAATCAAATCAAAACCTAATTTCATAAAATCCGAATTTATACATATATATATATATATATATATATATATATATATATATGCAAATTATCCTTTTAATTTAAATTCGTGATTTAAATAATATTAATCATATTAATATATTTAAATCCTTAAAATGTAAATTTATTCCCTTTTAAATTACGTTCTATGTGTGTGACCCTATAGGTTATTATTACGTTGGAAATAATTTTAAAATCATATTATAAAATTATAAACAGTGAGCGACATCTAGTAATGCATCACTGCTACCCAAGTAATAATAAGATCGATGATTTGATGCAACCTTTTAGTGACCAATGTTTTAATGTAATTTAATCCTTTTAACCTTAATATCTAAGATTAAACTCGAGTCATGGAATGTGTCATACTCTTCATAATTTAATCTGAGTTTTTATTGATCAATGAGTGGACTATATGAAACAAATCACTATTTGAGCATGGCCATGCATTTCATAGTCCTACTCAATCAAGAGACCTATGGATATCACCCCTAATATATTGGATGGTTAAATTCCATCTAGATCACTCATATTCCTCATACGATTCATGATGTACCCAATAATCACCTTTATAGTCCACCCTATTAAAGGTGGCATTTGATGATATCAAAGTACATAAATTCTCGTGTAGTAATATAGTGATTTCAGGTCGGAGGACCATTACATCATTGTCACTATGAGAATTACTAATGACACTTTGCATAATGCTCCATATAGAATTCTCATGGTGGGTCTGTCCAGTACATCGTTCTCTAACATGTACCTATGCATTGACTTAATATCTCATATATTTATGACCAATGAGATTTGGTCATCAGTCAATCCACATACTAGTCTTAATGCATCATTGTTGTCCCATCAACAATGATACTCGACTAGGGACATTTAAGAACAATGATATTAATTATAATTATATAATCTCATGTTCAAGTCACATACTTCAAAATATATAATTTGTATCATTATTCTAAGGATTTTTATTATGTTAACATTTATATAACGCAGTAAATAAAACTATAATAAAATCATTCATTTATTCAATCAAACATAATATCAAAACGTTAAGTAATTATATCAAATAATTGGCCTCTAGGGCATAAACTCTAACATTCTGTCCCCAAAATCACAACTCGAAAAATTAATTCGTTACATTCTTCCCTCCTTAACAAGATTATGTCCCCAGAATCACTATACAAAATCAAGCAAACAATTGAGGATAATTCTTCATCATAACGCTTTCAAGTTCCCACGTAGCTTCCTCAGCATTGTGGTTCCTCCAGATTACCTTAACCGAATGTATCACTTTATTCCTCAGTACTTGCTCTTCTCTATCAATAATTTGAACAGGAATTTCTTCATATGTTAAGTCTTTCTTAAACTGTAAGGGCTCATATTCTATAACATGTTTATAGTCAGGCTTATATGGTCTCAACACCGAGACATGGAAAATATTATGGATATGCACCAATTCTGGAGGCAAAGGTACCTCGTATGCCACTTCACCCACACGTCGAAGCACTTCAAAAGGTCCTATAAACCTAGGGCTTAATTTCCCTTTCTTGCCAAATCGAATTTTCCCCTTCCACGGAGATACTTTCAAGAAAACATAACTACCAACATCGAATTCCTGATTTTGTTGGTGTTGATCGGTATATTTCTTCTGTCTATCCTGTGTAACTATCAATCTTGCTCGAATCACCTTGATGATCTCGACGGTTTGTTGTACCAACTCTGGACCCAATAGTTGACGTTCACCTACCTCATCCCAGCATAACAGAGTTCTGCATTTCTTACCGTATAACGCTTCATAAGGCGGCATGCCAATACTCGCGTGATAACTATTATTATAAGAAAATTCAGCCAACGGTAAATGATCATCCCAATTTCCCTTAAAATCCATAATACATGCTCTGAGCATGTCCTCTAGTGTTTGGATGGTTCTCTCATTCTGTCCATCAGTTTGAGGATGATACGCTGCGCTCATTCTTAGTTGCGTTCCCAAATGTTCTTGTAATCGTTTCTAGAAATTTGATGTGAAATGTGGATCTCTGTCTGATACAATGGACACAGGTACATCGTGTCATGAAACAATTTCCTTAACGTATAGTTTTGCTAATCGATCCAGGTTAAATCTAATCTTGATTGGTAAGAAGTGTGCCAACTTCGTCAATCGATCAACAATCACCCAAACGACGTCATAACCTTGCTGAGTCGTTGGAAGATTTACTACAAAATCCATTGTGATATGCTTCTATTTCCATTCCGGTATCTCCAACGGTTGTAATAACCCGCTTGGCCTTTGGTGTTTAACTTTAACTTTCTGGCACGTTAAGCATTTCGCCACACACTCAGCCACACCCTTCTTCATATTCGGCCACCAAAAATGATGTCTAAGATCCTGATACATTTTTGTACTTCCAGGGTGAATCGAATATCTTGAGTTATGAGCTTCACTCAGAATTTCCTCTTTAACTTCCGGTACTGGCGAAACCCAAATTCTCCCTTCGAAACGAAGTAACCCTTCTGAATCGATTTTGAATTTTCTTTCCTCCCCTTCAGATACTTTATGTTTTATCTTTTCGCAGTCTTCATCCTGAAGTTGTGCATTCTTCACTTTATCTACCAACGTTGAATCGTTTCCTATCTTGAATAACTTCTCGTCGGATTTTGTCGAATATCTACTTTTGAATTCCATCTTAGCCATTTCCGACACTAACTTCTCCTGAGTTGTCAACATCATTAACTTTTCTCGTCCCTTCCTATTTAAAGCATCAGCAACAACATTCGCCTTTCCGGGATGATAGAAAATCTCGCAATCATAGTCTTTGATCAGCTCAAACCATCTTCTCTGCCTCATATTCAAATCTTTTTGTGTAAAGATATACTTCAAACTTTTATGGTCAGTATATATTTCACACCTTTCTCCATAAAGATAATGTCTCCAAATCTTCAGGGAAAACACCACTGCATCCAACTATAAGTCATGAGTCGGATACCCTTTTTCGTAATTTTTTAATTGACGTGATGCATATGCGATAACTTTGACGCCCTGCATAAGCACACAGCCTAGTCCTTTATGTGATGCGTCACTATACACCATAAAATTCCCTGTATCATCAGGCAATGACAACACAGGTGCCATACTCAACCTTTTCTTTAATTCGTGAAAACTTTCCTCACACTTCTCCGTCCAAACAAACTTAACTGCCTTCCTGGTTAAATTCGTCAACAGGGTCATTATCTTAGAAAAGTCTTGAATAAAACGCTTATAGTAACCTACCAACCCTAATAAATCCTTATCTCTGACGGTGTCTTCGGCTGATCCAAGTTTACTACAGCTTCAACTTTTGATGGATCTGACGAAATTTCGTCTTTTTCAATAACATGCCTGAGAAATTGTACACGTTCCAACCAAAACTCACATTTTGAAAATTTTGCGTACACCTTTTCTTTTCTCAATGTCTCCAACGTCACTCTTAAGTGTTCAACATATTCTTCCTTGGTCTTAGAATACACCAGGATATCATCAATACACACCACCATAAATTTATCTAAGAATGGTTTAAACACCCTGTTCATCAAATCCATGAACGCTGCAGGTGCATTGGTTAAACCAAATGACATAACCAGAAACTTGTAATGACCATACCGAGTTCTGAATGCCGTCTTTGTATGTCTTCTGGACTCACCTTCAGTTGATGATAACCACTCCTCAAATCTATCTTTGAAAAATATATCGCACCCTTTAGTTGATCAAACAGGTCGTCGATTCTTGGTAACGGATAATTATTTTTAAAAGTGACCTTATTCAATTCTCTGTAATTAATGTAGAGCCGCATTGATCCATCCATCTTCTTAACAAATAGCACCGGCGCTCCCCAAGGCGATACGCTCGGCTGGATATACTTCTTGTCGAGCAATTCTTGCAATTACACCATCAACTCCTTCATCTCTACCAGGGCCATTCTGTATGGTGCCTTAGATATTGGACCCGTTCCTGGTACCAAATCAATAACGAACTCGATTTATCGATCTAGCGGAAGACCCGGTAAATCGTCTAAAAATACGTCTGCAAAATCTCTTATGATTGGTACCTCTTCTAACTTCGCACTCTTCTTCTGTGTATCAACTATGTAGGCTAAATATCCTACACATCCTTGTCTTAACAACTTCTCATAAGGTTAACACACTTTCTTTGGCAATCAATTACTGCTCCGTGATTGAATAATCAATCCATTCCCAAGATAACATCAAACTCACCCAGTCTAATTGGTATCAAGTCAACCCTCATCTCTTGACCCTTTATAACCACTCTACAATTCTTATATATGAACCTAATAGGAATCACTTCCCTATTTGCGATCTCTATGCTCAAAGGATAATCTAATTCTTCCTGAGGCAAATCTAAGTTTTGAGCAAATTCATCAGATATAAATGAACAAGTAGCACCCGAATCAAACAGTATATAAGCATTAATACCATTAATCGGAATGATACTTGACACCACATCCTTAGACTGAACAGCATCCTGCACGGTCATATTGAAAGTTTTGGCAGTAGGTCGGCTTGACTGAGCTGGTCCAGTGATAGTCAATGCACCACCACCGTTGTTGTTTCCCTTTCCTCCACTTGCACTCCCCGTTGGATTTTTAGGACAATCACGAGCCATGTGATCCTTCGAACCGCAGGTAAAACATGCTCCTTTCTTCGGGCTAAAACAGTTCGGTGCAATGTGTCCCTCCTGACCACAGTTGAAACACACCCGCATTCCCTTCAAACATAGCCCATCATGGTTCTTTCCACAAGTAGCGCAAGCTTCAAGCTTTTTCTTCTGCTGAATTCTCACTCCACTTCCTTTTCTGATTGTTACTTCCACCAACCTTGTTCTCATTATCATTCTTCCTCTTCTTCTGTTCTTGGTTGTACTTGGTCAAGGCATCGCTTCTACCTTCCGCGATAATTGCCTTTTCCAGTACAGCCGCAAATGTATTTAACTTGAACATTGAAACCTTGCTATACAGCCAGGGTTTCAATCCTTGTTCGAACCTTCTCGCCTTACGCTCATCCGTATTGACTTGATAAGTGGAAAACTATGACAAATGAGATTTTGTAATTTAATTGTAATATTTATTGAATTAAATAAATATTTTCGATAATTTAATTATTTGATTTAATAATTAATTGATGCAATTATGGTAAATTAATTTAATTATATGTGTTATAGTTATTAAATTAATGTGGAGAATTTTATTACTCAGATTATGTATTTATGTGAGCTTATTGAATTAAATAAAATATTTAATAAGCATAATGTTATTTTAATTAATTTAAAAATTAATTAGATATTAAATAATTTAACCTATTTAATAAATGAGAAATTTAATTTTATGACTATGGGAATTAATGAGAAATTATCATAGTTTATTTAAATTAAAGTAAATAAGATATTTGATTTTATTGTGTAATTTGGGTGTGACATGTTTTAAACTATAGTATAAGACAATCATTAAATTAAATGGTTTTGGAGTCTATTATTGCCAGCCAAACGAGGCCCTAAGGGAAGTTAGTAGCAGTTAACCCATGATGGGTTAACTGACCACCACTCTGTGCTCAGTTCTTTTATAAAATTAATATGTCCTCTTTTATTTTGATTAAGTCTTTTATTTTCTAAGTCTGGCAAAGCAAATCACAGAGAGAGATTGAGAAATTATTGAGGAAATTTGTGAGTTGTGTGATTGAAGAATTAATTGATAAGGGTTTCATCTCTACTCATCTACGCTTTGGGTAATCTCTTCAACCCAGTTTGTTTTATTCACATCATTTAAAAGTTTTCATGAAAATGGCTTTCAAGTTCGGTTAAAATCTCTATAATTGGAAATTGTATTAATTATGTGGATATATATGTGATAATATGTTAGCATAGCATGTTTTTACTATATATTGTAGATGTCTATATCTCAGTTTCATAAAATATGCCGTATATTGTTGCTTCAAAATTACAGAGTATGAAATATGGCCATATGGCCTTACATACCAAATTTAACACGATAATCATAAGTTGTATTAAAAAATTTACACATATATGTGTTAATATGATTAACGTAGTATGTTTTTACTATGTTGTATGAACCATAACATCAGTTTCATAAAATATATATCGTATATTGTTGCTACAAAATTACAGAGTATAGAAATATGGCCATATGGCCCTTTCACGCAAATTTAATAAGTCAAACATATATTGTGTCATAAATTTTATACCTGTATATAATTGTGCATATTAAAACGAAGAGACCAAACTTCAAATGAATGAATTCGGTGTTATAACGAATCCGTAGTGTTGATTTTCATGTTCTGTATTCAAAACTTTCAAAAACACCAAGAACAGTAAATTACATGTGTTGATTCTGCAAATTATGTGTTTTAACATGTTAAAATCATGCTAGAAGGGTTAAGTAGTGATCATATATGTATTACAGTGTTTGAGCATGTCTAATTTCGTATAAAAATAAACTAATTGGAAGTTATGGCCATATTTTGTGTTCTTCACAGAACGTTAATTTTACTTGTGAGAGATTTTTTGGCCTAATTTGGCCTTGTTATGTTCGCGAACTGCAGAAACTTCAGAAATTGAGTCTGGGTAACCCCGCCCCCAACAGGCGTTACCAACCTAAATTACCCCGCCCCGGCGGGCAAAAATAAAAATAATAAATAAATAAATATTCGATGAAAGTTATTATTAAAATATTTATAAAATAAATTAAATATTTTAATTGAGATATTTATGGAATAAAATAAATATTCGATGAAAATTATTATAAAAATATTTATAAAATAAATTAAATATTTTAATTGAGATATTTATAGAATAAAATAAATATTTGATGAAAATTATTATTAAAATATTTATAAAATAAATTAAATATTTTAATTCAGATATTTATGGAATAAAATAAATATTCGATGAAAATTATTATTAAAATATTTATAAAATAAAGTAAATATTTTAATTGAGATATTTATGGAATAAAATAAATATTCGATGGAAATTATTATTAAAATATTTATCAAATAAAATAAATATTTTAGTTGAAATATTTATGGAATAAAATAAATATTTGATGAAAATTATTATGAAATAATTTATTCGAGTGTAATAATAGTAAGATAATGAAAATATTCTAATTTAATTAAGTAATTAAATTAGAAGGGCAATGATTTGTTAAATAAAGTGGAGTTTATATTAAATAATTAAGTGAAAATATAACTAATGAATTCCGTGAATACATATGATATGTGTGTAGGATTTGTAACATTCCATATTTTTAAATGTAAGTTATAAATATTTATTAAAATAAATATAAATATTTACTGGATATGTTTATTATTGAATAAGTAATTGTTCAATTTGATTGAGTTGTTTTAGTTAATTATTTATTTGTTAAAAACTTAATGTGTTATGTGGATTGAGTTATGTGATTAAGTGATTTATTTATTTAATTTTTATTACATAAAGTGTGACAAATAACTATGTGATAAAGAGTTATTAAAATAAATTAAAGTAATTTTAATTTAGTGTTGCCAAACAAGGTGTAAGTATATTAATCCTTTATTTTATAAACGGTTTGCCCAACAAGGCCTTATGGCTTTTGAAATTCTTGTTAATTTTAAATTATATTATTAATATAATAAAACAAATATATAAATAAAATATATTTATATTTATAAGATTATACGTTATATGTTTGGTAACTGATGAGAGTAAATAGGCTTATTATTGCCTTATCAGTTTTGTTTCATTTTGACGCATACTTGTTAAGTGTTATGCTCCAGTTTTGCTTAGTCTAAGAAAAGGTGTTCAGAGAAAAAGAAAAGTTTCAGAGAATTTGAGTGAGAGAAGTAGCAAAAAAAAGTTATCAGTGTTTAACAAAGACTGTCTAAAACAAAAGATATGTACATAACTTAACCAAAGCTATTTTACGCCATATATTTTATGTGAATTTATATTGTCTCGGTGTTCTCAATTTGACTGTAAGACGAAGTTCTTTACAAACTTTCTAGAGTTCGAATGTTTTACTATTTGATTATGAAATCATGTGTTAGTGGTATATAACATATATATTGATGATTGTATGTTCAATAATGTATAGGTAAGAGTATGATAAATTACGTATACACGAAAAGAATTATTTTTTTTACAGTAAACTTATATGCATGAATATGACTTTTGAAAGTTAATAAAAATTAGTATGTGATTATGTTAATTGAGACTTGTGTGTAATTGGGTAAGAAATTAAGCAGAGCAAGTAATCAAATTTGGTTGATAACAGTGAAAATTTCTTTCACTGTACTTTAGATATCAACAATGGAGTTTTGAGTTTTAACCAAATATTATTTTAGTGATTTAAGTCTTTTAAATTTGTTGTTTAATTGTTGGAAGTTCGTATATGGATAATTGTTAGCAATTATGTGTAGTTTATATTAGTTATACATGTTGTTTGGGGCGAATTGTTGTTACAAATTTAAGACAGTAGCTTTGGTTCTGTTCTTCTTTTTGGTTCGGTGAGTTTCGGCGCCCCAGCGCCAAAATTCACGCCCCAGCGCCAAGGTTCGGTGAGTTTTGGTGTATAGTGATGCCTCACACAAAGGATTAGGTTGTGTTCTTATGCAAAACGGCAAAGTTATTGCCTATGCATCAAGACAACTGAAGGATTATGAGAAAGGTTATCCGACTCATGATTTAGAATTGGCTGCAGTGGTATTTGCTCTCAAGATATGGAGACATTATCTGTATGGAGAGAAATGTGAGATCTACACAAACCACAAAAGTCTGAAGTATATTTTCAATCAGAAGGACCTGAACATGCGTCAGAGGAGATGGATGGAATTGATAAAGGATTACGATTGTGAGATCTTTTATCATCCGGGCAAAGCGAATGTGGTTGCAGATGCTTTAAGTAGGAAAGGTCGGGAGAAATTAATGCTGATAACAACTCAGGAGGAGCTCATTTCAGCAATGACAAAGTTAGAACTGGAAATCAAATTTCCACAGGAATCCGATGAACGACTATTTCAGCTAGAAGCAGGTCCAACTTTACTGGACAAGGTGAAAAACGCTCAGTTACAAGATGAAGAATGTGGAAAGATAAAAGAGAATATGGTTGATAGTAGCAATACGAAATACAAGGTCGATACCGAAGGATTACTACGGTACGAGGGAAGAATCTGGGTTCCAGCAACACCAGAACTGAAAAATGAAATCTTGACCGAAGCTCATAGCTCAAGATATTCGATTCATCTAGGAAGCACGAAGATGTATCAAGATTTACGCCGACATTTTTGGTGGCCGAATATGAAAAGGGATGTTGCAGAATGCGTTGCTAAATGTTTGACATGTCAAAGAGTAAAAGCCGAACATCAAAGACCCAGCGGATTACTTCAACCGTTGGAAATACTGGAATGGAAATGGGAGCATATCACGATGGATTTTGTGGTAGGTCTTCCAGCTACTCAAAGAGGATGCGATGCAATTTGGGTGATAATGGACAGACTGACAAAATCAGCACACTTTTTGCCAATAAAGATTAGATTCAATCTTGATCAGCTGGCAAAATTATATATCAAAGAGATCGTTTTGAGACATGGAGTGCCAGTGTCAATTGTGTCCGATAGAGACCCGCGATTCACGTCGAACTTCTGGAAGAGACTACAAGAATACATGGGAACTCAATTGCGAATGAGTACGGCTTATCATCCACAAACAGATGGCCAAAGTGAACGAACAATCCAGACATTGGAAGATATGCTGAGAGCATGCGTCATGGATTTCAAAGGAAGCTGGGAAGAGCAATTACCGTTGGTGGAATTCACCTACAATAATAGTTATCACGCGAGCATCGGCATGCCGCCTTACGAAGCGTTATACGGCAGAAAGTGCAGAACTCCACTGTGCTGGGATGAAGTTGGTGAACGTCAACTACTAGGACCAGAATTAGTGCAACAAACTGCTGAGGTAATCAAACTCATCAGGATAAGATTGGTAGCAGCTCAAGACCGACAGAAGAAGTATGCTGATCAACACAGGCAAGATCGTGCATTTGACGTAGGAAGCTACATATTCCTAAAAGTTTCTCCTTGGAAGGGAAAAATTCGTTTCGGCAAGAAGGGAAAACTAAGCCCGAGGTTTATTGGACCCTTTGAAGTGCTGCGAAAAGTTGGAGAGGTAGCTTACGAGGTAGCTCTACCTCTAGAGTTGAAAAACATTCATAATGTTTTTCATATTTCGGTGTTACAACCATATAAACCCGATTACAATCACGTGATCGAGTACGAACCGTTGCAGTTCGAGAAAGATTTGTCTTATGAAGAGGTTCCTATCCAGATAGTCGACAGGAAAGAACAAGTGCTCAGGAATAAAGTGATACCTTCTGTGAAGGTGATATGGAGAAACCACAATGCTGAAGAAGCAACGTGGGAACTCGAAGAGAAAATGATGAATGAGTACCCTGAGTTATTTGTTTAATATGTGTCTTCGATTCTGGGGACAGAATCTTTATAAGTAGGGAAGAATGTAACGAAAGTGTTGTTTGAGTTGTGATTCTGGGGACAGAATCCTTATAAGAGGAGAATGATGTAACATTCCATATTTTTAAATGTAAGTTATAAATATTTATTAAAATAAATATAAATATTTACTGGATATATTTATTATTGAATAAGTAATTGTTCAATTTGATTGAGTTATTTTAGTTAATTATTTATTTGTTAAATACTTAATGTGTTATGTGGATTGAGTTATGTGATTAAGTGATTTATTTATTTAATTGTTATTACATAAAGTGTGACAAATAACTATGTGATAAAGAGTTATTAAAATAAATTAAAGTAATTTTAATTTAGTGTTGCCAAACAAGGTGTTAGTATATTAATCCTTTATTTTATAAATGGTTTGCCAAACAAGGCCTTATGGCTTTTGATATTCTTGTTAATTTTAAATTATATTATTAACATAATAAAACAAAAATATAAATAAAATATATTTATATTTATAAGATTATACGTTATATGTTTGGTAACTGATGAGAGTAAATAAGCTTATTATTGCCTTATCAGTTTTGTTTTATTTTGACGCATACTTGTTAAGTGTTACGCTCCAGTTTTGCTTAGTCTAAGAAAAGGTGTTCAGAGAAAAAGAAAAGTTTCAGAGAATTTGAGTGAGAGAAGTAGCAAAAGAAAGTTATCAGTGTTTAACAAAGACTGTCTAAAATAAAAGGTATGTACATAACTTAACCATAGCTATTTTACGCCATATATTTTATGTGAATTTATATTGTCTCGGTGTTCTCAATTTGACTATAAGACGAAGTTCTTTACAAACTTTCTAGAGTTCGAATGTTTTACTATTTGATTATGAAATCATGTGTTAGTGGTAGATAACATATATATTGATGATTGTATGTTCAATAATGTATAGGTATGACTATGATAAATTACGTATACACGAAAAGAATTATTTTTTTTACAGTAAACTTATATGCATGAATATGACTTTTGAAAGTTAATAAAAATTAGTATGTGATTATGTTAATTGAGACTTGTGTGTAATTGGGTAAGAAATTAAGCAGAGAAAGTAATCAAATTTGGTTGATAACAGTAAAAATTTCGTTCACTGTACTTTAGATATCAACAATGGAGTTTTGAGTTTTAACCAAATATTATTTTAGTGATTTAAGTTTTTTAAATTTGTTGTTTAATTGTTGGAAGTTCGTATATGAATAATTGTTAGTAATTATGTGTAGTATATATTAGTTATGCATGTTGTTTGGGGCGAATTGTTGTTACAAATTTAAGACAGTAGCTTTGGTTCTGTTCTTCTTTTTGGTTCGGTGAGTTTCGGCGCCCCAGCGCCAAAATTCACGCCCCAGCGCCAAGGTTCGCGCCCTAGCGCCAAAAATGGTCCAAGGTTCACGCCCCATCGCTGTATCTCGCGCCCCGGTGCTGGTACTCGCGCCCCAGCGCCACTGTTCGCGCCCCAGCACTGGAAAAGTGGCCTGGGTCGGACAGTTTTGACCTCTTGTAGTAAAATGGTCATAACTTTCTCATACGAACTCCGATTGAGGTAATTCAAGATGATCCGGAACGAAGACGAATAGACCTACAACTTTCATGCTTTAAATTTTTTAATTTGAGGTCTGTAACAATAGTCAAAATGGCCATCTTTAGGACTGTTGTGTATTTAGAGCCAATCAGAGGGCGTCGGGATGCACGAATACAAGTGCAACCCTTTGTGTATTAGTATAACTTAATGATAACATATTGGAAATGTAATAGAATGTTGTATCAAGTTGTTAATGTGCATATGGTGCAATGACATGATCACTTAAGTAGTTGTAATAAAGCTAAAAAGTAATGTTCATGAAAAGATGTGATATTGTTTAAACTTAAACTTAGTTAGTAGCTATACTGAGAGTAATAAAGTAACTCATAAAGGTAATGTTAGTGTAACTAATGTGTATTGTCAATACATATGGTATGTGTAGGACTTGGGGTGAACGTGAATAGTAATTATTTAACCTACGCACGAGACAAGTTTCCTAACCTTTGCTACTTTATTATTCAGCAAGGTTGCTTTTCACTGTTGTGTTATACTTAAGCAAGTTTTCTAATTCTAAAGCTTCGTTATACAAAATTCATATGCTATACTTTATTGAGTAAAGTATTTCCATTAAGTAACTATATTGTATCCAGTTATTCATCTCTGCACTTTCGTTGAGATATTTATTATGATTATGCAAGTTTTCTTAACTCTAAACTTGTTATATTAGCATGCAAGTACCTTTAGTTTATCGTTCAAGCTATTATTTATTGTGCATGCTTGACATTAAATTCTAAGATGTAACCTTAGCTTAATGTTATTCAAAGCAAGGTATGATGTGTTATTCAATAGTTATGCTATTAGATTATCGCTAAAGCATGAACTTAGAATGAAATACTTATTCAGTTATGATTATTCAATAACATAGTGTTATTATCTTTTATTCAACTAATCCTTATTTGATGTTCGTTGAACTCCAAATTATCTTGAAGTGTATCCAAACCAAACTATCTTTGGGACGGACTTGTACTCAAAATACTGAGATGAACAACCCTATTTATAGGGGTTACGCTTAGTTTTGTACTTTGCGCTGAAATGTTTATATACAATACATGTACGAAGGGTTGATCTCCCTAAGTACCTTAAAGTCATTATGGTCGTATGACCGTAAAAGTTTAAGTTGAAAGATTACTTATAACTGTGGACAAGGTTCGTGGTCATTAGACCCTCAGTGAATGTTTAAAGTATTATTAGAACTTATTGTTCAGTTCTATTGAGCCCCTGAATGGGCAAGGAATGTTTAAGATGTTAATAGAACTTATTATTCAGTTCTATTGAGCCCCTGAATGGGCAGAGAATGTAAAAGTTATTCATTGTTATTTCAAGTGAGCCTTGTTTGCTCACTCTTGCCTGTAAAATCCTTACAGCTAAAGATGGAAAGGGTGACGTACCTAGCACCAATAAAGGAAAGGGAAAGACGAACAAGTACTGAGGACTTGTAATAGTTTTGATAGTTTTATTATCAGAATAGCTTTGATAGTTTGATTATCAGACTTTGGTTTAAAGAATGTAATGAAGTTTATTTAAATTTTCCGCATGAATGATTGTATGTAAAGGTTAGATAACCTGGGAGATATTATTTTATGTAATTCCTGTATGGGCAGGTTTATTATCCAATTTTATTTATGATTGGGTAGTTATAAATGAATGTTTTGATTTCGTGAACACCAAATCTTGAGGTAATGAAGTACCAAGATTTGGGGGTGTCACAGGATTTGTGGTGAACGGAAGTAGTAATTGTTTAGCCTATACACGAGGCAAGTTTTCTAACCCTACTTGTTATCATTATTCAAGTTTATAAATCCAGTTCAGTTTATTATATTAAAGATTATCTATCTTTTCAATACAATACTTGTTCTATTGTATACCTCTTGAGATTGTTATTCAATTTAAATATCATTTATTGTTAAACTTTATTAGACTAGTGAACCCTTATTTGATTCGACTAGTCCATAGTTGATGAACGTTCTAAATTTCAGAACTCTTATTGATTTATCCAAACCAAACTTCCTTTGGTGCGGACTTTAATGTCAAACTGAGATGAACAACCCTGTATAGGGATTACTTATGCGTTAGCGTTAAGATATTGTGCACAATATGGTACTAAGGGCTGATCCCCCTAAGTACGAGTAGAAGAGTCCATAGTCTTATGACTGTTAAAGGTTTCAAGTATAACCCTTGATAACCTAGGACATGGTTCAAGGTCTTATGACCCTCAGAAATCTTTTGATTCTTGTTATTCATTATTGATTCAAAAGTTGAGTTTTTATTCCAGAAGTCTTTGATTTATTCGCATGTTATTATATTATTATTTCATTATTATACTTGTGGGCAATCGTGCTCACTCTTGCATAATAATAACATTGCAGTTAAGAACGAAAGATCCGACGATCCTTCTACTAGCAAAGGCAAGGGCAAGATTAACAAGTGCTGAAGACTTGTTATTTTATGTGATGATGTATTTCTGTTTTAGACTTATGTTAATGATGTGTAAGATGATTAATTGTTTATGTTTCCGCAGTTAAGATTTAAGGTTAGTATGACCTGGGATTTATGTATTGTTATGATGTAACTCCTTAAGGAGAGGATTTATTTTTATCTATTAATGTTTCTTTTATTATGGGTAGATAGAATTATAATGTTTGAATAGTGAACACCAAATCATGTGGAAATTTAAGTACCCAGATTTGGGGGTGTCACATGTTGGTATCAAAGCTGTAGGTTATGAACCTTAGGTGGGGAAACAACCTTAGGTAGTAGCCTTATAGGAAGAATATAGTGATGGAAAACTCTTATCGAGTTCTAAGAAATGAATTTCTTAATTCATTGAAGATACTAAAAGACTTTATGTGCTTATGTGTTAAATTATGTGCTCACTAGTACGACTTAGTAACTGAAACTTGAAACTGTGTTGTCAGGATGTCGGATGTTGGAGGAGCTAGTTGAGCTGGGGAGGAGGAATCCCGAGTACCTATAGAGGAGGAGCCCCGAGACATTCATGTCGTCGGGAAGCAGTTGGTACAGAGAGAGCCATCTCCATTGATCACTGTTGTTGGTCAGGAGAATGAGCCTGAGACTGATCTAGAGGAGGATCCTGAAGAGGAAGAGGAAGAAGAGGAGTTCCCACCGAACTTCATTGATGCTGAGATGTACGACGAGTTATATGACCGTAACGTAGAGTTACGTGACACTGTTCAGGATCTGACTGAGCGGGCAATTATTTAGCAGATTACCATTGAGCAGAAGGATAGGGAGGTTGTGACTCTTTACACACGTCTAGGGAACGTGGAGTGGGATTTGGTTCACGAGAAGGGTCAAACCGAGGAGAAGTCTGAAGAAATAGAAAAGTTGAAGAAGGAACTGAAAGTGAGCTCAGAAAGACTGACCATAGCAGAGGAGGCGTGGGTAAGAGAATCACGTCGTGCTGATCTTGCAGAAGAGGATTGTCGTGCGAAGAAGGCTAAGCTTGGGGAGACGTACTCTACACTTCAAAATGCAATGGATGAGGCCCAGGATCGAGATATGAGGTACCCAATTCAGTTCGAAGGACTACCATCGTATATGCTAGATCGTCGGACGATGTCCCGCATCATGGAAGAGGAACATAGAAAGGCTATTCAGCTCCTTAACAGGCAGTGATATGATTTGTTTAATTATGTGAAAAACTTATCTCGTGTTAGATGTAAATTCCGATGTGTTTATAAACAAAGGAATATTTTAATGTTTTAAATCCTGTAGATTATTTATCTCGGGATAGTTGAAGTAAATAGCAGTGATGATATCGTTTAATGTTAAAACTTTCGATTTGAATAAATATATCAGGGTTTATTAAGATAATGTGTTAAGTGATTATGTTTAAATGTTTTAGTTAAGCCTTAAATATTTAAAGAATTGAATAAAGACCTAATAAGCGTATATTTTTATCAGAAACATGCCGCCGAGAAGATGACCAAATCGTCGACCAGCCCAGGAAGGGTCAACAAATAACAATAACAACAACGCCAATGCTGATCCCATTCAGCAGTTGGTGAACTTACTAGCTGGAGCGATGAATAATCCACCTCAAGCTCCACCGAACACGACGTTTAAGAATTTCAAGGCGGTAGGACCGCCAGAGTTTAAAGGCTCCATGAACCCGATCGAGGCTCAAACGTGGGTTATGGAAATGGAAAAAGTTTATGACGTCGCCAGAGTCAGAGAGGACTAGAAAATCGTCTACGCGATGTTCATGCTGAAATTTGAAGCCAGTTATTGGTGGCAAGCAAATAAGGTTCGGGGAGGTGAAGGTGTGATTACTTGGGAGAGGTTCAAGGAGATGTTTTTCGAGATGTATTTTCCGACCAGCTCGTAGAATCAAATGGAGGTCCAGTTTCTGGAGTTGAAACAGGGAAATATGTCCGTACCAAATTATGCGGCAAAATTCAATGAGTTGGCTAGGTTCGTCCTGTATCAAGTACACACGGATGAGAGAAAAGCAAGAAGGTTTGAATAAGGACTGAAGCCCTGGGTATATAACAAAGTATCAATGTTTCAGCTAAACACTTTTGCTGGAGTACTGGAAAAGGCCATCCTCGCTGAAGGTTAGAGCGATGCGGTGACCAAGTACAATCAGGATCAGAAGAAGGAGAAGAAGAGTGAAAGTGAGGGAAATAACAAAGCCAGTGGCAGCAACACGAGAGGAAGTATCAATCAGAAAAGGAGGTGGACTGACAACTCGTCAACTGGAAATCAGCAAGGAGGTCAGAAGAGGAGGATCGAAGCGTGCCCGACCTACGGGAAAGCTCACCTGGGGGTTTGTATGAAGGGAAAGCGGGTGTGCTACAATTATGATCAGGAGGGCCACATAGCACCTAACTGTCCTAACCCAAAAAAGGGAGCCTGCTTCACTTGCAGCTCAAAGGATCATCTGGCAAGGGACTGTCCCAAGAAGGGATCTGGAGGGGCAGGATCAGGAGGGAACATGGGAAACAACGGTGGAAGTGCTTTAACTATCACGGGACCAACCGCAACCAACCGACCGACCGCCAGGACATTCAACATGACAGTGCAGGATGCTGTGCAATCTCGTGATGTGGTGTCAGGTATCATTCTTGTAACGACCCCAAAATAGGTCCATTCCATCCAACCCATTCTGAGTCGCCAAATATATGGTACAGAAAACAACTACAACTTTATTACAACAATTGTCGTATAAAATACAACAACACATATGCTGTGAGTTTGGATACAAATATATACCAAATGTGACACCTCACAGTGGCACCTTACATAAAGGTATAGTCAAAGACTGTTTTAGAAATTAGAATCTTTGGGAAGTGCTCAAGGAAACCTTTGTACATGGGAGGCCATGCTTCTAGGTTGTGATAGATATCATATGGCCACAGAATTATCCTTGGTTGACCCAATATACCCCAAAGAAAAACGAGAAGATTAGTATCATATTCTTCCCAATGGTGAGTCTTCTCTTGACTTATCATTATCTCCACTGTCTCTAATTGAGAATTATACTTCAAACAAACACCAAGATTATATAGGTAGTGCTCGTAAATATACTCAGCAAGTGGATGAGCACAATCCTGTCTTATGATGACATGAGGTTGTATGTCATTAGACATCTTGTATGATAGTGGCAAAACACCCTTCCAACGTTGGGTTCGCTTCACCCTAGATGATTCACCAAATATAACTCCTAAATGATGACCACCGTTCTATTCCCCTATTACCCCCGCTCGACCCAACTACACTCTTATTACCTGAAAGGAATTGTGAACAGAAGGGTGAGCACAACTAGCCTAGTAAAGAATATCATGACTAAAGATAAATAAGTTATCAATAGCCTTCAACAAAAGAGTCAAATAGACCATAAAGTCTATTATCTTCTCCATGCTAAAAATCCACCAACAATATTTTATCCCTGTAACATCACTCAACAGTTCCTTTCCACAATCATATGAATAACTCATAATCATAATTGTGATTCTAAATTTTTCTTCGCATCCAGGACGAAGAATGTTTTCATCACCTGTCTTTACCTGAAACATCAAAGATCATAGTTATACCAAATCACAGTTCCTGTTCATAATCATACTAATAAATCCATCTTTGCACTACGGCCAAAGATATTCAACAACAGTTCATCTTTGCACTACAGGCCAAAGATATTCATCAATAATTCATCTTTGCACTACATGCCAAAGATATTCATCAACAGGTCATCTTCGCACTACGGGCCAAAGATATTCATCAACAATTCATCTTTGCACTACAGGCCAAAGATATTCCTCAAAAAAATATATAATCAATTCAGAATTATATAAACAATAATTATAACCATGTCGATCAATTCACCTTTGCACTTAAGCTAAAGATATTCAGTTATAAATTCAATGGTCATGATCATACCAGACAACAATTCAACTTTGCACTACTGGCCAAAGAGAACCCATCGTCATGATCATACCAAAAATCTACCCATCTTTACACTCAAGTCAAAGAGAAATATCATCATTAGGGTTATAAAAATGTTATATATGATAATAAAATCAATATAATCAACATATAGATTTAATCTCAAGAGTAATATTCATAAATCAACTATAATTTGGTCAGAAAAAGAAACCAATTTTGTCGTGAATAGTAACTCGTGAATAGTAACTCATGAATAGTAACTCGTGAATACTAACTCATGAATAGGAATCCCGACACAAAAAGGTAGAAATTCCACAATAAAATTTATACCAATATTTCGATATAATGATATTGAAAGAATAACATTTCTTAAATTTATAAACAATTTATTTTAATTGTTTACACTTTACTAAATAATGCATTTAATCATTCTAAAATGCCAAACTCATAAGATTTCATCACCAATAACCAAAACCCTCATCAAAAATCTGTATATACCTCATATAGGATTCTCAAGCCATAAAATCATATTTTCTACTTTTCTTACTTCACATAACATATTTAATTTATTTACTCATAACTAGTCTATTTTCATGAAAAAATGCCAAATCAGTCCCAAAAATATTTTTTTTTGAGATTTAGCATAATATAGTTCTATATTGAACAAATATTTTTCTCATAATTTTAAAAATTCATTTACTATTTTTCATATGGCCAAAACCGCCGAATATTTAGATATTTATCATAAATTGTACTTTTATCCAAAAATTCCAAAATTTACAGTGTATATGTAACGACCCCAAAATAGGTCCATTCCACCCAACCCATTCTGAGTCGTCACAACAATTGTCGTGCAAAATACAACAACACATATGCTGTGAATTTGGATACAAATATATACCAAATGTGACTCATGTTCCAACCGTGGACATCACCTCACAATAACACCTTACATAAAAGTATAGTCAAAAACTGTTTTAGAAATTAGAATCTTTTGGAAGTGCTCAAGGAAACCTTCGTACATGGGAGGCCACGCATCTAGGTTATGATAGATATCATATGGCCACAGAATTAACCTTGGTTGACCCAATAGACCCCAAAGAAAAACGAGAAGATTACTATCATATTCTTCCCAATGGTGAGTCTTCTCTTGACTTATCATTATCTCCACTGTCTCTAATTGAGAATTATACTTCAAACAAACACCAAGATTATATAGGTAGTGCCCATAGATATACTCAACAAGTGGATGAGCACAACCCTGTCTTATGATGACACGAGGTTGTATGTCATTAGACATCTTGTATGATAGTGACAAAACACCCTTCCAACGTTGGGTTCGCCTCACCCTATTTTCTTCACCAAATATAACTACTAAATGATGACCACCGTTCTATTCCCTTGTTACCCCTGCTCGACCCAGCTACACTCTTATTACCTGAAAGGAATTGTGAAGCAAAAGGGTGAGCACAACTAGCTCAGTAAAGAATATCATGACTAAAGATAATTCAATTATCAATAGCCTTCATCAACAATAAATCAGAGATTTAGAACATATGGTAAATGATAAAAATTTCAACCATAGTTACAGCGGAACATGCAATCCATTAGAAGAGTCAAATAGACCATAAAGTCCATTATCTCTTCCATGTTAAAAATCCACCAACAATGTTTTATCCATGTAACATCACTCAATAGTTCCTTTCCACAATCATATGAATAACTCATAATCATAATTGTGACTCTAAATTTTTCTTCGCACCCAGGACGAAGAATATTTTCATCACCTGTCTTTACCTGAAACATCAAAGATCATGGTTATACCAAATCACAGTTCCTGTTCATAATCATACTAATAACTTCATCTTTGCACTACGGCCAAAGATATTCATTTGTATCACCAGTTGGTCATGTTCATCTCAACATATGTTCATCTTTGCACTACTGGCCAAAGATATTCAACAACATGTCATCTTTGCACTACGGGCCAAAGATATTCATCAACAATTCATCTTTGCACTACATGCCAAAGATATTCAACAACAGTTCATCTTTGCACTACAGGCCAAAGATATTCAACAACATATCATCTTTGCACTACAGGCCAAAGATATTCATCAACAGTTCATATTTGCACTACATGCCAAATATATTCATATCTCAAAGAATTATAATCATTTTAGAATTTATATAAACAATAATTATAACCATGTTGATCAATTCACCTTTGCACTTAAGCTTAAGATATTCAATTATAAATTCAATGGTCATGATCATACCAGTCACAATTCAACTTTGCACTACTGGCCAAAGAGAACCCATAGTCATGATCATACCAGAAATCTACCCATCTTTACACTCAAGTCAAAGAGAAATATCAACATCAAGGTTATAAAAATGTTATATATGATGATAAAAATAATATGATCAACATATAGTTTTAATCTCAAGAGTAATATTCATAACTCATGAATAGTAAATCGTGAATAGTAACTCATGAATAGTAACCCCGACACAAAAGATAGAAATTTCACAATAAAATCCATACCAATATTTCGGTATAATGATATTGAAAGAATAACATTACTTAAATTTAT
Source organism: Panax notoginseng (assembly GCA_016801055.1). Classification (NCBI taxonomy): domain Eukaryota; kingdom Viridiplantae; phylum Streptophyta; class Magnoliopsida; order Apiales; family Araliaceae; genus Panax; species Panax notoginseng. The sequence continues at coordinate 160,679,038 of CM029017.1, read as the reverse complement.
AAACAATTTATTTTAATTGTTTACACTTTACTAATTAATGCATTTAATCATCATAAAATGCCAACTCTTACAATTTCATCATCAATAACCAAAACCCTCATCAAAAATCTGCATATACCTCATATAGGATTCTCAAGCCATAAAATCCTATTTTCCAATTTTCTTTCTTCACAAAATATATTTAATTCATTTACTCATAACTAGACCATTTTTATGAAAAATACCAAATCAGTTCCAAAAATATTTTTTTTCTGGGATTTAGCATAATATAGTCCCATAGTGAACATATATTTTTCTCAGAATTTTTAAAAGTCATTTACTATTTTTCATATGGCCAAAATAGCCGAATATTTAGACATTTATCAAAAATTGTACTTTTGTCTAAAAATTCTGAAATTTACAGAGTATACTTCTATCATATACATGTACTCCCAATAAAAATTTCATCAATTTTGGAGTTAACCACAAGAAATTATAAGCGGTTACTTTTAAAATAGTCTTTTCTCATAAAATTCATAACTCTCAATCTATACATCCAAAAATCACCATTTTTGGATACAATCAAGAAAACTCATCAAAATATCATTTCAAATTTTTCCAGAATTTTTGAAGATCAGAAAAATTACGAAACTGAAAATCATAACAACCCTTAAAATCCCTTAATATCCCTTACTATCCCTTACTATCCCTTACAATCCCTTACCTCAAAAGAGCAGTACTTCTGACTGGATATCGGATATGATGCTAAAGGAAACTTGCACTGATGAATAGTAACTCACCAAGTATCTAAAAACTCACAAAATATACTTCATAATATAGAGAGAGAAAGAGAGAAAGCTTATGTTTCTGGTGTGATTTTCAATTCTAACTTAGCCCTCTATTTATAGGAAAATTTTAGTAGGTTTGACCTGCAACCTGATGGCTTTACCTGCTACTATTCCCACCCACTACATTTGAAATATAATTCAGCACATTTCTTCACCAACCACAAGTGGGGCCCACCAATTCTAGAATTTTCCACCAAAAATGATTTATAACCTGATTTCCGAATCAGCCACCTCTTAAAATTCATAACAAATCATACGTTCATTTTTAACGGTTCAAAATTTGTGGACATATACTCAACTTATATATGTATAACATATCCAAAAATTACCACGATCCAACGGTCGGATTAAAAATTATAACCCTCGCAAAATATCTCAAAAACCCTAATTTGATTTTTAATACCTCCGTTTCGACAAAAATACAGATAAAACACCTCAACATTAACTCCTTCATTTTTAACCACAAAAATATATCCCTCATTTATATCCACATAAAATAAATATTTCCTTATCATATGAATCAATAATTAATTATTCACAAATAATATTACAGAATCACATTTATGACAACCAGGCCGTTCCCAGGAAAGAGGGGGCTTTCCAATAAGGATTTCTCCTTACTAGCGCGCAATTAGATGACCAAACCTCTCCTTAGACAGAACTTTCTAGACATTGCCAATAATGCTATCTAATAATATTATTCAAATAATATGAATTATTGATCTGATAATGGGAAATACTGTGCAGCAATAATTATTGAACAACAATAATACAAAATTTCAACGTAGCAATTATTGAATCAATAAAATAAAATATTGAACAGTAATTACTGTAACAATTATTGAGTAGTGCCTTCTTACGTAAGAATCAATAATTTCAAAAATACTATGCAATACCGTGTGCTACTGTGCAATACCGCGTATTACTGTATTTTAACCACCGGGTATTCCAACAGTGTTAACGGCAACAACTACGCCGTTAATTATAAAAACTCAATTTTTGTCGTTATCTTCATCCGACATTTTCGTTATGGGGCCCACAAATAGCTGCGCCGTCGTACGAATATTCTCCGACAGAAAGAATATTCCACGACCAACGAATATTCCCCGACAACAATGATTATTTTATAACCACTTGTTTATTTTGAAAAAAAATTCACATTTCACCCATAACTTTAACTTTTTATCAATTTAACCATTTACTGAATTGTAATTATAAGAAAAATTGAATACTTTTATTTCATAAAATTCGGGGTCTTACAATCTCCCCTCCTTATGAAATTTCGTCCTCGAAATTTACGTACCTGGTATTTCAAAGAATTGAGAATACATTCCTTTCATTTCAGATTCCATCTTCCATGTCATCATAATTTCTCCATTGCTCATCTCCTGTATTTCATATATCATTCTAGAATACAGCTTCAAAACAAGGGTTAATTTAACAAATTAACATATCACATAATATCCCGATATTATGACTGACCAACAAATAAGCTTAGGTAGGACACACTAGCGAAGGATTTACTCATCTCTCCCCTCCTAGTTATATTTCCCGATCTCCGCCAGAGATCATATCCCTAAGCTCTGATACCACCTGTGACAACCCCAAAATAGGTCCATTCCACCCAACCCATTCTGAGTCGTCAAATACATGGTACAGAAAATAACTACAACTTTATTACAACAATTGTCGTGCAAAATACAACAACACATATGCTGTGAGTTTGGATACAAATATATACCAAATGTGACTCATGTTCCAACCGTGGACATCACCTCACAATAACACCTTACATAAAGGTATAGTCAAAAACTGTTTTAGAAATTAGAATCTTTGGGAAGTGCTCAAGGAAACCTTCGTACATGGGAGGCCACGCGTCTAGGTTATGATAGATATCATATGGCCACAGAATTATCCTTGGTTGACCCAATAGACCCCAAAGAAAAACGAGAAGATTACTATCATATTCTTCCCAATGGTGAGTCTTCTCTTGACTTATCATTATCTCCACTGTCTCTAATTGAGAATTATACTTCAAACAAACACCAAGATTATATAGGTAGTGCCCATAGATATACTCAGCAAGTGGATGAGCACAACCCTGTCTTATGATGACACGAGGTTGTATGTCATTAGACATCTTGTATGATAGTGACAAAACACCCTTCCAACGTTGGGTTCGCCTCACCCTATTTTCTTCACCAAATATAACTACTAAATGATGACCACCGTTCTATTCCCTTGTTACCCCCGCTCGACCCAGCTACACTCTTATTACCTGAAAGGAATTGTGAAGCAAAAGGGTGAGCACAACTAGCTCAGTAAAGAATATCATGACTAAAGATAATTCAATTATCAATAGCCTTCATCAACAATAAATCAGAGATTTAGAACATATGGTAAATGATAAAAATTTCAACCATAGTTGCAGCGGAACGAGCAATCCATTAGAAGAGTCAAATAGACTATAAAGTCTATTATCTCTCCATGTTAAAAATCCACCAACAATGTTTTATCCATGTAACATCACTCAACAGTTCCTTTCCACAATCATATGAATAACTCATAATCATAATTGTGACTCTAAATTTTTCTTCGCACCCAGGACGAAGAATATTTTCATCACCTGTCTTTACCTGAAACATCAAAGATCATGGTTATACCAAATCACAGTTCCTGTTCATAATCATACTAATAACTTCATCTTTGCACTACGGCCAAAGATATTCATTCACCAGTTCATCATCAACATCATCTTTGCACTACTGGCCAAAGATATTCAACAACATGTCATCTTTGCACTACGGGCCAAAGATATTCATCAACAATTCATCTTTGCACTACAGGCCAAAGATATTCAACAACAGTTCATCTTTGCACTACAGGCCAAAGATATTCATCAACATATCATCTTTGCACTACAGGCCAAAGATATTCATCAACAGTTCATATTTGCACTACAGGCCAAATATATTCATATCTCAAAGAATTATAATCATTTCAGAATTTATATAAACAATAATTATAACCATGTTGATCAATTCACCTTTGCACTTAAGCTTAAGATATTCAATTATAAATTCAATGGTCATGATCATACCAGTCACAATTCAACTTTGCACTACAGGCCAAAGAGAACCCTAGTCATGATCATACCAAAATCTACCCATCTTTACACTCAAGTGAAAGAGAATTTCAACATCAGGGTTATAAAAATGTTATATATGATGATAAAAATAATATGATCAACATATAGTTTTAATCTCAAGAGTAATATTCGTAACTCATGAATAGTAAATCGTGAATAGTAACTCATGAATAGTAACCCCGACACAAAAGATAGAAATTTCACAATAAAATCCATACCAATATTTCGGTATAATGATATTGAAAGAATAACATTACTTAAATTTATAAACAATTTATTTTAATTGTTTACACTTTACTAATTAATGCATTTAATCATCATAAAATGCCAACTCTTACAATTTCATCATCAATAACCAAAACCCTCATCAAAAATCTGCATATACCTCATATAGGATTCTCAAGCCATAAAATCCTATTTTCCAATTTTCTTTCTTCACAAAACATATTTAATTCATTTACTCATAACTAGACCATTTTTATGAAAAATACCAAATCAGTTCCAAAAATATTTCTTTTCTGGGATTTAGCATAATATAGTCCCATAGTGAACATATATTTTTCTCAGAATTTTTAAAAGTCATTTACTATTTTTCATATGGCCAAAATAGCCGAATATTTAGACATTTATCAAAAATTGTACTTTTGTCTAAAAATTCTGAAATTTACAGAGTATACTTCTATCATATACATGTACTCCCAATAAAAATTTCATCAATTTTGGAGTTAACCACAAGAAATTATAAGCGGTTACTTTTAAAATAGTCTTTTCTCATAAAATTCATAACTCTCAATCTATACATCCAAAAATCACCATTTTTGGACACAATCAAGAAAACTCATCAAAATATCATTTCAAATTTTTCCAGAATTTTTGAAGATCAGAAAAATTACGAAACTGAAAATCATAACAACCCTTAAAATCCCTTAATATCCCTTACTATCCCTTACTATCCCTTACAATCCCTTACCTCAAAAGAGCAGTACTTCTGACTGGATATCGGATATGATGCTGAAGAAAACTTGCACTGATGAATAGCAACTCACCAAGTATCTAAAAACTCACAAAATATGCTTCATAATATAGAGAGAGAAAGAGAGAAAGCTTATGTTTCTGGTGTGATTTTCAATTCTAACTTAGCCCTCTATTTATAGGAAAATTTTGGTAGGTTTGACCTGCAACCTGATGGCTTTACCTGCTACTATTCCCACCCACCACATTTGAAATATAATTCAGCACATTTCTTCACCAACCACAAGTGGGGCCCACCAATTCTAGAATTTTCCACCAAAAATGATTTATAACCTGATTTCCGAATCAGCCACCTCTTAAAATTCATAACAAATCATACGTTCATTTTTAACGGTTCAAAATTTGTGGACATATACTCAACTTATATATGTATAACATATCCAAAAATTACCACGATCCAACGGTCGGATTAAAAATTATAACCCCCGCAAAATATCTCAAAAACCCTAATTTGATTTTTAATACCTCCATTCCGACAAAAATACAGATAAAAACCTCAACATTAACTCCTTCATTTTTAACCACAAAAATATATCCCTCATTTATATCCACATAAAATAAATATTTCCTTATCATATGAATCAATAATTAATTATTCACAAATAATATTACAGAATCACATTTATGACAACCAGGCCGTTCCCAGGAAAGAGGGGGCTTTCCAATAAGGATTTCTCCTTACTGGCGCGCAATTAGATGACCAAACCTCTCCTTAGACAGAACTTTCTAGACATTGCCAATAATGCTATCTAATAATATTATTCAAATAATATGAATTATTGATCTGATAATGGGAAATACTGTGCAGCAACAATTATTGAACAACAATAATACAAAATTTCAACGTAGCAATTATTGAATCAATAAAATAAAATATTGAACAGTAATTACTGTAACAATTATTGAGTAGTGCCTTCTTACGTAAGAATCAATAATTTCAAAAATACTATGCAATACCGTGTGCTACTGTGCAATAACGCGTATTACTGTATTTTAACCACCGGGTATTCCAACAGTGTTAACGGTAACAACTACGCCGTTATTTGTAAAAACTCAATTTTGTCGTTTTCTTCATCCGACATTTTCGTTATGGGGCCCACAAATAGCTGCGCCGTCGTACGAATATTCTCCGACAGAAAGAATATTCCACGACCAAACGAATATTCCCCGACAACAATGATTATTTTATAACCACTTGTTTATTTTGAAAAAAAATTCACATTTCACCCATAACTTTAACTTTTTATCAATTTAACCATTTACTGAATTGTAATTATAAGAAAAATTGAATACTTTTATTTCATAAAATTCGGGGTCTTACAATCTCCCCTCCTTATGAAATTTCGTCCTCGAAATTTACGTACCTGGTATTTCAAAGAATTGAGAATACATTCCTTTCATTTCAGATTCCATCTTCCATGTCATCATAATTTCTCCATTGCTCATCTCCTGTATTTCATATATCATTCTAGAATACAGCTTCAAAACAAGGGTTAATTTAACAAATTAACATATCACATAATATCCCGATATTATGACTGACCAACAAATAAGCTTAGGTAGGACACACTAGCGAAGGATTTACTCATCTCTCCCCTCCTAGTTATATTTCCCGATCTCCGCCAGAGATCATATCCCTAAGCTCTGATACCACCTGTGACAACCCCAAAATAGGTCCATTCCACCCAACCCATTCTGAGTCGTCAAATACATGGTACAGAAAACAACTACAACTTTATTACAACAATTGTCGTGCAAAATACAACAACACATATGCTGTGAGTTTGGATACAAATATATACCAAATGTGACTCATGTTCCAACCGTGGACATCACCTCACAATAACACCTTACATAAAGGTATAGTCAAAAACTGTTTTAGAAATTAGAATCTTTGGGAAGTGCTCAAGGAAACCTTCGTACATGGGAGGCCACGCATCTAGGTTATGATAGATATCATATGGCCACAGAATTATCCTTGGTTGACCCAATAGACCCCAAAGAAAAACGAGAAGATTACTATCATATTCTTCCCAATGGTGAGTCTTCTCTTGACTTATCATTATCTCCACTGTCTCTAATTGAGAATTATACTTCAAACAAACACCAAGATTATATAGGTAGTGCCCATAGATATACTCAGCAAGTGGATGAGCACAACCCTGTCTTATGATGACACGAGGTTGTATGTCATTAGACATCTTGTATGATAGTGACAAAACACCCTTCCAACGTTGGGTTCGCCTCACCCTATTTTCTTCACCAAATATAACTACTAAATGATGACCACCGTTCTATTCCCTTGTTACCCCCGCTCGACCCAGCTACACTCTTATTACCTGAAAGGAATTGTGAAGCAAAAGGGTGAGCACAACTAGCTCAGTAAAGAATATCATGACTAAAGATAATTCAATTATCAATAGCCTTCATCAACAATAAATCAGAGATTTAGAACATATGGTAAATGATAAAAATTTCAACCATAGTTGCAGCGGAACGAGCAATCCATTAGAAGAGTCAAATAGACTATAAAGTCTATTATCTTCCATGTTAAAAATCCACCAACAATATTTTATCCATGTAACATCACTCAACAGTTCCTTTCCACAATCATATGAATAACTCATAATCATAATTGTGACTCTAAATTTTTCTTCGCACCCAGGACGAAGAATATTTTCATCACCTGTCTTTACCTGAAACATCAAAGATCATGGTTATACCAAATCACAGTTCCTGTTCATAATCATACTAATAACTTCATCTTTGCACTACGGCCAAAGATATTCATTTGTATCACCACATGTTCATCTCAACATATGTTCATCTTTGCACTACTGGCCAAAGATATTCAACAACATGTCATCTTTGCACTACGGGCCAAAGATATTCATCAACAATTCATCTTTGCACTACAGGCCAAAGATATTCAACAACAGTTCATCTTTGCACTACAGGCCAAAGATATTCAACAACATATCATCTTTGCACTACAGGCCAAAGATATTCATCAACAGTTCATATTTGCACTACAGGCCAAAGAATTATAATCATTTTAGAATTTATATAAACAATAATTATAACCATGTTGATCAATTCACCTTTGCACTTAAGCTTAAGATATTCAATTATAAATTCAATGGTCATGATCATACCAGTCACAATTCAACTTTGCACTACAGGCCAAAGAGAACCCTAGTCATGATCATACCAAAAATCTACCCATCTTTACACTCAAGTGAAAGAGAATTTCAACATCAAGGTTATAAAAATGTTATATATGATGATAAAAATAATATGATCAACATATAGTTTTAATCTCAAGAGTAATATTCGTAACTCATGAATAGTAAATCGTGAATAGTAACTCATGAATAGTAACCCCGACACAAAAGATAGAAATTTCACAATAAAATTCATACCAATATTTCGGTATAATGATATTGAAAGAATAACATTACTTAAATTTATAAACAATTTATTTTAATTGTTTACACTTTACTAATTAATGCATTTAATCATCATAAAATGCCAACTCTTACAATTTCATCATCAATAACCAAAACCCTCATCAAAAATCTGCATATACCTCATATAGGATTCTCAAGCCATAAAATCCTATTTTCCAATTTTCTTTCTTCACAAAACATATTTAATTCATTTACTCATAACTAGACCATTTTCATGAAAAATACCAAATCAGTTCCAAAAATATTTCTTTTCTGGGATTTAGCATAATATAGTCCCATAGTGAACATATATTTTTCTCAGAATTTTTAAAAGTCATTTACTATTTTTCATATGGCCAAAATAGCCGAATATTTAGACATTTATCAAAAATTGTACTTTTGTCTAAAAATTCTGAAATTTACAGAGTATACTTCTATCATATACATGTACTCCCAATAAAAATTTCATCAATTTTGGAGTTAACCACAAGAAATTATAAGCGGTTACTTTTAAAATAGTCTTTTCTCATAAAATTCATAACTCTCAATCTATACATCCAAAAATCACCATTTTTGGACACAATCAAGAAAACTCATCAAAATATCATTTCAAATTTTTCCAGAATTTTTGAAGATCAGAAAAATTACGAAACTGAAAATCATAACAACCCTTAATATCCCTTACTATCCCTTACTATCCCTTACTATCCCTTACCTCAAAAGAGCAGTACTTCTGACTGGATATCGGATATGATGCTGAAGGAAACTTGCACTGATGAATAGCAACTCACCAAGTATCTAAAAACTCACAAAATATACTTCATAATATAGAGAGAGAAAGAGAGAAAGCTTATGTTTCTGGTGTGATTTTCAATTCTAACTTAGCCCTCTATTTATAGGAAAATTTTGGTAGGTTTGACCTGCAACCTGATGGCTTTACCTGCTACTATTCCCACCCACCACATTTGAAATATAATTCAGCACATTTCTTCACCAACCACAAGTGGGGCCCACCAATTCTAGAATTTTCCACCAAAAATGATTTATAACCTGATTTTCGAATCAGCCACCTCTTAAAATTCATAACAAATCATACGTTCATTTTTAACGGTTCAAAATTTGTGGACATATACTCAACTTATATATGTATAACATATCCAAAAATTACCACGATCCAACGGTCGGATTAAAAATTATAACCCCCGCAAAATATCTCAAAAACCCTAATTTGATTAATACCTCCATTTCGACAAAAATACAGATAAAAACCTCAACATTAACTCCTTCATTTTTAACCACAAAAATATATCCCTCATTTATATCCACATAAAATAAATATTTCCTTATCATATGAATCAATAATTAATTATTCACAAATAATATTACAGAATCACATTTATGACAACCAGGCCGTTCCCAGGAAAGAGGGGGCTTTCCAATAAGGATTTCTCCTTACTGGCGCGCAATTAGATGACCAAACCTCTCCTTAGACAGAACTTTCTAGACATTGCCAATAATGCTATCTAATAATATTATTCAAATAATATGAATTATTGATCTGATAATGGGAAATACTGTGCAGCAACAATTATTGAACAACAATAATACAAAATTTCAACGTAGCAATTATTGAATCAATAAAATAAAATATTGAACAGTAATTACTGTAACAATTATTGAGTAGTGCCTTCTTACGTAAGAATCAATAATTTCAAAAATACTATGCAATACCGTGTGCTACTGTGCAATAACGCGTATTACTGTATTTTAACCACCGGGTATTCCAACAGTGTTAACGGTAACAACTACGCCGTTATTTGTAAAAACTCAATTTTGTCGTTTTCTTCATCCGACATTATTCGTTATGGGGCCCACAAATAGCTGCGCCGTCGTACGAATATTCTCCGACAGAAAGAATATTCCACGACCAAACGAATATTCCCCGACAACAATGATTATTTTATAACCACTTGTTATTTTGAAAAAAAATTCATATTTCACCCATAACTTTAACTTTTTATCAATTTAACCATTTACTGAATTGTAATTATAAGAAAAATTGAATACTTTTATTTCATAAAATTCGGGGTCTTACAATCTCCCCTCCTTATGAAATTTCGTCCTCGAAATTTACGTACCTGGTATTTCAAAGAATTGAGAATACATTCCTTTCATTTCAGATTCCATCTTCCTGTCATCATAATTTCTCCATTGCTCATCTCCTGTATTTCATATATCATTCTAGAATACAGCTTCAAAACAAGGGTTAATTTAACAAATTAACATATCACATAATATCCCGATATTATGACTGACCAACAAATAAGCTTAGGTAGGACACACTAGCGAAGGATTTACTCATCTCTCCCCTCCTAGTTATATTTCCCGATCTCCGCCAGAGATCATATCCCTAAGCTCTGATACCACCTGTGACAACCCCAAAATAGGTCCATTCCACCCAACCCATTCTGAGTCGTCAAATACATGGTACAAAAAACAACTACAACTTTATTACAACAATTGTCGTGCAAAATACAACAACACATATGCTGTGAGTTTGGATACAAATATATACCAAATGTGACTCATGTTCCAACCGTGGACATCACCTCACAATAACACCTTACATAAAGGTATAGTCAAAAACTGTTTTAGAAATTAGAATCTTTGGGAAGTGCTCAAGGAAACCTTCGTACATGGGAGGCCACGCGTCTAGGTTATGATAGATATCATATGGCCACAGAATTATCCTTGGTTGACCCAATAGACCCCAAAGAAAAACGAGAAGATTACTATCATATTCTTCCCAATGGTGAGTCTTCTCTTGACTTATCATTATCTCCACTGTCTCTAATTGAGAATTATACTTCAAACAAACACCAAGATTATATAGGTAGTGCCCATAGATATACTCAGCAAGTGGATGAGCACAACCCTGTCTTATGATGACACGAGGTTGTATGTCATTAGACATCTTGTATGATAGTGACAAAACACCCTTCCAACGTTGGGTTCGCCTCACCCTATTTTCTTCACCAAATATAACTACTAAATGATGACCACCGTTCTATTCCCTTGTTACCCCCGCTCGACCCAGCTACACTCTTATTACCTGAAAGGAATTGTGAAGCAAAAGGGTGAGCACAACTAGCTCAGTAAAGAATATCATGACTAAAGATAATTCAATTATCAATAGCCTTCATCAACAATAAATCAGAGATTTAGAACATATGGTAAATGATAAAAATTTCAACCATAGTTGCAGCGGAACAGCAATCCATTAGAAGAGTCAAATAGACTATAAAGTCTATTATCTCTCCATGTTAAAAATCCACCAACAATGTTTTATCCATGTAACATCACTCAACAGTTCCTTTCCACAATCATATGAATAACTCATAATCATAATTGTGACTCTAAATTTTTCTTCGCACCCAGGACGAAGAATATTTTCATCACCTGTCTTTACCTGAAACATCAAAGATCATGGTTATACCAAATCACAGTTCCTGTTCATAATCATACTAATAACTTCATCTTTGCACTACGGCCAAAGATATTCATTTGTATCACCAGTTGGTCATGTTCATCTCAACATATGTTTATCTTTGCACTACTGGCCAAAGATATTCAACAACATGTCATCTTTGCACTACGGGCCAAAGATATTCATCAACAATTCATCTTTGCACTACAGGCCAAAGATATTCAACAACAGTTCATCTTTGCACTACAGGCCAAAGATATTCAACAACATATCATCTTTGCACTACAGGCCAAAGATATTCATCAACAATTCATATTTGCACTACAGGCCAAATATATTCATATCTCAAAGAATTATAATCATTTCAGAATTTATATAAACAATAATTATAACCATGTTGATCAATTCACCTTTGCACTTAAGCTTAAGATATTCAATTATAAATTCAATGGTCATGATCATACCAGTCACAATTCAACTTTGCACTACAGGCCAAAGAGAACCCTAGTCATGATCATACCAAAATCTACCCATCTTTACACTCAAGTGAAAGAGAAATTCAACATCAGGGTTATAAAAATGTTATATATGATGATAAAAATAATATGATCAACATATAGTTTTAATCTCAAGAGTAATATTCGTAACTCATGAATAGTAAATCGTGAATAGTAACTCATGAATAGTAACCCCGACACAAAAGATAGAAATTCCACAATAAAATACATACCAATATTTCGGTATAATGATATTGAAAGAATAACATTACTTAAATTTATAAACAATTTATTTTAATTGTTTACACTTTACTAATTAATGCATTTAATCATCATAAAATGCCAACTCTTACAATTTCATCATCAATAACCAAAACCCTCATCAAAAATCTGCATATACCTCATATAGGATTCTCAAGCCATAAAATCCTATTTTCCAATTTTCTTTCTTCACAAAACATATTTAATTCATTTACTCATAACTAGACCATTTTTATGAAAAATACCAAATCAGTTCCAAAAATATTTCTTTTCTGGAATTTAGCATAATATAGTCCCATAGTGAACATATATTTTTCTCAGAATTTTTAAAAGTCATTTACTATTTTTCATATGGCCAAAATAGCCGAATATTTAGACATTTATCAAAAATTGTACTTTTGTCTAAAAATTCTGAAATTTACAGAGTATACTTCTATCATATACATGTACTCCCAATAAAAATTTCATCAATTTTGGAGTTAACCACAAGAAATTATAAGCGGTTACTTTTAAAATAGTCTTTTCTCATAAAATTCATAACTCTCAATCTATACATCCAAAAATCACCATTTTTGGACACAATCAAGAAAACTCATCAAAATATCATTTCAAATTTTTCCAGAATTTTTGAAGATCAGAAAAATTACGAAACTGAAAATCATAACAACCCTTAAAATCCCTTAATATCCCTTACTATCCCTTACTATCCCTTACAATCCCTTACCTCAAAAGAGCAGTACTTCTGACTGGATATCGGATATGATGCTGAAGGAAACTTGCACTGATGAATAGTAACTCACCAAGTATCTAAAAACTCACAAAATATGCTTCATAATATAGAGAGAGAAAGAGAGAAAGCTTATGTTTCTGGTGTGATTTTCAATTCTAACTTAGCCCTCTATTTATAGGAAAATTTTGGTAGGTTTGACCTGCAACCTGATGGCTTTACCTGCTACTATTCCCACCCACCACATTTGAAATATAATTCAGCACATTTCTTCACCAACCACAAGTGGGGCCCACCAATTCTAGAATTTTCCACCAAAAATGATTTATAACCTGATTTCTGAATCAGCCACCTCTTAAAATTCATAACAAATCATACGTTCATTTTTAACGGTTCAAAATTTGTGGACATATACTCAACTTATATATGTATAACATATCCAAAAATTACCACGATCCAACGGTCGGATTAAAAATTATAACCCCCGCAAAATATCTCAAAAACCCTAATTTTTTTTCAATACCTCCATTTCGACAAAAATACAGATAAAAACCTCAACATTAACTCCTTCATTTTTAACCACAAAAATATATCCCTCATTTATATCCACATAAAATAAATATTTCCTTATCATATGAATCAATAATTAATTATTCACAAATAATATTACAGAATCACATTTATGACAACCAGGCCGTTCCCAGGAAAGAGGGGGCTTTCCAATAAGGATTTCTCCTTACTGGCGCGCAATTAGATGACCAAACCTCTCCTTAGACAGAACTTTCTAGACATTGCCAATAATGCTATCTAATAATATTATTCAAATAATATGAATTATTGATCTGATAATGGGAAATACTGTGCAGCAACAATTATTGAACAACAATAATACAAAATTTCAACGTAGCAATTATTGAATCAATAAAATAAAATATTGAACAGTAATTACTGTAACAATTATTGAGTAGTGCCTTCTTACGTAAGAATCAATAATTTCAAAAATACTATGCAATACCGTGTGCTACTGTGCAATAACGCGTATTACTGTATTTTAACCACCGGGTATTCCAACAGTGTTAACGGTAACAACTACGCCGTTATTTGTAAAAACTCAAATTTTGTCGTTTTCTTCATCCGACAGTTATTCGTTATGGGGCCCACAAATAGCTGCGCCGTCGTACGAATATTCTCCGACAGAAAGAATATTCCACGACCAAACGAATATTCCCCGACAACAATGATTATTTTATAACCACTTGTTTATTTTGAAAAAAAATTCATATTTCACCCATAACTTTAACTTTTATCAATTTAACCATTTACTGAATTGTAATTATAAGAAAAATTGAATACTTTTATTTCATAAAATTCGGGGTCTTACAATCTCCCCTCCTTATGAAATTTCGTCCTCGAAATTTACGTACCTGGTATTTCAAAGAATTGAGAATACCTTCCTTTCATTTCAGATTCCATCTTCCTGTCATCATAATTTCTCCATTGCTCATCTCCTGTATTTCATATATCATTCTAGAATACAGCTTCAAAACAAGGGTTAATTTAACAAATTAACATATCACATAATATCCCGATATTATGACTGACCAACAAATAAGCTTAGGTAGGACACACTAGCGAAGGATTTACTCATCTCTCCCCTCCTAGTTATATTTCCCGATCTCCGCCAGAGATCATATCCCTAAGCTCTGATACCACCTGTGACAACCCCAAAATAGGTCCATTCCACCCAACCCATTCTGAGTCGTCAAATACATGGTACAAAAATAACTACAACTTTATTACAACAATTGTCGTGCAAAATACAACAACACATATGCTGTGAGTTTGGATACAAATATATACCAAATGTGACTCATGTTCCAACCGTGGACATCACCTCACAATAACACCTTACATAAAGGTATAGTCAAAAACTGTTTTAGAAATTAGAATCTTTGGGAAGTGCTCAAGGAAACCTTCGTACATGGGAGGCCACGCATCTAGGTTATGATAGATATCATATGGCCACAGAATTATCCTTGGTTGACCCAATAGACCCCAAAGAAAAACGAGAAGATTACTATCATATTCTTCCCAATGGTGAGTCTTCTCTTGACTTATCATTATCTCCACTGTCTCTAATTGAGAATTATACTTCAAACAAACACCAAGATTATATAGGTAGTGCCCATAGATATACTCAGCAAGTGGATGAGCACAACCCTGTCTTATGATGACACGAGGTTGTATGTCATTAGACATCTTGTATGATAGTGACAAAACACCCTTCCAACGTTGGGTTCGCCTCACCCTATTTTCTTCACCAAATATAACTACTAAATGATGACCACCGTTCTATTCCCTTGTTACCCCCGCTCGACCCAGCTACACTCTTATTACCTGAAAGGAATTGTGAAGCAAAAGGGTGAGCACAACTAGCTCAGTAAAGAATATCATGACTAAAGATAATTCAATTATCAATAGCCTTCATCAACAATAAATCAGAGATTTAGAACATATGGTAAATGATAAAAATTTCAACCATAGTTGCAGCGGAACGAGCAATCCATTAGAAGAGTCAAATAGACTATAAAGTCTATTATCTCTCCATGTTAAAAATCCACCAACAATGTTTTATCCATGTAACATCACTCAACAGTTCCTTTCCACAATCATATGAATAACTCATAATCATAATTGTGACTCTAAATTTTTCTTCGCACCCAGGACGAAGAATATTTTCATCACCTGTCTTTACCTGAAACATCAAAGATCATGGTTATACCAAATCACAGTTCCTGTTCATAATCATACTAATAACTTCATCTTTGCACTACGACCAAAGATATTCATTTGTATCACAGTTGGTCATGTTCATCTCAACATATGTTTATCTTTGCACTACTGGCCAAAGATATTCAACAACATGTCATCTTTGCACTACGGGCCAAAGATATTCATCAACAATTCATCTTTGCACTACAGGCCAAAGATATTCAACAACAGTTCATCTTTGCACTACAGGCCAAAGATATTCAACAACATATCATCTTTGCACTACAGGCCAAAGATATTCATCAACAGTTCATATTTGCACTACAGGCCAAATATATTCATATCTCAAAGAATTATAATCATTTTAGAATTTATATAAACAATAATTATAACCATGTTGATCAATTCACCTTTGCACTTAAGCTTAAGATATTCAATTATAAATTCAATGGTCATGATCATACCAGTCACAATTCAACTTTGCACTACAGGCCAAAGAGAACCCTAGTCATGATCATACCAAAATCTACCCATCTTTACACTCCAGTCAAAGAGAATTTCAACATCAGGGTTATAAAAATGTTATATATGATGATAAAAATAATATGATCAACATATAGTTTTAATCTCAAGAGTAATATTCGTAACTCATGAATAGTAAATCGTGAATAGTAACTCATGAATAGTAACCCCGACACAAAAGATAGAAATTCCACAATAAAATCCATACCAATATTTCGGTATAATGATATTGAAAGAATAACATTACTTAAATTTATAAACAATTTATTTTAATTGTTTACACTTTACTAATTAATGCATTTAATCATCATAAAATGCCAACTCTTACAATTTCATCATCAATAACCAAAACCCTCATCAAAAATCTGCATATACCTCATATAGGATTCTCAAGCCATAAAATCCTATTTTCCAATTTTCTTTCTTCACAAAATATATTTAATTCATTTACTCATAACTAGACCATTTTCATGAAAAATACCAAATCAGTTCCAAAAATATTTCTTTTCTGGAATTTAGCATAATATAGTCCCATAGTGAACATATATTTTTCTCAGAATTTTTAAAAGTCATTTACTATTTTTCATATGGCCAAAATAGCCGAATATTTAGACATTTATCAAAAATTGTACTTTTGTCTAAAAATTCTGAAATTTACAGAGTATACTTCTATCATATACATGTACTCCCAATAAAAATTTCATCAATTTTGGAGTTAACCACAAGAAATTATAAGCGGTTACTTTTAAAATAGTCTTTTCTCATAAAATTCATAACTCTCAATCTATACATCCAAAAATCACCATTTTTGGACACAATCAAGAAAACTCATCAAAATATCATTTCAAATTTTTCCAGAATTTTTGAAGATCAGAAAAATTACGAAACTGAAAATCATAACAACCCTTAAAATCCCTTAATATCCCTTACTATCCCTTACTATCCCTTACAATCCCTTACCTCAAAAGAGCAGTACTTCTGACTGGATATCGGATATGATGCTGAAGGAAACTTGCACTGATGAATAGCAACTCACCAAGTATCTAAAAACTCACAAAATATACTTCATAATATAGAGAGAGAAAGAGAGAAAGCTTATGTTTCTGGTGTGATTTTCAATTCTAACTTAGCCCTCTATTTATAGGAAAATTTTGGTAGGTTTGACCTGCAACCTGATGGCTTTACCTGCTACTATTCCCACCCACCACATTTGAAATATAATTCAGCACATTTCTTCACCAACCACAAGTGGGGCCCACCAATTCTAGAATTTTCCACCAAAAATGATTTATAACCTGATTTCCGAATCAGCCACCTCTTAAAATTCATAACAAATCATACGTTCATTTTTAACGGTTCAAAATTTGTGGACATATACTCAACTTATATATGTATAACATATCCAAAAATTACCACGATCCAACGGTCGGATTAAAAATTATAACCCTCGCAAAATATCCCAAAAACCCTAATTTGATTTTCAATACCTCCATTCCGACAAAAATACAGATAAAAACCTCAACATTAACTCCTTCATTTTTAACCACAAAAATATATCCCTCATTTATATCCACATAAAATAAATATTTCCCTATCATATGAATCAATAATTAATTATTCACAAATAATATTACAGAATCACATTTATGACAACCAGGCCGTTCCCAGGAAAGAGTGGGCTTTCCAATAAGGATTTCTCCTTACTAGCGCGCAATTAGATGACCAAACCTCTCCTTAGACAGAACTTTCTAGACATTGCCAATAATGCTATCTAATAATATTATTCAAATAATATGAATTATTGATCTGATAATGGGAAATACTGTGCAGCAATAATTATTGAACAACAATAATACAAAATTTCAACGTAGCAATTATTGAATCAATAAAATAAAATATTGAACAGTAATTACTGTAACAATTATTGAGTAGTGCCTTCTTACGTAAGAATCAATAATTTCAAAAATACTATGCAATACCGTGTGCTACTGTGCAATAACGCGTATTACTGTATTTTAACCACCGGGTATTCCAACAGTGTTAACGGTAACAACTACGCCGTTATTTGTAAAAACTCAATTTTTGTCGTTTTCTTCATCCAACATTTTCGTTATGGGGCCCACAAATAGCTGCGCCGTCGTACGAATATTCTCCGACAGAAAGAATATTCCACGACCAACGAATATTCCCCGACAACAATGATTATTTTATAACCACTTGTTTATTTTGAAAAAAAATTCACATTTCACCCATAACTTTAACTTTTATCAATTTAACCATTTACTGAATTGTAATTATAAGAAAAATTGAATACTTTTATTTCATAAAATTCGGGGTCTTACAATCTCCCCTCCTTATGAAATTTCGTCCTCGAAATTTACGTACCTGGTATTTCAAAGAATTGAGAATACATTCCTTTCATTTCAGATTCCATCTTCCATGTCATCATAATTTCTCCATTGCTCATCTCCTGTATTTTATATATCATTCTAGAATACCGCTTCAAAACAAGGGTTAATTTAACAAATTAACATATCACATAATATCCCGATATTATGACTGACCAACAAATAAGCTTAGGTAGGACACACTAGCGAAGGATTTACTCATCTCTCCCCTCCTAGTTATATTTTCCGATCTCCGCCAGAGATCATATCCCTAAGCTCTGATACCACCTGTGACAACCCCAAAATAGGTCCATTCCACCCAACCCATTCTGAGTCGTCAAATACATGGTACAAAAAACAACTACAACTTTATTACAACAATTGTCGTGCAAAATACAACAACACATATGCTGTGAGTTTGGATACAAATATATACCAAATGTGACTCATGTTCCAACCGTGGACATCACCTCACAATAACACCTTACATAAAGGTATAGTCAAAAACTGTTTTAGAAATTAGAATCTTTGGGAAGTGCTCAAGGAAACCTTCGTACATGGGAGGCCACGCATCTAGGTTATGATAGATATCATATGGCCACAGAATTATCCTTGGTTGACCCAATAGACCCCAAAGAAAAACGAGAAGATTACTATCATATTCTTCCCAATGGTGAGTCTTCTCTTGACTTATCATTATCTCCACTGTCTCTAATTGAGAATTATACTTCAAACAAACACCAAGATTATATAGGTAGTGCCCATAGATATACTCAACAAGTGGATGAGCACAACCCTGTCTTATGATGACACGAGGTTGTATGTCATTAGACATCTTGTATGATAGTGACAAAACACCCTTCCAACGTTGGGTTCGCCTCACCCTATTTTCTTCACCAAATATAACTACTAAATGATGACCACCGTTCTATTCCCTTGTTACCCCCGCTCGACCCAGCTACACTCTTATTACCTGAAAGGAATTGTGAAGCAAAAGGGTGAGCACAACTAGCTCAGTAAAGAATATCATGACTAAAGATAATTCAATTATCAATAGCCTTCATCAACAATAAATCAGAGATTTAGAACATATGGTAAATGATAAAAATTTCAACCATAGTTACAGCGGAACATGCAATCCATTAGAAGAGTCAAATAGACCATAAAGTCCATTATCTCTTCCATGTTAAAAATCCACCAACAATGTTTTATCCATGTAACATCACTCAATAGTTCCTTTCCACAATCATATGAATAACTCATAATCATAATTGTGACTCTAAATTTTTCTTCGCACCCAGGACGAAGAATATTTTCATCACCTGTCTTTACCTGAAACATCAAAGATCATGGTTATACCAAATCACAGTTCCTGTTCATAATCATACTAATAACTTCATCTTTGCACTACGACCAAAGATATTCATTTGTATCACCAGTTGGTCATGTTCATCTCAACATATGTTTATCTTTGCACTACTGGCCAAAGATATTCAACAACATGTCATCTTTGCACTACGGGCCAAAGATATTCATCAACAATTCATCTTTGCACTACAGGCCAAAGATATTCAACAACAGTTCATCTTTGCACTACAGGCCAAAGATATTCAACAACATATCATCTTTGCACTACAGGCCAAAGATATTCATCAACAGTTCATATTTGCACTACAGGCCAAATATATTCATATCTCAAAGAATTATAATCATTTTAGAATTTATATAAACAATAATTCTAACCATGTTGATCAATTCACCTTTGCACTTAAGCTTAAGATATTCAATTATAAATTCAATGGTCATGATCATACCAGTCACAATTCAACTTTGCACTACTGGCCAAAGAGAACCCATAGTCATGATCATACCAAAATCTACCCATCTTTACACTCAAGTCAAAGAGAAATATCAACATCAAGGTTATAAAAATGTTATATATGATGATAAAAATAATATGATCAACATATAGTTTTAATCTCAAGAGTAATATTCGTAACTCATGAATAGTAAATCGTGAATAGTAACTCATGAATAGTAACCCCGACACAAAAGATAGAAATTCCACAATAAAATCCATACCAATATTTTGGTATAATAATATTGAAAGAATAACATTACTTAAATTTATAAACAATTTATTTTAATTGTTTACACTTTACTAATTAATGCATTTAATCATCATAAAATGCCAACTCTTACAATTTCATCATCAATAACCAAAACCCTCATCAAAAATCTGCATATACCTCATATAGGATTCTCAAGCCATAAAATCCTATTTTCCAATTTTCTTTCTTCACAAAATATATTTAATTCATTTACTCATAACTAGACCATTTTTATGAAAAATACCAAATCAGTTCCAAAAATATTTCTTTTCTGGAATTTAGCATAATATAGTCCCATAGTGAACATATATTTTTCTCAGAATTTTTAAAAGTCATTTACTATTTTTCATATGGCCAAAATAGCCGAATATTTAGACATTTATCAAAAATTGTACTTTTGTCTAAAAATTCTGAAATTTACAGAGTATACTTCTATCATATACATGTACTCCCAATAAAAATTTCATCAATTTTGGAGTTAACCACAAGAAATTTTAAGCGGTTACTTTTAAAATAGTCTTTTCTCATAAAATTCATAACTCTCAATCTATACATCCAAAAATCACCATTTTTGGATACAATCAAGAAAACTCATCAAAATATCATTTCAAATTTTTCCAGAATTTTTGAAGATCAGAAAAATTACGAAACTGAAAATCATAACAACCCTTAAAATCCCTTAATATCCCTTACTATCCCTTACTATCCCTTACAATCCCTTACCTCAAAAGAGCAGTACTTCTGACTGGATATCGGATATGATGCTAAAGGAAACTTGCACTGATGAATAGTAACTCACCAAGTATCTAAAAACTCACAAAATATACTTCATAATATAGAGAGAGAAAGAGAGAAAGCTTATGTTTCTGGTGTGATTTTCAATTCTAACTTAGCCCTCTATTTATAGGAAAATTTTAGTAGGTTTGACCTGCAACCTGATGGCTTTACCTGCTACTATTCCCACCCACTACATTTGAAATATAATTCAGCACATTTCTTCACCAACCACAAGTGGGGCCCACCAATTCTAGAATTTTCCACCAAAAATGATTTATAACCTGATTTCCGAATCAGCCACCTCTTAAAATTCATAACAAATCATACGTTCATTTTTAACGGTTCAAAATTTGTGGACATATACTCAACTTATATATGTATAACATATCCAAAAATTACCACGATCCAACGGTCGGATTAAAAATTATAACCCTCGCAAAATATCCCAAAAACCCTAATTTGATTTTCAATACCTCCGTTTCGACAAAAATACAGATAAAACACCTCAACATTAACTCCTTTATTTTTAACCACAAAAATATATCCCTCATTTATATCCACATAAAATAAATATTTCCTTATCATATGAATCAATAATTAATTATTCACAAATAATATTACAGAATCACATTTATGACAACCAGGCCGTTCCCAGGAAAGAGGGGGCTTTCCAATAAGGATTTCTCCTTACTAGCGCACAATTAGATGACCAAACCTCTCCTTAGACAGAACTTTCTAGACATTGCCAATAATGCTATCTAATAATATTATTCAAATAATATGAATTATTGATCTGATAATGGGAAATACTGTGCAGCAATAATTATTGAACAACAATAATACAAAATTTCAACGTAGCAATTATTGAATCAATAAAATAAAATATTGAACAGTAATTACTGTAACAATTATTGAGTAGTGCCTTCTTACGTAAGAATCAATAATTTCAAAAATACTATGCAATACCGTGTGCTACTGTGCAATAACGCGTATTACTGTATTTTAACCACCGGGTATTCCAACAGTGTTAACGGTAACAACTACGCCGTTAATTATAAAAACTCAATTTTTGTCGTTATCTTCATCCAACCATTTTCCGTTATGGGGCCCACAAATAGCTGCGCCGTCGTACGAATATTCTCCGACAGAAAGAATATTCCACGACCAACGAATATTCCCCGACAACAATGATTATTTTATAACCACTTGTTTATTTTGAAAAAAAATTCACATTTCACCCATAACTTTAACTTTTTATCAATTTAACCATTTACTGAATTGTAATTATAAGAAAAATTGAATACTTTTATTTCATAAAATTCGGGGTCTTACAGTACACTAATATTATATAGATGTACTCCCAATAAAAATTTCATCAATTTTAGAGTTAACCACAAGGAGTTATAAACGGTTACTTCTAAAATAGTTTTTTTTATAAAATTCATAACTCTTAATCTATACATCCAAAAATCACCATTTTTGGACACAATCAAAAAAACTCATCAAAATATCATTTCAAATTTTTTTTCCAGAATTTTCTGAAGGTCAGAAGAATTACGAACTGAAAAACATAATAACCCTTAAAATCCCTTACTATCCCTTACCTCAAAAGTGCAGTATTTCTGACTGGAATGCAAAGCCGAAGGAAACTTGCACTGAATATCAACTCTCAAAGTATGTAAATATTCACAAAATATGCTTCATAATATAGAGAGAGAAAGAGAGAAAGCTTATGTTTCTGGTGTGATTTTCAATTCTAACTTAGCCCTCTATTTATAGGAAAATGTTAGCACGCCGAAGCAGATTTAACCTGCAACCTTATGGCTTTACCTGCTACTATTCCCACCCACCACATTTGAATAAAAATCTCAGTACATTTCTTCACCAACCAAGAGTGGGGCCCACCAATTCTAGAATTTTCCATCAAAATGATAAATTCCGAAACTTCAACAATTTCTGAACCAGTCATCTCTTAAAATTCATAACAAATCATACGTTCATTTTTAACGGTTCAAAATTTGTGGACATATACTCAACTTATATATGTATAACATATCCAAATATTACCACGATCCAACGGTCGGATTAAAAATTATAACCCTCGCAAAATATCTCAAAAACCCTAATTTGATTTTCAATACCTCCGTTCCGACAAAAAATACAGATAAAGCACCTCAACATTAACTCCTTCATTTTTAACCACAAAAATATATCCCTCAATTATATCCACATAAAATAAATATTTCCTTATCATATGAATCAATAATTAATTATTAACAAATAATATTACAGAATCACATTTATGACAACCAGGCCGTTCCCAGGAAAGAGGGGGCTTTTCAATAAGAATTTCTCCTTAGTGACGCGCAATTAGATGACCAAACCTCTCCTTAGACAGAACTTTCTAGACATTGCCAATAATGCTATCTAATAATATTATTCAAATAATATGAATTATTGATCTGATAATAAAAAATACTGTGCAGCAACAATTATTGAAACAACAATAATATAAAATATCAACGCAGTAATTATTGAATCAATAAAATAAAATATTGAACAATAACTACTGTAACAATTATTGAGTAGTGCCTTCTTACGTAAGAATTAATAATTGAAAAAAATACTGTGCAATACCGTGTGCTACTGTGCAACTACGCGTATTACTGTATTTTAACTACCAGGTATTCCAACAGTATTAACGGTTATAACTACGCCGTTATTTATAAACAACTTATACTTGTCATTTTCTTTATCCAATTGCTTTCCATTATGGGGCCCACACAAGGCTACGCCGTCGTACGAATATTCCCCGACAGAAAGAATATTCCACGACCAAACGAATATTCTCCGACAACAATGAATATTTTATAACCACTTGCGTATTTTGAAAAAAAATTTAATATATCACCCTTAACTTTAACTTTTATCAATTTAACCATTTACTGAATAGTAATTATAAGAAAAATTGAATACTTTTATTTCATAAAATTCGGGGTCTTACAATTCTGATCAATAAAGTTAATGCTTATGTATTATTTGATTCGGGTGCTACTTGTTCATTTATATCCGATGACTTTGCTAAGAACTTAGAAGTGCCTAAGGATGAGTTAGAACACCCTATGAACATAAAAATTGTGAATAGAGAAATAATCCATGTTAAGTACGTACATAAGAACTGTAGAGTGGATATTAAGGGTAATATCATGAACGTAGATCTTATCCCTATTCGACTTGGAGAATTTAACGTTATTTTAGGTATGGACTGGTTAGTCAATCACGGAGCCATAATTAATTGTCAGAAGAAGCGTATTAACCTCATGACTCCGTCAAAGGTGGTGTTTTATGGTAGCAAGTCGCCATGACAAGCAAGTTGTCTGATGATGATGCAGGCCAGGAAGTTGTTAAGACAAGGTTGTGTAGGATATCTAACTTACATAGTCGACAGTCGTAAAGAGAATCCAAAAGTAGAGGAGATACCAGTAGTGAAGGACTTCGCAAACGTATTTCCAGACGATTTGCCAAGACTTCCGCCAGATAGAGAGGTTGAATTTGTGATCGATTTGGCACCAGGAACGACTCTAATATCGAAGGCACCGTACCGAATGGCACCGGTAGAAATGAAAGAATTGATGGTACAACTACAAGAATTACTGGACAAGAAGTACATTCAACCGAGCGTATCACCATAGGGAGCACCAGTGTTATTTGTGAAGAAGAAGGACGGGACGATGCGACTCTGCATTGACTACAGAGAACTGAATAAAGTCAGGATTAAGAATAGATATCTATTACCGACGACCTATTTGATCAATTGAAGGGAGCGAGATACTTTTCCAAGATAGACTTGAGGAGTGGTTATCATCAACTGAAGGTGAGGCCAGAGGATGTACCGAAGACAGCATTCAAAACACGATATGGTCACTACGAATTTTTGGTAATGTCATTTGGTCTAACGAATGCTCCTGCAGCATTTATGGGCCTAATGAATGGAGTGTTCAAGCCGTTTTTGGACAAATTCGTAGTGGTATTTATAGTTGACATTTTGGTATATTCAAAAACCAAGGAAGAACATGAAGAGCATTTGAAGTTAACGTTGGAAATTTTAAGAAGGGAGAAGTTGTATGCCAAGTTTTCAAAATGCGAATTTTGGATCGAGTGGGTACAATTTCTTGGACATGTGATTGATAAGGACGGAATTTCGGTAGATCCATCCAAAGTCGAAGCTGTGATAAACTGGGATCAGCCGAGAACGCCGTCGAAAGTATGAAGTTTTCTTAGATTGGCAGGATATTATAGAAGATTCATTCAAGACTTTTCCAAGATCACAACTCCGTTAACGAATTTGACTCGAAAAGCTGTGAAATT
The DNA here is from genome assembly GCA_016801055.1 of Panax notoginseng. NCBI lineage: Eukaryota > Viridiplantae > Streptophyta > Magnoliopsida > Apiales > Araliaceae > Panax > Panax notoginseng. The sequence goes on along the minus strand of CM029017.1, from coordinate 160,652,673 downwards.
TTTTTGGACGGAGAAGTATGAGGAAAGCTTTCAAGAATTGAAGAAGAGGTTGAGTACAACACCTGTGTTGTCTCTTCCGTATGATACAGGAAATTTTGTTGTTTATAGTGATGCGTCGCATAAAGGACTTGGCTGTGTGCTTATGCAAAACGGCAGAGTCATTGCGTATGCGTCACGACAATTGAAGGATTATGAGAAGGGGTATCCGACCCATGACTTGGAGTTAGCTGCAGTACTTTTTGCTTTGAAAATCTGGAGGCACTATCTCAATGGGGAGAAGTGTCAAATATATACAAACCACAAGAGTCTAAAATATATTTTTACACAGAAGGACTTGAATATGCGCCAAAGAAGGTGGTTGGAGTTAATTAAGGACTATGATTGTGAGATTTTATACCATCCGCGTAAGGCAAATGTGGTTGCCGACGCCTTAAGTAGAAAGGGTCAGGAGAAATTGATGATGTTGATCGCTCAGGAGGAGCTAATTTCAGAAATGGAGAAACTGGAGTTGGAAATGAAGTATCCTATGAAAATTAATGAGAAGCTATTTCAGATGCAATCTAGTACAACCCTACTAGATAAAGTTAAGGAGGCTCAACTTCAGGACGAATAATGTAAAAAGGTGGAAAAGAAGATATCCGAAGGAACCGAACCAAGATTCAAGATGGACAAGGAAGGAATACTAAGATTTGAGAACCGAATTTGGGTACCACCAGTACCAGAGATTAAGGAAGACATTTTGAACGAGGCTCATAGCTCACGATATTCGATTCACCCTGGTAGTACCAAGATGTACCAAGATCTTAAACAGCATTTCTGGTGGCCAAATTTGAAACGAGATATTGCAAAGTGTGTTGCCAAATGTCTAACCTGTCAAAAAGTGAAAGCAAAACATCAGAGGCCGAGTGGGTTGCTACAACCGTTGGAGATCCTAGAATGAAAATGGGAATATATTATGATGAACTTCGTGGTTGGCCTTCTGACAACTCAAAAAGGCTATGACGCAGTATGGGTTATCGTTGACCGATTGACGAAATCCGCACACTTCCTTCTGATCAAAATCAGATTCAACTTAGACCAGTTGGCAAGGTTATGTGTGAAAGAGAATTTTTTGAGGCACGGAGTGCCGGTGTTAATTGTTTTCGATAGGGATCCGCGCTTTACATCGAACTTCTGGAAACATCTACAGGAATGCATGGGTACGCAATTGCGAATGAATACAGCCTATCACTCTCAGACAGATGGGCAAAGTGAAAGAATGATTCAGACATTAGAAGATATGTTAAGAGCTTGTATAATGGACTTTAAAGGAAATTGGGATGATCACCTACCGCTTGAAGAGTTCTGCTATAACAACAGTTGCCACGCTAGTATTGGCATGCCGCCTTACGAAGCGCTATACGGCAGAAAGTGCAGAACGCCGCTATACTAGGATGACTTTGGTGAGAGACAATTATTAGGTCCCGAACTAGTACATCAGACAGCAGAGATAGTTAAAGTGATCCGAACAAGACTGGTAGCAGCTCAAGATAGGCAGAAGAAATACGTCGATCCACACCGTAAAAATATTGAGTTTGAACCTGGTAGTTATGTATTTTTGAAAGTCTCTCCCTGGAAAGGAAAGATCAGGTTCGGAAAGAAAGGAAAATTAAGCCCAAGATTCATTGGACCCTTCGAAGTACTGCGAAAAATCGGAGAAGTTGCGTATGAGGTAGCCTTACCTCCAGCACTCGGGAATGTCCACAACATTTTCCATGTTTTGATTTTACGACCCTACAAACTCGATTATAAGCATGTAATTGAATACGAACCCCTAAATTTTGAAAAAGACTTATCTTACGAAGAAATTCCTATTCAAATTGTTGACAGAAAAGAACAAGTTCTCAGAAATAAAGTTATACTTTCTGTTAAGGTAATTTAGAGGAACCACAACGCTAAAGAAGCTACGTGGGAACTCGAAGAGAATATGATGAAGAATTACCCTCATTTATTTACTTAAATTATGTGTAAACGATTCTAGGATAGAATCTTTGTAAGGGGTGAGAATGTAACGGGTCGAATTTATTGAGTCTTGATTCTGGGGACATAATCCTTTTAAGGGGAAAAAGATGTGACAAATGAGATTTTGTAATTTAATTGTAATATTTATTGAATTAAATAAATATTTTCAATGATTTAATTATTAGATTTAATAATTAATTGATGCAATTATGGTAAATTAATTTAGTTATATGTGTTATAGTTATTAAATTAATGTGGAGAATTTTATTACTCAGATTATGTATTTATGTGAGCTTATTAAATTAAATAAAATATTTAATAAGCATAATGTTATTTTAATTAATTTAAAAATTAATTAGATATTAAATAATTTGACCTATTTAATAAATGAGAAATTTAATTTTATGACTATGGGAATTAATGAGAAATTATCATAGTTTATTTAAATTAAAGTAAATAAGATATTTGATTTTATTGTGTAATTTGGGCGTGACATGTTTTAAACTATAGTATAAGAGAATCATTAAATTAAATGATTTTGGAGTCTATTATTGCCAGCTAAACAAGGCCCTAAGGAAAGTTAGTAGCAGTTAACCCATGATGGGTTAACTGACCACCACTTTGCGCTCAGTTCTTTTATAAAATTAATACGTCTTGTTTTATTTTGATTAAGTCTTTTATTTTCTAAGTCTGGCAAAGCAAATCACAGAGAGAGATTGAAAAATTGTTGAGGGAATTTGTGAGTTGTGTGATTGAAGAATTAATTGATAAGGGTTTCATCTCTACTCATCTACGCTTTGGGTAATCTCTTCAACCCAGTTTGTTTTATTCACATCATTTAAAAGTTTTCATGAAAATGGCTTTCAAGTTCGGTTAAAATCTCTATAATTGGAAATTGTATTGATTATGTGGATATATATGTGATAATATATTAGGATAGCATGTTTTTACTATATATTGTAGATTTCTATATCATCAATTTCATAAAATATGCCGTATATTGTTGCTTCAAAATTACAGAGTATGAAATATGGCCATATGGCCTTACATACCAAATTTAACACGATAATCATAAGTTGTATTATAAATTTACACATATATGTGTTAATATGATTAACGTAGTATGTTTTTACTATGTTATATGAACCATAACATTAGTTTCATAAAATATATGTCGTACATTGTTGCTACAAAATTACAGAGTATAGAAATATGGCCATATGGCCCTTACTCGCAAATTTAATACGTCAAACATATATTGAGTCATAAATTTTATACCTGTATATAATTATGCATATTAAAACGAAGAGACCAAACTTCAAATGAACGGATTCGGTGTTATAACGAATCCGTAGTGTTGATTTTCATGTTATGTATTCAAAACTTTCAAAAACACCAAGAACAGTAAATTACATGTGTTGATTCTGTAAATTATGTGTTTTAACATATTAAAATCATGCTAGATGGGTTAAGTAGTGATCATATATGTATTACAGTGTTTGGGCATGTCTAATTTCGTGTAAAAATAAACTAATTAGAAGTTATGGCCATATTTTGTGTTCTTCACAGAACGTATAATTTTACTTGTGAGAATTTTTTGGCCTAATTTGGCCTTGTTATGTTCGCGAACTGCAGAAACTGCAGAAACTAAGTCTGGGTAACCGCGCCCCCGGAGGGCGATACCAAACTAAATTACCTCGCCCCGACGGGCAAAAATAAAAATAATAAATAAATAAATAAATATTCGATGAAAATTATTATTAAAATATTTATAAAATAAATTAAATATTTTAATTGAGATATTTATGGAATAAAATAAATATTCGATGAAAATTATTATTAAAATATTTATAAAATAAAGTAAATATTTTAATTGAGATATTTATGGAATAAAATAAATATTCGATGGAAATTATTATTAAAATATTTATCAAATAAAATAAATATTTTAGTTGAAATATTTATGGAATAAAATAAATATCCGATAAAAATTATTATGAAATAATTTATTCGAGTGTAATAATAGTAAGAGAATGAAAATATTCTAATTTAATTAAGTAATTAAATTAGAGGGGTAATGATTTGTTAAATAAAGTGGAGTTTATATTAAATAATTAAGTGAAAATGTAACTAATGAATGTCGTGAATACATATGGTATGTGTGTAGAATTTATGGTGAACGGAAGTAGTAATCATTTAGCATACGCACGAGGCAAGTTTTCTAACCCTACTTGTTATCATTATTCAAGTTTATAAATCCAGTTCAGTTTGTTATATTAAAGATTATCTATCTTTTCAATATAATACTTGTTCTATTGTATACCTCTTGAGATTGTTATTTAATTTAAATATCATTTATTGTTAAACCTTATTAGACTAGTGAACCCTTATTTGATTCGACTAGTCCATAGTTGATGATAGTTCTAAATTTCAGAACTCTTATTGATTTATCCAAACCAAACTTCCTTTGGTGCGGACTTTAATGTCAAACTGAGATGAACAACCCTGTATAGGGATTACTTATGCGTTAGCGTTAAGATATTGTGCACAGTATGGTACTAAGGGCTGATTCCCCTAAGTACGAGTAGAAGAGTCCATAGTCTTATGACTGTTAAAGGTTTCAAGTATAACCCTTGATAACCTAGGACATGGTTCAAGGTCTTATGACCCTCAGAAATATTTTGATTCTTGTTATTCATTCTTGATTCAAAAGTTGAGTTTTTATTCCAAAAGTCTTTGATTCATTCGCATGTTATTATATTGTTATTTCATTATTATACTTGTGGGCAATCGTGCTCACTCTTACGTAATAATAACATTGCAGTAAAGAACGAAAGATCCGATGAGCCTTCTACTAGCAAAGGCAAGGGCAAGATTAACAAGTGCTGAAGACTTGTTATTTTATGTGATGATGTATTTCTGTTTTAGACTTATGTTAATGATGTGTAAGATGATTAATTATTTATGTTTCCGCAGTTAAGATTTAAGGTTAGTATGACCTGGAATTTATGTATTGTTATGATGTAACTCTTTAAGGAGAGAATTTATTTCTATCTATTAATGTTTCTTTTATTATGGGTAGATAGAATTATAATGTTTGAATAGTGAACACCAAATCATGTGGAAATTTAAGTACCCGGATTTGGGGGTGTCACACAAACCTTGCCAACTCGTTAAACTTCGCAGAATATTCTGACAACGTCATAGTTCCTTATTTAAGCTCCAGAAATTGCACCTCCAACTGATTCCGAGAACTCGCTGGAAAGTACATTTCGAAAAATATTTCCTTAAATCTATCCTACGCTATCACTCCTTGTCCCCCACGAACTTTATTTGCCTGCCACTAGTAGCTAGCTTCAGACTTCAGCATGAACGTTGCGAACGCAGTCTTCTGATCTTCGTTAACTCTAGCAACGTCAAACACTTTTTCCATTTCCATGATCCAGGTTTGGGCTTCCACTGGAATCATAGACCCTTGAAACTTTGGCGGTCCAACCGCTTTGAATTCCTTGAAAGTCGTAACTTGATCTTACGGTTGATTTGCAAGTGCACCCGTCAACAAAGCTACCAACCGTTGAACCGGATTAGCGTTGGCCTCGTTGTTATTGTTAGTAGACCCCTCAGGAGGTGGTTGTTGACGTGGTTATCTTCTTCTAGGAGGCATTTTCTGTTAAAATATACTCTTATTAGTTCATTACTCAACTTCTTGAGTATATGAAGTTTTATCTTAAACATTATGAGATTAAAGCTATAGCACATAACATTTCAAATAACTTTGATATTTTATTCATTCATAATACTTTAAAACATATAAAAGTTAGCATATCTGCTATTAACATCCATTTTCCTGAACTAAACAAGTTTCAGGATTACATACTCATACTACCCCTTTATTTATCTCAAAATAAGGGATTTAAAACTTTATTTATTCACATAATAACCACATATTATCTTCACTCTTATTTTCCATCTATGCATATTAAGACGTCGAGAGGCTTCTCTGCGCTCCTCTTCCATGATGCGATATGCCGTCCTACGATCCATCACGAACCACAGTGAGTCTTCAAATTGAGGCGGGTAATAAAAGACTCGATCTTGGGCCCTATCAATCGCAGAATTAAAGGCATGATCCATTTCGTTCATTTTGGCCTTTTCACTTGGACTTTAGCCTCAGCACGGTCTGCACGTTGAGTCGCCTTCATCCAAGCGTCCTCTGTTCTTGCACGCTTAGCTAATTCCTCTTTGAAGTCATCTTTTAATTTCTTCTTCATCATCTCATTCATTTCTAACAGATCATCATGCTAACCCTAAGTATGAACTAAGTCCCACTCTGTGTTTCCAAGTTTTGAGTCAAGTTCCTGAATCTCTACATCCTTCTGCTCCATCGCAGCGTGATGCATATCAACCATCACCTTCAGTTCCTCTACATTATCCTGTAACTCTATGTTACGGTCGTACAAAGCATCATACATCTCAGCCTTTACGAAGTTTGGTGGAAACTCCACAGGATCCTCCTCATCATCATCCTCTATCTCCTCGGAATTATCCTCCTCGGGATCGGTCACAGGCTCATCCTCCTGAATCAACTATTCTCGCACAACGTGAATATCCCGGGGTTCATCATCTCTAGGTATCTGAGGTATTACCTCCCTAGCTGGACTGGATCCTCCTTCGTCAGACATCCTGACAACAAAATATTTTAAGTTTTACTTAACATTATCGATACTCGCGATCACATAAGTTATTAACACATAGCACATAATGTCTTTTATTGTTTAGTTTCAATGGATGCCTTAATCCATTTCCTTAAAACCCGATAAGAGTTAAGTACCGCTATGTTTTCTGACTTCTTAAAGATTAGTTCCTAAGGTTTTCCCACTATGTTTTCTGACTTTTTAAAGGTTACTTCCTAAGGTTTCCCCCACCTAAGGTTCATAACCTAAAGCTTTGATACCAACCTGTGACACCCCCAAATCCGGGTACTTCATTTCCACCGAATTTGGTGCTCACTATCAAAATAATTACATCTAACTACTCATAATAAAGGATAAAACATTAAATAACTTAAACAATAATCGTTCCCATTAAAGGGTTACATCATCTCATAAACAATCCCAAGTAATCTAACCTTAAATTATTACATCAGTTTGCGGAATACATTATAAAATAAAACAAGTCTTATAACATCATGCATTTAAATAAACTTTAAATAATCCTTCAACACTTGAACATCTTGCCCTTTCCCTTGTTAGTAGATGGCTCATCACCTCTTTCGACTTTAGCTGCATTGTTAATTGCAAGAGTGAGAAAACCATTGCTCACTGATATAAAGAGTAGTAATAATAACCGTATGAGAATGAACAACGAATGCTGAACAATAAGGAACTTGTTCTACGAATCCAAAAATATAAAACAAATTCGAATTTAATATCTGAGGGTCTTAAGACCACGAACTATGTCTTCAATATTTAGGTATTATTACCTCAACCTTAACAGTCATTTAGACTATACAGACTCTTCTTAACGTACTTAGGGGGATCAGCCCTTTGTACCATGTATTGTGCACAAACATCTAAATGTTACACGTACAAAATCCCCTATGTTAGGGTTGTTCGTCTCAGTTTGAATTTAGAATTTCCTCACTAAAGAAAGTTTAGTTTGGAACTAGCTTATCAATGTTTCTAGGATTTTAGAACACTATTCAAATTCCATCAATAAAGGTTTGCTTACTACTTGAAGGTTTAACACAAGAATGTATAACTGAACAAGGCTATCAAAGTCAAAGATAGAATATCAACAATATATAATTGGATAACATGATACACATGCAAAGTACTATATTCAAAGAATTAGAACAATCTCACTTGAATCAATGTATTAGAACAATATATGCGTTGAATAATAATCAAGAAAGTGAAACTTGCTTGATGTAACGAATTAAGTTACAAGAGCTTGTACAAACATATGCAAGATAGATTAGGCTTGCTCAACCTTACAAGAATTTTAGGACTTATACAATAATAATTTAGGAATGGGAACTTGCATTCAATATGAAAAGAATGAAGTTAAAAAGCTTGCTCAATGTAAAGAGTTAAGGTTTAGAAACTTGCCTTGTATGTAAACTACACAAGTGTAAAATAATCTCTAATTACCCTACATATATCATTGAAATCGCAACAGCCATTACTTGTATAAACATTAGCTTTAGGGTTTAAACCATCATTTCGGTCATAACCCTAACCTAGCACCTAACCATGTAGGTTAACATACTTAACGAATCTGAAATCTCATTACGATCTAACATAACTTAATCATTCATCTCTAACTTTGGAAAACATCACATTTGGTTTCATTTTATAACTTATTAAACAATTATTTAAAAATCTTCACACTTCGCATTACCACACATTACAATCTGATGTTATAGCTTATAGTATGTCTTAACATCATTAACATGCATGCTTGATCAACCTAAGTCCCTTACACATGACCTGCAAATGAACAGAGCCTTAGACCAGAGTATGGCGCACCTACGCTTGGGACTGGCGCAGCTACGCAGTTTTTTGCCTTGGCACCAGCGCAGCTGCGCTGGTGCACAGACAGAGGCAGAGACGGCTATGAACAGTAGCTGACTTTAGCCCAACAAACACGAATTTCACCATCAAATAAGTGAAATTAGCACATTCAATTGATTCATAAACTTGTTTCCTCACATATTCATCTGCTTATAACAAGTAAACATCAAATTAAACTAATTTAATTCTTTAAATTTCATGTTTTCATACAAAAACTCAATTTTTGACATCTTTTGCGAATTCGATCATCACGAATTCGTTTCTTAACCAATTGACACGATTCGAACTACGCCGCTTTCGTTTCTTAACATTCTAACATCAATTTGCAGAATATATCTCCTATAAGGCATAAAATTTTGTACTTACTAAAGCCAAATTTTCATGTAATAACACTGTGATTTGGAATCTTCTACTACAACCAACTTACACGAATTTGATAACTAATACAACACTCATACATATGACAACAGATTCTACAACATAATCCACACAATATACACAACGTTTGAACAACAAATCCAAAAAATCAATTTACAGAGAACTTAGATAAAACTAAAACTTGGAATTTTAGGAGTGAATTATACATTAATCCTCTTGATTATAGGCTAGTACAAGATGGTGAATCTCTTCTTTCTCTTAGCAAACTCACAGAGATTACTCTCTCAATTTCTCACTCTCAATACTCTGCAATTCTCTCTTACTCTGTTATCTAGCAAGCCTTAGGAAATAATACGTGAAATAACCCCCAGCGCTTAAACACTGATAATCGTGATTATCAGTTTATTAAGCCAAGCGTCCTTGGCAGTTACATTAACCAAAAGCCACAAGGCTTTGTTTGGTTACACATAATTTCTATAGTAGATTATTATTATAATATTTTTATTATATAGTCTCACTTGTCACACATGCAACCCATTAAATGGCTTATAATTTATAATTATAATCTTATTATAATTATACTTATAATAAATAAATAATTATATATCTAATTTTAATTAATAAATTAGAAACATCACTTTATTTAATTTATTCATTTAATATTAAACAATTTATTTAATTTAATTATTTTCTTAAATAATAAGTAATCAATTTAATTTAATTATTTTCTTAAATTAAATTCTTCAGATAAAATTATCATTATTCAATTTAATTAACATTAATCAATATAGTTATTAAATTAATTCACCATAATTCATCAATTATTTATTTTTCTCAATAAATAAATTATTTAAAATATTTATTTAATTCAATAAATATATAAATTAAATTATAAATTTCTCGATCGTTACATAACTTCCCATAAACTTGTCAGTTAGATATCTCTTTTAGGAGAGTAGACGTTTAATTGACGTGGATTGACCATTGACCTCTTTGGTTCGTAGAGTAGCTTAGTGAGGCGGTTATGAACTCTACGATTTACTTTGTTGACTCAACGATCATTTTTTGAGAGATGTTATAGTGGATGGTTTTGACATAAATTCTCATCTTGAAATTGCATAGCTTGACCACTTATATACCCCAAGCCAGTTTGGGCACTTAAGTTCTGATGTACGTTTGCACGAAGTCTTTCCAGATGAAATACTTTTAGAAGTGATTTTCACTGATATATCATTTGACCTTTTCTGCTGGGGAGTTCTTCTTCCAACTTTAGACATTTGCACTTGCTGTAATCATGGTGTCCTCCTACTCTTACGCTACGATCAGATGTTCGATCGTAGGCACTCCACGATTTTGAGTTTGGTGGTTGATGGGTTATCAGTAGTACGTTTTGAGACGTTCCTTCTTACTATGGATTTTTATGTGGTTCATCAGCCACAAAGTTTTGGGACTCTATAGATGGTACATTGCTTCATAGAATATCTCAGTATTGTTGTTCCTTAACAGATCACTGCTCCCCCATAGTTGATGTTGTCCTTTTAGTGAGGTGTGATTTCCTTTTCTTCATGTGTATTAGGAGGAATCCTTGCATCTCTCCTTCTGACTGGAATCACCACTGACAGTCAAATCTATTTACATCGTAGACATGGATATCTCCAGGATTGGTCATTCTATGATCATTTGACAGCACTACGAACGTAGTCTTCTTTTACAATTTGTACTTGTGGAGTTCTGCTCCTGCAGTGAGTTCCTCATGTTTGATGCTCGATGATCCTCTGAGGTGAGCTTCCTTGAGGATTCTTCTCTCATGACATGCTTTGCATGATTGAGCATCTAAGACCCTTTTTCATCTTTGGTTGAATAGCATGCTTCCATATACAGATAAACAGCCAAGTGAGCTTCATTTAGATTAGCTCAGCAGATCTTCAAGAGCAGGCTTTGATATATAGGAATTTTATCAAAATCATTTCTGAACAGTCTTAAGCCTTCTGCTGGTTGAATCTTTCTTTGACTGAAGTCTTCTGCTTCATCATTCCTTAGTGTGGTCAGATAGACCAAGTACCTGTAGGTTAGATAGTTTCTATTTTGGTACCCATAGTTAAATGGGTCCTGCTAGGTTAGTTTTCTAAACCCCTGTTCCTCATATATTTGGATAATCATCATATTGATCACCAAAGTCATATTCATGCATGTAACTAATTTAGATAATACAATTTGAGATGCATGATGGTGAGTGTGTGTAAGATTTGCTATTTTAATAAAACACTCTTTTTCTTTGATGGTTTCATCATTTGCTAGGTTATGTTCATAGGGTTTAAATGTTCACAGAGTGAGAATTAACTCTACGATTTATTTGTATTTGGTTGATTCATGGAGGTGATCAGTTTCTATGAATCTTCAAGATACTCTTGTAGAACTGATCATACTCTATGTGTTATCAAACACTTAGAACATAGGTTTGTATATACATACTAACCCATCAGCAAAGATTACTCCATATGTGATGCCCCCAAAATAGGTATACATCACGCATCTTGAGTCACCAAATACATGGTACAAAATTCAAATACAACTTAATTATACAGCAGTCATATAAAATACGACAAAACATAATCTAAGAGTTTTTAATAAGAATATTGTCATCTAAACAATATCCACACTCAATGGAGTCCTCATTACATTTATTGTCATACTATTTTATAGAATAGTGAGGACTACTAAAACAACCATCTGGACCATCAATTTGTTCCCCGACTCGTCCCAACTATATTCTCTTTTCTTGAAGAGAACAGTGAAAGAAAAGGTGAGCTCAACTAGCCCAGTAAGAAATATTATGACTAAGATAATGCAAAATAAATTATCCTTAGCCTTCAACAGTATAACAACTGATAGAATATAATAGACAACAAGTTTTAGATCAACAACTGCAGCGGAATAAGCAATCCATTAGAAGAGTCAAGTAGAGCATAAAATCTACCATCTTCTATGATTTAAAAAAAATCATCAACTTTATCGCTGAGACTCAGCTTAATAAATAAAATCGAATCATTCCTGCATCACGACCAAAGATATTCATGTAATCATCAATGGTCATGATTATACCGAATAATTCCAGGTCATAATCATACCAACAATTGTCCATCAATGAATTACATGCCAATGAGGACTTTTACCACATCATTCGTCTCATTACGGTCATGATTATACCGAATAATTCCTGGTCATAATCATACCAAGTCCATCTATGCACGTAAGCCAGAGATCACTTTCATCACAATATAAGCATGAGGATGATGACAATGACATAATAATTCAATAGAACAAGTTCAAGATAAATTTTAAAGATTTATAATTTAATTTATCCAGAAATAAATAACGTCCAAATTGTCAACATGATACTACTTTGTGGAGTAAAATTCAAGAATGCTAAGGAGAATATTTTCATGAAAAGATACTTGATGAAGCGCAAATATTCAGGATATTCTACTAATTTCATGGAGTATAGAAGCCAAAACTTTAACCAACTGAATATAATAGAATATATAAAACTGCAAATAGATTTTTGCCCGCCATGCTGTAATCCACGTAGACAGGTCATTTTCACAATTTAATAAGGAATGAATACAAAGAATCATTCACCATGCATGCGGTAGTCCACATAGACAGGTTATTCCAACAGAATAACAAAGAATGGAATAACTGAAGAATTCACCATGCATGCGGTAGCCCACGTAGACAGGTTATTCCAACAGAATAATAAAGAATGAAATAACAAAAGAATTCACCAGGCATACAATAGACCGCACAAACAGGTTATTCCAATAGAATAATAAAGAATGGAATAACAGAAGAATTCACCAGACATGCGATAGACCACACAGACAGGTTATCCTAACATAATAATAAAGAATTGAATAACAGAAGAATTCACCAAGCATGCGATAGACCGCACAGACAGGTTATTCCAACAGAATAATAAAGAATGGAATAACAACCCTTACGAGTATTGAAAGAAAATAACTCTCTTCATGAATAAGAAAGAAATAATACCCCTTACCTTAGAAGAAACTGGATACTAGAATAGTGAGGTAGCAGACTTCTCTTCTTCTTTCTCTCTATAATTTTTCTCTATAATAATTGCTCTTGTGAGACTTAGTGAATTGGTGAGAATGAAAGAAGAATGAACTTCTATTTATAGAAAAATATAGTTTCGATAATTGCACGTTTTGGGACTCAAAATATTACAGTATAATACATTCCTCTTTCTCTTCATTTTTAATTTAGTCCTGCAAGTATTATCAAACTTGCACCACTTCCCCTAATAGTAAATAATGTGAATTAATAGTTCATTCATGTGACTTAATAGTATAATCATGTGAAAAAACTAATTACAGTATAGTACCTTCATCTATACCTCCATTTTTAATTTATTCATGCAAGTATTATCAATCTTGCACCAACTCCCCTAATAGTAAATCATGTGAATCAATAGTACACACATGTGAACACATAGTTATAAGAATATGAATTAATAGCAGTTAATTGCTCATTTATCCGGTGAATTACCTGATTGGTCAATATAACCTCCAGACATTAATTATTATCGAAATAAATGTCGATTTCCACTAACACTAATAATTCTCACACAATGAAACTATCAATTTCATCTTTAATCAACACGAACTTATTCATCATTAATATTATAACTCACAATATTTAACAACCAGGTCGTTCCCAGGAAAGAGGGGACTTTCCGATAAGGATTTCTCCTTATTGGCGCACAATTAGGTGACCAAACCTCTCCTTGACAAAGCTTCTAGATATTGTCAATATTACAAATAATAATACGAATAACTTTGTTGTCTCAATTATTGATTTAATAATATATAAAATATTATGCAGATGATACTGTGACAATAATTGAATCAATAATATGAGAGATATGATGCAATAATTACTGTAGCAATAATTGAGTATAACTAAGTGACTTCTCACGTAAGAATCAATAATCAATATCGTGTGCTACTATGCAACCATGCGTATTATTATATTTTTACTACCAGGTAGTTCAACAGTTTTAACGGTAACACTTTCGCCATTATTTTTATAAAAAGATAATTCTGTCGTTTTCTAACTACGACAATACTTTCGTTGTGGGGTCCACCGATGATTGTGTCGTCGTACGAATATTCTCTGTTAAAACGAATATTCCCCGACCAATCGAATATTATATAACCACTTGCTTACTTTGCAAAATTTGTAAATAATACCCACAACTATAACATTATATCAAATTCACACCACAATATTCAAAAATTTATTTCGAGAAAAAATTAATCTTTATTCATAAAAGTTGGGGTCTTACACCATATAATTAATTTAACCTTTGATATGCTTATGACCTATTTCAGATTTCTTTCAAAATGTCATCTTCAACCTAAAACTTGGATGGAGAGAAAGTTTGCAAGCATTTGAGTTTCCGACCTCAATGTACTTTCTCTCTTCACCTTTTTAGGTAGATTATGATTTCTTGACAGGATACTGTTATAGTGCATAAGGAGGTGCAACATGATATACGTATTTATATTAGTGAGGAACCATACCTTTTTACTGTCAGTTTCTTAACAGTCATTTATCTTGGATATACTGAGTTTAGGCATTGATGTGCATAGCTTCACATTTGCTCCTGACAGCTTGTTGCTCTAGTTGACCTTTAATCAATCAGTCGTGGTCTTGAAGATGCAAGCTAAGAGAATCTCACCATTTTTAATTCTTTAACATCCTTAAGTTCACAAAGTTTGCACCCAGCTGCTGGTTGGCCAGACACATGTTTGAGAAGATCTTCTTTCTTCTCTGGATAAGCATTTCTTAGCGTGTATAACCTTTTCATCTTTTAGGCTGGTGGATGCTTGACTCTTTGTTGTTGATGTCTCTTTGAGTTTTCTCGTCTGGTCTTCAGACTACAAGATTGACTGCAGGCAAAGATTGGTCTCGTTGATACAACAATCGAGAACATGGACCAATCTGAGCAACTTCAGATGTATATACACATTTACATGTACACAATATTTTCAACGTGTGAGCTCATCTTCATATAACAAGTGACTTGCTACTAAACTAAGTTTAAAACAATGTTTGTGCCTAGGATCAGACTCAAAGCGATTAGCTTTTGAATATAGCATGAGAACCTACTCGGATACCAATTGTTAGTTCCCAGTAGGCACAATAGATCTAGAAGGGGGGGTTGAATAGATCCTTTTAATTTCAAATAATTTTCTGGTTTATTTTGTATAGCTAATAATTTAGCATATGACAAACATAAGAATCTTTTCAAGCACAACGGAATAAGTAAAAAGATCCCCTTCATTGATATATTCATAATCATACATACATTGTTCTTAGAGTTAGTTCGATTGTAAACAATTAAAACATACATAGCAGTTATAGCAGTTAATGTACATAATGTAAATGGCATAAAGTAAACGACACAAGGGGTTTTAAGTGGTTCAGAGACTCAAGCTCCTAATCCACTCTTCTGCTTTCAACTAGCAAGATTTCCACTAAGGAAGAGCAGCACCTTGAATCACTAAGATTCCTTCAAGGCCAGTAGCCTTGGGACTTCAGTTCACTAAGAACTCTTCAAGGCCAGCAGCCTTGGAACTTCTCTAGTTCCCTAGGAACTCTTCAAGCCCAGCAGGCTTGGAACTTCATTTAGTCCCTCCGGACAAGGACCCCTCAAGCCCTGACTTCTTGTTGTTGAGTTGTTTGTTTGTTTGTTGGAGTTGGTGATGAGCTGCTAAGATGTCTTTAAGCTCTGAACATCTTCTGTACTTAGTAGCTTGGTGTGATCATCCTTGAAGTGCAGTTGAGTGTTGCATGATGCTCAGCTTCTTCAGTTACTCAACCACTTCTGATGATCCCTTGATGAACTACCTTGAAGATCATTCTTCTTGATACTTGATAGCTGTACATGATGAGTTTCTAAGATGACTGTAAGCTCTTCTGCTAGGTACTTAGAAACTTTCTCGTGTTTGACACCATGATGGCGTTGGTGATCTTCTTTCTTGATACTTGATGCCTTCTCATGATGGACTTGCTAAGATGACTGTAAGCTCTTCTCTCTGGTACTTAGAGTCTTTCCATGATGGACATCAAGATAACATTGATGCTCTTCTTTCTCTCGGCAGTTCAGAAAACTCTTTTTGTAGTAGAACTCTCACTTCTACATTGTAGAACTC
Source organism: Panax notoginseng (assembly GCA_016801055.1). Classification (NCBI taxonomy): domain Eukaryota; kingdom Viridiplantae; phylum Streptophyta; class Magnoliopsida; order Apiales; family Araliaceae; genus Panax; species Panax notoginseng. The sequence goes on along the minus strand of CM029017.1, from coordinate 160,636,481 downwards.
TCACTTCCACTTCTTTCTTTGTCTGTCTCTAAGTGTTATTGGTGGATCGTAGAGTGAGCCTTCGGACCTTCATTGGTCAGTCACTATTTTACTTTGGTTAGATCAGTCTACCACTTCTCCAAACTCAGCAATTCCAGCAACCTTTGATCTTTGAAGCTCTAGCTGATTTATACACCTTTCCAATCTTCCCGTTGGAAATTAGCCGTTGAAAGCTCTTTGAATTGCTTCACAGATCTCGAGTTGTTTAGTGCAGACTACAGATGTGACATGACATGACTTTCTGACACTACAGTCTACTGTTTCACCTACCCCATCTAAGGGTGCTCAAAATTTTCGATTTTTTCAATTTTTTATCGGTACTGGCGGTACCGATTTTTTCGATATTTTAACACTTTTCGGTACCGGTAGCGATAATGACTTTTTTGAATTCGGTAAAAACCGAAATATCGAAAATACCAAAATTTAATAATTTAATAATTAATAGTTAATATTTTGTAATTTTATATAAAATTTTTTTAATATATTAATAATTTCTATATAATAGTAGTTTTATTAAATTTTTTTATATATTAATAATGTTTTGTAGTTTTATTTTATATATTAATTATTATTAATAGTTAATGATTTCTTAGTTTTTAAAAAAATTATTAATATATAAAAAAATTTATTTAATTATTATTAATAATTATATATATTACCATGCGGTATAACAAAAAACTGAACCGAAAAAATTGGTACCGATTTTGTACCAAACCGGTATCGAAACTGGTAATTCGGTACCGGTTTTGATTCTTATTTTTTCGATAATTTCGAATCGGTACCGGTTCGGTTTTTTACCGATTAGCACCCCTAACCCCGTCAGAGAAGTTAATTTGATGTCTCGGGCAGGTCCTCCTTCTGATTTCTCGATCAGAGGTTGTCTTTTTGCATCGATGCTATCAATAAGCTCTTGTCCGAATATCAATCTTCAGATTGAACCGTTGCCAATGCTTCAATCTTCAGTTGACCGAACTCTATGATTTTGATGCACATCTTCTTAGACCTGATCGTAATGTCTTGTTGAATGTTGCTCATTGACTAGTAGAGTCAACACTACGATCCTGAAGAGTGTTCATTAGATCTTTAATGTAGAACACCTCTTCCTTCTTACTGTGCAGTGCTTCAACACATCTGTTTGTCTCGACTGTTCTTAGATACTAATGGCTTGACTCCTTGTTCTGACCTCTTCTGAATAGCAATACACTTCAGATTTGTGGCGTGTCCAGCGCGTTTTGTCCTTGTGATCTCCCGTTCACTTATCATCAATGGACTAAATCAATGCTTAATCACTTTAGCCTTGTTCTTCAGAAGCTGACCAGTATCTCTGTGTACACTCCATTAGTTCTTTATTTGTTTGGTAAACACTATGATCCTGGTTACTTCCAAGATCGTTGTCATCTTACCACTTGACAGCTATTGCACCTGCTGACTTTCCTCAGCCAGTTACTAGAGTCTTCTTATTATCATCTTGTGGAAGACTTCAGCTCGAATGACATCACAACTAAATCTGGATGCTGATTGGGTTAATGCTTAGATCTTCTGTTAGCTTGCATGCCATTCGTTGAGTGTTCTCTGATTTCCTTCAGATAGGATGCATCTTTGCAGTATTAACCAGAGGCTTCATTACTTTAGATATTCTGGGAGTACTCATTTATTGAGAATCGTATTTGCTCTACGATTCTGCCTTGGCGTTGTGAGCACATCTGTTGAAATCTTAGTTCTATACTTTACGATTCAGCTTCGGCTGTGTAGACACTACGACTCCGAGATCAGATCTTGACACTTTACGATTTCTGTCGTTGTGCTTGTTGTCTTCATCTGATCTTGCTCGACTACGATCTCTGCTTCTGATACGATTAGTAGACTCTACAACTCTAAGTGCAGTCTACAATTCTTGACTTGGCTTCGACATCAGTAGACTCTACGATTCCGAGTGTAGTCTACGATTTTTTACTTGGCTTCGGCAGATGCTCGGTCGGCTCGTAGGCAAGGTTGTCTCTACGATTCTGAACATGACTTCTTCAGCAGATTATGGCTCTAAAGAAGTTCTCCTCGACACACTACAATTCTTCCTCGTCTTTCCTGGCAGTCTACGACCTCCGAGATCTACTATCTTGCAGACTACGATTCTGCCTCGATAGTTCTCGAGTTATCTTTGACTCTCCTGGCAGACTACGATTTCTGGTGCAATGCTCGACGATCAGACAAGCCTATCTATTACATCATAAGATCAACCTAACATGCTTGATCTTTCTATATTTATAGTCATTTTACATCATTTCTTTTTAAGGACTTTACAAAGCTGTTTTGCTTATTAAAAATCAACCTAACACATTTGATCAATTCATTCTAAATTCTTGTACATATGTTTCTATTATCTATCAAAAGACTTTACAACTTTTCTTAATGCAAGCATACTTCAATATTCATTCATATATATATATATATATATATATATATATATATATATATATATATATCATAGTTAAATCATATGTAAATAGAAATATCATTCACATGCTTATTCCTAATATTATTTATTGGACTAGTTGAGATCACATTTTTCCTTTTTATTCCATTGTTCTTCTTAGGAAATAAAAGTGTAACTGGAACTAGTCGGGGAGTGGAGTAATGGTTCAAGATAGTTACTATAGAAATATTCACCACGTTGTGAAATAGTATGACAATAATTGTAATAAATATTTTATTTGAGTGTGGATAGTCTATGGACAATATTTGTATTAAAACTTACAGTATATGTGTTGTTATATTTTGCACGACAATTAATAGTTATAAATATGAAAGTTTGTATTTAAATTCTGTGTCATGTATTTGGCACAACTCAGAATAAATTGTGTAGATTTATTTTGGGAGCGTCACAAAATTGGTCTTGCTAAGCACTACTATGCCCAAGTAACTTTATATGCTGAAATATTAATACTACAATGTAAAATTATTTTCCACTAAGCCAAACAAACCATAACATTAGTCAAAGCTTGAATAAGAAAGCAGAACCTTACGGCATACAAACACAAAAGCGTATTATATGCATACAATCACATCATTTCTTCAGATACTAAATTCATCTCCATGAGTATTTCAATTAAAATCTTCAATGAACTCAGCGTTAAAAGTAAAGTATAAAAATCCAAAAGCCAAATGCATTTAGAAAAAGTATTTGGTTCTTGTTATGATTACCAAAACACCATTCAAGTGTTGTTGCCTTCTAATTACGGAAGGGGAACTCAGAATCCATCCAACTCTTTCATTGTAATTGCCACAAATTTTCAAACTTGTAATACCTCATAAGCATTTCATTAAACATATATGGTGCAACATATCACAAATGTAAAGCATACAAAGACCAAATATATTGAACATTATATTGCTGGAAATTACTAAACATATAAAATAAATTAAATTCATGGAGAATAGTATACAAACATAAAATACCTTGTTCATCTCAACTTGGGACAACTCTATTATGTGGATGCTTCTGTTTTGTAATTTTACCAACACCAAATTACAATAAGTAGTAAAATTCTGCATTAACACTAAATTAAAATAAGAAGTAGTGACAAAGATTTACGTAAATTGAGTACCAAATAAAAGAAAATATCACAAAACAAATAAAAGTAAACATAAGAAATAAATTAAGGTAGCACCACATTTGGTTTGAATGCTCAAAAAGATATAAGCATTTGGTTTCAAATATTTTCTTCATCCATAGCATTGATAACAATGAGAGGCCACTGCTTGAATTTAATACCAATTTTTTTTTCAAATAAATAACTATGTAGGTAGTCTATGTCATTCCAGCAAATAGGTAATGTGCAAATATAATCAAGATCTTGATATTCATCATCTAATTGGCCAGCCCACTCCCTCCGATCATCTCTAAAAAATTTACATTAAAAAAGTACTAAAATTTTATATTCGAAACAACAAATACTCCTCCGTTTTATAATGAGGGTTCCTATTCAAAAAAACACACAAATCAATAAGCATAAGGTAGAGATGAAAAATAGCTACAAGTCTAAATTAAAAAATTACTTGAAATTGATGGATACACAAATCAAAATTACTTAAAATTGATGGATACACAAATCAAAATCCACCTTTCTTGTGCTCCTCGCGTGAAATATATGACACAAAACCATCGGAGAGAATTAGAGAGAGAGAGAGAGAGAGTTGAATGTATAATGAAATACTCACCATAGTAAGGAGAGAAAGAAAGAAAAGTGCTTTGGTGGTATATAAGGAAAACATTAATGTCATTACAAAAAATGAGTTCTCGCCAATTTACTTCCGAGGAGCTTCCGATAGTATCACTATCTCTCTCTAGTAGACTTACAAACGGGTTCACTACATATAAAAAGCAACCAAATTATTAATCCCCTATTGGATTAATTCTACTAAAAAGTTGGGAATTTATTTGTAATCAAATATTAACAAAGTAATTAGAATAGAAGAAAAGGGTCATGCGAATAGCGTGTATTCCAGTTCTTTCGCGAAGAATGCAGAGCTAAAAGCGTGGATCTGAAGTAGGCTGCCATTTCTAGAAAAACTCCGGAGAGTTTTAAAATGAAAATTGAAAGCGGAGAGAGAAACAAAGGGATTGCGAGATAGAAGCGTCTGAAAATTGAAATTTGGGAAGACCAGGGCGGGATTTTTGTTTGGTGTCAGATGAAATATGAGTGTTAGATTAAATTAGAAATAATCTAAACCGTCTAACTGGAAAAGATTTAAAATGGGTTGTGTTGGATAGATAAATAGATATTTAAGTAAAATAACATCTAATCCTTGAGGGACGAGATTTCAGCAGGCCGTGCTGTAGTGAATTTTATACTCCGCAAGGCCCAAGTGGTGCACGTGCTGCTCAACAAAAAGACACTTGAGCCTGCGCTGTCTTTTGCTTTCTTCTCTCTTCCAGTGATTCTATCTATAGCCCTCCCTTCCAACTTTTGAATATTCACATATAATCAATCTTTGTCCTATATATATAGCCCCACAATAAGTCTGCGTAGCACTACTCATAGCCCCATCTTTCTCTTACATTGATCCAATCTCTTCTTTCCAGGGCTCCCAGATTCTGCTCTCTTTTTTTCATGTAAGCTTTTTTCTCTCTTTTTTCTGTCATATGGTGGGTGTGGATCAGTTTGATAAAGCAATCTACATTGTCTTCTGATCTGCTTGATTAGATTGAAATTTGGTAATTTTAAGTTGAATTGTAGTAAATTTCATTGATTCTGATGTTTTCTGCGAACTGGGTGTTTTCTGTTTTTGGGGTTTAGATCTTTAAGGCATTGTTTGGGGCCAAAGCTAAAGATGTCGAAAGCTGGAGCTTTGGATCTTGCATCTGGGCTTGGTGGAAAGATGGAGAAGGATGATGTTCTTTCTGCAGTAGACAAGTACATTCGTACTCTCTTTCTATGTACATGTATAAGTTTGGTTTGAATCTCTCTGTTGAATTACTAGTTAATGCTTGATTTGGAGCTGATGTTATTGTTGTTTAATTTTACTTGGTGGAGTGATAAATAAAAATCTAACATCTTTTGTCTGTGGATGATTTACTTAGTTTGGAATGGGGCGTTGTTTGGCATTGACATATTTTTCCAAATAAAAGATGTGATTTTGCTGAAAACTAGTATGCTACTTATTTTGGTAACTTTATTTTCTCCAGTTGATAATATTAATTTATCGGTAGAAGGCTAGTGTCAGTGTTAACATTGTGAACTGTATCAGAGAACTAAAGTTTGCTGTATTTTGGTAGTTTTGTTATGCGTCACAATCAATATAAACTATAAAAGGAGATGGTGAAACTTACTTATAGGATCATGGTTCAAGATTTTTGAACCGGCTTTGTAACTTGGTCTAGTATTATTACTTGGAGTTCAATATGTTGCAATTCGTCAATGGAATGCGGAATTGCCAAATTGTAAGGGGGAATTTAACAATAGGAATAGAATGAGTCTTTCATTGTCTGGTGAAGTCTAACAAGAGAAATATTGTAGGGATTTGTGCATGGGTGGATGGTCGGGATCTAACAATTTGGCTCTGCTAAATTAAGAGTGAAATATTTCATGGATATAGGTAAATATTGTTTTTACCGTCAAGAAGTGGATATGGCACAACTGTGTGACATATTTTGAGATGAAATTTTTCCTTGTTTTAATATGTTATATTTTCACCCCTTGTGTTTTCATTGATCTCCTTTCTTGAGCTTGTAAAAATTTGCATTCAAGTGTCAAATTAATGCACATAGATACACAAAATGTTCATAGCCAGAGGTATCCCACCCCCTTTTTTTTCCTTAGAAATGTATGTTTCAGTTATGACCCCTTAGGAAGTAAAGTGTGACTGTATCATCTCTTGTTTTAAATTGCTATTATGTGATGTGACTTCATACCATCCTTGAAGATTTTCAAGCAATCTGGTAGAGTTATATGTTTTTAACATTTCAGCAAATATCTTTTTCAGCACGTGATATTATGATTGCTTTGAGCTGTTGTATATATACCATACATGATGCATGTTTTTTGTATTATACAAATTTTTATAAAATATGTAAAATCTTGTAGTCACCTTTAAGGCTAGATATCTCTGGGGGTTTCTTCTCGGCCCTTGATTCTCTTGAAATTCTTGAGGTTTTCTGGCATTTCCTTTGTTGTAAAATGTTCAGTTTAATAATTCAGGTACGAAAAGTATCATGTTGCTTTTGGAGGTGAAGAAGAAGAGAGAAAAGCTAACTATACTGACATGGTAAATGGTTTCCTTTGGATTATTTTTTTTAATTAGCGCGTCTTTATACTTCTTATTTTGTAAAGATATAATTTGATATTGAGTTAATGTCAGTCATGTTCATAACGTGTTTTTGACTCATTGACTGGACCATCTGTTTTTGACCATTGTGTTTCTCTCTTCCAGTACTCATTGACAATATTATTATCCAAGCTCAAAATCCTTGAGGGCAGCTCATTTGCTTATCTTTTATTCTAAACGCAGAGCAGCCTTGTAATGTATGTTACTTGGTTCAAATAAGACCATGCATTCATAAGGATTTCTGTTTGGGTTTCAGGTCAATAAATATTATGATCTTGTTACCAGCTTCTATGAATATGGTTGGGGAGAATCATTCCATTTTGCTCCCAGGTGAATGTTATTCTCTTACGGCGCTTTTGACTGTTCCCTCTTCTTTAACTTGTAATATGCAACCTAGCCACGTATAATGTGTTTCATCCATATTAGGGGACTTTCAACTGCTCTTTAAATTGAGGAATTTTATTTGTGCTCACAGATGGAAAGGGGAATCTCTTCGAGAGAGCATTAAGCGTCATGAACACTTCCTTGCTTTACAACTAGGCCTGAAACCCGGGCATAAGGTCTTTCTAATTTACTTGATTGAGCCCTACAATTTGGAAAAACTATTAACGAATATAATTGCTGATAACTTTTTTAGTTATTGTTATTGGGGTGTTTAATAAAAAAATTAAAGTTTAGATTGAAAAATACTATCTCCATTCCAAAATTAGATATATATTTTGACTTTTTAAAGTCAATTCTTAAAATCCTAAAATTCAAAATTGATAGGAAGTTATTTAGTTTTAATACAACAAATATAACAATTTTGAACTAACTATAAAACATTAATAATTATTTGTTGTTTTCAAAATTTGAACGAACTTGTATCAATTTGAGTTTTTGAATTTCGCAAATTGACTTAAAAAAGTCATTGTATATCTAATTTTGGAATGGAGGTAGTATTAAATTCTTCAAAGTTCATATCCTATACTACCTTGGTCACTACAATACTTTGTCTCTCCGTTTCTCAACTATGGCTTGGCCTAAATCTTCCCACTAGTTCGACTTTAGAGAAAATTCGATGTTGTATTTTTTTATTTATAATTTCACAAATTTAGCAATTGCTTTGAGATTTTTTGTAACTACTTGCGGGTTTTTTTTTTGTAATTGCTTGTGAATTTTTGTAACTAATAAAAATGAGACTATCATACAACACTTTTAATTAATGAAGTTTCGAAAAATATTACTATAAATAATATTTGGCCATTATTTAGTTTTGTAATTTATTTTACAATATTTTTATTTTTTTGTGGGAATTTTTTTATTACAAATTTGACCCCACTAACCTAAGAGGTTGGATCCGCCCTGATTGTTATAACTTGTAGTTTTAATTTCTTTGTCATTGTCAGGTTTTGGATGTGGGATGCGGAATTGGTGGACCATTAAGGGAAATAGCTCGATTCAGGTTGAAGATTCATATTTTACTCTGTTTTTTGTGTTTTTTTCCTGCACTGTTTGTCTTCTCCATAATATTATTTGGTCTCTTATTTAGTTAAAGATGTAAAATATTGTCGGGGAGAGGAATTCTCTCTCTCTTCTTTCTTTCTGGGGTAGGGGTGAATATTGAAATTGCAACATATATGACTAGCTGAAGACTGTTAATAGATTGTATGGTTCTATTAGATTGTTCCATGGCTATGTGCGTACACGATCCTTTGGATGTCTTTCATTTACTCAACAACTAATGATAATAGAGGAATTTATCAATAGTTTAATAATATTATTAGTTTAATGATAATAGAGGAATTTATTGTATTGTCCCTAGAAGTATTGTATGATTGTGTCTAAAACTCTCTCTTGTCTGTACTTTGATTTTTGGCAGCTCGACCTCAGTTACAGGCCTAAACAACAATGAATATCAGATAACAAGGGGAAAGGTACATACTCGTGATTGCATCTGCAATAGCTCTCATAACACTTATATTTATAATTTAAAGCTATAGTCATATTATACTACCAATCCTGACTAGAACTGCAAATTTATTCCTAATATATCCTGGATTGTTTTCAAAGGATGATCCTTTTACTGATTATAACGAACTCAATGTTCCCCTTTAATTTGAAATGTATATTTGTAACTAATGAAAGACGATATCAGCGTGTTGTAGCTGAACACGTAAACTATGTAGATTATGTACTCTTTTCTATATAGCTGCTGCAATGCTGTTATTTAAAAAAGCACAAGTTCCTTACTTGCTATTCTGCAGACATTAAACCGCATAGCAGGAGTGGACCAGACCTGCGACTTTATGAAGGTTAATGGTCTCTAAAAGTCTAGTTCATATTCTGTTTTTAACTTCTTTCCATTCCAGTGATCCGGTTTTTTTTAATAATATAATTCAGGCGGATTTCATGAAAATGCCCTTTCCAGAAAATAGTTTTGATGCGGTTTATGCAATTGAAGCTACATGCCATGCTCCTGATGCGGTATGTAAAATAAGAAAATCCGATCAATGCAGTATCATATATATCTTCTAGGTTGGAGTGAAATGCTAAGTTCAAATTTATCTTCTCTAATTCCAATGAATTAATTCATCTATTCTGTTCTCTAATTCTAATGTTTCAACTCATTTACTCTCTCTCTTTCTACTTTTATTTTCAATTGGAATTAATTCATCTATTATGTTCTCTAATTCTTATGTTTCAACTCATTTACTCTGTCTCTCTCTCTCTACTTTTATTTTCTTCTTCATTCTTTCTACTAACCATATTTTACTTTAATCTTTGGCCTAAAGGTTGGATGCTACAAAGAGATTTATAGAGTATTGAAGCCTGGTCAGTGTTTTGCTGCATATGAGTGGTGCATGACTGATTCCTTTGAGCCCAACAACCGAGAGCACCAAAGAATCAAGGTTCGAGTGCAAATGAATACGTACTTTATATTAAATTTGACTATTTGTCAATCTTAAATAGTAATGTTGATATTACAATTTTCATTTACAGGCTGAAATTGAGCTCGGTGATGGCCTCCCTGACATCCGGTTGACTACACAATGCCTTGACGCACTGAAAAAAGCAGGTTTTGAAGTGAGTAACAAAGTAGTGATTTTATTTTTACTGTATCTTGTGTTTTGACTATAAATAGTTTAAACTAAAATTTATTTAATTTTCTTATCTAGGTCATATGGGAAAAGGATCTTACTATTGACTCACCCCTACCTTGGTACTTGCCTTTGGATAAAAGTCACTTCTCGCTAAGTAGTTTCCGTCTAACAGCACTTGGACGTTTTATAACAAAAAACATGGTAAGACCTGTGTATATGTTGCATCATTCTGTTCTTTTATCATTACAAAAGTATAAGGGACAAAAAGAGATTCCTTCTGTGTTGTGATTTAAGCTTTATTTTTCTGAATAAATGATGTTTTTTGTTGGATTTTAAGATATAAAATTTTGGTGGGAGCGTAAATAGCAAGTGATTTTGGTGGGCGCTTAATATTTTGATTTATGTTCTTCTAGGTCGTAGCCCTGGAATATGTGGGACTTGCTCCAAAAGGAAGCCAAAGGGTTCAATCTTTCTTAGAGAAGGCTGCAGAGGGGCTTGTTGCCGGTGGAAAGTGAGAACTATTTCTACTCAATTATATTCATTTACTGATTTGGACTTAATAAAGCTCTTTTTGTTCTTGGGATGACCAAGGACAAACTGCAAAATTCTTAATGTCTACCATTTTTATCACCCAACTCTACCAAAGCTAATGTGAGTTTTCTGTTTTGTTTTTCATTACTCGCTTGCTCCATTAAAAGAACCCCATTTACAAAATTTACAAATATTAGAGATATATTCTTGTTCCATCTATAACTAAAAGTAATAAGCTATTAGTTTAATAGTATGGTATCTTAATGAAATTTTGATGGTAAACTTGGTGACATTGTATAATTTATACTGCTACCACTAAAAAGTGAACTCTTTTTGTGGAACAATTGTTTTTGAAAACTGATAAACCTACAACAGAAAATGATATTTTCACATAAACGTCGTTATACATCTATAAGTGACACTTTTTATATGAAAATATCAATTTCCTCTCTTTTTTTCCTTTCCTTGCAAAAGGAGACTCTTTGTGGAGCGGAGGGAGTATCTGATTGTTCCCCGATCATTCAACCCATTAATCATGCAAAATATTTTACAAGTAAATAAAAACAGAACAATGTATCATTTTATACTATTATTACTAATGTCTAGGAGTCTGTGCATCTATACCTATGACTAATAGGGTCCTGTACCTGGTCTTTACAGGAAAGAGATTTTCACACCAATGTATTTCTTCTTGGCTCGGAAGCCATTCTCAGACTGCCAGTGAAGTGGAAGTTAAAATTATTTACTGGTGGAAGTTATTTTTTTTAACCGGTGCTGTCTATTTATCGAATCTTTTCAAAGATTCTGACCAGCAAAGTGGTTATAAAACTGGGTCGCACCCATGGTAGGTGGCTTCATTTTGTGAGTTGCTTGTTTGTGGTTGGTTTTGGAATATGGTCCTCTATGTTTAGTCTCATGTATAACACTATTTAAGGGGTGCTAGTTTTTTTGTGAACTTTTCCTTTTTTTCCTTTTATGAAAGTTTTGTTTATTCTATTTTTGTTTTCATGGTAAGAAATTGACAGAGTAAATTGTTTATGTCAACCAACTGTTACAAATATTTTAAGAAAATTCTACAAACAATTATTTTGTTGTTTTAGGATACGAGTTTGGTATTTTTCATCAGTCCTCTGTGCTCAAATTATGGGTGGAGCCCACTTGACTCTCATGTGAGAAGGTATATAGTCAGATAATGAGATAGTTTTACAGATTGTGGAAATAGTTGCCCGGAGATCGGTTAGCATGAAGTTTATGTTTTGATAAGTTGGTCAATCGGTCAATAGAATATTTGATACACAGAGCTTTATTTGCATGTCAGTATTCTATTGGTTAATTGATCAATTTACTCAAAAATAAATTTCACTCTAACCACTTCCATTCCCCTATATTAGAATTAATTACAAATTCAGAATTCAGGAATGGTGAATCTGCTATTGCAGGTATATTCATTAACATATATTTTTACATAATTTCGTCTAGTGTAAAGGTGAGATTTACTTTAGGAAATTGATATTTTTAAATGTGTTTTTGATATTTTTATATAATTTTTTCTTATACGAGAAGAAAGTGAATTTCACTTTTATGTCAAAAGATACCACGTAAACATATCAAAAATTAATATGAACATAGTGTTTCCTTTACTTTATTCTCATGTAAGAGATAGGAATGAAAAAGTAACGCACCCCCATCACTGGTCTTCTAAAAAAATTCCATATTCGCCATATTTCCCATAAGGATTAAGACTTGATATTCAGTTTTAGTTATATTTATAATATTACATACATAAAAATTAATTATATTATAAGGCATACATAATAAAATAAAAAAACAAATAATAATAATATAGACACGAAAGGATATATATTTTAATAATGTACTCTATATACAATGGTATATATATTAATTTAACTAATAAATAATTATTGAGAAAGGGGAAGTAAATCTCTTCCTCATCTCAATATATATAACATTAGGCGATTCTCTATTCCTTTGTTAAACATGCAGATCACCGTAAAAATGAGATAAATTGTCATTCTTAATTAAAAAATCAAATAAAAATATTAAAACTATATACAAAAATATCAATTCTCTTTGTTAAATTATTTTAAACGGACCAATGATGTAAAACCCTTTTTAATTAGCTTGACAAAAACTCTTCTCAAGAAAGTGGGTTTGTGTTTATTTAGAATGGAGCTGAATCTGAATGATTGAATCGGTCAGCGAATGATTGAATCGGTCCAGCTGAATGACTAATTCAGCTTTTTGAGCTGAATGAGCGGCTGAATGAAGTAAAAAAAAATTTAAAAAAATAAAAAATTTAAAAAAAAATATTAACTATTATATTAAGTAATATTAAATAAATTTACAATAATTTTGAATTTTTTTAGAGGGGGTAAAATAATAATATTTTGTCATTCAGACGTTTCAGACATGTCAATTATCAAAAAAAAAATTTCATTCAGATTCAGATTCAACTCATTCAGATTCAAATTCAGATTTATTCAATTTTTATCAAACACCCCCTTACTGTCCTATTTATGTGACATTCTAAATAATAATAATATACTCTTTTTTAAAAAAAAAATTAAAATTTTGTGAAGGACTGAGGAAATAGAAATCTATTCTCTTTCTTACAAAGGAGTGTGTTGTCCACGGCGACGAGTATGGGGTATATGATTGTTTTATGGAATAACCTCTTTAGTCGTGGCCGAATTATATGCCAATTTTACATTTTATTTTCAAATTATTTTTTTACACGTTCGACCTACATACTTCTTAAGTTCTTTAATTTGAGCAAAATTCGTTCAATTCGAATGGAGTTCTCAATTTCACTATTAACTCTCTGTCCCCAAAAAAATAATAAGTTATAAATTTTTTGTTCCTAAATGAATAAAAGAATTTAATGGGGTCTACTAAAAAAACAAAATAAAAATATTTATAACTTTATATAATTTTATGGGATCACTGACGATACATTTTATTTACTTAAAAAAGATATAATAATCTTTTTAACAATATAAAAAGAAAAAAAAAACACTTGTACAATATCCACTAACATAACCAAACACATTAGACCACTAACACTACTACCACCACCACCACCACCACCACCACCTAGCGGCGGATCCAAAAAAATTTTCAAGCAGGAGCAAATTTTAACTCTTTTTTTTGTTTAAGTTAAATAAGAAAAATTTAAACTAATCATAATAATGTTTACAAATTGCAATAAATATTCATAATCCAAATTAAAAAAGAAATTTCAAATAAAAAATATTTAGATACAATTTAGAAAGGGCTAATTACACTTCTGTTACATGAAGTACCATCAAATTTATAATTCGGCCCCTAAAGAATTTGGGCTTACAATTTACTACATCAAGTACTTAATTTGATAAAATTTAGCCCCCAATTTCTAAATCCGGCAAAAATTGATCGAAATACCAGACCCATCCAAGAATTAGATCGTTTTTTGTGTATTTAATACCAATTGACCGTATAAATATACGGTTTGACTTAATTTAAAAAATGTTATTTACAGTTCCGTTACATCAAGTATCACCATATTCATGATTTGGCCCCCCTAAAAAAATTAAAATTATTAAAAATTTAACATTATAAAAAATTAGAAATATAATAATTTTTAGCCCTTCAAAAAAAGTAATTAATATCGTAGAAATAAGGTATAAAAGTATAAATACAATTTAAAATTATAAATACAATTTATAAAATTTAAGTTGTGATATAATTTGTAAAATTTAAGACGTAAATTTTATAATTTATGATATAATTTATAATTTACAATATTTAAGTTGTAAATTTTATAACAATTTGTTAAATTTAAGACGTAAAATTTATAATTTATGATATAATTTATAATTTACAAGATTTAAGTTGTAAAATTTATACGCACAATTTGTTAAATTTAAGACGTAAAATTTATAATTTATAATTTCTAAGATTTAAGTTATAAATTTATACATACAATTTGTTAAATTTAAGACGTAAAATTTATAATTTACAAGATTTATGTAAGACCCCGAATTTTATGAAATACAAATATTCAAAATTTCTATTCAGTAAATGGTTAAATTGATAAAAGTTTAAAGTTAAGGGTGATATGTGAAAATTTTACAATGTAAGTAAGTTGTCATTAAAATATTCATTTGGTCGGGGAATATTCTTTTTGTCGGGGAATATTCGTACGACGACGCAATCATTAGTGGACCCCACAACGGAATAATTGTCGGATATAGAAAGCGACATAAATAATCTTTTTTATAAAAATAACGACAACTTTTACCGTTAAAATAATTGGTGATAAAATAATAGTAATACGCGTTGTTCCACAGTAGCACACGGTATTGCACATTATCTTTGATTATTGATGCTTACGTAAGAAGTCACTTAGTTTTATTTAATTATTGTCACAATAGTTACTGCATAGTATCTCATATTATTGATTCAATTATTGTCACAGTATCATCTGCACAATATTTTATATTATTGAATCAATAATTGAGATGACACAGTTATTCATAGTATTATTTGTATTATTGATAATGTTTAGAAATTGTGACACCCCAAAAATAGGTATACATCACCTATTCTGAGTCGCCAAATATATGATACAGAATACAAATACAACCTTAAATATACAACATGAGTTGTGAGTTTTAATACAAATATTATCTTCTAGACAGTATTCAAACTCAAAATAAGTCCTCAATACATTTATTATCACACTATTTCATAGAATAGTGAGGACTACTAATGCTATCATCTGGATCGTCACTCCGTTCCCCGATTAGTCCCTGCTACGTTCTCATTTTCTGAAGAGAACAATGAAAGCAAAAGGGTGAGCTCAACTAGCCCAGTAAGAAATATTATGACTAAGATAATGCAGAATAAATTATCATTAGCCTTCAACAGTGTTAAACTGATAAAATATAACAAGCATCAAGTTTAACTGCAGCGGAACAAGCAATCCATTAGAAGAGTCAAGTAGAGAATAAAATTTACTATCTTCTATGATTTAAAAGATTTTTCATTACTTTTATCGCTGAGACTCAGCTTAATAAATAGATCACATCATCCCTGCACTACGGCCAAGGATATTCATTAGTATCACGACCACAAATTATCCATGCACAACGGGCCAAGGATATTCGTGTATTCATCAATGGTCATGATCATGCTAACAACTATCCATCAATGCACTACGGCCAAAGAGGATTTTTACCATATCATTTGTAACATTACGGTCATGATTATACCGAATAATCCCTGGTCATAATCATATCAAGTCCATCTATGCACTATAGGCCACAGATGACTTTCAACATATTATAAACATGAGGATGATGACAATGATATAAGAATTCAATAAAACAAGTTCAAGGATAAATTTTTAAATATTTATAATTTAATTTATCCATAAATCAATAACGTCCAATTTGTCAACATGATACTGTTTTGTGGAGTAAAATTCAAGAATACTCAGAAAAATATTTTCATAAAAAAATACTGGACGAAGCGCAAATAGTAAGGATATTTCACTAATTTCATAGAGTATAGAAGCCAAAACTTTAACCAACTGAGTATAATAGAATATATGAAATCACAAATTAATTTTTGCCGCCATGCGGTAATCCAAGTAGACAGATTATTTCAACAGAATAATAAAGAATGGAATAACAGAAGAATTCACCAGGCGTGCGTAATCCGCACAGACCGCACAGACATGATATTTTAACATAATAATAAAGAATGGAACCAGGTCATGCGTAATCCGCATAGACAGGATGTTCCAACAGAATAATAAAGAATGGAACCAGGTCATGCGTAATCCGCACAGACAGGATGTTCCAACAGAATAATAAAAAATGGAATTACAACAGAATTCACCAGGCATGCGATAGACCGCACAGACAGGTTATTCCAACATAATAATAAAGAATGGAATAACAACCCTTACGAGTATTGAAAGAAAATAACTCTCTTCATGAATACGAAATGAATAATACCCCTTACCTTAGAAGAAACTTGATATTAGAAAAGTGAGGTAGTAGACTTTTCTTCTTCTTTCTCTCTATAATTTCTCTCTATAGAGTTTCAGTGAATTCGTAAGAAATAATGAAGGAATGAGCTTCTATTTATAGAAGAATGGACTGAATAGTAACTAATTCATGAACGATACAGATTGATTTACTTTTAAACGGACGGTCCATACTGATTTACTATTAAAACTGTAAACCAACGATCTATATTTATTTACTATTAAAATTTTAAACCAGCGATCCATATTGATTTACTATTAAAACTTTAAACCAACGATCCATATTGATTTACTATTATAATTTCAACCAACTGTCTGAAAAATTATCACATCTCCTCATGGAATAATATTATACCAAAAAATAATTTGGACCGAAAAGAAATATATTTTTCAGGTGAATAGTACCCCGTGAATAGTACTCCGACATGAAAAGTGTCCCAAATACCCGATTGGTCAATATAATCTCCAGACATCAATTATTATCAAAATAAATGTTAATTTTCACTAACACTAATAATTCCAACACAATAGAACTATCAATTTCATCTTTAATCAACACTAACTTATTCATCATTAATATTATAACTCACAATATTTAACAACCAGGTCGTTCTCAAGAAAGAAGGGGCTTTCCGATAAGGATTTCTCCTTATTGGCATGCAATTAGGTGACCAAACCTTTTCTTGACAGAACTTCTAGACATTGTCAATATTGTAAATAATAATATGAATAATTTTGTCATCTCAATTATTGATTTAATAATATATCATATTATGCAGATGATACTGTGACAATAATTGAATCAATAATATGAGAGATATGATGCAGCAATTACTGTAACAATAATTGAATATAACTGAGTGACTTCTCACGTAAGTATCAATAATCAATACCGTGCGTTACTATGCAACCATGCGTATTACTGTACTTTTACTACCGGGTAGTTCAACAGTTTTAACGGTAACACCTCCGACGTTATTTTTATAAAAAAGATAATTTTGTCGTTTTCTAACTACGACAATACTTTCGTTATGGGGTCCACCAATGATTGTGCCGTTGTACGAATATTCTCTGTTAAAACGAATATTTCCCGACTAATCGAATATTATATAACCACTTTCTTACTTTGCAAAATTTATAAATATTACCCACAACTATAACATTATAACAAATTCACACCTTAATATTCAAAAAATGATATTTATAGAAAATTCATATATATTAATAAAAGTTGGGGTCTTACAGAAAGTTATGTCGAGTAAAGGGGTAGTTATTTAATTGCGCGCCAGTAAGGAAAAATCCTTATCGGAAAGCCCCCTTTTTCCTGAGGACGATCTGATTGTCAATATTGTGAGTTATAATATTAATGATGAATAATTGTTGAAAGATTAAAAATGTGTTTATTGAAGATAAGTGATTTGTGATAAATATTTATTCAATTTTTGATATAAATAGAGGGGTTTGTCATGAGGCGTTTGTTACAAGTTTGACTTATTATTCCATAGACCGTCGGTTGTGGTTTTAATAATAAATTAATATGGACCGTTGGTTGTGGTTTTAATAGTAAATCAAAATGGAACGTCGGTTGTGGTTTTAATAGTAAATCAATATGGACCGTCGGTTGTAGCTTTAATAGTAAATCAATATGGACCGTCGGTTGTGGTTTTAATAGTAGATCAATATGGACCGTCTGCTTTAATAGTAAATCAATTTGGATCGTCCGTGAATCAGTTATGTTGACCTAATCATATTTTATCCTTAAGTTTTGATGATGAATTATTTGTATGCTAAATTGTTTTATGGCATTTCAGGTATTTGATGATAAGGAACATTAATTGGATATTCAAGTGGGTGAAGAATTTCTCTTTACTAGGAAATAAAAGTGTAAGGTCAATTGCATACTAATTGATTTTTTATTTAAAGGCTCTAGGACATATCATTTGTATTTTGTTATATGTCTTAAATGAAAAATGATTTAAAAGTTTTGAAAAAGGTTTTCCCAAATACTTTAAATATATGTTACTTGAAATATGTTACATGTGTATATTACTTGATATATGTTTTGCATATCTACTATTGATATACATACACTTGGGTTATACAATGAATTTAGCTACATGTGGATTTCTATGCATGCCTAGAGAAATAGCTTTACAAACCGTGTAAAACGTGATGAGTGCATATATGGCGTTCGAGGAGTAATGATTATCTTGGAACTATAAGATTTTTGCTATTTGAAAAGTCTTTTGTTGTCACACACCATCTACACTCCACTAAGAGATAAAGAGAGATAAAGTCAAATGGTTTTGTGGGTTATCTCTAAAGGAGCCTTTGAATATTATTGGAACCTAATAACTAACTAAGGGTTTGATTTGTTCCAAAATATATCAGCTGGATATATTAATATTATTTCACCATTGTGAGCTTGTTATTTGTTATAGTTTATCTAGCCGGTTTCTTTGGATTAATTAGAACAAGTGATTATCCTTTTAAGGAACTGCTACGAGAATTAATTTAACGGCAATAAATTGGCGTGTACAAATTGTGTATTTGGGATATCACACAAGACACAAAAATATTATTCTGCACTTCACTGATATTACTGACTAACATATTGTTAATTGGTGCAACGGTTGATCAGCTAAGCATTTATATTTCTGACATTTTTATAGCTGGTATTCGGTAAGATTTAATTGTTTAATCTTTCTATGCTAATTGATCATTGCATACAGTTGAGCCTTTAATTGTTAAATTGATTATTCTTGCATTGATCATAGACCTCTATATTTGTATTGAATTTTCTATTTTAGACTAAGTGTAGTTTAAAGGTGTTAATCCTAGTAGATTAAAGAAAAGATTTACAAATAGGTTCAAGGAAACAAAGGTGCTTGAAGAGTGTATAGGTGCACAAGGAGCAAGAGTGCTCAAGAGAAATTAATTGTTAATTAATTTTTGTAAGAATCTGTTTTGTAATCGGTGTTTATTTATAAAAATATAAATAAAGTAAGTCTCCAATACTATTTGGTATTAGACGTGGACTAGGCTATTATTATAGAGGGTAATAGCTGAACCACGTAAAAATTCTTGGTGTTAATTTTACTGCTTGTTTTACTTTAATTACTCACGTAAGCTATTTAATTATCTTAATAATTAAAATTTGAATATTTGCATTATGTTAAGATAATTCTTTAACACCAAGTATTTTATTCAAGTTATAAATTTAGAAGGATATTTAGTCAATTCAGTAGACAATATTAATTCAGCAAACTGAATTAATCAATATAGTAGCTTAAATTTAATAGCTTGATCTAAAGTTTAAAAATTTGTCATAGATTGCTCCCACACTTATTCAACCCCCCTTCTAAGTGTGCCTAGTTAAATTTCATTTGGTATCAAAGCTTGACTCTACTTATCTTGGTCTTAAAGGTGACTTGTAGGAAAATATTCTGACATGGCACAGTTCGGGAACAACAATCAAGAAGGTCAATCAACCAATAGATCTCCTTTGCTATTTGGAACAGAAAATTACAACTTCTAGAAATTCCGAATGAGGATCTATCTTAAAAGAGATCCTTGGGAATGGTGGGTTGTAGAGAACGGACCAGTTGTTCCATGAAGAGATGATGGGACACCAAAGATTCTGCTAGAAATGGATTCAACCGAAATCTACACGGTCTCATATAATTCAAAGGCTATGAACACACTTCTCAGCGGCATGGTACAATCCGAGATAGATAAAGTCTCTTCATGCAACACTGCCAAAGAGATGTGGGATACTTTAGTGGTAAGTCACGAAGGTACTTCAAAAGTACGAGAAGTCAAGCTAAGCATGCTTATGCACGATTATGAAATGTTCAAGCTCGAAAAAGATGAAACCATCAAGCTAGCTCAAGCAAGATTTCTAGTCCTTATAAACTCCTTGAAATTGTTGGACAAGACTATTCCTCAAAGTGAGATCAACCGTAAGTTACTTCTGTCTATGCCCAAAAGGTTTGCTTCTAAAATCACTACTCTTCAAGATTCTGCTACTATTTCTTCCATGGATACTTTAACTTTGTTTGGTGAATTAGAAGAATATGAACATCAGTTAAAGAGATATGATGATGAGGAGGAAACTCCTCGAAGAAAGGTCTTGGCTCTTACTGCAGATAATGAGGAGGAGCTTGATGATAACTCCGATGAAGAAATAACAATGATGTCAAGGAAACTCAAGGGGTTACTACAAAAGAAAAACAAGAGAAGGAACACTTTCAATTCAAATAAATTCAAAGGAAAACAAACTGAAGAGACGTGCTTCGAATGTGGACGTCCTGGTCACTTCAAGAAAGACTGCTTTCAATTAAAGAATAAAGGGAAGACAAACTTCAAAGACAACAAGAAGAACAAAGCCTTTATTACTTGGAGTGATGAAGAATTCGAAGTAGAGATCGATGCTAAAGATGAGATAGCACAAGTATGCTTCGTGGGAATTGAGGGTGAATCTAATCAGGTATCTCTTACTGAACTAAACTCTTTAGAACAAGAAAATAAGAAATTAAGAGAAAAGAATGCAAGCTTAAAAGGATTAGTTAGTACACTAATGGATGAAGTAGATTCGCTAATAGATGAAAAGAAAGAAAGTGAAAAGGAATCTACATATAAAGAAGAAAAGGTTTTGATTGCAAAAATTTATTATTTAAAAAATTATAATAAAATACTTTTCAATAAGGTAAAATTCTTAAATAATGAAGTCCAAAAATTGACTAATGAGCTAAAAATGAGAGATGTGTGTATTGATGCATTTAGTGATAAATCTCCTGTTAAAACGTTTCCTAATAATGAACTTCAAAAAGAAATAGACTCACTGAAATCATCTCTTGCTAAATTTGTTCAAGGTGAAGAAAATCTAAATGTCATATTAGGTAAACAAAGACCTAGTTTTGAAAGACAAGGAATTGGTTTTAATTCTATGCATAAAAAGAGTAATATGAAAATGTTAAAATCAAAATCACGTTTTAGTTTAAATTATTGCTCTCATTTTACAACTTGTAAACATTGTGGTATTAAAGGACATTTAGATATAAATTGTTTTAAGAAATGAAACAAGGTTAAAAAGGTATGGATTAAAAAGAGTGATTTACTTGCTACTAACAAAAATGGACCCAAAAAGATATGGGTACCAAAAAGATGAATTATCTTTTCTTGACATGTATGTTTAAAGGTAAGAGTTCCATCTCAAAAATGGATTCTTGATAGCGGATGTTCTCGTCACATGACAGGTGATAAATCAAAGTTCATGGAACTAGACATAAAAAAAAAGAATGGAACAGTCACGTTTGGAGATAATAGAACCTGCGAAATCATCGGAAAAGGTAAAATTGGAAATGGCAAGGTAAGTATAAATAATGTTAACCTGGTTAACGATCTTGAATTTAATTTGATAAGCATAAGTCAATTAATGGATAATGGTCATCAAGTTAATTTTGAAAAAGATAAATGCACAATATCTCATGGTACTAACAATACTACTCTAGTTGCACAAAGAGAAGAAAATATATATACTATTGATTTTGAGCAACAGGGTGAAGAACTATGTCTTACTTCAGTACAAGATGAACCTTATTTATGGCATAAGAGGATGGGACATGTTCATATGGATCTAATCAAAAAGTTATCTACAAAGAATCTTGTAAAAGGACTGCCAAAAATAAGGTTGGAAAAGAAAGGAATATGCATTCCTTGTCAACTAGGAAAACAAGTAAGAACTTCTTTTACGGCAAAGAATATGGTATCAACATCCTCTCCCTTGCAATTACTTCATCTTGATTTATTTGGACCAGAAAGACATTCTAGTATTAATGGTAAATTTTATGCATTTGTAATAGTTGATGATTTTTCTAGATACACATGGGTATTATTTTTGAGAACTAAGGATGAAGCATTTAAAGAGTTTGAAAGATTAATAAGGAATCTTGAAACAAAATATAGTTACAAACTCATTAGAATTAGAAGTGACCATGGCACTGAATTTTAAAAAGATTTTATAACCTTTTGTGATCAAGGAGGTATTAGCCATGAATTCTCAACACCAAGGACTGTTGCCTCCTTTTTAGTTCTTATAAAAGGACTCTAACTCATGCAAAGCATACATGGGTCAAGAAGTAATACAGAGTAAGTAAAGTATCGATCAACGGAGAAAGGTTTCTAATTTAAACTATTATGCATCAACTATATCACTATTTTTATATGCTTAAACGAACGATATGATTTTGAATGAATATAAACTAAATAATAAATAAAAGAAGAATAATAAAATGATAACTCAAATCTGAAAATAATGGGATCCTAACTTCATTTAATAGTTCATCTAAATATCATCATCATGCAAGATTATTCACGTACCACAGAAAATTAGCCAAGAGCACGAATGTAGACATAACCATTTTCCAATAAATTATGACCTACTTACATAATATCCACGTACAATAGAAATCATGTAATCATCAATAAAACCAAAATCACTATATTTCTATGTGAAATTGCCGCCATATTGAATTTAAGCACAAGCCCTTATATAACTCACACGGTGAAACAATATATGTCTATCTGATTCACGAAGTATAAAGCTAAGCAATTCAGCCCCATAAATACATGCTATCATGATTACAACCATACTCGCATGTTATCCTTCAATTCCATACAAGTACATAAAATGAATTGTGATCAAGCATTCATGCAATCAAATCAACCATAATAGAAATTCTTGATGATACACTAACAATCCAGCAATCAAGCCATCAATTAGACTACATATTAAAATCCGTTAGAATCCCATAATGGAGTTTAGTTCATCGCTGAACCGAAAGCCATTATGGGATTAGAGCAACACATGGAAAATAAATAAAAACAATAGAGAAAAGATAGAATCGATCAGACCCAATTGCTGATTATATTCCAAGAGTTCTGTTTAAATCCTCAATAATCTCCAGCAACATAAAAGTAGTTCGCAATCAATGATTGAATTCTAACACTACAAAAAAATGGGCCTT